>FR990015.1:13024727-14224727 GCA_905404135.1 Hesperia comma | reverse complement strand
AACTAATGTTGCATCACTTCTAAGAGGCTCAGGCATTTCTAATCACTTTTTGTAATTGAAATCGAATTAAAACACATAGAGCACTCGCACTTCAAAAAATTGACAGCGGACACATGACATTTCAAAATTGACGTTGTCTTTTTTTAGTTCCATTTTTTTCTACTGAACAGATAAGTTGGTGGCATTTCATAGATGTAGCATTACACTGACGTTTAGTGGCATTATACTTTGCCCATTGAATTTTTTTTGAAACAGTTGCAGCTGCAGTATTTGCGTAGAGGTCTGTTACCTACTTGCAGAATTTTATCGTTAAATCTAATGGTCAAAATTTTAAATTTGGCATTACAGAGTTGGTTATCCCAAATTATGGACGTATACCTACCGAATTCTATATTTCCAATTTACAAAATTCGTAAATACTTACATGCAACAATTAGAATGGTGAAGTTAAAATGTTTAAATTTAAAATAAACCTACCTATAATTATTCTGGATAACGTCTGAAATAACAGGTATTTATTTAAAACTACTCCTAAAGACCTTTCTGTTCACAACTTTTAGCTTTTTAAGCTGTAGACAGCCCTAACAGCCCTCATTAACATTACCCACTTACAGCACAATCAGATCAATTGTACACGAGTGACATGACGTGATTCCATTAGGCTGCATCGTACTGTTGCCGTCATTGCCGTAATGTGATAACAATTTTGTCATTAGGTTAACGACAGCCTAGTACAGTCAGTTGTCACGGGCGATAGTAACAATAGGTACGTCACGGTATGCGCCTCGCTGCTACGCTTGATAAACTGTCTATAGATTTACCGAGAATATGGAATTGCCACTCCCCGTTAAAACTAATTTATTACCTGTGCTCACAGTTTAATTAGCTTGTAAGCAAACTTAAGGCTTTATAAATTCTCGCTGTCAACCTACAATGAACCGTAATAATAGGGGCGGAAAAAAAAGTCCACGGGTGGACGTCGCGTTGTCACCAATAAACGTCCCGCGGTCAACCAGTGGACGCCGCTTGGTCCACGAATTTTCGAGTAGTCTGTAAGGGCCCATTTACATTTCAATAAGTACAGTAGCGACTTTAGAAATGAGCCAGTAAAGTATTAAGTAATAAGTATTAAGTGGCGTCCAAACGTACGCGAGTTAAGTAGTCATAAGTTGCCGTTTCAACCAAAAGACTAGTCGCGTCTTCAGTTGTTTTTCTCCTTTGTAACAGTGGTTTTAATCCAGAAAATGAACTAAAGTTATGAACTGAACTAAAGTCGGCCGTCTACACAGTCACCAGTTAAGTTGGAGGGGTGCGGGAGACGCGAGCGAGGAGTCTACTTTGCGCTAAACTGGCCGATAAAATTGGATCGTGATCTATTTAAGTCAACTTAATCAACAACTTGTAATTTAACTCGCTTTTGCCGTTCAAATGACAATAACAACTTACCTGGCGGATAGCACAAGTTAACTCGTTACTGTACTTCGTTAAATGTAAACCGGCCAGAGTATCAATTACGGGCAGCGCGCGGTCCACTCGGGTCCCGCGCGTTAGCAACGCCCAGTCACCGCAAGGCAAGCATTCGAGTCGAGCAGCGAGTTGTCACCGAGTGGTCCACCCGCCGTCCGCGCGTGAAGGGCTTATAACCGAGGCGATCTGGTGACGCTATGGAGTTGATTTACTTAGTGAGCGCATGCCCATACAAGTCCATATAAAGAATACTATTAGCCGCAGGAGGCGAGTCGGTGTGGAGTGGCTGGGTGCCGAGTAGCTCTAATGAGCTGTGACCTTAAACGAATTCCACGCGAACGGGGTACCTATATAGGTACCTAAACATTGGATTTTTTTAAATAAGTAGGTACTTATTGACATATACTTATGAAATACGACGTGCCCTAATTGACATAATATAGTTTAGGCTATGTGGTGACTGGTGGCACAATTAGAAAATGTCACAATTTATTTATAGGTTTTGTTCGTGGGTTTGTGCTCGGTACCTAACATCATGATAATTATTGCGCGACAACGATTTCACTGATACATTCTGGTCAACATTAGTCAACATAGTAGGTACCTATTGCGTGACTGAAGACAACCTGACAACATTTAGTAAGTACCTACCATTAATAATTAAAATTATCCATTTCACATAATTATGTACAGATTAATTGTACGAGTAAGTATGTGTATCAGTTTAAAGCTTTAAAGTGTTCCGAATAAGTAAAATAAACAGCTTTTCTAAAGCAAAGTAGGTAAGTAGGACGAGTGTAAGTTGATTGTCCAAGTCCACGATTCCTCTCCCTTTTTCAAAACCTATTTAGTAATTCTAATTCTTTTTTGATTTACAAATCTCAGCTGTAGGTACATTTAGTTTGTACCTAAATAAGTTATTTCCTCATAGAAGCAACAATCAGCTAACATCGTAAACCGAACCAGCCATGTTATTAGCTACCAGTTCTATGATGGCCCACAATTTCGTAGTATTTATGTCCAGCAAGCGTATGATTAAGTTAATCGCGCTTGTTTTTGTTAGCTCATTCTACTAGCATACAATACATATGGACGGTATTTTGGTGGTGTTAAAAATATAGAGTTGATAGATAGCTACCTATGTCCGCGTTTTGACGAAGTCGTACCTAACTTGTTTCGATTAGTAGTAGAAGGTTAGTTAGGACATTACCTCTCCTTTCGAATATTTGTAGGTACTAAGTATACTAAGTTCAAATTGAAAAAATATTTTTGTATTTGTATGTATTTAATGATATTCTTTCTAATGAGAAGGTACGTAGTTTTCATTTTATATGTTCTTAGAATTTAGTTGTTTTGTTTAAGGTTAGGACATTATTACGGTTATGTAGAAATTAATAAAATAAAATAACTAATAAGTACATTGCAGATTATTCAGTTTCTTTTCAGATTATTCAGTTTCGTGTTAACCAACAACATGTTTGATCTTCACTGCAAATATGTAGTCACTTAACAAAAGTTTCACATCTTAATCCAGCAGATGCATTGGCATCTGCTGGTTATACTATTGAGTTTACAGTTATTAGTTAGCATATGGTTCACACGATATCAGCCAAACCACGGAGACAATCCTGTTAGGCGCGCTGGTTATCTTACGAATGCTATAAAATTGGTACTGAACACAGTTTCGTGCAACAGCAATGTTTGCAATCTTAATATAAGTATATTATTATAAAACTCTTGCGTTACTGTGAGACTAACTGACAGACAACGCACAGCCGAAACTACTGAACGGAAGAGCTGAAATTTTGCATGTATGTTCCTTGAGAAGTGTAGGGGAGCACTAAGGGCGGCCACATACATGCGGAATTCCGAAACGGAATCCCGAATAGGGTTGTAACGATATATCGGAAAACCGATAATATCGAAGAGGACACATCGATATTTTTATCGATATTTGCGTTATAACGATATGATAATATCGATATCATAGCCGAAGAAAAAAATCGATAATTCACGACCTTAGATAAGGCTGTATGGGCTTCGAACATTAGCTTTTTCTTACAATATAATATTATCGGTTTTCTTATAATATTATCGGTTTTCCGATATATCGTTGCAAGGTTGCAACCCTATTCGGGATTCCGTTTCGGAATTCCGACTGTATGTGGCCGCCCTAAGAAAGGATTTTTGGAAATTCCACTCCGAAGAGGGTGAAATAGGGCGGTAAAATTTAAACGAATTCTACGCGGGCGGAAGCTTGTAGGTAGATACAGGTAGGTAGGTACAGAAGGCACTACACTCCATGAAGCTTCTGAGCCCGACATTCGAAATTCATTCTTATTTTTTTTAATCCAGGCTTAATGACCAATGCCTTCTTAGGGCATGTTGTCGCCCTTGAGCACACACGAAGGGTCCCTATTGGAAAGTGCAAGTAGCGAATTAAGTATAACCATCGGGTTCACCATTCTAATGCTACCTACCTAGGTATTTTTTGCATACCTAGAACTTTAGTTCAATTTGAGTTTAAAGTATTTATTCTCGTAAAGACTTCAACTACCTACTTACTACTTATCTTTTTTACTCGAAATATTCAGTATTTCTGTAGACTTAAGTTTTTGTTATTTGTTAGCCATTATAGTAGTGAGTAGTGACGGAACTGTTGGTGATCTTTTTCGCAAATTCTGATCGTTGTACCTATGGTAGGTATTAGGGGGAATCCGGGAGACTTGCCCAGATGGGAGAGTTGAACCACCTTTTAAAACTCGACTTAAATTTTGCGCTAACGAAACGTCAAGACGGTCATTGATAGGGCGCGGGAGGCCATTGACAAGCACGGCGCCATTTTTAACAATGGCCGGTTTGTTTGGCTGTCAGATTCGAAAAGGTGTTTTTGTTATGGCGGAGTAGATTTTAAAATGTTTTGTAGTTTTGATATTGCGGCCATGTTTATAGAGGTAAGTATTGTGTGATATTACTATTTTATTGTCTGATTATTATAGTTTGACGCGTGCTAAGTGTTGTTTCGATTACGTTGATTGTTTTTTCTGTGGGTAGAATTTAATGTCAAAGTAGTATATGCGGGAGAGTTGCACCATGACGGGTGCGGGAGATATGCTCAGTGGTTCATATCTCCCATGTATAGTATTTGTATGAAGATATTTGGAGTTGTACTTTACAGATATATAAATTTTAAACTTTTTGACGAAATTTTAAAACAATTCGGGAACCTTAATACAACAAGTCTTATTTGTATTTTGTTTGTTTTTATGTGTAAAATTATATTTTATTGCAGACTAATTGAATGAAATATATAATTTCAATACAAACCATCCGAAAAAATACCGAAAAGAAAAATATACTTATATCATTACAGAATTAGAAAATGCTATACGTGAGGTAAAGGACGGTGCATCTTAAAGAATAACATTGATCAAATTTTTGGTTACCAGCTGACTGAAAGTAGTCCTAATTAAGGCTAATTAATGATACTAAATGATAAGAATAAGTATATAATTTAATCAAAAGGGTAAGAAATATCAAGAAAGAGTAAGAAGTTTGATTAGAGAAACGTTAAATATTTAATTTTATTAATAAATTGTTTAATAATTATGATGCCTATGGAATGCTTAAGAGTATGTCAAAGTATTGTTTATTTATCCATATGAGAAGAGTGTGTGACTGTGTTTCGTTAGAATTTCATTCATTTTGTAATCTTTTGGTTAATAAACTTGTGATTTAAGCTGTAAAATGTTTTTATTTTGTACCTTTAAAAAGCAGTGTTCAACTCTCCCCAGACCCCGGTTCAAGTGTCCCATAGGGTGGGGAGAGTTGAATCATATCCTATTTTTTATTAAAATGTGTATAACATATTTCAGTAATATAATATGCAAAATCTAAATACGCATTAGTAAACTTAAATAAATAAGCTATCGTTTATTATTATAATTGAATCACTAAGCCTCCTTATTTAGAAAATATGATACTTTAAAAAAAAGCGGTTCAACTCTCCCGGACTCCCCCATGTATTGAAGTCCAGCTTAAAGATTTCATAGACCTGATTAGTGGAACCTAGCAGTGGAACCAACGGTCCGAAAGGATTAAACTGAGGTCATGTATTAGATTAGATTAAGTAATAGACTTGGAAAGACGAAGGATGTATTACTTACACATTTTACGTGAAAGGAATCGCCGCTATATTTATTCATAGAAGTGTTTCCAACAAGGGCGTGATTGCAAATCCTCATTCAATTTAAAGCGACATCTCGCATTCTATACCTATTAAGTAGTGCGCATTCTTCAAGGGTACGGTACCTGTTATAAATCTCCGATAAGATATTGTTTGTTGTTGAGTATAAGTTGTCATGACGTTTTTCGTGGAAATAGCCTACCAAGGACCTGATGAGCCATCGATCACGACTGACGAGGGGGTCTGCCCTTCCCTGGACCTCGGATAAAGTAAGTATACGTAACGTACGTTTGGTCACTGTGTAACAAAATCTGCCACCAAATTAAATTTTCCCGCTTCAGATCAGAATTTCAGGTCCTCTAAGGAGGAGCTGCGTGCGCCTGTGCGTGTGAGTGATAAAATAAAAACTGATGTAGGTGACCAAAATGACCGGGAAATCTGCATTATTTCGAGGTCTCCATCCAACTACAACTGACATGAGGGGATACCTGTGCTCAGGCAGAATATTAGTTTATTAGTGCCTAATAAAAATAGCTGCTGAGCATGAGCTCTCGTAGCAGCTTAGTGTTAATGCTAAACAATATCCAATTATAATTCACCTACTTCCTCAACCTTCTTACAGTATTCAGTGCTTCGAAAATTTTGATGACCGAAGATTGAGCGTGTCGCGTAGACCCTGCTGTTTCCTTAGCGGAAGAGAAGCAGGAAAAGGTATCGTTTGCTTAAACGTCTTGTTAGCAATGTTTAAAGTGATAAAAAAGTTAAACAGTGTCTGACTACCTAGTAAATGGCATGATAGCAATCATACTTACAAACGACTCGGTAATAGCCCTCCCGAGGAATAAAGTATAAACGTAAGTAGGTGTAATTTTTTACATTTAATACGAATCTTGACTTAGGTATGACTTATTTTTGTTTTTATTGTCATTGAATGTACCTAAGTAGGTATACCATTGCTCTTACTACTTACTAAGTAGGTAAGTGGGTTTTACCATCCAAGACCTAACTAGATGATCTAAAAACTAAAAAAACACAATTTACCACCAAGATATTTGCGCCAGTAGCTACTTATAGTAGGTACTTATGGTAAAATCGTCAAAATAGGTACCTACCTGAGAAGATGTCCCATAATTTAATTTACGAAACTCAGACATGGTTTAGGGGTCAGCCATCAAATTGTAATACAAACAGTGCTGATGCCATAATTATATCGATTTCAACACAAACAATACAGCTGCTAACAGGGTTGCCAACGATATTGTTTTACAGTTTTCTAAAAACAATAGGTAGGTAAATAAAAAGTTTCAAAGTGAAATAAATTACGACAATGTCGGTATAATGCTGCGAGTACACATTTTAACTTGTCTAATAATAATCATATTATGTATTTGTTTTTCAATACCTAAAAGATAGCAATATGACTACATTCTCGTAGCTTCTTTCATTCTTGAACGTATTACCCGACTGCGTCAGAAGGAGGGTTATGATTTCGAGTGTATGTATGTATGTTTGTATGTATGTCAATTTATTTGTCGGGTCCCACAGCCCAAACGGTTAAACGGATTTCGACATAATATGATTATGAGATATCGTTGAATTCGTCAGAACTGTGTTAGTGTCATAGGCTATATGAATTTTCAAAATGGCGCCCGAAAGTGGAAGAAAGAGGGGATAATCTTGAGTTTTTTTCTTATCTTAGCAATATGGGTATGAAATGAAAGATCGTGAAAAGACCTTTTCAAAAATATATCATATAACGTTTAGGCTCACGTTTTAACACAAATTGTCAAAAACCACCCCAAAAAGTAGAATTTTTCGGCGAAAACACGAAAAAGTCTGAAATAAAAATATTATTATAAAAACAAAAAAACCGGGCAAGTGCGAGTCGGACTCGCGCACAAAGGGTTCCGTACCATTATATTATTTTTAGTATTTGTTGTTGTAGCGGCAACAGAAATACATCATCTGTGAAAATCTCAACTGTGTAAATATTACGGTTCATGTGATACAGTCTGGTGACAGACGGACGGACGGACAGCGAAATCTCAGTAATAGGGTCCCGTTTTACCCTTTGGGTACGGAACCCTAAAAACCCGACTGCTTACAAAAGAACTCAAAAGAAAAAAACAAGTGTCAGAATATTAACATATACTGTTACCTACGGGTAAAAAAAGATTTATAATTTGTCGCCACATGCGGCAGCATGAAGTATTTTATGTTGATATTGTGACACTTGTTTTTTTCTTTTGACTTCTTTTGTAAGGAGTCAGGTTTTTTGTTTTTATAATAATATTTTTTTTTGTTTTCTCGATATCGATAACTAGTAAAGTTACCAGTCTGATTAATTCAGTATCGTTTATTTTAACTCTTCGACATCCTATGGATATATTTTTTGTATAAATAGTTAGCAACCCTAGCTATAAACCAAATAACCTTGGTCCATGAGCAATTAATGCACGTGTGCTAATAGCTACGTGAATAATTCAAGTTTATTGAAATAAAAACGTACTTCGATTAATACTCTGACTACAGATCCTCCTTGGCTTCTAGGGATGTGCGTTGTAGATATATATATATATTATGTTAAGTAAATTTATACATATTCAATGGAGCACGTCGTTGCATAATTAGTAGAGATGGGCCGAGTACTCGGTTGATAGGTACTCGGTAGGTACTCGGCGTACTCGGCGGGTTTTTTAATACTCGTATTCGGCCGAATAACTCGGTTTGAATGCCGAGTATACTTTATTTAAGAAAAGCAATACACCTATTTACATAGCTATAATTAAAACAACAATGTTAATCAAAAAGAGTTTATTACTAATTTAGGAAATCTTTGTTAATCTCAATTAATAAAATAAAAATTATGCCAATGAATGAGTACATAGTGAGACAAAATTAGGAGAACATAAATAAAAATAATCAATATTTAAAATTTAATAAACGTAAGTTATGATGCAGAAACACAAGGCTCAGGCACGTTCTGGTAACAACCGGCCGGCGGCCTCCCGACCATCGCGAACCTGTTTGTACTTACTTACGAAATGGGAATTTGATAGAACCGAGTTACACAGCCGAGTACTCGGTTGAAAAAAAATTTAACCGAGTAAAACTCGGTACTCGTTACTCGGCAAAAGTGTAACTCGGCGCATCTCTAATAATTAGCTTCTGAAACACAAAAATTACTCATTATAAAAAGTTCCTTGATGTAATCAATTCATGACCGCTCATCCATTAAAATGAATTAGTCGGTCCAAGGTCCATGTCTTTGCTAAGATTGCGTTACTAACCTTCCTGATAGGTACCGTACGCCGTACAGGAGTTGCAATATACTTAACCTTCGTTTTGTAAATCTAAAGTTTCCTCATTGGTCGGTAATCATTTCCGTTTGCATTAAATATTTAACCTATATTTAAAACAATTTCGATGCAAAAATAGCTAGGTACACGTACAAGGCTCAGGTTAGTTTGGTAGTGCCCCGTAGTTTTTGTTAGAATGTGTTTAATTTTATAAAAAATAACTTCAACTTCGAAAAGTACAGATAACACAAAAACAACTCGCCAAATGTCGCTTAAATTCATTGGGACCACACTCAAACTCGATTTTTGAAAAAAAAATTAATCAAAATCTTTTCACCAAGTCCAAAATTCTGAGGTAACAATCATAAAAAACACAGTTAAATTGAAAACCTCCTTTTTTGAAGTCGGTTAATATTTAACACATAATATTCCCTTAAATAAGGTAGAATAATAAACATATCCAGGCTTCTGATGAAGATGGGATGGCAAATTCGGATCGGATTTTCAAGGTAGATTTTTATGAAAAGTAGGTAGGTATCTAAGTAAACATGAAATACCCGCGCCAAGAAAGCTCTAACCACATTATCATTTAAACGGTCAACCAAAATTCTGTTTGATATGTACTTAGTTAGGTACAAAAGACAATCTTGATCGCTAACTTGCTGCCCGTAGTTCATGTACCTACTCAAAATGGTTTTACCGATATACCTACGAGGGCGACAGACAACCCGTACACAAGTCCCTATGTCTGCGATTGAAAATTTAAAGAATTATCATTGAATGTTCACATCGCATTTAGATCACGCCGCCTGATACCATCACTGTCACTGTCATGGGATAATCACATCATCACATCATAATGGAGCTGCCGATTATGTAAGCGATAAGCAACAACAACGTATACTTAGATTACACGGATTACACCTGACATGTTGAAAGTACCTACATGTTGAATTGAATAATTAAAAAAATATAAACGCTTAGGCCCTTCACGCACTACGCAATTTATTAGGGTGTCACGAGACCAATCGATCGATCGTCGATCGACGGCATCGATCGAAGGTGGAATCGACTAGTAGACGGCGACGGCATCGCCTCGTGTGCGGAACTTGGTAAATACTTATAGGGCGACGACGGTGGACAAGATCCTAGGCGCTAACAAATAGCGTTGTGTGAGAACGGCCTAGTATACCCGCGCTACGAAATAGGTATATACTTATGTATTTACGACTCGGAGATGTCATGATTTGAGAAAATAATTTATAATCGTTGCCCAGGAAGTCCCGTAAAGCCACGTTTTGGGTTCAGGTGTTAACGTCCACAGATACCATCTGCGATGGTCATGACCATCATTGTTGCCGCTACCTGATGCGCGACCTTGACTTCCGTTGTCACAGCAACTAGACTTACGTCACATGACTATGTTCCCGCGAGGTTGTTTACTTTGGGTACCTAACACCATTTTAAAAATGGAAGTTTTCACACCCTTGGAGACCCGCGCGCCCGAAACGTCTGCAGCCCCTATGACCCGAGCGTCGCGAGCGATGACGCGTAATCTGAGCGCGGTACTTGACTTTGAACACTTATGTCGTTCATGATGAAATGTTTATGTTATAACAGGTGCTGGCGGCCGATTTCAAGAGCTCAATAGTTAAACTACGAGATGAAACAAAAAACAGAACACGAGAACGTGTTTATAATTTATAACAGGCCGTTATTTCGGAGGGAACTAGTAAACTCTGTTATGTTGACAATAAATATTTCTTATAAATATAATAATTGTGTGAGTGGCTTTATTTTTACATCCTTTTCTTCTACAGAATATGTAGATTCTAATAAGAAATAAAAACATTCTAATAAGAAATAAATAAATTCTCATTTACACTCGCAGTCTTCGAAACTCGCGAAAAAAATTCGATTTTCGCGGAAATTCGCACGCGCGTTTACCTCATTTTCAAAAAAATTTTGTAAAAATATTATAACGAATTCTTCAGATATTTTTACACTATCATAAAGATAAACTATTCACGAATAGTATTACATGCTTACATATGGTTACTTAGGACATTTGTTTATCATAAAAAATGTAAACATCACAAAGGTAGGATAATTTCCCGTAATCGTAAGGGTTTCGTTTTAGTCAAATGTGTGTTTAGTAATCGTAATATTTGGCTAAAGTAATATATTTCTCATTTAGGAAATGATATTCCGAACTCATTGATATATAATACAAGCACAGTTCTCTTACAAAGTCTTATCACAAACCGAGCTCAAAGCTTTTGTTATTGTTATTGTAAGAGTGTAATTTGACACCTACCGTTAATTTGCGTAAAATAACACGATAAAGAGTGAGTTTCATTAAAAACTAATGTTAAAAATAGATTCTACACGATTTTTCCAATTGGAATATGTGTTGTTTCTTATTGGAATACGAAACAATTAGTTTTAAAAATTATTTCGCTTTTATACCATCAGACGAAAAAGTAATGGTCACTCACCAAGACGAAATATATGTTTTGAATCAATTAAACACAAAATTCACCATTGTTTTCACTTATATCAATCTAAAACACTGTAAACTAAAGATATTAAACGAAATTTACACTTTTTTATCCGTATTTTATAAGAAATCATTATTTTTAATACCGCGCAGTTCGCGTGAATAACCTCAAACTAAACAAAGGTTATTTAATTTTTTCAGTACTATGGCCATAGAGATTACGTTTTAGAAGAACGAACTGGTTATTCGGCTACAGAGTAATAATACTTTAAACACAGATAAGAAAGTTTAATAGATATAATACGACATTCTAAGGCACTAAACACTCTTTGGACGCATGAGCATTCAGGAATGCTCGCGGGTCCTGGGGCCCTCAGCGCATGAGCATACATGTAAGCTCTCGGGTCTCAAGAGGTACACGATAACGATAACTTTTTTTATGGGGAGGACGGATAGCATTTATGCCGGTTACAAAATAACCAATTTTTATGTTTGTTTTCAGCACGTTTCAGCGATATATTCAAAAGTCCTACACATGTAATTTATTTCCTACACGGTTCTCATACATACAAACTTTTTATGAGGCGAGGTGACGTTGTTATTAAAGTCGAGATGAAGGTGTTATTAAAATTTAAGCAGTAAAATAAAACAAGTTTTTTCCTAATAAACATTGTATTGCACATAAAATGTTACCACAATTTCTACCACACCATCAAAATTCTACAACACGAGTGATGTAATAAAGTAGGTAATATAGTATACATACACATAAATGCCTACTGAGGGGGTAGATAGTAAGTAGTCCAGTCAAAATAAAAATTTGAGTAGGACGTACGTACATACATACGACATACGTTACTGTTTTTTTTGTCTATTTTGACTGGATTATAGTGTGAAGATCTTATCCGTACCTAATATCAATAGATATTGTCCATAGTAAAAAGTACATCCATAAAAATATTTTATAAAATTATTGTGACAAAATTTAAAGGATATTTTTAGTGTAAAGCATATTTTTTATTATATTACTGACAAGAAACTTTTAGTAAAGGTGAGCATAAAAATAGGGGGAAGGTCAAAATCAGAATGTCATTCCGTTTTGTTAATACTTTTAGGATGGTCCTTTTTCTTTTTATATAGCGATTACTTAAATAACTTTGTGAAACATAATTATATCAGTAGTAAAATACGTGTAACATCGGCGTATACAATATTCGTCGCACGCTAAAGTATCTAAGATGTATTTCCTAAATGCACCAAGATTACTATATCTAGGTACAAAAATATACCCGCATAAACTGAGTGTAAGTAATTCTTAACCAAAATCAACATAACGTAATAAATGCCAACCTAAATATACAATCTATATAAATGCATCTTTCTCAAACAAAATAAAATCAGTCAAAGAAATACACGAAGCAATACTTAAAATGTCAAACATTATAACTTAAATAAATCCGCACATTAGTCTTACTTATTCCACAACATAGCATTGCCGAATGTAAGATGATTCATTCTTATAATTATATCCTTAAATTTCATCTCACTGCCAACCAAGGATTGACACAGCGAGCGAAAAAATAGACGAATACATGTACCTAGTAGGAAACAAGAATTTGAAAATCTTTTCAAGATTTAATTCTCCTTACAAACATGATATTAAGGGGCTACATCCGAAATATGGTACTTTTAAATCTAAGATTATTTTTAAAGCTTACTGTCTATATATCCGATATTTAGATATATGTATCTTCATTATAATATAATAAACAATCTCATAAGAGCAAAACCAGTAAAATGAGAAGTTTCCTGGATAGAAAAAAAATTTAAAGTTAGGTCCAAATAGTTTTGGTTTTCAAGTTTACTACAAAAGTTTTAATAATTAGTTGATGAAAATATTTTTTTTATATGTATAGTAAATAATCAAAGCTAAGTTTTCATAAGTCAGTCACGTCAATAATATTAAAGCTAAAATAAACCATTGCTATCTCACTATTTGCCTTTATATAAAATCATTCCATCTCTGTTTTTGAGCTCCCCTCATTCGGTTTTACGTATTATGGTTGTAGCGCCTTAACTACATTTTTCAAGCATACAAAATCCTTGCACCAAATTTTTCAGTGACACTTCGTCATACCTGAATATATAGGTTGACCAGAAATATAAAAAACCTCGCCATATTGCGGTAAACTCATGGAATTAATTTGTTTTACTGGCAACGCTTAGTTTCTAAACGTCAATCGTAAATTACTTGTCAGTGCGTTTGAATGTCAAAGTTTCTTTCATGTTTGTCTTTTTACTTTGAGTGTCTTTTTTGTTCTAAAATGACAAAAACTGTTTATATTCGTGAAAGAAAAGTGGCTTTCCATGTGCTAAAATAACATTTCGTGTAAAATAACATTTATTTCCTTAAATAACATTTTGTACATAGTTGTCAAAATGACATTAATAAGATGAGCGTTACTATAGTTACTGTTGTCAGTTGGTTGTCAGTGCTGTTGCCATATAAAAGGAAACTTTAGCGCCCTCATGACAGGTTTTCTATTTTTCTGGTCAAGCAATACTTACAATTTTGTACACATTTATAAAGTTATATATTAACTTTTTTTTAAAGACAAAAAAGTAATAACAACAAAATACTTAAACAAAAAATACCAATCATCATGAATAGTGACCTAAAAATCATGTATAAGTATTTTTAATGGGACTTGCGCCGATTTTTTCAGTTGATTTTACTGGACGGTAACGTCGCTCAGCGACAAAGTCCTTTCAATACTTAAAAAAACGAGAGCGTACGCAGGGAGGGGCATGGGGGGGGGGTCGTTGTCCCTTTCTTCAATTTTAATTTTGAAACCTTTTTAGTTGAATAGTGCAAAAATCTTTAAAAGAATTCTGGACACAATGAACATTACATAGATAATGTAGGTATCTCAACGAAAAAGCTACATAAAAAAAATCTTTTTAAGTTATTTGAATTTCACACGATCCCAATATCAAGGTGTATCATGAAATTTAACATTTTAAACAAAAGCTAAATAACCATTATTATTATAAAATAACATAAATACGTGTATATGTCTGCTGGTTGTTCTTAATAGATCACAGCATTGATTAAATGTACATAAAAAGATAAAATCGATTTTGAATCGTGTTAAAACTTATACAATACTTGGTCAAGACACTATACTCTGTAGGCAATAAGTTGTAAGCACAATCTATCAACGCACTCCGCCATTACAAAACCTTCACAATACACTCGGTACAAGAATAGGATAGAGATCTTAAGTACTCTATTTTTACACAAAATTTCAAAATTCTACGCCTAAATATAATTATAATGATATACAAAATATACATGTACAGAGTAGAACAGTGAAGATCAGAAAATTTCGTAAAAAAAGTTCGTGTTTAAATACCGTACAAAATCATTATATTTTCTCAATTATTAATATATTTTTCCTGCATATTTTTTATAAAAAAATGGTTTATATATTTATTAGTTTAAGGCTGGCAAAAAGACGTGTAAGGGTCGGGCCACATTGATCGACGGCGATCGACGGTTTGTCCATACAAAAAGAGCGTAAAGTATGGAAAGCCGTACGCGTCCTTTCGCATCGACGAGCCGAACGCGCCGTCGACGGCGATCGACGGCGATCGACGGCTGACGCTGACGGCTGACGGCTGTGAGCTGTACGGAGGCGTTCGCTTCCGTACGGCATAATGCGTAATAGTGTGTTCCTTTTCAATCGGCAAAATGCGAAAGGCCGTCGATCAATGTGGCCCGACCCTAATTCACTCTCAATTCCAACTTGGTTTTATATCGAATTTGAAATGTTTTAATTTGATATTTTTAGCTACAAACTCATATACATCGATTTATATACAATCTAGATAGCACATAAAATCGAAATATATTTGTTCTTGATTGATCATCTATTTACCGTGAGCTATGAGATTCTGACTTTGAGGAATGATGTAGTTTTGTGGAGGATATATTCGCAATCCGATTTTATAATCGATTGTATACAAGCAAGCAATAAAACATCGATTCAGGAACAAAATGGCGTCGTGTAGAACACTGTAAGTTATACCTAAGTACTGTACTTACAAAACTAAACGTAATAAATAGATATAGATATACATTATAGGAGCATTATGAATTTTTAAATATTCAAGTTCATTTAACATGTAGTTTGACTAACTCATTATAAGAATAACTAAAATTATAAGAATAAAATATTATATTCGACGTATCTATAAAGCTTCTTTAGAAGCACAAAAATACCCTATACTAACACTTAATTCAAATACATTTAAAGCATTTCAACTAAACACTAGAAGCATAAACATTTTATGCCAGGTACAGTATGAAAGCCGAATTTGCATTATGAAATAGCCACGATTTTTACCCGTATTTTAACGTCATAAAAAATCGCGAACTAAGTAGGTACTCATAACTCTACGACTACATCTGCGTCTTAAAGCATTAATGAACGCCAAAATTTGAGTGTCGTTTCTGCCCTTTTAATCTGTAAGTTGGTGGTAACTTAATATAATTTCTGGATCATTTCATAATGCCTAATAAATTGTTAATCACAAATAAACCTAGATGTGGAGTGTCCAGATGACATTTCTCCATAAATGTGCGTGAAGTCCGCCAATGTGCACTTAACTGGGTTATTCCGGTATGATCCACACTACAAGATCCATGGCCAGAGTGGCGGACTATGGCTTTAACCTTCTCATTCTGAGAAGAGATCCGTGCCCAGCCGTGGGACAGATATGAGTCACTTTTTAATCTCATGATGCAAATCCGACTTTATTTTAAAATGACTATGTCGATATAGCCTACGAATTCAAGGTTTTTTTTTCGAGTTTTATTCTCAAAACACTAAAATACTACAAAAAGTTCACATTCCAAGGCTAAAACAAGGAAACACTTATTAATGTTCTAGACAAATAAAGCTAATTTTGAGATCAATATCGGTAGCAACTAACGTAGCCATCATAGAACCTTCAGTTGCATTGAATGGTTTCAAGCACTATTTTAACATTTTTTCTATAGTCTTGTTACTATGATAGATGATGTATTGACTATACATGTAAGACATTATGGTTGATATCTATGAATTAAGGCGTTAAGTGTTGACAGTTTGTCAAATTTTGAATGGAAATTAGATAAATAACAAAATATTTTTATCATCATTCAAGCTTGACAAAAATCCTTGACAGGCAATTGACAAACACGATTCTGCGAATAATTACGAAATTACCCTAGATGATTTTTCCTTTAAAAAAAGTGAAAAGGGATTTGAATTTGAATTTGAATTGAAATTTTAAAGTTGTTAATGGCGCATTTCATTGGTTGCTAGTGCAATGCGTATACTGATGATTTCTATATCATACCATAGTTCCTTCATATGTGGAACAGAAGCGTTGGGACCCGCAGACCAAAGACTCACTTTCACTTCAATTGATATTTTATCAATGACTGAAGTACCAATTTCCATACCCCACATGCGACAAAGACTCATTAACCCTCAATGAAAACGCACCATTACTCCCTCTACACAGGCGGGGGCCGCAGTGGCAACGTGGCGCACGCGGGCGGCGGGGAGTACGCGGGGCGCGCGAGCGGGATGTCCTGCGTCCAGTAGTAGAACAGCTGCGCGCGGTAGCCCTCCACCTCGCAGCGCGCCACCCGCCCGCCATGACAGTCGCGCAACTTTTTTCATGTTTTATCAATGTCTGAAACATCAATTCCCATACTCCACATGCGGTAGAAAGACTGATTTAACCCCCAATGAAAACGCGTCAGTACTCCCCAAATCCGCCGGTTACTCCTCTACACAGGCGGAGGCCGCAGTGGCAACGGGGCGCACGCGGGCGGCGGGGAGTACGCGGGGCGCGCGAGCGGGATGTCTTGCGACCAGTAGTAGAACAGCTGCGCGCGGTAGCCCTCCACCTCGCAGCGCGCCACCAGCCCGCCGTGACAGTCGTCCTTGTCGAGTAGACGGAGGGGCGTTTCGATCTTTTCCTGTAATGTAAGGATGAGGATACGTAGTTAGCCTGTTAAGTGGTGGGCATTTATGTTTTTTAGTATTGTAGTAAATAGTATGTTCTATCATCAACAGCTTTGCGTAATTTTAGCGCATGCGATGAGACATTTATTGGCAATATTTTATTTAACACATTAATTCACATTCACATTTTAAATCTATGAACAAATATTGTAATATATAATAGAAAGATTTTTAGGCATCGGTCGATTAGTTTTTGAGTTTATCATTTATTAGTTTAGGTATAATAAAATAAGATTCGTTTTGTCTTTACATTCGATGAGACATTAGATAGATAGATAGAATACTCTTTATTGTACACACTAAGGGCGGCCACATACATGCGGAATTCCGAAACGGAATCCCGAATAGGGTTGTAACGATATATCGGAAAACCGATAATATCGAAGAGGACACATCGATATTTTTATCGATATTTGCGTTATAACGATATGATAATATCGATATCATATCCGAAGAAAAAAATCGATAATTCACGACCTTAGATAAGGCTGTATGGGCTTTGAACATTAGCTTTTTCTTACAATATAATATTATCGGTTTTCTTATAATATTATCGGTTTTCCGATATATCGTTGCAAGGTTGCAACCCTATTCGGGATTCCGTTTCGGAATTCCGACTGTATGTGGCCGCCCTAAAAGGTAACATTTACAATTGTAAAAATTTAGAGTCATTGTACAAAAGGCGGTCTTATCGCTAAAGAGCGATCTCTTCCAGACAACCTTTGGGCAGAGGACACGAAAAAGTAAGAAAGGGTAGGGTAGGGTAGGGGTAGGGTGCACGACAAACAGTAAGGAATAGCATACATACAGGAAATATTTCAAATATACATATTATATTAGGAGACTTCACAAACACAGAAAATTATGAAATAAGTAAGTTCATGTCAATATAACTGGCATACAAATATCAATTAGGATGGGCACTGCATATCAAGATAATAGAGCTTAATCTTTTTCTTGAAGGACTGGGAGCGTCGGATATCTAGGGGAAGGGAATTCCAAAGACGGACGTCAGTTACTGTAAAGGATTTCATGTAGAAGGAAGAGGAATGTATGGGAGTGCAAAGCAGAAGATTGTGAGTGGAACAAAGGGTCCGGTCATGTGTAAGGTGCAGGTATTCAAAACGTTCCTTTAAATAAAAAGGGCAAGTAGCCTTGAATAGCACACAGAATAAAGCAGAGAGTATGTGAGTATTCCGGCGAAGACGATTAGGGAGCCACTGACATTGTTATTATTAAGAAAAAGAAAATCAAAAAGTGTTAACAAAATATGGTGAAAAGTAATCTTGAAATTAAACAAGTCAAAAGAAAACTAATTAGATAAAATAAGAGTAAAAATTGTATAATTTAAGCCATTACTATTTAGACAACGTCCGGCTTATTTTTACTCAGCATGCGACGCATTTTTCAATTAAAAATGTATGTACCTTATACGTGGCTTCAGAAATAAAATTTATTCAGTGTCGCAAAATGTATATTTGTACATCACAATCTATTTTTAGGCATTCGCATGGCAACACTACGGTACACAAATTAATGATACCATAGGAGTGTTTCCAATTAAAAACTAAACAAATTTATTTCTGCGGCCCTGCAACTTAAGTTATAATTGTTTTTGGTTTACGAAGGTTTCTTAATTGGACATTTATAACCCTGATCTAAGCAATTAGAATCTATATCTATAAAACTCAAAGGTGACTGACTGACTGACTGACTGACTGACTGACTTATATAGTGATCTATCAACGCACAGCCCACACCACTGAACGGATCGGGCTGAAATTTGGCATGCAGGTAGATATTATGACGTAGACAACCGCTAAGAAAGGATTTTGATCAATTCTACCCCCAAGGGGATAAAATAGGGGATGAAAGTTTATGATTTTCGACTGATTGAACTGAACGTACAGCCCAAACCACTGGACGGATCGAGCTGAAACTTGGCATGCAGGTAGATGTTATGACGTAGACATCCGCTAAGAAAGGATTTTGATCAATTCAACCCCTAAGGGGATAAAATAAGGGATGAAAGTTTGTGATTTTCGACTGATTGAACTGAACGCACAGCCCAAACCACTGGACGGATCGGGCTGAAATTTGGCATGCAGATAGCCACCATGATGTAGACATTCGCTAAGAAAGGATTTTTCAAAATTCATCTCCTAGAGGGGTTAAATAGGGGGGGTGAAGTTTAAACGAATTCCACGCGGGCGTAACGAAGTAACTTTAGAGAATTAGCTCAGGCACTTTTTGTAGAGTTATACCTAAGTAATCTAAATGTTTCGACCACTTTTGTACACAGTAAAGATAGCTATCTAAATATATATATATATATAACTCAAAGGTGACTGACTGACATAGTGATCTATCAACGCACAGCCCAAACTACTGGACCGATCGGGCTGAAATTTGGCATGCAGATAGCCACTACGATGTAGACATCCGCTAAGAAAGGATTTTTCAAAATTCATCCCCTTTAAGTGAAATAGGGGGTGAAGCTTAAACGAATTCCACGCGGGCGAAGCTGCGGGCATAAGCTAGTTAAAAATATAGTTTATTCACAGAACCGCCGCAGTATAAATTTGTTCAGCAACATTAAAAGCCTTATGTATATTAATATAAAGTCAATTTCATGACTTGCTTTCTGCATATATCAAGTAAATCTTATGTGCATACAGTGCATACATAGTAAATATTTTAAGCACATTATGGTCAACTTAACTCTCATTTAAATTGCTATTAAAAGCACTAAAAGATAAACTTTGTAACCTTTATATTATAGTGGTTATAGGTTTGGAACACACTTATGGGAGTTAGCCACAGGTGTACGATTCACCCATTTTTTTAAGTCTACTTAATGTGCTAAAACTGCACTGCAATTACTTATTTTACAAATTAGATACATCAGAGTTAGTTGACTGTCATGCCTATGATATTGCCATACATAAATATAATACAACATAATATTATAATAATGTAAATGAAAATGATCGAGGTCTGTATCTGAATATCTGAATGATATACGAAAAAAATCGGTCAAGCGCGAATCGGACTCGCGATAAAAGGGTTCCGTTTCACCGAGTGATAATAACTCAAAATTTTCAACAACATGGATGACAAATAAAAAAAAGGCTAAGAAAGGGTTACCGTACTTTGCGCACGCGGTGGTACAAATAGTATTTTTGTACGGTACAATTATCTGTCGTGTAGCCCATTGGGAAACACACCACTCGGTGAACTGCAGGTCGCGGGACCGCTCCCTTTACCTACGAGGGGTTTTTTATTTAGTTTTTAAATTAAATATGTACATTATATAATTTTCTAAACATACATAAATAAATAATTAATAAATAAATATAAATATCGCATTAGTTTATACATACATGTCTAGGGCAAAGTTTGAAAAATGTGTTAGTTTATTGTATGGAAGGCCTCCTTGCTTATTATTAACTTATTGATTTTTTATAATCCGTTGCAATAGAGCCTTCAATGACAGGTAGAATTTCAAGAGACATACAATAGACAGACAGACATTAGGGGTATATTCATAGGGTTCCAAATTTTAAATGTTTAGTAGGAACCCTAAAAACTTTCGAACCTAAACAATGATTTTTAAATTTTATTGTTAGTCTGTGTGTTCAATTATGATACGCTTTAAATCAGTTCAAAGATTTAAAAAAATGCGTAAATATAAAGAACTTAAATAACCACTTAAGAAAGCTACCAAGTGATAATTTCCCGAACCAAAGCGAGAACAGTTTTACTAGTATGTGACAGGTAGAATTAACCAAACTCCCTTGAGTAATTACTCTATGTAGATATTCAATGTGTACGATACCTTGGGCAGTTGACAACGGAGCGTCACCAGGTTGGGGTGTTGCGCGAGCGCAAGTATCAGCCGCCGGGGCAATGATGTGTCTACATCCAGCTCCTGCCACATATTATGCGACCGTATGAGACAGAATAACAGAGACAATCATTCATCTAGGGTTATAAACGGACCAAAACTGAGTCACACGTCAAAACTCAAACTTGAACATCGTTTTTTGTTTAAGAGGTTATAAACGGACCTGTAAGTGCGGCACCGAGTCAAACTTGACATCAAATTAACAACGACATTGCGTATTGGGTTATAAACAGACCTGCAGCTGCGGCAACGAGTCAAACTCGACTTCAAACTAAAACACCGTTTTTAGTGTAAGAAGTTATAAAGTGACCTGCAACTGCGGCAACGACCTCGCAAGCCGCACGAGCGCGCACGGGCTGAGATGCGTGCGCCACAGCTCTATCCTGCGCAGGCGCGGCGAGCGGCGGGTGAGCGCCGCCACGTGCTCGTCGCGCAGCCGCGACGCGGATAGCGACAGCTCCACCAGCCCCGGCGGCAGCTTCGACACCACGAGGTGCAGCGCCAGGCTGTCCAGGTACTGGGGGATGGGTTGGTGCGGTGAATATTGGTGTTGGGGAGACAGATAGCTTTGTTTTGGTTAGCGAACTAAAAAAAAATTGATCCTTCGAGCCGTTTTGGACGGGTAATCGCGGGAATAAATACGTATATTTGAGATTGTTTATATGGACCTCTAATATAATTCAAAACCAAAATCATTTATTCATTTACTAGAGAACCGCCCGCGCTTCGCTTCGGGACCCGTAGGTAACACCCGCGTAGGTCCCGCTCCCGTAGGAATTTAGGCTAAAAAGTAGCCTACTACTCGCTCTCTTCACTCCACCCTGTCTGAGGTGTGTGGAGCCCTCGGGACAGTTAGTTCCCCTTTGGGGATGTCTCTCGCGGCCCGTTAAAACGGACCAGTCCTTGGGTTGGGCCCTAAGGCCCTTGGTTGTCCATCTGTGGTTAACCAATAGGTCAAGTCCGGTGAGTGGTGACCTTTTTACAGGCCACAGAGTCTTAAACGGGATGGGGTTCATCTTCGCGCCGCCCAGGCGATCGAGCCCCTACCGGGTGAATCCCGCTGGTGGGAAGCCCAGCAGGAGCCGATCAGCGTCGGGCGACGACTTACGAAGCCCCAGTATCAGTCAGTGCTAGGCCCGTCCCGCGCAACCAGCAAGTCGCGCGGGAAGGCCCAGCGGTCCGGTGGACGGGTGTGGAGCGGCGCCAGGTCCTGCAGATGCAGGAACCGCGACGCGTCGACACGCCCGAACATGTTGCGTGCCAATCGCTCGATGAAGTCGTCCAGGCTCTCGACTCGAAGGTCCCTCTGGATGACGGCGTTCCTGACGTACCTCGGCGCACCAGTCAGCCGGCGGAGCGCAATCGCCTGAACTGCGCGCATCCTCTTGCGCTGCGGTTCGCTGGCGAGCGCGTACCACGCCGTTGCCGCGTACGTGAGGCGGGGTCTGATGTAGGTCTTGTAGACCCCGAGCTTCAGTCCGAGAGGGAGGCTCGAGGAGAGCACTGGTTTCTGCCATCGCACTTCTGGAATTCGCGACGGCTTTCGTAACCTGTGGCTTCATCGAGAGTCTTCCGTCGATTTTGCCCAAGTATTTGGGCTGTGGGGCCCATTGGATATCTTGTCCATGAAGCTCCAGAGTAGGGTCCCGCCTGTTGAGGTATCCTCCTATGTTCACAGCCGGCGTCTTCCCGACATTCACCGACAGTCTCCACGCGGCGAGCCATTCGGGGAGGGCATCAAGCGCACGCTGCATCTTGACAATGGCGTGGGTTCTATTCAGCGACGTGGTGATGTACGCCACGTCATCGGCATATAGGGCAAGCGACGCCCCCCCTGCCGCCGGGATGTCGTCGGTGTAGCAGGCGTAGCAGACCGGGGACAGGCAACTCCCTTGCGGGACGCCGGCTGCGATCGGACGCTCGGTGGATTCGGCGTCTTCAACCACTACTCTGAAGCTTCTATTTTCGAGGAAACTGGAGATCATCTTAACGGCACTCCGGGGCGCCGACGGCTGCGAGATCTTGTAGAGAAAGTCGTCGTGCCAAACACGGTCGAACGCCTTTTCCATGTCGAGGAATACTGCACACACGCGTTCTCTCTTATTCAGAGCCGCGGTAACGGTGTGCAACACACTCGACAGTGTAGCCGTGCTGTTCAGCGGCATCAAAAAGTAGCCTTCCACTTCTGTTGGCAGCTAGGCTATTCCACCCCGGATGCTTGCAGTTCCACTCGCCCGCGCCCACCACCGGTGTCGGCGAGTCCAGCAACTTGCGGACATCAGCCAACAGGATAGTGCCAGCGGGCGGGCGGTACACTGAACACAGCCGGAGCGGGGAGTTCTCGAGGCAGAGCTAAAGTAGCCTATTACATTTGCCTATGACTTAAGTAAATTACATGTAGTATTTGATAGCGTAATTCAGAACTTGCAAATGAATTTTGTTAACGCCATCTATTGGCAACTCCGAAAATAAATATCTAGTAACTAACAAAACATCGATCTTCCCATGGGAATGGGATGTTTTTCCGCGGTAAAAAGTAGCCTACGTCACTCTCCACCCTCCTAACTATCCCCACACACATAAACCTTACCATATAATAGCTGTGTTGCGACGTGAAAGCGTCACAAACAAACAAACACACAAACAAACAAACACACTTTCACATTTATAATATTAGTAAGGATTATCGTTAACATTGATATACTTAAACACTTTTTTGATTCTATCACTATTTTACCATTTTTACAAAGTTTTTAATTAGGTGTTTCTGGATGAAATACCAATATTTTAAATTGTTAAGACGATATCACACAAGCACAAAGCGTGGCCCATTCATAACCTTACAATTTACAATAGATCTTGGAAATCTTGGTACGGTACAAAGTTACAATACCTTGCAGGTGCCAGTCAAGTGCAATATCTGGAGCTGCTGCAGCGCGACGATGGCCAGCGCGGACGGCAGCGTGATATCCCAGCAGCAGTACAGCTTCAGCGAGCGCAGTGTGGTGCACTTACCGATGGTTATGTAGCTGTTACCGACGGAACAAAATTGTTATTGTTAAGAAAAAAGAAAGATAAGAAGCATGTATTTTATCACTAGAAATAAATTGTAAAATATGTATTACAATTGTAATTTGAAAATGGTATTTGATGTGGAAGGTGGTTATACTTTTTAGGGGCAACAATTTTAGTCTTTAAGGGTCGCAACACACTGTGACAGAATTAGAACGAAACTGATACTAAAGATTGCTAAGACTAACAATGACTAACAGTACCTACTAACTATTACTTAGTCCCTGCCCAGCCCTAATAGTCCAGTTAGTAATTATTGTGACTACGAGTCTCGTTTTAATTCGATCTAATCGATTGCTACCATTCAGTGCTGAGATGGTCAAACTCGTCACATAATAAAATTATCGGACTTTCTTACTCTGACTCCTTAAGAGTGGGGCATCGGAGGGTGAGTTCCTCGAAGCGTTTGTAGTGGCTGTTGATGAGCTCCACCAACTCTTCCCGCGGATAGCAGCCCGCGCGTCCATACATGTGCATTGACTTCAATCTGCCAAAGGAGAAAAAATATATGTTTAGTGGAAAGAAACTAAATAATATGACTTTCATGAACTGACGAAAGACTCGACAAATTGAGGGGTCCCGAGTTCCTTCCCGGTCAGGACACTTGGGCTCCAAAATTCGAGTGTATGTGATAGTGACCGACCGAAAGTTTCGGTTTCGGTCAGATTCGGCTAAGATTTTATTTTCGGCCTTATTTTTGGTTTCGGTGGAAACTGAGAGCAAGGCGAAAGTTCGGTTTCGACTGAAAACCTAGTTTCGACCTCAGCCTCACACTATTTGTGTTTTCAACGGCCTTAGGGTTAACAGACGAAACAATCACCAACCTGGTGTTCAGAGTAAGGGACTTCAGGTACGAGCTACTGATTGGCTCGTTGATGACCAGCGAGGAGACGTTTGACGACAGCGGCACCGCCGTCATGTTGAGCACCTCCGCGACGCAGAAGAAGTCTACGTGATTCAGACGCAAGTCCGCTAGCGTTAAGAGCTCGGTTGTACCTGGAATAGAATTACAATGGATACTTTCAGTCTTGCATGTCTAAGTTCTAAAATAATATTAGATTTTACAGAGCGTAAATTTAATATCTGGTAAAAATATTACATCAGCAATAGAGAATAAAATTAGATCTTAAAGTGTATTCTATGCTATCCAAAGAACGTGTAATAAACTCCATGAATTTCCATAAATAGGAACATGATGAGGCCAATTAAACGTTTTCAATTAAAAGCATAACTATAATAGTAACTGATTCTCTGTAGCATGCATGAATAGTATACATATATAAGCCATTAAACTATGACCTGAGTCACAAAACCACTTACTAAGCGCAAGCCCTAAGTCTATCGTCAGTTCGGTGAGGTACGCGGCGCTGTTGAGGTGGGAGAACCCTGGCGTGATGACGGGCTCGTCGGTCGTCAGCAGCAGCGCCCGCACGCCGCGCCCCTCGCTCCAACGACGGAACGCCCGCGCGTTGCTTACTAGGGCCGCTCGGGTGCCCACCAGCCTTGCCCAACGATGGCATACCTAGATAATATTTATTATCCCATTATATTAGCCCATCGAAGCGCTTATAGTCCGGCGGCTTGTGTCGATGCTAAGTGATCGACAAAGTTAAGCAACGGCAGGGCGGTCGGTAGATGAAAGGGTGACCGCTATAATAGGGTCATTTTAATAGGTCACATTTGACAACACTGTTTGTCTTGCTTCATAGTGAAGCAACCTGCAGAAAAACATCGATTAAATTTAATTATTCGATAAGGACTTCAAACATCTATAAATGAATGCAATTGTTATAAAAAGTATTAATAAGCACACAGTTCACACAAAGACTAAAAAAACGACAAAAATAATGCGTCAAATAATGGCGCGAAATGAAATCATAACTTTTTTGTAACATATCACGTTTCAGGATATTGGCTTTTGAGCCAGACGTTAATACATAAATTAACGATTACATATTTTTTGGCCTAAAATTTAACAAAATTAATTTTACTCGTATTAAATTATATTTTATTTTGTAATTGTGAAATACTTTTTGACGATTACTTCGACTTCTCGAATTAAACTTATCTACTTTTCTGTTTCTTTTGCTACCATCCCAAATGTTTAAAAAGAAAAAGAATTCAATGATGTAACTTTGTAACGACGTCAGTTCTTTACTTTTAAGTGTAAAAAGTTTAACAATTTCTACTAGGGAATATTAAATAAAATGAGGTGTCTCCCTTACAAGGTTACTTTCTAAAATTTTGACGAACTGTCAAATGTGACCTATTAAAATGGCCCTACTTTAGTAGCAAAATTTTTTGAGTTCGTCCGTGCTCCGGAGGTCACGTAAAGCAGTTGGTCCCGGTTGTTATCGATAGATAGTAGTCGTTAAGTCATGTCGGCTGTTAAGTTAAGGCCTTCATATTTAGGCCTTCAGGCGACATGTGAAATTCCGATACTGGTTTGGCCACTAACCCCTCCATCAATCAAATAATCGCATTTAGAGCGGCTATACTTAGAAACTCATATTTTA
Source organism: Hesperia comma (assembly GCA_905404135.1). Classification (NCBI taxonomy): domain Eukaryota; kingdom Metazoa; phylum Arthropoda; class Insecta; order Lepidoptera; family Hesperiidae; genus Hesperia; species Hesperia comma. The sequence goes on along the minus strand of FR990015.1, from coordinate 14,197,697 downwards.
TTTAAACACGTAACATTCTGCGTAAAATACGCCGGTTGCATATCAACGTATCGATCACAAAATGGATAAAGTTTAGTATGTGGACCGTTGAATTGGGTAACCATATTTTTATATCTAAAAGAGTTTAGTTTAAGGAATATTTACGCAAAATTTCAGACTGCGGAAATCAGTAGTTTTTTTTATCGAATTTTTAAGTCTTCACCGAAACAGTACTAAAACGCCTAAAAACGAAAACTACCCCCTCAAAACACAAGAAAAGGGTGTGGGGATGTAGGGGGTTGAATTCTGGTTATAAAAATGCCACTCACAATAATAATAAAAAAAAAATTTACCTAACACTACAGCTAAGTACATAGGCATAGGGTCAGTTACGACGATCCAAGTGCAAGTAGGTAAAAAAAACTATAAGGCTCCGCGTCTCAAGCTTCGCGGTGGAACTTCCCCTCATATCCCGCTCCCCCATCCCCACCCCCACACCCCTAAATTCAACGGTCCACATACTAAACTTTAACCCACAAAATTCTTAAATATTAATAATTCAAGTTTACCCGAGACGCAATCATGCATTGTACATGGGTCGGTAAGTACTCCAATATCATCAGCAGCACTTCATCAGGGATGTGGTCCATGATGGCTCTGAAAATTATTATTATATATCTTTGAGAAATCATGATTCAATCAATTCAGTAGCCACTTGTGTGTTGTGTCTAATTTTATTCCATATACAAGGATTATTATTTAATCATACAAATTCAAATAAAATAAATCACAAAATACTTACACTTTTAGAGCCGTCGTTTCAATTCAACATTTACAAACAACAAAAATACAAACAAACAATCACAATAGGTATTCAGTCACTGACACTGTCAAACAGCAAACACAGACGAGTTGTCAAAGCCAAACCGTAAAACGGTACATCCTAGATGTCAATAACAAAAGCAGTCCGTCCGGTCCGGTAGTATAATTGTCCGGTAGTATAATTATCGGAGTAGCGGGTAGCCGGATGATTTAGTTTCGTTAAAGGAGATGGTCCATTTTGGGCGTGATCTTGTACACTAAACCATGAAAAACCAAAAAATACAGAAAGTTCATTAAAAATATAATAAATTCACAAATCGCAATAAATGACTTGCTAAAATAAAATTAATTTCGAGTTATTCGGTAGGTACTACTTGCAACACTTGCAAGATGGCGTCCTTCACTCTGAGTTCGAGCCATTGTTCAAGCATAGAGAAGGCATATTGACAGCTAACGTCATACGTCAAAAATTATGAATCCTCTGGTCTGTCTGCCTGCTGCCCGCCATTATGTAGAATAATTGCGTCACGTGGAGTTAATAAATATTTTTTGCACTGAAATAAAGATGAGTTCGTGGATTTGATTAGTCAAAAATGGTTTATTTTTCTTTTTTATTTTATTTTATCATTGGTACAAAAACCAGGCCCAGACTCCATACAATTTTTGTATTTCTTTTTGTGCCAATTTGTGGTAATCGGAAAGTTGTAAAAACTCGGCATTGTCTTGACTCTGTCATCTTGTTTCATTTTTAATTTTATAATTTATTAACGGGCCCTTCTGTATAGATGTGGATAGGTGTTCGCCTACCCTAAGGGCGGCCACATACATGCGGAATTCCGAAACGGAATCCCGAATAGGGTTGTAACGATATATCGGAAAACCGATAATATCGAAGAGGACACATCGATATTTTTATCGATATTTGCGTTATAACGATATGATAATATCGATATCATATCCGAAGAAAAAAATCGATAATTCACGACCTTAGATAAGGCTGTATGGGCTTAACATTAGCTTTTTCTTACAATATAATATTTCGGTTTTCTTATAATATTATCGGTTTTCCGATATATCGTTGCAAGGTTGCAACCCTATTCGGGATTCCGTTTCGGAATTCCGGAATACGGAACGGAACGGAATCCCGAATAGGGTTGCAACCTTGCAACGATATATCGGAAAACCGATAATATTATAAGAAAACCGATAATATTATATTGTAAGAAAAAGCTAATGTTCAAAGCCCATAATTATCGATTTTTTTCTTCGGATATGATATGGATATTATCATATCGTTATAACGCAAATATCGATAAAAATATCGATGTGTCCTCTTCGATATTATCGGTTTTCCGATATATCGTTACAACCCTATTCGGGATTCCGTTTCAGAATTCCGACTGTATGTGGCCGCCCTAATTGTCAAGATATTAGATAACAAAAATCTACCTACAATACTTTGAGATTGTCAGCCAGCTGTCTGTCTGTCATTATTGTCAAATAAAAATAACACGAATATTTTGAATTTTCTTCAACTTTGATGTTAAATAATTTAGACGAAATAAACGTGATTGAGTGCATTATAATTGCAAATTAAGTAATTATTACAAAGTTTTAATTTTGAGATGCGTATGATCACATTTAGCGTTTTAAAAAAATGCAAAATCAAATTTCCTTCATATCAGTTATCGAGGACGACAGTAACAATTAGTTCGGATGCGTTACTACCGAAATTTGACTTCAATAAATTAAAAGGTACATCTAAAAGCCTAAGCAAATTATCTTCATAAACATTAAAATATACCTACTTATCTATTCACTTTACTTCGGTGGTAAGATAACCTATTAACTTCCACATAAAAAGTTTCGTCAGAAAGAAAACAATCCTTAGTATCTGATTTTATTCCACACATGCTTTACTTCTGAAGGCTTAGAAGGAATCTCCCATCGCTTGTTCGCCGGTTGCACATTTTCCAATACAGTACATTAGTACAGTAGATACAGTAAGTATGGAATTTTTGGGCCTTATGTATTCTTGTTTTTTAATGTGCGAGGGTTAATAAAAATATTTTCTAGAGTAGGTATTTATTATGTTTACACTGTACTAGAATTTTTTTCAAAACATTGGAACTCGTATGGCACTTTGGTCTCCATTGTGAAAATTGGGCACGGAAAATATTCCTATGGGTGCATTGTAACTTTTTTTGATCTGTTGTAACCTGATAACCATGCTTTATTACCAATAAGGAGTCCTGAGTTTGATTTCGAGCAGTTTAAGAAGTGCTGCCGTATTAAGACTACTTTGCCATTTAACATCAAGTAGGTTTGTAGTCAAGGCCTGATCTATACAAGATAAGAATCCTAGTGTGGAGCTATGAGTGTTATCATTATTATTAATGAGTAATGTTATCTATTCTTAAAAAATGTTATAATTTTCTAGGCGATCTTAACTATGTGGAGGTTCTGCCATCATGGAAGCCTAGTGAGGAGAAGGAGTTAAGAGATGATGTGCTCCGCAACATGAGGATCCTGCCCGATTTCGTGACAGAGGCTGAAGAAGCCTTGTTGCTAGCTGAAGTAGAGCCTCAGCTCAAACGCATGAGATATGAGTATGACCATTGGGATAATGTAAGTTATTGAAATTTTTCATTTGTTACACCATTTGTTAGTCAAATGAAAAATATATTATATCAAAATATTTGCTTATTTTCAGTACCCAACAAGTAGTTTGTAGTACGCCAAGGGTGCCTCAAAACTATTATAGATAATAAAACAGCTAATGCCCACAGATTAGATTATGTAGATGTACTTTGAACTGATTTTTAAATAGATTTCATCGCTTATTTTTTCAACTTAAGGAGTTGACAAAATAATTTCTTACCAAAACCCATAGTGCCTATTTGAAAATCGGTGAATTAAAATCAAAACATCCGTTCTTAGCTGCCATCTTCTACTCATAAACTATATCTGTGCCAAAACTCCAATCTTCTAAATCTCACACTTATTCCATTTATCCTTAAAGAGGAGTTGAAAGTTTTCTGTTCATACTTATATTTTGATTTAATTCTTCAGGCTATTGAAGGATACCGTGAGACAGAGCGCAGCGCATGGCGGGAGGAGAACGAGGCAGTATTGGCTCGCGTGAAGGCGGTGTTCCCGCGGGATGCGGTCCTGTTGCCCCATGTGCATATCCTGGATCTAGCTGCTGCTGGGCATATCAAGCCGCATGTTGATGCAGTCAGGGTGAGGATTTTTATGTTAATAGCAAGTAGTTACTACATATAAAATTCAGTGTTATAAAACCATGATAACATACAAAGCAAACTAGCTGTTTCTCAGGTTAATTCTGTAGAAATTAATATTTATGAAGTAATATTTTTTAACAATACAGAAAAACAAAATTGAATTAGGAACTAAACTACTGTTACCATGGGCAATGCTACATGAGCGCCCGCGTGTACTTTTTGGTTACAGTTCTGTGGAGATGTCATAGCAGGTCTCTGTCTGCTGTCAAGCGCTGTGATGAGACTGACCCATGAGAAGCGGCCGCACCTAGCGCTTGATGCTCTGCTTCAGAGAAGATGCCTCTACATCATGAGGTAAGTGACATGGGAAAGTGTATAATTGTGTAAGGTAGAACCAGAGTGGTCCAAGTGACTTTTTGCATTGACCCCCGATTTTGGCAAAAAGATCTCCAAAACTCAATATTCTTTTATTCCACTTTGATCCAATTGCCCTAGACAATGTTTTTGAATTGCAATTCTGCAACTGAACTGCAATTGGATCAAAGTGGAATAAAAGAATATTGAGTTTTGGAGATCTTTATGCCAAAATCGGGGGTCAATGCAAAAAGTCACTTGGACCACTCTGGTTCTACCTTACACAATTTATCCTCGAGTTCCAAACAGAACCTTCTACCAATGATCCTAGAGTATAATTACCACCTAGAGTATGATAACCAATATTTTTATGTATACTGCCCAGCTGCCCACGTATCCCTTTGAATGGCAGTGACCACTTACAATGGGACCCCATCAGCACTTTCTATGGCTATTAATTACAAAATAATGCTTGGCTCTGTCTGTATATATGATAAATTTTCCATGGCACCTACAGGAAATCCTAGTGGGTATTTGAGTGTTTCTCTATTTATTTTCAGTGGGGTTGCGCGATACGACTTCTCCCACGCAGTACTGGGTGGAGAAGAGAGCGTGTGGCGCGGAGAACGTCTCCCTCGTAGGAGGAGAGTGGCCATTATCTGCAGGCAACAACCCAAGAAGACTGCATGACGACTAAAGCGAATAGAGCATTCGAACGGTTTCATAATTCTCTCCCTCGATCCCTGTCGTCTTTGACAATGTCCATAGTAATATTACATATAAATAGTATAGATATATTGGAGAGCCTCTATTCTGTTATGCTATGTGGCCCATAGCACTTAATGTACAGGGTGTTTGTTATAGTTATATCTATAAACAACAGAGAATAATTACAGAGTGTTTAGGTCCTATTTGTTTAATAAATAAGTAGTTAAAAATATGATTTTTTGTTATAGTTGAAAAGTTTCGTTGTCATTTTTGAATTATTTATTTGTAACATAAACGCGCACTTATCGCAAAAATATATTGATAAAATTATTTTGTTAAAGAATAGTAAATGAAAATAAAAGTAGGAAAATTAGTGCTCTGTCGAGCTTAGAAAGTTAACATTTTGTTCTGACAAAATAATAAATACTTTTTAATAGAGGTCAATATGTCTTAAAATTTTAGTTTGACATATTTTTGTAACAATAACAAATTGCACGAATAGTGCCTAAAGACAGACATTAAGCTGCTGCTGTCTTACTAAGGACAGGATCTGATCCTCATCCTACATGTAGTGCTAGATAATTCAGTATTAGATGTTTTAATGTAAATAAATTATTAGTTTTTTGTTGCGTTGACCCTTTAAATTTTTATTACATTGTTGAAATATACTCATTACTTTTTGTTTATACCCTGTTAAGATACTCGCCGAGGAAGGCCTAGAACGCGAGGATTAAAGTTCTCGTGTTGCATAACAAACTTCGGTATAAGACTGATCGCGCCAGCATCGGGTTGCACGGGCAAAAATGTAGGAGCTACTATCAAGAAGGTAGGAAGCGGGCTCTGTATAAGTCTGCGCAGCATCAGATAATCCATTCCTACCCAATGTTCGAGGAGCCATCGGTGAGTATACAGATAGTTTATTCACACCCGTGCATTCACCAGATTTGGTATACGACAGTCTTGTACACCCCAAATATACAGTCCACTCAAAGTTGATCCGTTTCTAGACGGGTCAGAATTCAACATTTTCGTCCTTCTAGCCGGATCAAACAACACGCACAAATACGAGTATATTAGACGACCCAAACGACGGCGCAATGGTTAACAAGCCGGATCGCCGTTCCTGGGTTTGATTCGCATTGTGGCAGAAATTTGTATGAGTTTATTGTTCTCGGTCTGGGTGTGTGGTGGGTTGCCATGGCATCCACGACACAGGGAATCCTATGCGGTGCTGACTTTATCCAGTGATTGCCTGTTGGTAAGTAGGATCCATGAAAAACAATCATTTCTATTGATATGAATACATTTATTCTAAGAAGTCTATCAATATTATTTATTTACAACAAAGAAAAATTACGTTGCTTTAACATAGTTATGATACCTACATATAAAATAGGTACGAATCACATGACAAGTCAAGGGTCCATATGCCGCTTTATCGTTGATAAGACGTCGGGACGCCTCATTATTACTTTGCACGCCCTAGTTAGCAAAATATCGAAGAATGCTTGTATACAGTCAATATAACACCCAGAAACGTCTTAAGATTCTGAGTGATGATTAGATAAAGCTTCAATGGGTGTGGCTATAGATCAAAAAATATCCATGCTGGATTATTGGACGCACATAGTGGACTGCACACCTCAGTTATCAAAGTGAGACCAATGGTTGAGCAGAATAATTATTGCCTCACGTATCTGAGATGGCTTATGGGTCTGTGTTATCTCCCTGGTGTTTTCCACTGGTATTGTCGGAGTAGAGGTCAGTCCCGCTCCGAAAGCTCCTCCAGGGCTTCCATTTCCAGGTATTCCACATCACCATCCAACGGCTCTATCTGCCAGTCAATACTTTCCTGTAAATGTAATAATTTTTTAAGTTTTACTCGCGCGGTTATTAAACGAAACTTGGGACGAGAGATGTGCGTATCGAGTATCGATGTATCAGCCGATAATTTAAAAAGAGACTATAAACTTTAATCATGCTTGTCGAAGCGAAGCCAGGTATCTTCAAAGTTAGTTTCTATGTTTAAGTGACCATTATTTATGAACTGTATAAAAAATTATTTTAATATTAACAAATTTACCGATTGTCTTTCCCGGCGATGCACGCGGGCATGACGCTTCATGGCCGCTACCGAGCCAAACCTGCAGAAAAAGTTATAAACTCAGTACCACATACAGACTTGAATTTCCGCCTAGCTAGAAATTAAAGCCAGGACTCTTCGAGCGGCAGTCTGGTATGGTAAATATTGCGCAATACGGGTCGTCAGGCATTGGAATATTCATAGTGACTGACAACGCCTTCAACATTGTGGATCATTTAGTACTAACGTATGTCGCTGCGCTACGAGCGCTTGATTATCGTTAAATTTTATTCTAATTTCAATTCACTCTCTATTTTTGATTATAGTACGGAAGATTTATACACTTACGTGCGCGTACAATGAGGGCAGTTAGTTCCAGCGGGCTCCGCCGCCGCCGCCGCCGCAGCCGCCGCGGGCGCCGGCGCCTCCACCTCCATCACCTCTCCGCTGTGGCACTTGCGAATGTGAGCCATTAGGTCGCTCCTGTAATAACACACAACATTCACAGGCGCGAAATCGTTCTTATTGCCATGGACATAATGTTTTCTGGAATGACTAGATGTTAAGTTCAATAATTAAGTCTTTACACCTTCTTTAAAATATTCACATCCTAATCAAAAACGACATTGACTTCCAATCGTTACTCCATACATAATCTGTTGCTTATTATCTACAGTTGTGCAGTGCATTCCTCACCTGTTAGCAAACCGCAGTATACACGCATCATAACCACAAACGAAGCGATCAGCCTGGCGATGCGTGAGCGCGTGCTGGGCTTTCTGCGCGCGCGTGGATAGCCGCGCGAAGCACACGGGGCACAGCGCGGGCGGGCTGGCGTGCGCGCGGTCTCTGGTTGACTCGATAACAATTCCCTGCTGTTTACTATCTACGGGTCTGCAGTGTAATCCTCACCTGTTAGCAAACCGCAGTATACACGCATCGTAACCACACACGAAGCGGTCAGCCTGGCGGTGCGTGAGTGCGTGCTGGGCTTGCTGCGCGCGCGTGGACAGCCGCGCGAAGCACACGGGGCACAGCGCGGGCGGGCTGGCGTGCGCGCGCTGCACGTGCCGCGACAGCCCCGCACGCCCCGCGCACGCCGCGCCGCACGCCGGGCAGCGCGAGCAGCAGACTGCTTCGTGCGCGCGCAGCGCTGATAGGCTCTGGAAGGGAATGGTTTTGTAGTTGGAGCTAAGTAGGTATAAGAAGTAAATAGAGTGTAAGCATGTCAAGAATATGTAAACGGGTATAATAATATAGTGGTGCGATACCTACAGTATATGAGCGCGCGCCTCACACAAGATGCTGACCTAGCATAACACCACAATCACCGAGTAAAGACAATAAATATATACTAGGTCACACGCGTCATACTGAGACTGGCCAATCAGAAGACTCCTCACCGCGCTATCGAGTTTCAAAGAATCAAACTATTTACACATATCACAGAAAGGGTCCCTAGGCAAGTGACGTCGCCTGGCGGGAGATCTCCCACTTTCCTTAGAATTCCAGCACAAACAAATCGGCGATTTATTCCGTGAATTGTTCCCCTGTCTACACAAGGCGCTATGCAGAATGTTATGTACGGTCAACAACCAAAAACCTGCCTGATACGTAGTATCACAGACGTTGCACACGAGCGGCGCGGGCGCGTCGTGCTGCCGCGCGTGGTCGCGCAGCGCGGCGCGCGTCGCGAACTGCGAGCCGCACGTCCAGCACGAGTGCCGCGCGCTCGCCGGGTGCGTCGCCTTGTGCGTGCGGAACTCGCTCGCGCGCTGGATACGATAACATTAATTTAATTTAATATAAAAAGTAGAATACAAGACAACTAATTTAGAATATAAAACTGGATTGTTATGAATACATGATAAGAAAAAATTAAAGACGATGCTCAACGATCACACAACTCGCTGTTGGCTCTTGCCATCTAGGGGGCAAATGGCAAAGGTAGGCTGTCTAAAATTAAGTTACTCTATGTCCCAGATATACTCGTAGATATGCATAGATGTAAAAACAACTAATCTGAACAACACTAACCCAAATCTATCATGTGAACATCTGCCCTTTCAGGAGCTCTAACTCTTCATTCTACATTAACATAACACATTACTAATTCTTACCTGGAAAGTCATTGGACAAACAGTACACTGGAATACTGTCTCCCCACATGCATTCTTCGCTCGCTCCAGATCCTCCTCATCAGCCGCGGCTGCAGCTGACAACGCATCGCGCTCCACCATAATGATGTCATCTTCACTATATGAACCCCCTCCAGAATTCATCCCTGGTCCTCCGACCACAATAAAGACATCTATCTTCTGGGTTAGCTCATGCAGTTTCTGTCTCAGTGCATGGATCTTTTCGCTGAGCGGTGGAGCACCCTTTGCAGCGAGAGCTGTACTAAATTCATAGGCTTCAATCGCCCGTTGGATACAGCTGTTGCAAAGTCGACCTTCTGGGATAACCTGATTAAAAAATTTCATCATTAATTAACATACCTATCTCCCTATTGCTTGGTTTAGCCATCACTCTCATTTTCTAGTTGAAAAATTCTTATTTCCCCTTTCTTACTTAAAATAAATTAGAATCAGTTTGAAAACAATCACACCTGAATAATTATCATGAAGTCCAAAATTCACAATCCTACCCTATAAGACACACATCCATGTCAACATGGATCTCACATCTCAAAACGTCTGTAATGCTATGATATCCATGGCCTCAACTCAAAGGCTCTTACTAGCAAGAGACGGCTTACAAACTGGGGTGTATAAATGTTACTAATATGTGGGTAGACGTTTGGTTTGTTACTTAGTGAATAAATGGCTGTTGTTCGGACCGGTCGCGTATTATTCTTTGCCCTACTCGTACACTACACAAACAAAATAGTAAAAGGGAAGTCAGTAAAACCTTATTATTATTTAGATGCAGCAGCATAGTCCGCAGCGGCGTCTGCATGGGCGGCGCTCCGACGTCGTGCTCCTCCGGCGTGAACAGGTCACCGCCGCCGCCGCACACCGAACATGTCTCGCTTTCAGATTCTATCTTCATTATTGCTCTGGACATCGCGGTAATATAACATCAATAATTGCTGGAAACAATACTAAGAACACTAATGACTCAAAATAAATACTCCTAACTCCTAACAACAAAATGCCGCTCTACATCTACAACTTATTGCATCGGCAAATCGGCAATCAGTACTCTTTGTCGGCAATTCTGTTATAGTCGGCACAATCAATCATAAGATTCCGATATGAAGGCTGTCAAGTCATCACAGTGACAATAGTGAAGTAAAACAAAAATCGAAGCATTAAATAAACCGATTTATAAATTTAACCGATTATAAGTAATAAGACTTTCTAATCGTTTCGTTAATTAAGTTCGGAACGATAATTTATAAACCAATCTCTGATTGTTTTCTTAAAATCAGTTAAAAACATATGTAGCGTTGAGATTAACACCGAAAGGGATAATAAGACAATTCGACAAGTAAGTTAAGGTGAGGAAATTATATTAGTTATTAAAATGGAAATTTCATTAATTTGGTGAAAACGAAGAAACTATTAAACGGTTCATAATTATCTGATTTGAGTGGAAAAGGCTTAAAAACGTATGTATCGGGAATTTATAATAGCTACGAAAAATCGCAATGCTTTAGACATATTAAGGAATCTATAACTATTTTTATTTTGGGTGTGACATGGTAGCACATACTTTCGATTATAGTAATGTATCGATTATGGTCGATTCATAAATTGTTTCAAGAGGTCACATAACTATAAATCCAGCCTCCTTATAAAACATTATAGTGACGTCTTAAATCGACGGCCGCAAAGAACAAACGGTCATCTACAAAAACGTTAGTTTTCAGGAGAGCGTTTTTAGTTCAAAAATGGTATAACTTCTACAATTACAAAGATATCTTCGTCGATTTTGGAATAGTTAATTATTACAATATTAACTATTATTTGGTATAGGTAAATTATTAATAATTCTTTAATTTTTAAAATTACGGCAGATATCTTTTTCTACTTCGATCAAGAAAACAAGCAAATTGAGTCAACTGCCATATATTCGTTTCTACTTGGGACCTGATAATTATTTATTCTGTAACTATTTTATTAATTTAATGATTGATTTTTATTTTTATTGATCATATAAAACCAATTTCATCAAAACAACAAATATAATTATTATTGTCACTAAAATACTGTAGTTGTCTCACATTACTTCGGCATTCTTACGTTGAAGCTATTGGATAATTGCAGATATACCTAAACTATTTTGAGTTTTAGGGTGTCTTATAAAAAAAAAGTTTTGTGATTCTTGTTAATAATTGTATTTGTAATATAAAGTAACTAAACATTATAATTTCAAAGAAATAACTACTAATAATAATTATATTTTAACAGTACTTTGTATCATAATCATCATCTTTGTATCAGTATCATAAGTAACTCAATAACTACTCGTTTGACGAAACTCAAATTTTTACGGGACCTAACCTAAAGCCTCAGCTTTTGATTAAAAGAAGAATGATTAAAATCGGAACTCTAAGTAGTAAGATATGAGGTAACATACATATATAAAAATTATTAAGGATAATTCAAAAACCATTGGTCAGATGCCGCTTAAACTTATATGAGACCACAATGCAAATACCAGCTTTCAAATAAAAAGAGAATCATAAAAATCTGAACACTCAATAAAAAGTTATTAGGAAAAAACCATAAATACACACTTTCAAAAATCCTTACACATTATTCAAGTAAATTCAAAATTACTCATCAGATGTCGCTCAAATTTATATGAGACCTCAAAAAAAGTACCAGTTTTCAAGGAAATAAAGAATCATTAAAATCGGTTAAGCCAACACGAAGTTATGGGGTAACAAACATACCAACAAAGATAGGAAAAAAAGGTATAAATATTTTTTACATTTGTGGCTTGGTTGAATGTTACTTCCGGATTCAATTTTCAATTATTTTATTATTCCAATTGCAAGCAGTCATCATCAGACATTTTTTCTTGCTGAAGAGCCTCGAGACTTCGCAGGTTATTTTCGTAAGGACAGCTGGCCCGCCGCATTGCGCGACGTACACAAGGACAAATGGTATATGTCCGTTTGTACTTTGTCGAATTTTAAATAAGTAGTGCAGATGTCTTTTTGTACGTTGAAAAATTGGTGTAAAAAACAACATTTTTCGAGAAAAAAAAATATCACAAGATAGAACAAAGAATTCTGAGTTGAAATATGCAAAAAAACGATTTTGGCAAAATTGCAGATGTCTTTATGTTCTTTGCGGCCGTCGAAATATTTGTTCAATTTTACACAATTTATGATGTAAACTGATTAAAATAAAATAAAATTATTTAAACAATTTATAAATAACACAAATAAAAAACAAGCAGGGATGGTTTACATATTTCGCCAGAATTTCTAGTATTTACCTATGTAAGTACGTATAAGTAAGTAAGTACCTATCTAAATACTCGTAGTAAGTAAACAATATTACTCCAATTCGTTTAACCCGCTATAGTCGGCACAATCATAAGATTCCGATATGACGTCTGTCAAGTATGAACACTAACTAACCTTGTATGGACGTCGGAAATATATTTTTTGATTTGAACCGCTGGTAATGATACTATGAAGTGAAGATATTTCGTAGTGAATGATAGGTCACTTTGGTTAAATTATGCAATGCACTATTTACACTTTACAGTGCATATACAGTATACAGTTTATATTTATTATCAATGCAGCTTTATAAGTAGGTACATAATGTACTTGTGAATCCACCTCCTCTTCGCTTTGGAAAATTGTTTTTATGTTTACAGATAATAAACACTTCTTCCCATTTTTGCAACATATTTTATTGGTGCATCGCTTCTATTGCTGATAGCATGATGTTATAAAATTACCCAGTTTGTTAAATATTTGAATTAGGCATTAGTCCGTAATATTAAACGCAAGTAACTAGCGGGTTAAACGAATTGGAGTAATATTGTTTACTTACTACGAGTATTTAGATAGGTACTTACTTACTTATACGTACTTACATAGGTAAATACTAGAAATTCTGGCGAAATATGTAAACCATCCCTGCTTGTTTTTTATTTGTGTTATTTATAAATTGTATAAATAAATTAATTTTATTTTAATCAGTTTACATCATAAATTGTGTAAAATTGAACAAATATTTAAGACGTCACTACAATGTTTTATAAGGAGGCTGGATTTATAGTTATGTGACCTCTTGAAACAATTTATGAATCGACCATAATCGATACATTACTATAATCGAAAGTATGTGCTACCATGTCACACCCAAAATACAAATAGTTATAGATTCCTTAATATATCTAAAGCATTGCGATTTTTCGTAGCTATTATAAATTCCCGATACATACGTTTTTAAGCCTTTTCCATTCAAATCGGATAATTATTAACCGTTTAATAGTTTCTTTGTTTTCACTAGATTAATGAAATTTCCATTTTAATAACTAATATAATTTCCTCACCTTAACTTACTAGTCAAATTGCCTTATTATCCCTTTCGGTGTTAATCTCAACGCTACATCTGTTTTTAACTGATTTTAAGAAAACAATCAGAGATCGGTTTATAAATTATCGTTCCGAACTTAATTAACGAAACGATTAGAAAGTCTTATTACTTATAATCGTTTAATTTTATAAATCGGTTTATTTAATGCATCGATTTTTGTTGTACTTCACTATTGTCACTGTGATGACAGCCGTCATATCGGAATCTTATGATTGTGCCGACTATAGTTCTTTACTTGCGTTTAATATTACGAACTAATGCCTAATTAAAATATTTAACAAACTGGGCAATTTTATAACATCATGCTACGAGCAATAGAAGCGATGTACCAATTAAATATGTTGCAAAAATGGGAAGAAGTGTTTATTATCTGTAAACATAAAAACAATTTTCCAAAGCGAAGAGGAGGTGGATTCACAAGTGCATTATGTACCTACTTATAAAGCTGCATTGATAATAAATATAAACTGTGTACTGTATATGCACAGTAAATAGTGCATTGCATAATTTAACCAAAGTGACCTATCATTCACTACAAAATATCTTCACTTTATAGTATCATTACCAGCGGTTCAAATTAAAAAAATATATTTCCGTAATAAGTAAGTTGAAGACGTCCATACAAGGTTAGTTTGTGTTCATACATGACAGACGTCATATCGGAATCTTATGATTGTGCCGACTATAATTTGTGGTCTTAGGGCTGCAATAGACGTCCGATTTTTCTCTCCGATAGTCGGTTTCGATAGTCTGATCAGACAAATTCAGATAATAAAATCGGACGACACTCGAATCGGACGTGTATTGTAAACAAAACAAAATGTATGGCACGAGTGTCTTCCGATTGTCTGATCAGACTATCGGAATCGACTATCGGAGAGAAAAATCGGACGTCTATGTAGCCCTAATCCATAATGCAATGCAACTGACAATCAGTGGTCTCGAACCTACCGATTTTTCGGTATTTCTACTGAAATGGGCTCTGTTCTACCGAAATACCGAAATGCAACGATTTTTCCACGATTTCAGAGAATACATATAAATTCTCCCGATTTTTCTACCGATTTTACGTAATTTTTAAGTTAACAACCCATTTCCTTTATGTTTTACGTTAGGGGGAATGGGGAACCCCTCAACCATAGATTTAGAACCAGTAGATTCACCCATACATTTGAAAGAGCGAGATTGCCAGTTACAAAATGTACGTGAAAGACAATAATATTTTTTTTTGTCCACATTAGGGACCAAATCGATGTCCGATTTTTCTTTCCCGTTAGTCTGACCAGACAATCGGAAGGCACTCATGCCATACATTTTGTACATATACAATACACGTCCGATTCGCTAGTCGTCCGATTCGATTGTCTGAATTTGAAACATAGCTTATCACAAGCACACTCGATATCATCAGAAAATATAAAATCACAACCGAAGATATCATCATTTTACTGTGGCAAAAACTAAAAAATATCATACACTCGTTAAACAAGGTAAAAATATTTTAATTACATTTTATTATTAAAATTTTATTAGAACGGTTACGTTACCAGTACCAGTGTTTACATAGAATTTAAATAGCTTTTAATCTTTATCTTTTTGTTCAATTAGGTGTATTTGATGTATATAAATTAGACTATAAGTTTATTTTTTGTGAATAAAACGAATTTGATTAAATATTGTATATTTTTTGAAATCTACCGATTTTGGGTACGAATATACCGATTTTATTGGGCAATTCTACCGATTTCTCACTTTGACGTTCGAGACCACTGGCACCACTGCTGACAATTGAATTGTCTGCCATTTTGTTTTTGTTTCATGGAATAGATCGGCTTCGTTCGCTCGCTTTTGTTTGTTCTTACACAGACATAGGTGTGTTCTTATTTTGCGAATAAATTTTAATCCGTTCCCATCCGCGACATATAGAAAGGATTGTTGTCTTGTGTGTTAGTTTTCCCTAGCTAAAACTATACAATGTCTATCGGCGTTCCTATTAAAGTGCTTCACGAAGCGGAGGGCCATGTAGTGACTTGTGAAACAAATACCGGCGAAGTTTACCGGGGCAAGCTAATGGAAGCCGAAGATAACATGAATTGCCAATTATCTCAGGTGACCGTTACGTACAGGGACGGCAGGGTCGCCCAACTGGAGAATGTTTACATTAGAGGATCAAAAATACGCTTTCTGATATTACCAGATATGTTAAAAAATGCTCCTATGTTCAAACGACAAGGAAATAAACCGACGGCGGGACGCGGGAAAAGCGCTATTTTACGAGCACAGGGTTAGTATTATTTAGAATATAAACAAATTCATTCATTCATTATAATTATGTACTTCATTTTTTATTTCTAATTTTAAGGTTATGCCGGTTGTAGTCATCTTAGGACTTTATCAAATGCTATTGTTTAAATCTAAAATGGACGTTAGCATTTCAGAACGAAAAACAGATGTGGCATAGCTCAAACAATGTTAATTACAATTTCAATGTTTATTTACTACACACTACTGCTATTATTATTATTTTATAGCAGTAGTAATAGTATATAGTACAAAAAAAAATCAAATGTGACCATCAATCTGTTGGTGAAGCAGTGAGGCATGCTCTAGGCTTTCTCAGTTACAAGGAGAGCCCTCTAGTGGGCAACTATTGTGTCTTAGCCATTGAATATTCAAATAAACATTTTCTTTTATATTGTTATGCGGGCTACAGACCTTCAGTTTTAACTGCGCAGTTTTAACTGTACAGTCGAACTGTACAGTTAAAACTGACGTGTGTAGGCAAAACTGAAAACTGTACAGTTGAACTGACGATCTAATCGAAATATCATTAGATAAAACTGCGCAGTTAAAACTGTACAGTTAAAACTGAAGGTGTGTAGCAAAAAAACTGTACAGTTTGTCAGTTTTACCCAAGCATCGTTGGAGTGAGCACACGTTTCTGTTGCGTTATGGATTAAAATAGTAGAAGATCCGAATCTAAGTCGACTTTCACCGGCTTGATAATAGAATCAAACTTATTTTATAATAAATTTCGTATCTTAGAAAATATATTAAAAATGGGTTGACAACAAAAATCCTGGACAGAATATTTTTAATTATTTTTTAAAAAAATATTTTTCATAAAAAATGTTGCATGATGAAGATAATAATAAAATTTTATACTGGACTTAAAGTATAGAACATATAGAATGTGCAGACGTAGGGTAGACTATTATTTACCTGGACGAACTACTGGGTAGACAGGTATAAACAGGTATGTCAATACTAGTTACTTTTCACTCGATTTGATAATAGTCTGCACATTCTATATGTTCTATACTTTAAGTCCAGTATAAAATTTTATTATTATCTTCATCATGCAATATTTTTGAAAAATTATTTTTTAAAAAATAATAAAAAATATTCTGTCCAGGATTTTTGTTGTCAACCCATTTTTAATATATTTTCTAAGATACGAAATTTATTATAAAATAAGTTTGATTCTATTATCAAGCCGGTGAAAGTCGACTTAGATTCGGATCTTAGACCAAAATTATTAATCTATATTTTTAACCGACTTCAAAAAAGAAGGAGGTTCTCAATTCGACTGTATATATGCTTTTTTTATGTATGTTCAGCGATTATTTCGTCGTTTATGGGCCGATTTTGATAATTCTTTTTTTGTTGTAAAGTCGATATGCGCAGTGGGGTCCCCTGATAAGGATACCAGGATCTGATGATGGCATCTCAGAGAAATCGAGGGGAACTTTCGAAAATTGTATGGAAAACTAGTGTGTTTGTTCATGTTATCATAAGTACATTATAGCGCTACCATTTCATGAAGATCTGGAGTCGATCTGATGAAGCCGAAAGACAGTCGAGGGAACTCCTCAACGATTTACTGCAGTTATCTAGTGTTTGGGCTTGATTAATTTGTAGTGACGAGAACTTTACACTTAGATGTTGAATTGAGCGCCATCTGGCGAGTAGTTTTTGAGTTATCTCTACTTATCAAGATTGAAGTCGGTTATTTTTTTTTGTAAAAAGCAATTATTGGTATACAGATTAATACCCCCACTATATCAAAAATGAATATATATGATGTGACTAAATATATATACATATAGGTGTGACTAAATCAAGCAGATGCAAGTACGTTTTTTCATCCATTCTTAAATAGTTATTATAGTCTTTTGGAGTAATCCTGAGCTCTTCCAGTAAATTATTATGCGTATATTGTTTTCTTTTTAATAACCAATGTTTACACCACATTTTCTTTGTTCTTTGTCTTCTTTTTTTTCAAAATGCATAATAGTCCAACAATTGCCACAGCGTCATCCGGTGAAGCCATTTCAACGTGTTACTTCGAGTGGAAAGAGATCACAACTGATAAAACTGAACGTGTGTAGACACTAGGAACGTCAGTTAAAACTGAACAGTTCGACTGTACAGTTAAAACTGTGCAGTTAAAACTGAAGGTCTGTAGCCCGCATTACAGGCAGTCTAGACTATTATGGTTACATTACTAGTTTAAATATAAATTCCAGACAATTTAAAGTAGAGTAGCAGTTCCCTGCATACATATTATTATATCTATAGCCATCAGTCAACCGCTCTGGTCCCCACAGGATGTGTTTATTGATTGAATAAATTGATGATTACATTACCCGGCAAGAAATAATGCATGTTGGTATTCAGAAAGATAATCGGCCAGTTACAGCTCTGTAGAGCATTGTCTCTCTCGCACATTGCACTAATTGTGCAATATCTATTAAGGGCTAATAAAGCACCCTATTAAGTACATATAATAATAATAAGATTGATGTTCTGTTGGAGGTTTTAACAACTCTTTATATTTATTTATGAGTGAATGTGACCATCTTCTACCAAATTCCAAAGAAAACTGACAAGTCAGTGGTAAGGACTGTGTAGTAAAGACAACACTACAAAGCTGAAACTAACCGATTATCTCTTTCTGAATACCGATGTCCATTATTTTTTACCGGGAACTGTAGTTATTTAATTTACAATACTAGTATGGCATAGTCTTTGTGTCTCAAGTTATGTTGGTCGGCCTTTTAATTAAGAGTATGACTCCAAGTATGAAATTGGTCCCAATAAAATTTATTTTATATTTTGTTTTGTAATGTGTAATGTAATTTTAATTTTTTTAAATCAATACTTTATATAATTGTTTTTGGATGTTTGTAACAAAAAACAAAAACTACTGAACAGGCTTCAAAAATTCTTTCACTGTTTCCATGCTAAGCCTGGGTGACTTGCTAGTTTGTTATAAGTTGAGCTTGAATACAATACTCAATACTCAATCATTTATTGCTTAGTCATGGATACATAAAGATATACATAACAGATAACCCTTTCAGGGTGTTGCAATTTTGGATTAGACCAGACCGTTTCGTTTTTTGCGTCATTATTATATTTTTACTTATTTATATAATCCAATTTAATTTAATTTAATTTAATTTAATTTAATTTAATTAAATTTAATTTAATTTAATTTCCCCCATAATTTAAAAATTCATGCAGATCCCACCTAATAGTAAGAGTTGTAGGCTAAGATGGTAGAGCAAATCAACTTAATGTCACTATTTGCTCCCAATTTGAAGACATCCACATACATAAAGTTAACCAATCAATTAAAGTGTAAATCATGTGGTTCCCGGTTTAACTTCATTTGTTCATTACAGCAGCTGGTCGAGGGCGAGCGGGCGGACGGGGCGGGGGGCACCGCGGCGGCTGGCAGGGCGGCTCCGGACCGTCCAGACGCTAGGACACTAGTATAGGACTAGCTGTAAGGCATCAACCCAGTGTGATGGTTGTTACTCTATTATAACATGTTAATAAAATGCATTAAAAATATACAGCCATTATATGCATTTCGTGATATCGGAGGTGAACTAATCAGTCACAATTAATGAACTTTACCAATAAGGGCTTTATTTTTTTAATGAGAGTCCTTATATGATCCTTACTCATGTCATTTATGGAAAACCCAACTATCTAAACCCAAAAGTTAAAATCACTTATTATTGCAACTGTGTGTAAATGAGTGACAACTGTTACACCATTCATTCTCATCTTGTAGTGGCATAGAAGTATTGTTCATTGAAATTTTGTATATGGGCAATACTTATTTCTTTCCAAATGAAATTGATGTATTTGTTTAAGTAGGTTCCCAGTATCCCAATAATTGTTGATACGTAATTGATGACTACATAAAGCTCACAAATACATTCTGGTGAGAAACCATGTTCATGTGATATTTGTGCCAATCTGTGGTTCATGATTTCAGTCCAAAGTAAAATGACAACTTATTCTGTTGTACAATTCTCTTGTGCAATTTACAAACAGTTAATAAACACTTAATTTGCAGTCAGTAATAAGTTTTCTGGAACAACTTCAGATTCAAGTGAATGAATGAAGAATAATAATTATAATCTGGGGGCACGGTAGTGCCCCCGCCAAGTCGAGCGCGAAGCAACACGGCCGTACCATCCTTTTCTGGAAACTTCGCCGCATTTTCCGGCTCCTATTTGAGAATCTCTGGCTAGGATTAGAACGCTGAAATTATCGTCATCTAGTAAGCTATAATCACACACTAGAAATTCAAAATTTCAAGTCTGTAGATCATTTATGTCCTAAGTTAAGCTAATGCATTTTCGACACTGACTGACTCAGGATCATAAAAATAGAACTGGTACTTCGCATAGACCTAGAGCACTGAAATTTTGTACAGAGATAGAGTTTAACGCCCACATAATGGAAAAATTATCAAAACTTGAATCATAATAATTATGTCTGGAGTACCAGGTGACCTTGATGGTATCGATCGATCGAAATCAATGCCTAGTAAGTCAATTAGCCCATGTCAGCTTTCTGCAACAAGAAGTGTAATCCCACCAAAAACAATCTGTAAAAAAATAGCCAAGTCTCGATGCGGCTGTTTGTTTATTTCTAAAACGTTATGAAATCTAGACCAAGTTGAGCCAAGTCTAAGGTTCCTTACTTGCTATTTCTTATTATTATATTTAATGTTATGTGACTTGGCCGTTAACTTGTACCCACTAACGTGTAAAAAATGTGACAACAACAAAAACATGTAACACTAAGCTGTAATATTTTTGGAGATTTGAATAGAGGTGGTAGAGCTCATATTGCTCACCCGGGGCAGTACCACCGCCCGCCTCATCACTGTGTGCTTGTTTTAATAGCAATTTTATTGCAGTAACAAAGGTGTGGAGCCGGTTACACTTTTTAGAGGCTACCATCTCAGTCCTCAAAGGTAGCAAAAAATCTGACCGAGTTATAATGAGACTTACTGACAATTACTAAGTGGGCTATTACAAACAAAAATTCCTTAATAAGTACATTTTGATACTACTGTTTTGAAATCATGTTATTGCGGTGTCTGTAATAGGGGATTTAGTGTAAAAGTATTCTACAAAAATATTTGGTAGTACATACATTTGTTGAACCATATTCGTGGGGTGCCTCTACCAAAGCATTTAGTGAGCAAGTAGTGTGGAAAGACATTTGTGCAGATACCATATTCATGAGGTATGCAAATGATAAAATAGAATTTGTGCAAAGCCATTTGTACAATAATTACTTCTGGATGTCTAAGTTAACTATAGTTTTTGATACAATTAGTATAAACATTAATTTCTGCTGGAAAAACATTGAATCACTGAGAGGAATGCTCTTGTTTGTTCATAGACATTTAATCACAACACATTTACTTTTTTGTCATACAAGTGACACAACTGAGTTAAATTCCAGTACCTTAGCATAAATTTAAGAAACCTGGAAAAATTCATTCATCTATCAATTAGACAGATCAATGTATTTGAGCAAACATCCGAACTTACGCATTCAATATTAGTAAGATAAGTAGTATTCTTTTGTCTATCTGCATATCACATGAATATGGTTTCTCCTGATATGTTTTTATACACTGGTTGTTCATTCAATGCTTCGGCAGAGACATCACACGAATTAGGTTTCCCAAAGGGATGTGCTACCAAATATTATTGTAGACTACTTCTGTACTGAACGCTTTATTACAGACATCACGTAAACATGAGGGATTAATTTCCATGGGGTTTTTGTATAATCTGTAAGGTTACATTTATCATAAGTAAAATTTGAGATGGATAAATATTTGGTGATATCGATTTGTTGATAAATCATTTGAGAGTACATTCTGGTGAGGCACCATTTTCATACGATGTTTTCGGGAAAACATTTTATGAATATGGTTTCTCACCAGAATGTATTCCGGTGGATGGAAAGTTAATTGAATTCACTCAGTAACATTTACCTTAATTTGAAAACATATTCGTTAAATGTTTTCTTAGGCATCATGTGAAAATAACTGTCAAAAAATATTCCAGTAAAATTGTATCAAAATTAAAATAATAGGACATAAAGTTAATTAAGAGGTAATCGACTTTTAGTTAAGTATTATAAATTTTATTCTCAGTCATTAGTTTTCTCAGTTGTCAAATGAAACTCAAATTCCTATTTTTAGTTCATAACACTAACCTGTTTTGGTCCATTATACTTATTTATAACATCCCAACAACATAATATAATATATTTTATTAACTATTTTAAATGCAATTCCTTAACACATCTTATGTGTATTCTTAACAAATTTTAGTCCAGACTAACACATAATGGCTATACAATAATAACTGGCAAAAACCGTTACAATAAACCAAATTGTTTTGTGAATTGTTGCGGATACTGGGTTCCTACAGTCAAATATATTTACAGTATTTCTATTTAATGCTTATAATATTTGTTGCAGGGAAATGGCATCATTGATATTTTCCTAGTGAATCATTCGCCATTACCTAGGACACTTATTCCATTCATTTTAGGTTACTGATCTGATGTATGATACATTGTAAGCCAATAACTAGGAGTTGTATGTATAAGTTTGATAATGTGTTCGACTGAATAAAGAGTTTGAATAAAACAATTATTTGTGGTATTTATACTTTTATTCACCATCCTTTCGTAAGTATTATATTATCGATTAAGTTATACTACTTATTGTCTATTCATAATTATCTTACATTCCATGTAAATTATGTTAGGGGCTGCATATTCGACTGTACAATTTAGTTTAAATTATATACATACCTACTATTCAATACCACTTCTGAACTTTGAGCTACTGTATAATTATTTTGTGGATTTCAAACAGGCAACATAATATTATCCTTGCTCCATGGAGTAGATGTCTCCTATTTGCTGATTTATTGATTGTTTAGAAATCTAATCAAATGATTCCGATTTTTAGCACCCGATAAGCAAAGGGTGACAAACAACAAGAATTAGCTGTCAGTAATTGAGGCTCACAAGTCAGGTCATGGCTTTATTATTCTTTCAGAACCATTTTAATGCGTGTTTGTAAGTCCGGTCAGTTGTATTACTTACAATCAGAAACGCCCTAGAGAGGGCTTACCCTTTCAATACAATCGAGGAGTGTAGGTACATTTTGTTCAGTCGGGAGGTTTAAATCTATACAGGGATCACTCGCATACATGCACCATTTTGTATATATTTAGCTACATCTACGAGTAATGTAGAATTCTAGACAGTTCATTTAATCACGTGTCTGCTTTGGCAAGACCAGCTTTTTCGACTGGCGGCGTGTGTGTTCGACTGCTTCTGGGTGGTTCGGAGGGGCGCTTCGTGGTGAGCTCTCGATGGAACCGCATGGCTGGAAACTCCACTAGGAGTGCGAGAGGAACTGCCGCTGCGTAGGAAATGAAGGCCACGCCGAACCATTCTAGTATCTGGAGAAGTGAAGTTCGAAAATATGGATTGGTTTAAGCCAAAGATATTGTTATTTGTTCGTAGCAAAACTTATTTTAGTATCTATCAGATAACTTGTTTTAGTTCTGATAGCTGATTGATTCAGATAGATGACTTACTCTGTTGCCATTGCCACTATTCACACCCACCTGAGTACCTATACCAGATTTGACACGTTTGACACGTTCGGCACGTTTATGGCAGCGCGAATACAAGTGGATATTACATTACATCTAAATAAAACAGTAACTATCGTTAATAATAATCTCGTTCAAATGACTGGTATGAAACTGGCGATATCGTATTATCGTAGGTACTATAAAATAAACACCCAACAGCCCACTACTAAACACAGATCTTTCCTGATAAACGGGAATGCAAAAGTAGTAAAAGCGCCAAGAGATTTCACCATTGGGGTCACCTATCCAATTATCGTCTGTTTCCGCTGTTTACGTACTTGATCGATCACTGAGAATCGACGCAAGCCGCCTTGCTTTTGGCGCGTCCACTGTTAGATAATAAGCTACGCGGAACTACAGATTTACAATGTACAAGTGAAGGTACGTACAGCGTTTTGTCGGTCCAACTGCGCAGGCGCAAGACGCGCGCCCTGAAGTCCCTCGTTGATGGGGATGTGCAGCAGCAGCGCGCCGAACGACAGCCGCGCCAGCACTGTGCCGCCTGACGCGAACCACGTCCGCCAGGGAGCTGAGAGATTGAGATAATGATAATTATGGAGTCTGTTAAGATACTTTACACTATTGGGCCCTTATAAGTATTCTGAGTAGTGTGGGCTTAACTTAATGCATGGGTGTAGGTACTCAGCTCATAATCTAGGAAGATCTGATTTGCGCCCTGGGTCAGGAACTGGATATGCCCATGACCTTATGTATAATTAAAATAACTTAGAATTTAGGTCGTATCAGGGCCACAACTAACAGTATGGGCCCAAAGCTGTTTTGCACCTCCCCCTTCGTCGTTCCAATACCAACCTCTCATTGATTTAGGTACTTTTAAGCTATTCTGCGAGCGGTTCTCGCCTTGCACGCCATGCCCTCTTACAGCGGCTGTGAGTTCTCTGAGCTCTTGTACTTATCAACATACCCACACGCACTCATCATATTCACAAACATACTACTCATCGTACTTCGAATACTTACTTCGAATTCGATTCGAATACTCACACTGAATGCCATTAATAGCTCCTAGCAAAGCGAGCGTCACGAAGAATATGAAGACTGGTCGTTCGAAGGCCGCGAGCGCGGCGCTGATAGCCCGCCCCGGAGGCCCAGGGCCCAGCACCAGCGGAGACGCTGCCGCCCACCACAGGGAGATCGGCACCGACATTACTGACACCCAGCGGAACACCTATGGAGGAAGCTCGGTTGAGATTCATCAGGGAATCAAAGAGTTACAATGCTGCATTTAATATTAAATTCGTTCTAATTCTCTCCAGCCATTTCGCATCTCGCCAGACAGCGAAAATGCCAGTTTTTCATTTCTGTGATAAAGGTTAAACGTAAGTAAACGTTAAGGTTAAAACTTGAATGTGGGTACCTACTAAGTACCTACTATAATAATAGATAGGTTTACCTAAGCGAAGCGAGGGCGGTTCCTTTATAAAGGGAGTACCTAGGTAGGTTTAATCATTTAATATGACTTGCTAATAACACAGGATATGTTTGTATTGAAGGCTTCGACATGTTGACAAGTAAATAACATGGTATTTCAGTACCATCTGGTCATCTTTACTTAATGGTGTGTTGAGAACATGCATCAACATCATCCAATAATTGCATGTTGTTAAGAAATCTAAACAAGCCATAACTAAGTCATTAAAAAGCGGGAAAGTATCTTATTTATTTATTTATTTTATCTCTTTATTGTACACCAAGAACAGAACATTACATACAGGAAAAAAAAACAACAACAACAGAGTACAAAAGGCGGCCTTATCGCTATATAGCGATCTCTTCCAGACAACCTTATGATATGGAAAGAGAGATAGCGGTAAAAAGGTAGAGGTAAGGTGCACGAGAAATGAATAGTAACTTAATATTAACAAAGTATACATATACATATATATATATATATACATTAGGAGTATTTAGGGAAAAGCGATGCAAAAGAGTAAGGAACAAGATAGAATAGATAAAATAAATTATGGTGGTAAAAGGGAACCTAATTATAACTGAAGATAATGGGCCTTAACTTGATTTTTGAAAGAGTTTAATGTTCTTGCATTGCGAATACTTTTGGGTAGGGCATTCCAGAGACGGACGGCGGTTACAGTAAAGGATTGTTGGTAGAATGAAGAGGAATGTGCAGGAGTGCTAAGAACTAGGTTGTTTGAGGAGCGAAGGGTTCTGTCGTGAGTGAGATGGAGAAATAGGAATCGGTTTTTGAGGTAAGGAGGATAGTTTGGGTTGAATAGCACACAATAGAGAAGAGAAAGAATGTGGGCATTCCTGCGAAGACGAATGGGGAGCCACTTGAGCTTAGTGCGAAATTCAGATACGTGGTCATATTTGCGGAGGCCAAATATAAACCTTATACATAGATTTTGGAGGCGCTCAAGCTTATTTAACTGCTCTTCGGTGATGTCAAGGTAGCACACATCGGCAGTCAAGTATTGGAAGAAGTATGGAGTGAGCGAGCAAAATTTTAGTCGGGATTGGCAACACATTTTTTAGCCTCTGGAGCGAACCCACTGCAGAAAAGAGCTTTCTGCTCACTTCAGCAATTTGTGGGGCCCAGGAAAGGTACCGGTCCATTTGTATTCCTAGGTTACGCACTTTGTCGCTGAAAGGAATTGTTTGGTCGTTCAGCTGCACCTGGGGTAGCTGGACCCAGTCAATTTTTGCAATCAGACGAGAGCTCCCGATGATTATGGCCTGGGATTTTGTCGCGTTCAATTTTAAACCATAGGACTTGCAGTAACTTGCTATGTGAGATAGATCGCTGTTAATGGTGAGAATGGTTTGCTTCAAGTTATCTACAGATGTTTGCATGTAAATTTGCAAGTCGTCTGCAAATAGATGGTAGAGAGAAGAGATACCGGAAGTTATTAAGTTAATGAAGATTGAAAAGAGGAGCGGAGACAACACGCCACCCTGCGGAACGCCACCAGTAGAATCAGACCAATTGGAACATTTGTCCTGGATCTGGATGCGTTGGCGACGCTCGCACAGGTAACTGCGAAACCAATCAACTGCAGACGGAGATATGTTGAGAGAAGACAGGACACCAAGTAAAATATCAAAGTCAACAGTGTTGAAGGCGTTACTGAAGTCCAGCAGCGTCAACACCGTGACCTTCTGGTTGTCCATCCCCTGCCGTATGTCATCTGTCACGTTCAGTAGCGCGGTGGTGGTGCTATGGCCTGGTCGGAATCCGGATTGCATAGGATTGAGAAGAGAGGAACTAGCAAGATATGAACTAAGTTGCCCGTGAACAAGTCGCTCAAGCACTTTAGAAAGAAAGGGAAGTATTGAGATAGGTCTGAAGTCAGAGAAGCCTGTAGGATTAGATTTTTTAGGGATGGGTATAATTTGCGCATTTTTCCAGATGCTAGGAAAACTTTTTTCGTCAATGGATTGGTTAAATATGTGAGTCAAGGTCGGGAGAAGGATATCAAGGATATCTTCAGGTACTTAAAGACTGATGATTTATAATTTGTAATAGTAAGTAGATAGGTAAGTATAAGTAACTATACATTTACTATTTTCCCACCTTAATAAGGAATGATAAGGTCTTTATCATTCAGTACCTAGCAAACCTAAGTACTTAAACGAAATCTTCGGCGACCTCTCTTACAAAGACTAATAATATTACGCTTATTTACATACTCTATTAAAAACTATTTAAATTATGTATAATTCACCAATAATTTTGTATTATAAATAAATTTGCATGATTTATAAACCGTCCAATTAGGATATTAACATTTGCACGCTTATTAGCAGGCAGAATTCAGCGGAATTCAATTTAAATAATTTATTGTAATAATAATAAATATCTATACTTCAAGTTTTAAGTAGGTAATCGACGTAGGCAACTAGGGGCGTGGTCAATGATTGGATGGGCAACCCCAAGTGGAAAATTTCTTTCCGTCAGAACCACTGGACCAAGTGCGAAATTTGTTGAGCGTTAGTCCCGGTTGTTATCGATAGATAGCAATCGTTAAGCCATGTCTGAGGCCTTCGAGCGGCATAAAACATTCGATTGGCCCCTAACCCCTCACCCAAGTAGTATCTACTGGAGCAGCGTGGTGGAGTATGCTCTAGGCCTCCTCAACAACGAGAAGAGATCTGTGCTTCCTAGTGGGCTATATATGGGTTGCAGCCAAGGAACAAATTATTTAATTACATTCCCGGAGAAATGAAGCAATCAAACAACGTGAGCACTGCGACGCCACTCGGCGAAAGGCGGAACGGACGGTCCTTGCGAAATGAACACGACCAGATCTTAGATAATAAACATACTGCTATAATTGGAGATATGTGTCAAAACCATAAACGAAGTAGGCAAGCAAACCTGAGCAAACCTAGCATGATTTTTAAATTAGAACTAGGAGAAACTGAGGCGTAGGTAATGGGCACCGTTAGTAACTGGCCACTTTAAATTTCTAACTATCATGCAGTTCTTGTTAAGTGGCCAATCTCTAAACGGTGGCCAATTAATCCTTAGTGTAAGTACCTACTCTTAATAGGCAAAACAAGTCTGATGTCAAATAATTAGGTACCACTTGACCAGGTTTTATACCAGACGCAGGCCTACCTATTAAGTACGTGGACATAGAAATGGGACACGCGTTTTTTAACTGCTTTTCATCATTGTCATCCTGAGGCTACCTAACTAAGTACCTACTTATGTAAGGTAATAGGTCCTTTTTAATTTAAACAGTTTGAGAAAATCTCAGTCATGTCCAATTATCTACGAATCTTCAGGTCTATCTTGGGCATCATGGCGTATTATGATGTAAGTTTGAACTCAATGATACTCATCTTGCTTAACTTTCCCACTCCTGAACATAAAACTGGATTGAAGATTGCAATTAAGTAACCGCAACCGCAACCTTCAGGCAACGGCGAGCACTTTATGGTTTAGTCGTGTAGGAATGTTCCTCCATTCGCGTATGATATAAAATTCATTTTAATGGCAACCCACACAAATGCCAGCTTTCCGTCCCTTTGATTAAGGTTCATCGTAGATCGCCGGCGAGAATTTAAAATGTCTCAAGTAAATTTTGGTTACAAGCTAAAATTAACTTTGCTCATAGGTAATAAGGTTGTTTTTAGCGGGAAGTGGCAATTCTATATCCTCGGCGACTCAAGTTTAGGTAGGTAGATTTTCGAGCCTTGAAGGCATTAGCAATCGTGAAATCGCAAGCCCTAGCTAGTCTAGTCTAGAACGGGAAACCATTGCGTCATGCTGTCGCAGTAGGTACAACTCTGTGAACGACTGTTACTAGAGAAATCTAAATATTATGGATCTTAGAGCATAGTTATCTACCTATTAATACTAAATACATTATGTCCAGAAATAAAATGTATCTATTTGCATATGTAACTGAAAATCACATATAATGACTTGGGTAAAGTTTTTAGAGGTGACCATAATATTAGTCCTCAAGGGCAGCAATACATTTGTGACTGGAAGTAGCTGGATTTAACAACTGGCTCTTCCCTTGTGGTTTCGCCCGGATAGAATTTTTGTTTCTGTTTATCCCCCTTTTTATTCCTTAAGGGAGTAATAACACCCTCTGCTAATTGCTCTAACCATCCTAGTCCCCATGTGAGTCCTATTCTCTTCGTCTCCATTACCCATGATATTGATAGTAGCATCGAGGAATATCCCCAAACTAAATTGGCGAAAAAGAGGATGAAGACCCATGTTGTCATCCAAACACTAAAAAATCTAGGAATATGTCCGACGTTGTTGGCGATAAAGATATACGATAAAGATAAAGATGGTTCAATAACAAGAAACCATTACTTTTCGTCACTGAACAATAGGTAGGTTACGCAGTACGCTATACCTAGTTGTACTTACCTTGCTACGCAAGAGCACGTCAGTGCCTTTGATGGAATGGTGGATGTGAGCTAGCAGGAGGCCGGCCAGCGTCCCCGCGGCATTGCCCAGGGGGGACTGGTACAGTGTGTTGAAGGACAGGTTTCCGCTGTATTTCAGGCGCACTGATCTGAGGAAGAATGATCAAACATTTGAAAATTTTTTCAACGTTTTATTGTGATGCTGTTACTCTTGATATGTAAGTACTTCAAAGTTAGGTCGGCTCATTTGCATGGATCATCGTATCGTGAGTACCCTTATTACAATTCAATTTAATCTCTTATTTTTATTAAATTTACATAACGATTACAGGGTCCAAGACAGTTTACTGACTTGTTAAAAGTTGGAAACTGATGTTGACTATCTCATCACTCATGTGTCGTGCGTGCTCATGGTTTTGTTATTAATGGTGTGTTTCTAATCGAAACTTCTTGTTATACAAATATGTATAGGTCTATCCTTTAGATTTAGACAATTAGGTACGCCTACAGCACGAATAAGTTTACGCATTAAACATAATTATATCGACGTAGACTGTTTTTATTTTTTTTCTGCATGTCGTTTTGTTTAGTAGTAGGGGGAGTCCGGGAGAGTTGAACCGCTTTTTTTTAAAGTATCATATTTTCTTAATAAGGAGGCTTAGTGATTCAATTTTAATAATAAACGATAGCTTATTTATTAAGGTTTACTTATGCGTATTTAGATTTTCCATCTTATATTACTGAAATATGTTATTTACATTTTAATAAAAAATGGGATATGATTCAACTCTCCCCAACCTATGGGACACTTGAACCGGGGTCTGGGGAGAGTTGAACACTGCTTTTTAAAGGTAGAAAATAAAAACATTTTACAGCTTAAATCACAAGTTTATTAACCAAAAGATTACAAAATGAAATGAAATTCTAACAAAACACAGTCACACACTCTTCTCATAAGGAAAACTAAACAATACTTCGACATACTCTTAAGCATTCCGTAGGCATCATAATTATTAAACATTTTATTAATAAAATTAAATATTTAACGTTTCTCTAATCAAACTTCTTACTCTCTTGATATTTCTTACCTTTTGTTTCAATTATATACTTATTCTTATCATTCAGTTTCATTAATTAGCCTTAATTAGGACTACTTTCAGTCAGCTGGTAACCAAAAATTTGATCAATGTTATTCTTTAAGATGCACCGTCCTTTACCTCACGTATAGCATTTTCTAATTCTGTAATGATATATATTTTTCTTTTCGGTATTTTTTCGGATGGCTTGTATTGAAATGATATATTTCATTCAATTAGTCTGCAATAAAATATAAAATTACACATAAAAACAAATTAAATACAAATAAGACTTGTTGTATTAAGGTTCCCGAATTGTTTTTAAATTTCGTCAAAAAGTTTAAAATTTCTATATCTGTAAAGTAAAACTTCAAATATCTTCATACAAATACTATACATGGGAGACATGAACCACTGAGCATATCTCCCGCACCCGTCATGGTGCAACTCTCCCGCATATACTACTTTGACATTAAAATCTACCCACAGAAAAAACAATCAACGTAATCGATACAACAC
This sequence comes from Hesperia comma, assembly GCA_905404135.1. Lineage (NCBI taxonomy): Eukaryota > Metazoa > Arthropoda > Insecta > Lepidoptera > Hesperiidae > Hesperia > Hesperia comma. The sequence goes on along the minus strand of FR990015.1, from coordinate 14,166,455 downwards.
TTAGCACACGTCAAACTATAATAATCAGGCAATAAAATAGTAATATCACACAATACTTACCTCTACAAACACGGCCGCAATATCAAAACTACAAAAAAAATTAAAATTCACTCCGCCATAACAAAAACACCTTTTCGAATCTGACAGCCAAACAAACCGGTCATTGTTAAAAATGACGCCGTGCTTGTCATTGGCCTCCCGCGCCCTATCAATGACCGTCTTGACGTTTCGTTAGCCCAAAATTTAAGTCGAGTTTTAAAAGGTGGTTCAACTCTCCCATCTGGGCAAGTCTCCCGGATTCCCCCTACCTAAGTATTAAGAACGGAGTCAAATCAACACTCACTCGGGTCGATGCACAATGAAGGTAGGCACAAGCTCCCAGGCGTACGCCAGGCCCAGGGTGAAGAGTGTGACGGCAGCGAACAGTCCCGCTAGCACCGGGATCGCGAACCGTCTGCCGCGGAGTACCAGCGTCAGGACTAGCGACAGCGCGTATAGCTGCATATCTGCTGCCAGGTACCTGCAGGAGAGATTTAATTTTAATGTAAATAGCCGATAAACGGACAGCCACTTGATGGTAAATTAAATAATGCACCTTGCTGAACAACGGACGAATAACGGACGGCGCCGGTCCTTGTTTTGCTTCTTTGCTTCTTTCCTCTTTTTTCTTAGTTGACAACGCATCGGAGATGTTTGGTGTTGCTAATATCTACAGGCGACGGTGATCAGTTGCACCACGAGCAGGGCGGCCTACTTAGACTCAGTCAGAAGTCAGACAGACAGAAGTCGCCCTTTGCAGGAGCAACTCAAGTTACAGTGGCTGTTTTATTAATGGTATCTCACCAAGTCTGTATAAGGCATTTGTCATCCGCGTAGACCAAATTGTTCAAGTACAGTAGCTGGGTCCACCACTTCTTCCTGCAGACAGCAGCCTCGCCCCCCACCAGCGGCGCCCACTGCGGCCCCGAGCCCAGCCGCTCCCACCAGCTACCAGCGAACCACACCACGAAGAAATAGCTTGGGCTTATCCTGCGCAAAATACGTAAAATTTTATGAGAAATTCCTAGGGCTTGTCCGGTGCAAAACATGTAAAATTTTATCAGTAAAAACAAAGGAAATAAAAGGATTTAGAGGATAAATAGTTAAGACTGTATATAATAATTTTCGATCCGGCATGTTAACCTTTGTTAACCACCTGTTGTTTTTTGTTTAACGACAGACAAAAAATAATTAAGTATTATATAAAAGTGATTACGTGAAACATTTTTACTTTTTTAACCCTAACAAGCGATACTTTTATCATATCCAGAGGGGCTTATCACTGAAAGAATCCAATTAAATTAAATAGCTACTTACCTGATAATTCTGTTGAGCATCGTGTGGAAGAATGTCCGAATTGCGGACACGTTCTGTTGTTTCTGCTGCAGCAGTTTGTTGGCAAGAAGGAAGCTCGCCATCAGGAAGAATATTTGTACCACCAGCGTGCTGTTTGTCATCAGGATTACATCACCATCCAGTCGCATCTGAGAAAAACAAAAAATAAATTGGATCCCTGAAATTTCATTGCAGCTTCACTAATAAATACTAGGAGGAAATGAAGGAGCTATATACCTGCTCGTAAGATCTGGTGTCAAAGATGTAAGACAGAGTCGCCACCCAGCAGACGTGCTCGATGATGACGCACATGAGGCAGAAGACACGCAGACCGTCGAACACGATGAGGTCCGCGTTGGCCGCGGGGGGCGCCACCAGCGCTTGCCAGGACTGCCGCAGCGACCATGACATCATCCAGCCTACTCCTGATGAACAGATTTAATAGGGACCATGTAATGAATCCCAAAATGTGCGAAGTCCACCAAATCAAATTGGCCATTGGATATTATACTATACTATACTCGTCATATTGGTCGATTTTGGTCGTACATTACATTTTAATTAGAATTAGACTGAAACAGATCTTGCGATATGGTCTGTGCTAAAGTGGCGAGCAAATAAAAAATGTACCTACTTAATGACTGCTCTTTGACTATCTACTTTAATTTCCTTTCAGTATTGAAAGTACGCTATTTATTATAATAGCAAACGTAGCTGTAGTTATGTACCTAAATTCTTTTAATTGTACTTAGTTATACATATTCTGTCGCGTAATGTAAAGATGAGAGAAGTTTTTGAGTCTATAAGGAACGATATAAAGAAGAAGGGTCTATAGTACTAACAAATAAGTAGCACCGGGTAATATAATATATATGGTTCTATAATAGGTATGATTATAATATGTTTGTATTAAGGCTTTCGATAAACTTTAACTGATGAATTAGCATTACCAATTATGTTCGATACTAAGGCATTGTTCATACCAAACGTAATTTCGGTCGCTGACTGTGAGCGCGCGTTACGCAGTTTATTGTTTTTCCTTATAATTATATTCAACTTCTCGTTCACACCGAACCAATCATACGCTATTACGTTGTACGTTGTGGCTGACTTTACGGTAGCTGATTGTATTACGCGGCTGCGCACGGCGAATGCGGATTGGCTACGTTGCCGAACGCAACAGCGTATTATATCGCAACGCCGGCGTTACGAGCTAGTTCAAATTATGTGTCTTATATACTTAGGTATAGAATAGTCGACCGCTCAGCGTGCGCATCCAGTGTGAACGTACACAGACGTACTCCTTTATTCACACTAATCACGTCACGCATCGTACGCTATAGCGTATCGTCGACTGGGTGTGAACGCATGCTGCAAACTGAGTACACGTTCATATTGGGGCTGACAGTAAGCATACGCACAGTCGGCGGCGGACAATACGTTGGTGTGAACAATCCCTAAATGTAACGAAATTAGTTTGTAACGAACACCTCTACTGGCGACAACCTACCTACATTGTATGATTACGATTTTAGTATTGGGCCCACCTGTTTAAACGTCAAATGACTAAGTATTTTATTATATGTAATAATAATATAAAGATAATCGTCTTAATCGTTTTCGTATAAAATACTTTTGCATCGTAAATTCGTAATTAGGATGAAATCCAACATCTCAATTAGAGTTACGTAAGGCACGCCAAGCCGTAACTTGTGCAACCAGGACACCACAAATCAACGCTGTTACGCTTACATAGCTTCTAAGAAATATGTTATATTAAACCCAACAAATATATATTATAAATGTTAAATGAGAGCCAAAATCGATAGAAACGACGTTTTTCATAGTATCACCGATAATATTCTGTTTGTCGCTGTATTTAATAAAAAAGTATATTTAATAAAAAAGCTCCACACTAGGATGCCCTCGTCGTGAGTGCCATGGACAACACACAAGACACGGAGGCTCATTCAGACAGACAATGGAAAAACTTATCATTGAAATTTTCGCCTCGCTGGGAATCAAACCCAGGACCCTAGGAACGGCGATCCGGCACGGACGTGTTAATCATCGCTCCATTTGGTCGTCATTGAGAAAGTTTGACGTTTATTTAACGTTTGGTTTAACGTTCTGATTTAAAGAATTACAAAATCTGAAGTTTTAACATACTTAGTTAAACACTGCTAATGATGTCGCACGTTTGTTTTCCGCGCTTTAAACTTACAACATGCACAGCGATTAAATTGATAGATGACCCAAAGAAAACCGGTTGTAACGGCGCCGATTAGGAAAGACCTAATCTAATCGTCGATTGTGCTTAAAAAGGTGAGCGAACTGAGGGCACGGCAGTGCCCCCGTCAAGTCGAGCGCGAAGCAACACTGCCGTACCATCCTTTACTGGAACCATTTCGCCGCATTTTCGAGCTCCTATTTGAGAACCTCTGGCTAGGATTAAAACGCTGAAATTCGTCATCTAGTACGCTATAATCACACACTAGAAATCCAAAATTTCAAGTCGGCAGATCATTTAGTTCCGAAGTTATGCTAATGCAAAGTTTCGCATTTTCGACACTGACTAACTGACTCAGGATCATCAAAATAGAACTGGTACTTTCCGTAGACCTAGAGACCTGAAATTTGGTACAGAGGTAGAGTTTAACGCCCACATATAGGGAAAACTATCAAAACTGGTATCATAGAAGGTCTGGAGTACCAGGTGACCTTGATGAGAAATCGGAAGAGCACAGCAATCTATTGACGCTATAGATCAAACAAAATCAATGTCTCTTAAGTCAATCAGTCCACGTTAGCATTCTACTAAAAGAAGTGAAATCCCACCAAAAACAATCGGTAAAAAAAACAGCCAAGTCTCGATAGAGCTGTTAGTTTATCTCTAAAAAGTAATGAAATCTCGTAATGTTATGTGACTTGGTCGTTAACTTGTACCCACTAACGTGTAAAAAATGTTCAACGACCAGTCATATAACGTTAAATATAATAATAAGAAATAGCAAGTAAGGAACCGTAGACTTGTCTTAACTTGGTCTAGAGATTTCATTACTTTTTAGATATAAACTAACAGCTCTTATCGAGACTTGGCTGTTTTTTTACAGAATGTTTTTGGTGGGATAAAGTTTATTTTACCAATTCACAAATCTGTCAAAATTATAGAAGAAAATAATCACATAAAATGCATTGATGTTTTAAATTCTGGAGTTTTATTTAATTCTGTCCGTGAACGGTTTCTATTTATTTAATTATTTATTTAAAGGTTTATATGTACACATGGATACAAAATTAACAAAAATGGGTTGGGAAGGATGTTACAAAGGTACGTTTTGAGTTCATCGCTCGAGCGCGGTTGATGTTTTACATTTTTACTGATGTGTATGATTTGTGGTTGAACTTTGAAATTCCTAAACTTTCACGTGAGTAGGTACTTATTGAGGTTATGAATCATGATGAAGCGTCCGAGGCGTTGGACTGAATATACTTAGTAGGTATAGGTACTGGAATTGATGGGTTATGAAGTTCAGCCCATTATGGCTGTAACATAAGTTAATATAACATAATCTGCCGGTAAAAGTAAATTCGCTGATAGCTTATAGTCCGCTCTATCAATCAATCAATATGTATAAAACTCTTTTGTTATCGAGTGACTGACCAACAGACAACGCACAGCAGGCACAGTAGAGCACCTACTGCACACAAGAAGCTGAAATTTGGCAATGCATGTTTTTGGATAGTGTAAGGTAGCAATTTTTTTTTTAATTACCGCCGAAGGATAAAACGGGGATTTAAGATTCATAAACTTGTCATGAAAACATTAAGTATAATAATGGTAAATTAAAACCTGACCAATTAACATAATTATATTAGTAGATAGGTACAAAATACATGTTAACGCATTAATAAATATCGATGTAATCGTTATCCTCTATTTTCACCACAATTCTATTGAGTGCTATCTGTTTTTATCCACTTAATCTCTCGTCCGTCAACTTGTCCTCAATTGTGAGAAATAGGCAAGGGAAAACGTGTCGACTTCTAAAAGATATTAACGCGTTGCTGAAATTTTGGTAGCAAAGATAAGGCTTTTTTGGGGCATCAATTTTTAACTAACTTCAAAACCGGCCAAGTGCGAGTTGGACTCGCGCACGAAGGGTTCCGTACCATTATGTATAAAACAAAAAAAATCTGGCCTTTTGTATGAAAACCTCACTTAAATATTTAGTTTTGTAGCCACATATTAGCCACAAGCGGCGCCATCTGTTGGACCGACAGGTAACTTAAACTAAGCGCTAATACATATTGGCGACAAGCAACGCCATCTCTTCTAAAGTAACTAAACTAAACCTACAACAGGTAACTAAAAGCGTCGGAGGCGTCGTAGCCAGCAGATGGCGTTGCTTGTCGCTAATACATCGAAGCCATATTTCGACTTAAATATTTATTTGATTCTGTTTTTTAGTATTTGTTGTTGTAGCGGCAACAGAAATACATCATCTGTGAAAATTTCAACTGTGTAACTATTACGGTTCATGAGATACAGCCTGGTGACAGACGGACGGACGGACGGACGGACGGACGGACGGACGGCCAGCGAAGTCTCAGCAATAGGGTCCCGTTTTACCCTTTGGGTACGGAACCCTAAAAAAGAAGAAGATTCTCAATTCGACCATATATGTATATGCTTTTGTATGTGTGTTCATGAATTCGACGGCAGCAAAGAACAAACGGTCATCTACAAAAACGTTAGTTTTCAGGAGAGCGTTTTTAGTGCAAAAATGGTATAACTTCTACAATTACAAAGACATCTTCGTCGATTTTGGAATAGTAAATTATTACAATATTAACTATTATTTGATATAGGTAAATTATTAATAATTCTTTAATTTTTAAAAATACGGCAGATATCTTTTTCTACTTCGATCAAGAAAACAAGCAAATTGAGTCAACTGCCATATATTCGTTCCTACTTGGGACCTGATAATTATTTATTCTTTAACTATTTTATTAATTTAATGATTGATTTTTATTTTTATTGATCATATAAAACCAATTTCATCAAAACAACAAATATAATTATTATTGTCACTAAAATAATGTAGTTGTCTCACATTACTTCGGCATTCTTACGTTGAAGCTATTGGATAATTGCAGATATACCTAAACTATTTTGAGTTTTAGGGTGTCTTATAAAAAAAAAGTTTTGTGATTCTTGTTAATAATTGTATTTGTAATATAAAGTAACTAAAAAGTATAGTTTCAAAGAAATGACTACTAATAATAATAATATTTTAACAGTACTTTGTATCATAATCATCATCTTTGTATCAGTGTCATAAGTAACTCAATAACTATTCGTTTGACGAAACTCAAATTGTTACGGGACCTAACCTAAAGCTCCAACATTCGACTAAAAGAAGAATGATTAAAATCGGAACTCTAAGTAGTAAGATATGTGGTAACATACATACATAAAAATTATTAAGGATAATTCAAAAACCATTGGTCAGATGCCGCTTAAACTTATATGAGACTACAATGCAAATACTAGCTTTCAAATAAAAAGAGAATCATAAAAATCTGAACACTCAATAAAAAGTTATTAGGAAAAAACCATAAATACACACTTTTAAAGATCCTTACACATTATTCAAGTAAATTCAAAATTACTCATGAGATGTTGCTCAAATATATATTGAACCTCAACAAAAGCACCAGCTTTCAAGGAAATAAAGAATCATCAAAATCGGTTTACCCAACACGAAGTTATGGGGTAACAAACACACCAACAAAGATAGAAAAATAGGTATAAATATTTTTTACATTTGTGGCTTGGTTGAATGTCACTTCCGGATTCAATTTTCAATTATTTTATTATTCCAATTGCAAGCAGTCATCATCAGACATTTTTTCTTGCTGAAGAGCCTCGAGACTTCGCAGGTTATTCTCGTAAGGACAGCTGGCCCGCCGCATTGCGCGACGTACACAAGGACAAATGGTATATGTCCGTTTGTACTTTGTCGAATTTTAAATAAGTAGTGCAGATGTCTTTTTGTACGTTGAAAAATTGGTGTAAAAAACAACATTTTTCGAGAAAAAAAAAATATCACAAGATAGAACAAAGAATTCTAAGTTGAATTATGCAAAAAACCGATTTTGGCAAAATTGCAGATGTCTTTATGTTCTTTGCTGCCGTCGAATTTCAGTAGATATTCCATGGGTGGTCCCATGATAAGGACACCAGGATCTGATGATGGCATCCCAGAGAAATCGAGGGAACTTTCGAAAATTGTCGGGATGACTAGTTTGTTTCCTGATGTTTTCATTACGTATATTAAGGCACCTTTAATGAAGGTATGGAGTCGATCTGGTGTAGCCGAAAGACAGGCGAGGGAACTGCTTAACGATTTACAGCAGTTGGGTAGCTTGTGTTTGAGCTTTATTGATGTAAATTCAAACTATGGAACAAAAGTAAAGGAAACATAGAAAAACTAACTAAATTGATTGAAGCATTAGGGATAAGTACTTACCTACTCTAAATGGTTTTTCAATTGGCTGTAAAATCTAAAAAATATCCCGTCTAAATATTTTTGGACATAAGAAAATAAATGAAAGGGATTCCAATAAATCTGTAAATGGTTTACGAAAGCGATGTAGAAATCAATATGAGGTTTCATAAATATAAGTACCTAGCAGATATACATGTAATTTATATGGATATGTTGATGGGCTTGAGCTAGATGGTTGAAAAGCAAGCGACAATTGGCCATGTATCACGAATCACGTGATTTTCAGTATAATATTTAACGAAGCTAAGCCATCAACTATGTGGAAATCCGCGTCGAAATCCACTCGTGCGCAATGCACTTAGAAAACATGATTATGGCTTTTATTTTGTCATGTTTGATATCATCTTCGTTCTTGAAATATATGTTTTTTTGTTTATTATTTTTAAATAAAATATTATAGTGTTTAATAAGCAAAATCGAATTATGTAACAAATGTTCAAAATACATACATATCAATGGTCAGATTTTTTTTCTTGACTTGCGGAGTAAAAGTTGACAATGCCTTAGCCTTTGCAAGTACACTGTTGGACGAAGGCCTCACCTAACATGCTCTATTTTGATTGCCATGAATGGTCTTGGGCCTTTTTTAATTGAATGCCCGCTGTCTTCTTCCGGTCGTCAGTCTACCTGCTGTCACCTAAAGACCTTCACCTCTTAAAAATGTTTCTTCCCATCGTTAATGGTGACTTTATTAGCGGATGTGACATATCAACCTAAAAAGTAAGATACACTAACCTTTCTTAGTCTGATCAGATAATGTTAAGTCAAGGGTAGTGCTGACAGCCGTGAGGATCACCAGTAGAGCCACTAGACCAGCGAACGCGGTCTGGTTGGCGTCCAGCGGAGGTGACTGTCCCTCGGGTCCATTCACGCAGTAGTCCAGGTTGTACAGTCGCGCTGACAAGTTGAAGGAGGCCTGCATGCTGTCGTTGACGCAGGATGCGAACCTGGTGGGAGAAGGGATGGGAGAACGTAAGGAAAGAAAGAATGAATTTACTTCGTCGCTTAAGTAATTGTATGATACTTATGTAGAAGAATTTTATACCTAAAGTAGAAGTTGTGTTAGCAGGGTGTCGCATGGTGAAATTAAACCGCGTTACAAAACCCTATTGACCTTCCACCTTCTTATCATTTCATTACCAATCTCTCACACATTTACACACAGATTTGTTGCCGTGGTCCATAGTTCTTAGTGTTTTGTGAACTCATTTAACTAACCTCGTATGCACCACTACCGATTAGGTACCTAATAGTACCAGAGACTCGACGGTACGAAATTTATTTTTATTTATTTATTTATCTTAGGAAAACTTACAGCTAGCAAAAATATAGTAGAAAAGGATATACCTACAATATATAAGGCCAATTACAAGTTTTCACAAATAAGAAATTAACAACAGTGATAAATTATGGAATAGTAGAAATGTTATTTTGGAAACGTAATAATCTATAAGTATTATTATTTATTTAAATAAATAAAATAAAAATATAATTATATACATAGGTATAAGTAAACCGTTTACACACCCGCACTAGGATTCTGTGTCCTGTTTCCTGTCTGTATCCTATATCGCGAGAAGCGTGAATAACACATTTACTCACACCCATGACCCAAAACATTGTCTGACATGTGTCTGGCTTACGTCTCTTACGACATTGGTACCTACAACTTGGAAAGTGAAGGGTCCCAGATTCGATCCCTTGCCAGAGGAGACATTTATTATTTATTTGTTTTTCAATATTAGCGCTCTTTACAGCTCTATCACAACACAATGTAGGTACACAAATTAAGGCCTTTATTTCTTCTTTATCAGAATTATTAATGATATTTAATAATTAACTAGCTACCGATGTGTTACATTATTGTCAGAGATGAGTAAAATATAATCATGCTTTCATATAGAGGCACGAAAATACACCGGCCAGGAAGGCTCAACTACCTTTTAGCGAAAAGCGTTCGCAGACTCTTTCTCGTGCTTTCAGATGGAATTTTAGTCTGTAATCATGATTAAATTGTGCCCATATCTAACTATTAATGCAAGAGTGTAGGTATACAGACCAGACGGGATCGCTGCGGCCCTCCCGCGGACCGCAACGCCTTGTCATGCACACGCCGCGGTGCACCCGCGTGTGGTTGAAGTAGTGTGCGTAGTTCGCCGAGTACCGCTGTAACAAAATGTATAAGTTAAATATAAATTTTTTCATGGTTACTACCTTTCTCCTATGGCTTTTTCCGTGAATAAGTTTTGGTTTCAGTGAAAAAAAAATCATTAAGTTTAAATCGTGAGTACCCCGTTTGAATTTTAAAAATGTACCTACGTTTGGTACGCATAAGAACTGCATTACAACATAGGTACACATAACAACACAATTTTGTTTATTAACCTTTTTGAATTTGTAGGGCGTTGAGTTTCGCGAAAAAATTCCATCCGTTACGCAATGTATTATGAAATCAACGGGCGCGTATTCAAATTCAATCTAATTTGGTTTATTGACCCTTTATGTTAATAACCGTGTGACTGAGCCAAATGATGGTCAGTGGTCTCCAGCATTACACGAGGGTTCGTCAGAAGAGTCACGGATGTGGTGGCTTCGACCCGTTAATGGCCTAATATTGACCACAGAGTCTCTCTTTATCATAGAAGAGGCCTATAGCATATATTATGTAGGTACTCGAGAACGCTGCTCCAGTGCGTATTAGTAAAGGCGTCAATTGGGTTACCATCGGAAGTTTTCACGTTACGAAGGATCCCGATTTACCGATACCAACCAAATTAATTAAATATGTTCGTTTTTTAAAAATGAAAGCTTATGTAAGTTAGCTAGAGGAAACTTCGAGGGAAGACAAATGGGCCAAAGAACTTAGTATCGGGATTAAGCTGTTTGGTAAAAAACTCAGCAACAGCTGCAAAAGCTGCGAGTAAGAGCAGTTAACAATTATATTAGCGTCGACACAAATACCTACAGATTAATTTTCAATGGAATATACCGGATGCTTTACAACAATGAAGAAAATGAGTAGGTACATACCTAATACACTGAAACTGGTTGTAACAAAGTATTTACTACCCATAATTATGGCTAACATACCTACTTATACATCATAATTTCATAATGCAAAGACCTACATATATTTGCATAATGGAAGCTTATTGAATAATAATTTATGCTGAAAAACAATGACGATTGAGGCCTTTTACAGTAGGGTTACTCAACTGTCAACTTCATGAAGCCCTTATTCATTTATCAGTCGATTGCGATTCAATTGTTATACGTTCACTACACACATTGTTATTTTTTAATAATATAATATGTACCTAAGCAGAAAACCCCAGTTTTAAATGCATTTTTGTACAGTTAAAACAAAACAAAAAAGACGTGTGGCACTCGGAGACTGCCGCGGTAAAGCTATTGCATAGCATTATTTAAAAATTAACAAAACAAAAAATAATACTGCATTTGTGATAATAATAATAATAAAATGTATGTATATAGAGTACTAACTCATTTTCTTTCACTATTTTTTCGTGACTTTCTTCATTAATAAATGCACTTTGTTTATTCATATTTAAAACACTGTACACAAATTATACGAGTACAGATATTCACTGTTTTACAGTGGGCCAAGAAAGTGGTGTACCAGTTTTCATTTAGTTGCCTAGTTATCAAAAGTTACATCAAAGTTCATAGGCAATATCACTGAAAGAGACGCATAATAATGACGTAAGCCTAATTGTTAAGAATACGTACATCATAACGTCACATTAGGTATAGTTGCAAGACATTTTAATCTTTATTAGAAACGGATAATGCATTAATTTGTGCAAGGAAGATTTAAATATTCTGAACAAAAGCATAAGAACTATTTCAGTTGACAAAATAATTCTTTTTAAAAAGAAAATTGACATTTGACATTTAAGTCCTACAACGATATTTTGGCGCGTGAATGACGTGTGGGTGACAGAGACAGTGCCTTACAGTTTGCCTTGCCTGTATGGCACTGTCTATCACCCTCAAGTCATTAATATAGTGTCATTATTTTATGTCATGTTATTTTGTATGTTTTAAATCTAAATACGCGATAATTCGACTATTATGAATACATGTTGTCGATTCCAACGCCTTATTTAATCCAGATCTACATGTAATTATTCTTAAAACACCGAACCGACGGGGCGAAAATCAAATGTTTGACAGGTAAGATTTGTATGGGAAATTAAAATTTTCATTTTTAGTATTTTCCTTGCAATTTTTCCATATTTTCTCATCGCTGCAACCTTCCCTGAACTTCCACGAATATTTCAAGACTAAAATTAGCCAAATCGGTTTAGCCGTTATAAAGTAAAAGTTAGTTAACTCAGTTAAAATTTCTGGTATTTATCGATGTGTGGGTGCACAGACATAGTAACTATGTCTGTGTGTGGGTGATGGGGGTGTAAGGTTTTTTTCGTTACGAAATTTTTGCATTCGGTCCCCGCGACCAAGGCCCGCGATAGAAGCTATGCAATAGCTTAAAAAAGTGAAAGATGAAACATTTTTTAATAAATCCATGCCACTATTAATAAAAACTGGTTGTCTGTAAAGTCGGTTTACTGACGATAGTTGAACGTGACAACGTCTTAAGAAAATACTGATGGAATGATTGACAAATAATATCATCAAAGTAAACAAACGTCATGAAATCGTATTTAAAGTTACAGAAATTTATCAATAAAAATAAAGAAGGAATACAGGAAACATTTATAAAAAGGTAACATTTAAAATTTATAAATAGTCCCAGAAGTCAATAACAAAGTAATAATTGGATACATTACCAAAATATCTACCTCCAAAGTAATCAAGCTGCCGAACGCAAAGGCCGATTGTGCTTTTTATGTCTGTCTCTCTCGCTCTTAGGCGGGCTAACCATGCCCGAGTGGAAGGGACGCGTGCCTCTCACTCGCTCTCATTGTGAGCGCATAACGTGAGCGGAGCGTAACGCAGTTTCTTGAAGTGTCACCCGGCAAACCAATTTATAAGACGTTGTCACGTCAAAATATGATCAGGATTAGTAGGAAATGGAGATATGAAGTGTAGTGAGATGAGATTAGGTGCTCGTTTAGGCGAGGATATGAAAGATGAGATGAGGAGATTAAGGAGGGAAACTTTTAGATAATACTGGTTAACAAAATGTTATTGGCCGCTAAGCAGGCTGTCTTCGGGAACAGATAGATGATTAAAAAAAACCGGCCAAGTGCGAGTTGGACTCGCGCACGAAGGGTTCCGTACCATTATGTATAAAACGCCAAAAAAATCGGGCCTGTTGTATGAAAGCCTCACTTAAATATTTACTTTAGTTTTTATTAGCCACATATTAGCCACAAGCAACGTCATCTCTTGGACCGAGAGGTAACTAAAAGCATCGAAGGCGTCGTAGCCACATATTAGCCACAAGCAACGTCATCTCTTGAACCGGAAAGTAACTAAAAGCGTCGGACGGAGCGTCGTCGCAGTATGGGCACCCACTTAAATATTTATTTTATTCAGTTTTTTAGTATTTGTTGTTGTAGCGGCAACAGAAATACATCATCTGTGAAAATTTCAACTTTGTAACTATTACGGTTCATGAGATACAGCCTGGTGACAGACGGACGGACGGACGGACGGACGGACGGACGGACGGACGGACGGACAGCGAAGTCTCAGTAATAGGGTCCCGTTTTACCCTTTGGGTACGGAACCCTAAAAAACGAAAGGGTGAGATGTTGCCAATATGGTCATATAATGGTTGGAAACCATGCTTGACTATTTTGTCTTTATTTAATTAAACAAATGAAACAATCTATCAATTCTAGGAAGACAACAAATCGATAATATCTTTGGTGGTACTGATATCCGTAGGCAGAAATTACCACTTACCATCATTATCATTATAAAACAAAAGAAATAAAATCATTTAATATATTTTAGTTTACGAAATGTTACAAAACGTGTCAAACTTTTCCGACACGATGCAATTATAGCTTTTATAAATAATTAAACGTGGGCCCCAGGGGGCTCGACAACAGGGTACTGGCTAGATATCTGGCTAGGTGGCTGGCTACAATACAGAAAAAAAATCGTTCGACCCTGAAGCTTCCCGCTAAAATAGTAGGTCTTGGGTGTAAGGGGCTCCTCCCATCCTTGAGTCCAAGTCGTCCTCCCCTGCTCGTGGTGCACCCTGCTGAACAACGGACGAGGTCACGGCGCCCGGTCCCTCCTTTAAGAGGTCGCTGGATTCTGTACCGTCCAGCATAATCCCGATGGTACTCTAGGCTGGTGGTAGGGTCTCGAACCCGGCTGGCTAGCTACCACCCTCCTGCTTGAGTCAGCCGCCAAACGACCTGTCGTGTTCCGGCTGGTGGCTTGAGAGCCAGTTCTCTCCTCTTTCCCACCCCTTCCCCTTTCCCCTGTATGGTGAATCGTTGGTGTATCCTCGGGTTTTTATGGACTCCTGAGGCTCTGTTGCTCGAGCGGACGTGACATGTTGGCGCGGCGGCCAGGGAGACCTGGTGAAACGGCTTGCCGCTGGCCGCCCGCCGGACAGTACAGGGACCCGAACCCAGGCAACACTTGTAACCTCTGGCCTGGGAGGCTGTCCCATCATCCGGCGCATAATCCCGCTGTATGGGCTCCGTGCCGGAGTAAGAGACCGGAGTGGTACCCGGAGCCCGTGCGCGGGGGGGACCAGGGGCCCTTCCGTCCGCCACGCCAGCAACTCACATACTCCCTCCGTAGCACGGTGTCACGAGTCCATACCTTACCCCGGGGGTCTCCAATAGTTCACTGCACTTCCTTCCTATCCTCTCCTATTTTTTTTTACACTTATGGGCAAGTCGAAAAAAAGATCGAGGTTTTTCCCAGCGGCAACCCCTGATACCCCTACCACACTTAATGTAGACATGTGCAACATCAGGGGAATTCACAGCAACCTTAATGCTGTCCACTACCATCTTGAGACAGCAAAGCCGGCCTTGCTCTTTTTGACGGAGACACAGATATCATCACCGGTCGACACATCTTATCTTTGTTACCCCGGCTACAGGCTTGAGCACGCATTCAGGCCGCATGCCGGGGTGTGTATGTTCGTTCGTGATGATGTCTGTTGCTGCCGTCTGACCTGCCTTGAAGACAAGGACCTATCTGTATTGTGGACGCGCGTGGACATGGGAGACCACACCCGTGTTTATGCGTGTCTATATAGGTCCTACAGCGGAGACGCGGAGACGACTCGATTATTTGAGCACGTCCAGAGGTCGGCCGACAGAGTTTTGGAGCAGTATCCTTCGGCGGAGTTGGTGATTTTGGGGGACTTTAACGCCCACCACTCTGACTGGTTGGGGTCCAGGATCACCGACTTCGCCGGGAGAACTGCTTTCGACTTTTCCCTGGCCTACGGCCTCACTCAGGTTGTTGCTGGCTTCACCAGAGTCCCTGATGTTGAGAGCCATACTGCTTCTCTGCTAGACCTGCTGCTGACTTCACATCCATCTGACTACCGAGTGGTGGTCGGGGCACCTTTAGGTTCCTCTGACCACTGCTTGGTACGGACAACTGTGCCCTTGACGCGCCATGAGGACCCTCGGCCCATTGGATCGCGTCAAGTCTGGCACTACAAGTCGGCAGACTGGGACGGACTCAGGGAATTCCTTAGTTCGTACCAGTGGAGGCAGCTCTGTTTCGTATCAGGGGACCCGAACGTGTGCGCTGATTCAGTAGCCGATGTGATCCGTCAGGGTATGGAATGTTTCATACCTAACTCTGTCGTATCCATCGGTGGTAAAAACCAGCCCTGGTATAGCAGTTCGTGTGCTGCGGCGTCTAACCGCAAGCATGCTGCTTACCAGGCCTGGTCATCAGCGTACACTTCGAAGAATTCATCAGCCCCAGAGCTTAAGAAAAAGCTCAACGCTGCCTCTCGGTCGGCAAAGAAGCAGATGTCCAGGGCGAAGGCCCAATTCATCGGCAGAATTGGCAAGCGATTAGTCGGCTATCCTTCTGGAAGTCGTGAATTCTGGTCGCTAGCCAAGGCTGTCGAGGGCAACTTCTGTCGTTCATCTCTTCCGCCACTGCGTTTACCAGATAAATCCGTTGTCCACACGGCAAAGGGGAAAGCCGATTTTCTGGGCACCCTTTTTGCCGCCAACTCGACTCTTGATGATGGGGGGGCCACACCGCCTAACATCCCGCGGTGTGAGAGCTCGCTGAATGACATACTTTTTACTTAAAAAGCTGTCAGGCGGGCTCTACTGTCCCTCGACACCAAGAAGTCGAGTGGGCCGGATGGTATCCCCGCAGTGGTGCTAAAGACGTGTGCTCCCGAGTTGACTCCCGTCTTAACGCGCTTATTCTCGCTATCCTACACCACTGGTATAGTACCGTCTTCGTGGAAAGTAGCCCTAGTTCATCCTATCCCCAAAAAGGGCGATCTCAGTGACCCGGCCAACTACAGGCCTATAGCGATAACTTCCCTGCTTGCGAAGGTGATGGAGCGTGTAATAAACACACAGCTCCTAGGATATCTCGAAGATCGCCAGCTGATCAATGATCGACAGTACGGTTTCCGTCACAGTCGTTCAGCTGGCGATCTTTTAGTTTATCTCACGCACCGGTGGGCTCAGGCCCTAGACAGCAACGGGGAAGCACTGGCAGTCAGCCTAGATATCGCTAAGGCCTTCGACCGGGTCTGGCACAGGGCTCTTCTCGCGAAGCTACCATCTTACGGTCTCCCTGAGAGGTTATGCAGTTGGGTAGCCAGCTTTCTGTCTGAGCGACATATAAAGGTCGTTGTCGACGGTTGTTGCTCAGATTTGAAACCCATAAACGCTGGTGTTCCCCAAGGGTCTGTGCTGTCTCCTACTCTGTTCATTCTGCATATCAATGATATGCTTGAGCGTGCAAACGGCATTCATTGCTATGCAGATGACAGCACGGGAGATGCCTATTATACAGGCCCTGCAAATGCCTCTCGGTCACAAGTGGAGGATAGCAGAATCAAACTTGTGTCTGAAGTCGAGAACTCTCTGGAGCAAGTCTCGGAATGGGGTCGACTTAATTTAGTCGAGTTCAACCCCACGAAGACACAAGTTTGCGCGTTTTCCGCTAAGAAAACCCCATTTGTCATAGCGCCTCAATTCCAGGGTACCGCGCTCACCGTTGGTAAAAGTGTTGGGATTCTGGGCGTTGACATTTCGAGCGACGTGCAGTATCGGAGTCATCTGGAAGCTAAGGCCAAATTGGCCTCCAAAAAGCTTGGTGTCCTAAACCGGGCGAAGCAGTACTTCACTGCGAGGGACCTACTGATGCTTTACAAAGCACAGGTCAGGCCTCACATGGAGTACTGCTCTCATCTCTGGGCAGGGGCGCCACAATACCAGCTTAGTCCATTTGACGCCGTACAAAAGCGCGCAGTTCGAATTGTCAACGAACCACGTGTCACTAACAGGTTAGAACACCTAAGTCTGAGGAGAGACATAGGTTGCCTCTGCGTGTTCTATCGGCTTTACAACGGTGAGTGCTCCGAGGAATTGTTCGATTTGGTGCCAACTTCACCCTTCCATCATCACACCACTCGCCGAAGATTGAAGTTTCATCCACATCGCTTGGATTCGTGGCGAACGACTACGGTCCGTTTTTCACGATCGTTTTTGCCGCGAACGTGCAGGATGTGGAATGAGCTTCCTTCTGAGGTATTCCCGGAGCGCTATGACATGGGGTTCTTCAAGAAAGGTGTAAAAAGAGTTCTCCTTCAGGGCCGGCGTTGCACTGGTAACTCCCCTGCTGTTGCTCGTGTCTATAGGCGACGATGACCACTTACCATCAGGTGGCTCGTCTGCTTTTACGTCAGCCCTTCAGGCTATAAAAAAAAAAAAAAAAAAAAAAAAAAGGTCCTGTATGTCACGAAATCTTGAAGTTTTGTCGAAAAAACTGTTTGTTTTCAATATTTTTCGTCTTTTCAAATACCGTCAAATTCAAAGGCTAAGCTGATTGTACCAAATTTTAGGCTTTGTAAAACTGGTGGCTCGTTCATGGGTAGATGCGTAAAAATCTATACTAATATTATAAAGCTGAAGAGTTTGTTTGTTTGTTTGTTTGTTTGTTTGTTTGTTTGTTTGTTTGTTTGTTTGTTTGTTTGTTTGTTTGTTTGTTTGGTTGAACGCGCTAATCTCAGGAACTACTGGTTCGAATTGAATTTTTTTTTTGTGTTGAATAGACCTTTTATCGAGGAAGGCTATAGGCTATATAACATCACGCTGCAACAATTAGGAGCGAAGAAATAATGGAAAATGTGGAAAAAACGGGGAAAATTATTCATTCTCGAGGGCTTTCGTTGCATGCGTTGCGAAAACGATTCAAGATACCAAAAATATATGTATGAAAGAATTATTCCTCTTGAAATGATCTAAAAAAATGTCCACGACAGTATATGTCTATCTTTTAAGATTAACACACTAGAACCGTTTTTATGGTAATCAAATTTGCCGCGTTTCCAAGTTTAATCTGAATTAATCTTGCTGTGATCCTTTGCTACTTTGCTATTATTTTGTCGTAAGCTTTATTTCTAAATTTAATTTAATTTAACCTCAATTAATTTTGGTGATAGTTTATTATCTTCCCGAAATTCCTACGGGAGCGGGACCTACGCGGTTGATACTTACGGGTCCCGAAGCGAAGCGAGGGCGGTTCGCTAGTTTATAATAAAATTCCGTTAGAATTAACGGAAATGCCATACTGTAAGCTAAAAACTCATGTTAAGGACATTCTTATGACGAAGGGTTATTATAAACTGGATGAATATTTTCAAGATGAAACAGCCTGGACATGAGTTTGAAATATAGCCTTAAGTAGTGATAAGTGTTCTCTGTAACTGTGAGTGGGGAAGAAAAAAGAAACTCCTTGGGAGTTTCTTGCCGCTTCTTCTACCAAGGCCACTCATCGTAGGGATTTGTGGAAGCGATGGCGTAGATGACATTCGAAAAGTGTTTGTAAAAACCAAGTTCGAAATAAATCATTTCATTTCATTTCATTTCATTTCACACACACACACACACACGCGCACGCACAAAAAATAGGTTGTACAGTTTGCTACATAAATCGTGAAAAGCTGATGAAAAGTAAGTACAGTTTCGGAAGCTAATAACATTTCTATTGTACCACTGGTCATCATCCGTATGATACTGAATTTAAGTGAAAAATGGTTTTCTTACACATTACAAGAGCGAACGGTTCCTGGAATTGAATATGCGTTAAAGGTAAATCAAGTTAGGCATGTCGGACAACCTTGAATTACGGTTTGTCGGATATTTGGGCCACCGATTAAGTATTCATATCCGAACTACGTCCACAAACCTAATTCTTTCAATCAATTTCGCAACTCATTTTTTTTAGTAATTAGCACCACTACTACTTAGCACGTGTCTCTCTCCTCATACCTCCGGAGGTCTAGAGCATGCTCCATAACGCTCCAATGCGGATTAATGGAGATTTCGTCATCATTTATAACACTCATTAGATTCATTACAAGAGATTTGCAATACTGTTTTGAACCGACATCAAATAAAGTAGAAGGTTCGCAATATTTTTTACCCTCGAAGCAAAAGAGGGGTGTTATATATAAGTTTGACCTGTTTGTATGTCTGTGTATCTGTCCGTCTGTGGAACCTTAGATGAGTGAATGAACTGATTTGAGCGCTGTTTTTTAATCGAAAGATAATTAAGTAGTTTACTTGGTTAAACACCACCGGTTATTATGACCTATGTTTGTTATGATTATGATCTATGTTTGTTATGTTTGATAGGTTAGCTGTTTTCAAAAATGATGTAAGAATATTTTTGGCATAATATTGAATTATTAGTTAGGTATATTATGAGGATCTATCTGTTCAGACTTCAGAAGTTTGATTATCAGCTCAGATTTTGTTACAAGTTAATTTACTTAAATTTTGTGTTATCTCATAACTCTTTTTGGGTAAACTGATTTTGATGATTCTTTTTTTATTCGAAAACTGGTGCTTGTCGTATGGCCCCATTCCAGCGGCATTTTTGTGTTTCATTTTCTTTGAGTATGTAGATCATGTTATTGTTTTAATAGTCGATGTCGAAGTCAGATTTTTATTCTGTAAAGAGTGATGTTTAATCAGTAAGAAAAAGTAATTACACTTGTGTTAGAAATTATCACTTGCATCGGAATAGGAAAACTACGCGAAGAAACCTGCTTACTTGCGATTTCTCAATAATTTTCTCAAAGATGTGTGAAGCCAATCTGAACCATATGAGCTTGGAGGACGGCTGTAGCCCTCGTTGTGAGAGGAGACCCGAGCCCATTGGGCTGCGAGGCCGTGACACAGTTATGGGTTGAGATTTGAGATGAAGTGTTTAACCGTATTCAAGCGTTTTCTAATCGCCAGGTAATTTAATTATGTTTAATTAAACTTAGCTAAATTAGAAATCTTTTGCTGGATTGGCTATTTCTGGAATTTTTTTTTCCTTCTTCCGTTTTGACAATCCTTTTTATCAATGAGGAGAAGAAATGGTGAAAGAGACTCCTTAGTAGATTATGATTATAAAATAATCTAAAAGTCTTTTTAGTGTCAGTAGTAGGTACCTTTTCGATAATGATGATGATGTATCTAATAATTCTAAGGTGGTTCTAAAGAGGTTATGGGCCTTATGGGTTCGATTCTCGGCCGGGTTGATGAGACCGACACACAACCCATGCGTATTTATTTAGTTAATGCCTACAGGCTGACCCGTTTGTGTACCGTATCGAGATTACCAAGTATTACGTAAATTTGGCAATGTTTGGACGTTCGACTCGATCGGGAGTATGTCAGCGGTGTGCACCGGTCGTTGACCCTCCCCACTGCCCCATACACGTGGGTACTGGTTCCTTTCACTCTCAAGGAGCCGACGCACCGGTCACCAGTGACTTTGTCAGTTGTCCCACTGCCGACGAGCAAGCGACTGATGTGAGGCTATGTTCTTGATCAAGAATACAATTTACTTTTGTACGGCAAAAAGCCGAACAAAAAAACCAGATAGAGCGGATAGATACCCTTTATTTAATTTTGGTACACCATCAAAAAGCCTAACAGTGTCCGGCTTTATCCGCACGTCTGGCAACACTAAATGTATGTATAACTGTCTCATTTCGTGTAACAACAAAATTGCATATATTTAAGCTGATTGATTAAATCGCAAACGATGTGATAAGTGCCTGAAGTACATGAATCTATTTTTTACACGGATTATGTATTATGCACATGTACTTATATATCTTGTACTTTTCTTATGCGAGAAAACAACTGATATCTAGTTAATCGCTTATTCGCCAGCGGTAGAGCAACTGCCTTATCCATGGAAAAGTACGGTAGTAGGCATTTCGTGTTTCTTACTGCATAACTAAGGGTTTAAGCAAATGGATCAAATGTAATCATGACGTTGGATTATGAAGACTTGGATTATTAGGGACGCAAAAATGTCCCTCCCAAGCCTATATTTTCCCACAGAACCTGCATAGATTAGGCCTACTAGAAGTCATAGGGGGGAATGTCAGAGAAGCTAGTTTCTGCATACAAATTGCAGCATTCTAGGATTATGAACTGGTAGTTGTCAATCAAAAATTTAGATATACTTATACTTAAGGTGTTAATAAAATCGAAAGTAAGTATTAAAGAGAGAGCTGAAACTTATTCTGAACAAGCAATATTTCGAAAATAAATCGTTATCTAGTCATGGTAACATGGTTACATTTTACCTATTTTTGTTTTTTTTATGGAATTAAGCCCAAGACAACTTCTCATACTCATGGGGCTGAACAATCGACAAAGCTGGTGAAATTATTTTCACCTATGTAAAGTCATTGGCTGTGTGGAAGGAAAGAGAAGTAGAGGGCGATCACCGACCCGCTGGACTGATACTATAAAACGCATTCATGCATCCACGCATCCCTACAACTTTCCCAAAACCGAGAAGCCTGGAGAACTTTAGTGAAAAAAAACCAGTATGGATGACCATGGCCCTCAGGCATGAGAAACGACGAAGAAGGAGAGCCATTCGGCTCACCGATACCACCCAGTTTAAACTCGATGGTATTTTTTTATTCCAGCTACCCAGCTTCTCTATTTGTCTATGAAATGAGATCTTTGGTTCTTAGGTTGTCACCTGGTAGGCAATCACTACCCATTAGAACTAACTTTAAAAAAACTACTTTAAAATCGAAAAGTGGAGATAAAAAGTCATACCTATGTCATATCCTATGTCGCTCAAACTGCACGACAAGCATAAGCTTTGGAATATAAAAAAAATATCAAATTTGGTTTAACCAACAAAATGTTATGAGGTAACACACATACAAAAATAATCGAATTGAGAACCTCTTTTTTAGGGTCGATCAACAATTGTCGACTGCCCACTTACATAAAAAACTCAGATTATAGAACCAAAAGGCAGATGTAACATTCGCAAAGAAAAGCAACGAATAAAGTGAAGTCACTTTTTCGCTATGTGTGCATGACAACCTTAATGTCAACTAGCGGTGCACCGTATGGATACGTAATTCTTTGTGTGTGTGAGGTTGCCAAATGAAAAGTCATAATCTCCCGCAATTTTGTAAACATTGATCGCCATATTACTAACTTAAAACATTATGCACAATTCAATTGGCAAATTATTTATTACTACTGGGCCCTTATTCTGCTAATTTTTAAATGCTTCAATTGCAGCTCGATTGAATAATTTGACACATTTTTGACATATTCCCCATACAAAATGTGTCCAACAATTCAATTGAGACCCAATTTATCCATTTATAAATTAGCAGAATCGGGGGGCTGAACGACCTTGTTTCCAATCCCGTAAGCCCATAATCGATAAAATATGAGGGATGGTATTCTTTAAATTGACGTGATTTTTTTTATTTCTGAACCGCTTCAAATAAAACAAACACTAAAATGTTAACCCACGCTCATTAGAATACGCCAGTGAAAACTGCATCTAAATTTGTTAAGCCGTTCCTGTGATTAGGCGGAACAAATGCACAAAACTCTAAAGAGACAGACAAAAAATTAAAAGTTTTAGTAAATGACGTAATAATAATATTGATTTTAATTATATCACTAGGTATCAAAAAGTACATTATAATATGTATAAATGTCCTTTTAATATATTGAATTAAATAAGTTAATTTTTTAAATATGTTTAATTGTTTTAATTAACCTATGGATTTTTTCTTTGGGTAGATATTTTTAATAAAAAACTGGTTGTCTGTAAAGTCGGTTTACTGACGATAGTTGAACGTGACAACGTCTTAAGAAAATACTGATGGAATGATTGACAAATAATATCATCAAAGTAAACAAACGTCATGAAATCGTATTTAAAGTTACAGAAATTTATCAATAAAAGAAGGATGAAATAATAGTAACAATTTAAAACATTTATTTATACAAAGAATTATATTTAAAACATTGTAACACCATCCGCCATCTAGCGCTGCTAACCGTTAGACACAACTAAGTGAGGTAACAAACGAGATTACTTACTCTACTTCTTCAGAGATGGCGCTGTACCATTTTCTGAAACACGCCAACGTGTGTACGCCGTAGCTACCATAAGTAATGTTAAGGATGTCTGTCTCTCTCGCTCTTAGGCGGGCTAACCATGCCCGAGTGGAAGGGACGCGTGCCTCTCGCTCTCATTGTAAGCGCATAACGTGAGCGGCGAAGCGTGACCGTGACACAGTTTCTTGAAGTGCCACCCGGTAATCCAATTTATAAGACGTTATCACGTCAAAAACATCAAAATATAAATAATAACATAACATATTTATTAAAACAAAAATTCGGTTTCGATGCTTTTTAATCAACCAACGTCCTTTTTTAGTGAGATACACGTCACCCTCACTAAAAAATATAATGAGCAAATCACGCAAAATTTGAATGGCAGCCAATTAATATCTTGCCTGCGCTTCCGAATAATATGAACCCATTTTTTCTCTTGTTACAGCATCTGTCGGTAATCTGCAAACATTATAATTGAAATCATTTTAGTGAGTAGGCTAAACAGAAACTAAAATATTATTATAATATTCATCATACATTTATCGTGGGCAAACGTGACATTTTCAATTAACTCGGTTTGCCTATGTTAAAATGCTAATTTTATTGGCTGTATTTCCTGATTTTTAGGTTTAAATAAATTAAAATATTTACTTTTAAAATATATTTTTTTCGTTATAAATCAACCAGTGCTCAAATAGCCCATGCATATTTCCCCAAATTTAGGGTAACCGATTTTAATATAAAGCTGTTATAGAAACGAATGATTGTCGAGGTTTTGTGTTCCGAGCGGACCGCAAAAATATTATTTTAAATAAATAATAAAATAATGAAGATTTACCTGTGAAAAGACATTCCATATCCTTTTCTTTGGTTTTGCGAACAATTTTTACAGAGTTTAAAAATGCAAGACAGCATTTTAGCTGATAAAATTATTTTAAAAAATTTGACATTTGCGACGTTTATGCTATTTGACGCATTCCTTAGTACTGACACGAGATTGTATTAGCTTTTTATTTTGTATTTGCTTTGGTAGCTTCACTTTATACTAGAACGACTACATCTGCCTTTTGGTTCTATAATCTGAGATAAAAAACAACTCACACTAATATCATATTACTTCGAGCCTTAGTGAAAGTTATGTCTTTAATTATGTCACAATAAAGTTGTTAAAAATTATGAATGCATTTATAAAAATAGACTTCTAAGAAAACTTGTTTTTATATGAATTGACATATCGACTAGACAAGCCAACAGGTGACAGGGTATGTGGTAAGTTATAACCCCAGTGCGTAAAGCGGTCAATGGTATTAACGTCAGGCCATCATAGGTGCAAGAAGGGCAACGCTCCCCACCCCAGGACCTCGCAGAGACCCTAAGGTTGATGCTCTTCTAAAAATTGTCTCGAAAATCCAATTTACCTTCCCTGGATCCCTGGATTCCCCTCCCCTGGGTTAGGAAGCTGGATGTGCCCAAGGAAGCTACTTTACAGGTAAATCGCAGGTAACTTACTAAAAACCGACCTCGACAAGTAATAATATGCGAAGATCATCAACCTAGCTGTAGTTAAATAAATAGGCATTGTTATGGATAACTCAAAAACGTAAAAAGTCCGATGTCGATTTAGATAGGCCACACAACAAAAAAATTTGTAAAATTCTGAACCCTCTCCTTCTAAAAAAAGAACAGTTTCTTACCTTAAGAATGGAGAACAAGGGATGAGGCCCACTGGCGAGCAGCTCGAAGCTGCCTCGGCAGTATGTGCCCTGTAAGGCACGGCACCCACGGTACTCGTCCAGATTAAACAGCTGCGGCATCTTGTAATACTCCTCATCTGGAAATCAGAAAATCTATTTTAGTGATGTCATCATGTTATCGGTTTAGTAAAGGGTTCGATAAAAAATCGTTTAGGACACTAACTAAAGGTTTCCCCCTCAGTGACGGTATATATGCTTATAAATCTAATAAGTATTAACAGCTCAGATTCAAGTATTATAAAAAGTACCTGGCTGACCGAGCGAGCTTTGCTCGGTTGAAAATTATATTTAGTACTAGCGAACCGCCCTCGCTTCGCTTCGGGACCCGTAAGTATCAACCGCGTAGGTCCCGCTCCCGTAGGAATTTCGGGAAGATAATAAACTATCACCAAAATTAATTGAGGTTAAATTAAATTAAACTTAGAAATAAAGCTTACGACAAAATAATAGCAAAGTAGCAAAGGATCACAGCAAGATTAATTCAGATTAAACTTGGAAACGCGGCAAGTTTGGTATGGCAGTGGGTTCGACCAAATTTGATTACCATAAAAACGGTTCTAGTGTGTTAATCTTAAAAGATAGACATATACTGTCGTGGACATTTTTTTAGATCATTTCAAGAGGAATAATTCTTTCATACATATATTTTTGGTATCTTGAATCGTTTTCGCAACGCATGCAACGAAAGCCCTCGAGAATGAATAATTTTCCCCGTTTTTTCCACATTTTCCATTATTTCTTCGCTCCTAATTGTTGCAGCGTGATGTTATATAGCCTATAGCCTTCCTCGATAAAAGGTCTATTCAACACAAAAAAAAAATTTCAATTCGAACCAGTAGTTCCTGAGATTAGCGCGTTCAACCAAACAAACAAACAAACAAACAAACAAAAAACAAACAAACAAACTCTTCAGCTTTATAATATTAGTATAGATGAATCGCAAGAAATACGAGGAATTCCGCCATCTATTCAGGAGTCAAATCATACAACTGTTCACTGAGCACAAAATTCATTTTACTTATGTTACGGCCAAAGGATCTCAACAGCGTGTTTCACAAAGTTGTACAGCGCCATCTAGTTTCATACTACTGAAATTTCAACACGTTACAAACAGTACCTCATAGAAGTTAACTGTGTGAGCGAATTAATTGCATTTTAAATAGGTACATACTTAATTAGATAAATTCATTGAACTTTCCTTCGTACTTTTCGCAGGCTTAGGCAGTCCCCGACTGAAATTTTTATTTGCGATAAAATGTATTGAATGTTTATGATAATTAAACAACATAAATAAATATACTTTTAGTTTAATGAGCAAGTTGTTAGGCGTACTTAAAATTTTATTGATTCTATTTACAACAATGGTAATTTCATCGATCTGACCATTATTTATTTAAAACTTTATTAAAATATATTATTAAATCGATAATAACAAAACTAACATTTATTTACAAATATTCTCGTAAATATCACAAACGCACGTTAAACTATCACTACGCGTCCTGCGAGGTCAAGCGAGATAATCGCACTGATTTTTAATTTTATTCAAACAGAAAATAGGTAGGTATAACGCAAAAATAGCGCTTCAACGTAAGAATGAATATTAATATTAGTATTAGCCGAACAAAAATATATTCGAGCGCCATCTAGTTTCATACTACTGAAACAAACAAACCGTATCTCATAGAAGTTATCCTAATGTTTCATAGATGACGTCAGTATGATGTTTTTAAAATCTCTTTATCTCGGGAACCGAGCTTTTCTCGAACCTGGGACCTTGATAAATCGATTCCTTGAGCCGAAAACCCCCTAATCTGTAACTTTCATGAAAATCTTTGCAGCCGTTTCCGAGATCGTGATTATATATATACTTAGGTATAAATAAATAAATATACAAGAATTGCTCGTTTAAAGATATTAGATATTAGATATCATTGTGGGAGGAGAGCCGAGCGTTACAGGGCAACAGCATAACAAAAAAGGTCCTACCTATATGAAAAGCTGCAGGGTCTTTGTTTGAAAATTTGGATTTCTTTTCACACGTAGCGAAACCCTTGTAAAGTAGAGGGGTCCCGTATTGGTGTGCAACCTTTACGTTCCATGTACTATATTAAAATATGTACTATATATTATATGTAAATATTTGTAATTTGAATTTTAAAATGTGGAATATATAAAAATACATATTTTTCAATATGTATTTTTTCATACAAGTAGGTATTTTATAAAAAAATATTGTACAATACAAGCTTATAAATAGATCCTTTTGAGACCCGTAAGAATAAACAAAGTCGTTTATGATTTATTTCCTCGGATATCCGCTGTTACGGATATATACATATCCGTAATAAGTGTACACTACTCTAGCAGTGACCAACTATCGTGGCCACATTCCAAACACATAAACATTTCACTACCTTTTCGTAATTCGCTGTTTTGTTAGTCAATTTACGGCCCGCTTGCAGCATTCGGTTGGATTATGTTATTTTAACCCACAATTGCATTTCCTAAGTCATATAAATCATAATCATGAACGCAATTTTATAATGTGTGTTGATTATATAATTCTAGATTTAAAATTTAACATATGGTATTTAATAAATGATTTATGGCATCTTTGCGAAACGGTGGGACCTAAAAATACGATAT
Organism: Hesperia comma; assembly: GCA_905404135.1. Classification (NCBI taxonomy): domain Eukaryota; kingdom Metazoa; phylum Arthropoda; class Insecta; order Lepidoptera; family Hesperiidae; genus Hesperia; species Hesperia comma. Next base: position 14,138,522 of record FR990015.1, on the reverse strand, counting down.
TTAAATGTATTTATCTACTAAACGATTTGAATTTGAGTTATGAATATTCAAAAATATGGAAACGATATTATTATTACGACAATAACTTTATTTATTTATTTTTATTATATTAAACGGCATCATATCATACCTACATTACGATAGCACACAATAGGTAGGTATGCATATAAAGAAAATTGAAATGTCTCTATGATTGCAAAATTTGATTTCAAAAGTATTCTCTCAAGTGCTAGCAGCTAGCTATTGACACGATACTAAATGAAAATGATAATGTTTTTGTTTTTTTTGATAATTGGTCTGATCAAAGGGTCTGACTTTCAGTCATTCTGTTAGTTCGGGATAATCTTTGAAATAGCTGATCTAATTTTTTTAATTAATAAAATGGCTATGATATTTAGTGGGAAGACAAATGAAATTATGAGATGACGCAATGGTGTCTGTCTAATCCTGGTATTCCCACGGGATCGGGATTTACGTGGGAAAACCCCCAGGCTAATAAAGTTGCAGGGACAGCTGTTGTAATTCCCAGAATTACCAGAATAGGTAACTGTACAAAGGAGACCAGCAACTTTCTTAAGGACCTGGAATATGAACATGCATGAAACATCGCTTTTTAGATCGAGGATTTTTGCGGAAAATTATGGGAATAATGAAATATAGTCAGTCGTCTAACGCACCGCGCACACATAACATAGTAAAGGCTTGAAATTATAATGTTTTAATGATATATTATGATGGAACTAGATTTTTAAATATGAAATGGCTGTAATAAAATATGCAAGATTATTTGATGGTATTGAACAAGATATTCGCTCCAGGCCCAAATCTGTTGTTCTCCTTTGTGGTAAATACTATTTATGTTCAACTTAATATAAATTTTTCATAAGTGAAGACCATGGCACATCTTCGCTACGGATTAATTAAAAGAAGAAAACTAATCGAAGTTTCGTGCTGTGGTTTCGTGTTTACCCGTTTCTGAAGGCATGTAAAGGAAGGATTAGACGCGATGGTTTAGCTATATTCTAAGAGAGAAGTAGTCAATCAATAATGGGAAACTTGGATGGTAAAAGCTTATTCGCCATTGCTACAGGCCTCTACTTGGCGGATCTATTTTATTTAGGTAAATTGATCTATTTTATTTCAATAAGTAAATCGTGTTAAGTCTAAGGAGATGTGTTTGACTTTGTAAAGTTGTAGCTTTAATAACCCTATAGAGTGAGTATTTAAACCAAATGGGGAAAATTCTTAGGTTCGTAGGCTTCCAACACGACTACCTACTATACTTACTATTACTACGACTACCTACTAAGGCTACTATGACTACCTACTAAGCCTATTATGACTAAATACTATCCCTAGTATACCTACTATAACTAGAACCGAGGATAAATTTTTCTCGTATTGATAAGTTAGCTTTGAGCAACCCAAGAATCATTTGCACTGAGAGAGGCTTTCATAAGAGCTTAGAGCGATGTTGTCGCCGAAATAATCCGAGACCCGCACTGTTTATAAACATTAAAAAAATATAATAGGTAATATAGGTATTTTTAAAATGAACATTTTATAATGACACCTCCCAGTACTCACGATAATTTATATGTCGATATTTTGACTCAGTGGTATGGATCGTGGTCACGGTTCTTACGGCAACTGAGTCGTAATATCGGCGTACAGAATCGTGAGTATATCGTGAGTACCCGTACCATAATAAAATCTGTAGGTACCTACTGTTAAGATAAAAAAATACTGAAAGTTCTAAAACTAACAATTCGTAAAACCTTAACCTAATTAAAAATGAAAATAACTTACCGGTGAGTGTGTAAATAATGCCATCTTCATCCCCAACTTCCTTAGCACTCGCACCAGACACTATGTGCCAGTCACTGTTAAAGTCTGCATCTAATTTCGCGGCATCGAAACCAGAAGAGTTGGAACCGTTTAGAATGACTACGCTGTTATTGGATTCATTTAACGTTCCGTCATTGGCTAGGATATCTGGCGTGGTGAGGGTGGTGAAGAAGCCGTCGACGGAGAAGTCGTTGGTGGCTACCACCAGGGTGGCGAGCGCCAGAGCGGTCAACGCGCGCACCGCCATGGCTCAACTGACCGGCCCGCGCCGCTTGCACAACCTACCACTACCACGCCGGTTACCACTCGAAGATAACTTGAATGCTGAGTTTATGTAAGATACCCAAGTTCATCGTTTTGTTTTTAGTTCATCTGTGGGCCTATAGTTTTTGTGTGGTACAATAAATTAATCTATCTTAGTATTTTTATACTTATCTATCTTCTTTCTATTCTATACTTACATCCTACTTCCTACTAATATTATAAATGCGAAAGTTTGTAAGGATGTATGTGAGTGTGTGTGTGTGGGTTTGTTACTCTTTCACGCAAAAACTACTGAACGGATTTGCATGAAACTTTGTAGTAATATAGCTTAGACATCGGAATAACATAATTTGTAAAAAATTATAGAGATTTTTGAAGGGACTGGTACCCCGAAGCGAAGCGAGGGCGGGTTTCCTAGTAATATATAGGTATAATAAAACTGTAACTGATCGCTGTTCGTGCACGCTGATCTCAGAAACGCGGGAACGGATTTTTATGGGACTTTCACTGGACGATAGAGGAGGCTGTGGAGGTGGAGCAACATATTGGCTACTTTTTATCCCGCAGTTCTCGCGGGTTCGTGATTCACGCGGGAAAAATTCCTATGCAGGAACGAAGTCGCGGGCACAATACAACTAGTTGAAAATATAGCATGGCTAAGTACCTCAGTAAATCTATAGGTACCTACATAATTCTAATAAATCTGTACCTACCTAATTCATCGCTATCTATACGTAGATGACAATGATAAAGAAAACTTGAAGGGGATGTTTATTACGCAATGGAACTCAAAATAATGATTTTAAGATCATTTGTCTTGTCTGTTTGTCTGTTTATCTATTTGTTTTGATTTTTTTCGCACAAATCTCAAAAACTAGTGAATAGATTTGGATGCGGCTTTCATTCAAGAAGTAGTGTTGAACCTACTTAGTTGTTTTATTTAAGTCGGTTTATAAATAAAAAAAGTCACTACAAACGAAGAAATTAATAAGAAACTAAGCAATACGAGGGCGGGCTCACATAGGTAGATAGGTACCTACTGTAATACTAAGTAGGTACCTACTGTAGTTTTCATGATTTAAGTATTCCGGTCTGATACCTACTTGAAAAGAGATCCTGAGAATGGACATAGTGATGTTAACGAAATTAAAACTATGAGTTAGGTTAAACTGTTTGTGTCTTATTTTAGAAATGCAGAAAAATCTTCATCGTAAACAAAGAAAATAATCAATGTATATGTTAACGGAAATGTGTTAAATCCGTCATTATATACAATTCCTAGGAAATGTATACAATTCCTAAAATCGCCAGGAAATGTGTGAAATAAATTATATTGAACACATTTCCTAGGAAATTTATACATTTCCTAAACAGCAATCGGAAATGTAGTACATTAAGATTATAGATCAAGATTTTAATGGGTACGCGGGATAGATAATATGAAGATATTATATTTTACGTTATGATTTTTACCAGATTGTCTCACCGAGTGCCTTAATCAAAAATATTATTGTGTAAAACAATGAATACTCATTTCCATTACTCCTCAGTCAAATTCTTCAAGGTGTAGGTAGGTCGAATTGGTTACAGAACCGAATTAGCCTACCCCTACTCCACGTAGTCTTGTATGCCCTACCCCTAGAGTTTTTTTTAGAACCCGGAGGCGCGGAGGGAGGGCAGCCCCCGCCCGCTGTAACAAAACGCAGACACCCGGGCAAGCCGGAGCGGCTGAGGCTGGTCGCCAAAGGCGACCAGCAAGCCGAAGCTGCGCAGGCGAGCGTGGGTGTCTGTGCTTTGTTACGCAAGGGCGAAGGGGCTGCACCTTCCGCAGCGCCGGAGACGTCACGGTTCGAAATTATGCCCTATATTCTGCGTTTTTACGATTTGGCCAAACGTGGATAACCAAACGTAGACGATTTAACGGTCTGGACAAACTGAGTTGCCCATTTCATGAAATGCGACCATTTGAAGTTAACAAGTCTACGATGTGGCCACGACATACACATTTCCTAATACGATATCGGAATTGTATACAATTCCTAGGAAATGTGTACATTTCCTAGGAAATGTATGAATTAAATAATTTTTAAAACAATATTTTATACATTTCCTAAAGAGCTTAGGAATAGATTTCATACATTTCCGGTAACATATATACCTAGTGTAGCTGTTATTGTTTGCCCGATAAATGACCTAGGAAATTTCCTAGGAAATGTATGAATTAAATAATTTTTAAAACAATATTTTATACATTTCCTAAAGAGCTTAGGAATAGATTTCATACATTTCCGGTAACATATATACCTAGTGTAGCTGTTATTGTTTGCCCGATAAATGACGTCACATACTATCTTAAAGCGAAATTTGATCATTTGTGCGGCATTTTAAATTATGTATAGATAGATACCTAATTAAAATATAATTTTCGGTAAATAAAATTGTTTTTTTTTTAAGTAAATTATAAACATAATGGTTCAGTTTAAACACATTTTGAAAAATTGTCCGATCCCTTATTAGACCGCGATGATGCTCGAAATATACAAGCATATAGGCAAATATAATCATAATAACGGATTACAATTACATTAAGAAGCACGGAAGTGCGCCCGCCAAGAACAAATAAAAACTAAACTATATTTTCTCGACAGGCGCTCCCATAGATCATCACTACATAGTATAAAACAAAGTCGCTATTTTTGTCCGTCTGTTTGTTTGTTTGTCTGTTTGTCTGTTTGTCTGTATGCTTAAATCTTTAAAATTACGCAACGGATTTTGATGCGGTTTTTTGTAATAGGTAGAGTGATTCAAGAGGAAGGTTTTTATGTATAATACATGCATATATTCCCACGAGAACGGGATCCACGCGGGTGAAACCGCGGGCGGTCCGCTAGTACACTATATAAATGACGCTCCCGTCCGGGCCTCCAGATGTAGGTAATTAAAATCTGTTGATGATGTCAGTTTGCCTATGTTTGCCATGTAATCTTAAAACAAAAAAAAAAATATTCACAGCCTCCTTACAGTTTCCTTTAAAGACTTCGTTAAAATAAAAGTACCTACACGCTATCAAGAAACGATAATCCGATAATGTACTTGCAAAAAATACTATTTTAGTGTCATAGTATTTATAGTAGTCATAGCAGCGTGTGTTGACAAGTAAAATTACATGTACCTACCTACTTGAGTGCTCCGAGGAATTGTTCGATTTTGTGCCAACGTTACCCTTCCATCATCACACCACTCGCCGAAGATTGAAGTTTCATTCACATCGCTTGAATCCGTGGCGAACGACTACAGTTCGATTCTCACGATCATATTATTGCCGCGAACTTGCAAGCTGTGGAATGAGCTTCCTTCTGAGGTATTCCCGGAGCGCTATGACATTGGGTTCTTCAAGAAAGGTGTAAAAAGAGCTCTCCTTCAGGGCCGGCGTTGCACAGGTGACTCCCCTGGTGTTGCAGGTGTCCATAGGCGACGATGACCACTTACCATCAGTTAATAAAAATATGTTATTGGAACATTATTAAGTATTTTGTCCGCGCGTGACGCAAACACAACTACTACACACACATGACCTCACACTAGGATTCCCTGTGTTGTGGGTGCCATGGACAACGCACAAGACAAAGGACACACACCCAGTCCAAGGACGTAAATTCAAACCCGCCTCGCTGGGAATCGAACCCAGGACACTCGGAACAGCGATCCGGCGTGTTACCTAATCATTGCGCCATCCGGATCGTCAACTGAATGAAAAAAATAATTATACATGTATGTGATTTTCGTAGTCGTGCTGCTGAAGTTTAACTTAAAAAACTTGATGCTTGTTTCTATAAATTAAGCGTACACTGGCGTTTTCGTCTATGTATGTTTAATCATAAAACGCTGCTGTAGATATTATACTGAAGCTGAAGCACAGCGTCTGGCCGGGTCAGGCGCGGACGCAGACATTGGGGGTTGGCTTCGGAACTACGGGCGATAAATTGCTTCTTTTTATGTTTTAGATTTTTTTATTTGACATGTTCAATTTGGGGGGGTGGAGTCATACTTATACCCCATGACCCCCCGCTGGATCTGCGCCTGGGCCGGTTCAGCTAGTATGAAATTAAGTTTAAATTATTTTAAGCAGAATTATATAAGAGTTAAGTTCGCGGATTGAACACAAAAAAGGATTTTTCTCCTGCTAGTAGAAGATGCTTTACACGGTAGGTATGTATGTATTGTCAAACGGGGTTTAATCGTAATATTTTACACACTACCCATGGACAAACCAATAAATAGTTTTACTGATGAGGCTTATCATCATCATCATCGCAACCCATAACTGTCCCACTGCTGGGCTCGGGTCTCTTCTCAGAAAAAGAAGGTTAAGGCCATAGTCCACCTAACCAAGTGTGGATTGGCAGACTTCATACACCTTTGAGTTTTGCGTATGCAGCTTTTCTCACATTTCTTAATTATAATTATTACGGTTATACATTGATAGTTTTTAATGAAATTATTCAGTCAGTGCTTTCCAATCGATACCTACCCTATCTCCCTTATCGCAGACGTCCGGGGTAGGTACATATGTACACCAACAATCGCCGGACGGCGGATAGTGGCGGACACCGCTATCGTGTATCGTATCGGTTTCCGACGCGCCACTGGCCACTGACCATGATCCCTGACCATCGCAACTGAGGACGCACTGGGCTGGCGGATGTTACGTAGTGTTTACACGTACGGACGTCTGTTTGTTGTTGTTTAGCTACATGTAATTAGAGTAGGTATTATTTTTAACACTAGAGTACACGCGCGCGCGGCCTACTATGGTAGACCAGGGTAACATTTTTTGCGATAACTTTTTAGTTTAGCGCGCTAGATATTAGTGATTCCAGGTAAGCCTTGTCTGGTATATTTGTAACAACCTCAGTACCCTGCGCGCATCCATCGCACCCGTACGCGAAGTCAGGTTGGCGCCAAAAGCGTCGGCCTACTAAAGTAGTCCACGCGTGTATTGGTGTACCAAATTTAGGTAAGTTTCTTTTGGTGTATTATCGATTTGTTACGGTATTATAATGTTCTAAATTTATAAAATAATAGGTTTACATAATATATTAATGTATATCGAATAAATAATATTTATATATTGCATAATTTTTTTGTCTCATTATAGATTTTTTTACAGATCTATTCATCCGATTACCTACGTCATGTCTGAGTCACAAATAGATAGGTGGCTGCATGAGCTTGAGACTGAAGATGAAGAAGTAATAGCGAGTGAAGATGATGAAATTCAACTAGAACCAGATTTGCAAGCTTTAGTACGTGAGACAGAACTCCAGGAAAATGAAGAGGAATTGAGTGAATCTGACAAAACATCAAGTTCCGATGACGTTCCACACTCAGAAGTAGCAACCGTAAGGCGCGGTCCAGTCTATAAATCGACGAATGGCACTGTTTGGCACAAGAATGTTCCGCCAGCAACGCGAACTCGACCTCAAACATTAGGATAAGACCACCAGGCCCAAAAGGAGACGTAGCTAGGAATGTAAAGGATCCGATCTCTTTTTCGAACTATTTTTCACGCAAGATATATTGGACATGTGCAATGTACTTCAATTTGATAAAACCATTGTTGATTCGCCGTTCATCCATTGATACTTACACTTCCCCGACAACTTAAATTTAGGATAGAAGCACTTTTGGGCAGCATAGCTCAAGAACCAAAGAGCGAAACCAAAAACTCAAACTCAAAACTCAAACTCGTTTATTTCACGTAGGTATTTACAAATACGCTTGTGAATGTCATTATTTGATTCTACCGCCATTTTTGCAAAGGTGCCTTATATTCTTTTGTAATGGAGGAGAAAAAAAATGGCGAAAAAAAAACTCCTCGGCATCTTTTAAAAGATCACTTACATCTACCTACAGTTTTATACGTACTAACAGGAGCGGAACTGGTCGCGGATGGCTACTTCCAAGCATCCTTGTCATTTAAATATTCATCGACTGTGTAATACCCTTTTTGTATAAGTCGCGTTTTAACATGTTTCTTAAATATTTGTATGGGCAAATCAGTAATGGACTTTGGCAATTTATTATAAAAGCGTACACCGAGCCCCACAAAAGACCGCTGTACCTTACGCAGGCGGTACGAGGAAGTTACTAAATGGTGCATATTTCGTGTTTGCCGATTGGTAATATCGCTTTTTTGTTTGTAAAGACCTAAATTTTTCTTAATAAAAATTAAATTGGTGTATATGTATTGGGAAGCTACGGTTAGTACATCTATTTCTTTAAATTTGTCACGCAGTGATTCACGTGATTTTAGTTTATATATTGCTCTAATAGCACGTTTCTGTAATACAAAAACTGTATCGATGTCCGCAGACTTACCCCAAAGTAATATACCATAGGACATAATACTATGAAAGTAGGCAAAATAAACAAGCTTTGCTGTTTCCACGTCTGTAAATTGTCGTATTTTTCTTATAGCATAAACAGCCTTACTGAGCTTACCCGCAAGTGTCGCTATATGGATTCCCCACTGGAGTTTACAGTCTAGGGTTATTCCTAAAAATACTGCTGAACTTTCAAAGTTTAATAGCTCATTATTCAATCTAATGTCCTTAATGCCGACTTTTACATTAGGCAAAACAAATTCTACACATTTAGTTTTATTGGCGTTAAGAACTAAGTTATTAATGGAAAACCAGTATGAAATATGGGCAAGAGTACTGTTCACATCGTCAAAATTTATTTTATCTCTATTAGTTTTAAATATTAGAGATGTATCATCTGCAAACAGTACAACATTAGCATAATTACTAACATGGAATGGGAGATCGTTTATATAAACTAAAAAAAGAAATGGACCTAAAATTGAGCCCTGAGGGACACCAATCGTAACTGGTGAGCCTGATGATTTAGCTCCGTTTATACAGACACTTTGAATTCTATGATTTAAGTAAGATGATATTAGATTAAGTGCCTTATTTTTTAGGCCATAATGACCCAGTTTCAAAAGTAATGTTTCATGTTGTACACAATCAAACGCCTTCGAAAGATCACAAAATATACCTATAGCATTCTGAGATGCTTCCCAGGCTTCAAAAATATGTTTTAAGAGCCTAGCACCCGCATCGATTGTACTACGACCTTTAATAAACCCATACTGCTCATTATGAAGTAGGTTGTTGACAGAGAAATGAGTGATCATTTGATTCAACATAATTTTTTCAAATACCTTGCTGAATGTTGGTAAAATTGCAACTGGTCTGTAGTTATTAACGTCTGTTTTATCTCCGGACTTAAAAAGAGGTATAATTTTGCTACATTTCATCAGATCGGGAAAAGTACCCAGATCTACACAATTATTAAAAATTACTGCTAGGTGAGGGGCTACAACATCTATGATATTGTTTATCACTTTCACAGATAACCCCCATAAATCACCTGTTTTTTTATTTTTTAAAGATTGGAATGTTTTAATTATCTCTGCTGTCGTAGTATGCTTAAATTCGAACACAACACTAGACTTACTAACGAGCCCTTCTAAAAGAGTATATGCTGTTGCCGGAGAAGATTGTAAAGAGTTCGTAAGTGTGATTGGTATATTACGAAAGTAATCTTCAAAAGCGTTTGCTACTTCGTTATTTGAGGTTATTTTGTTGTCGTTAATAATTAGTTCTAGATTGTGGTCCCGTGCTTTCTTAGTACCGGTTTCATAAGTAATAACATCCCAAGTAGCTTTAATTTTGTTATCCGAGTTTAAAATTTTGTCTTTAATGTATAGCGACTTTGCATGTTTGCAAACGGCTTTAAATATTTTAGAATAAGTTCTCACATGTTCCAAGAAAGCCGCACTATGGTTATATTGTTTTTCATCATATAAGTCGTATAACTTGTTTCTACTTTTGAAAATGCCCTTAGTAGCCCAATCGCTAAATTTACTTTCTTTATTTATTTGAATAGACTTATATTTAAAGATTTTATTAAATTCCTCATTGACATGTTTGAACAAAATGTTATAGTGATTCGATGGGTCTTTTTTAGTAAAAGCAAGCGAATTAGCAATCTTTGATGACATTCTGTCTCTAAAAGTTAACAATTTATTTTTAGTTATAGGTCTACATTTAATCAATTTCTTACTTTTAATAATCTGATGTAAAACAGAAATTCTTTGTCCACAGTGGTCGGAACTTAAACTGCTAAAAATTTCTCTTTCTAAAATTGGACAATTGCAGAAAATATTGTCGAGACAGGTAGCTGATGTCGCAGTTATTCTAGTTGGTTTATGAAAAAGTGGTATTAAATTAAAACACTTGAATAAATCTAACAACCTAACAGTCGATGAAGTTTGATTTAAAATATCAACATTAAAATCACCGCATACTATTAATTCTTTTTTTGATGTGCACAATCGCTTAAGTACATCCTCTAGCGAATCTTCAAAATAGTTAAAGTCACTGGATGGGGGCCGGTATACACAGACTATTATATATCGCTCCAGTTCCACACAGGCCAGTTCAATAGTGCGTTCAACGGAAAGACTTACTATATCTTTTCGATTTTTACATGATATATCTTTGTGAACTAATATAAGTGATCCACCGCGAATTGCAGTCCCTCTACAGAACGCACTTGACAAATTATAATTACATAACTTAAAACTAGTTTGGGAGCTCGACAGCCAATGCTCACTGATACATAAAATATGTATATTAAATTTCTTAACAAATAATTCAAGTTCTAATTCTTTGCCGGATATACCCTGTATATTTTGATGTACAATATTCATATTGTGAGGCATATCCGTTGTCTGTATGTCTAGTTTAAATTATTATTAACTGTACTTGTATTAGTACATGAGTCAGCTATACAAATGGTGGTACTTATACCACAATCAATAAATGTGTCAATAGACTGAGTTACCCCACAGGTAACTGTATCATTTATATTATAAGCTAGCAAAGTAGCGACATGTCTTTTATATTTTATTGGCAGATACATAGTATCCCCTGTCAATCTAAATGATTTTATAAATTTATTAGTGTCAAAATAAAAGATGGCATCGCTATGATGAGTTGTCAAATTGTACAGTAATAAGTTTAATCTATGTATGTGCTCATTTTGTTTTTTGTTTAGACTATTGGAGTATGGAAAAGCACATATGATAAACTTGCATTTAGTACTGCTGTGTAAATGTACTAATTTTTCTATACATTTTATGATTTGTCGCCTTTTAATGTCCAAACTGTCACCAATCATTATGATTACATTTGTGTTTATACTTAGATCTTTAGGATTTATTTATATCAAAGAGGCTCAAAGTAATCTGTCTTTAAAAATAGGACGTGTTGGTCGATGTGCACTCTGCTTGAGAGCCCGAAATCGATCAACAAAAAAGTGGTGCCAAACTTGCAATAAATGGATTTGTCCTGATCACCAAGCAGTAATATGTCCTGAATGCTATAAAAACACATAAAATCAACCCGCATTGGAGCAGCGTGGTGGAGTATGCTCTAGGCCTCCTCAGTAATGAGGAGAGACCCGTGCTCAATAGTGGGCCATTAGTGGGTTATAGCTTAGCTTAGCTTAGTAATTAAATTTAATATTAAGTTAAAAAAATAACTTTGATCTCGGAAGTGCCATTTTTTGTTATTTTTTCTTAGATATTTACTAAATCGTTGATTGTTCACTATTCTTTATCATTTGTCTAAAAATGAAACTTGTAAAAGCAACTAAAATAATTATATTTACTATTACATTAAGTTGTTTTAATCAGGTAATAAAAATATAAAAGTTATTTACATTTTAAAATGGCCCACTATGGTAGGCCATGCGTGTACTCGTGTCAAAAAAGAAAGCGCGTGCACTGTAGTGTTAAAGATGCTGAAATAAACATAATATTGAAGACTAAGTAGTTACAAGATCGAGAGGTCTACCGACGGTGCCGGCCACTTACCTTTTTTATTTTTTTATTAATTTGGGGGACCAACGTTTTACAAAAAAATTATATCACTCTCCTCTTTTCAACACGTTAAGGGATCATTTCGGCGATAAAAAATTCTAATGTTCTTGCCCAGGCTCAGATCTATAATACCTGATTGGCTCGGTGGTTGAGGCGAGAAAGCCCAACAGATAGATAGTCAGACAGCCAGAGTCGCATTTATAATTGTAACGGAGGAATTTTATGCGTTTGCTATAACAACTGTGAGGAGCAAGGCCAGCAGGAGGCGGTGATATAAGATGTGGTGAGGCGAGGGCAGTTTTGGCGTAGGTATCTACTGGTGATGCGAGATGTGGAGTGGTGAGGTGCTATAGATAGGAGTGGTGCTTTAGTGGAGAAGAGAGGTGAGATAATAAGAGAAAGGTGTTATTTTTTCAGGTTTCTGTTTGAAAATGGAACGACGGCAGCAAAGGTAGATTAATATTGTTGTTGTCATTACATTAATTGAATAAAACGTATCTGAAGACGTAATACGAGTCGTATTTGGTACCTATATTTTCCCCTTTTTATATAATACTAGAAAATCCGCCCTCGCTTCGCTTCCAACCAGTCCCTTCAAAAATCTCTATAAATTTTAACAAATTATGTTATTCCGATGTCTAAGCTATATTTCTGCAAAGTTTCATGAAAATCCGTTCAGTAGTTTTTGCGTGAAAGAGCAACAAACACACACATACATCCTTACAAACTTTCGCATTTATAATATTAGTAGGATTAGTAGGATTTGTAGGGAAGTAGGGATTATTAAATAAGAAAGAGTTATCATATTTGGCTTTAACCTTGTCATTCTGAAACGTGATATTAATTAAGTATAAAGTCAATAAATAAATATAAAAATTGTAAATTTATCTCTACCAACATTTTCCCCTTGGGCCCCATATTATACCTACAATTATCTACCTACCTAGGTATCCTATGAAAAGGTTCACCAGCAATACGCAGCATACGGTTTCATCACGAGTATACCTACTGCACATGTAGGTACCCCTGGATTTCGTAGGTCCACACGCTGTGCTCGTGCATATCCAGTTTAAATCTGTTGCAATTCCCGTCTAAACTATATTTACGTCAGAGCTACCGACCGCCGCCTGACACACTACGCGTTTCCGCTCTGCTTCCCTGCAATACTCACCCACTAATCGTAACAAAATTGTAAAACACCGCCGTATTTCGCATATTACACGCTGGAATTACCATTAATGTGCAAATGACCTGGTTATATAAGTAAATTGAATAATGATCGCCTGATACTGTGCTATGGCAATTTTTATCTTTACAATTTTGCTATTGCCTTTTGTCAGGAAACTATTGCCAATTTTTTAAAGTTTAGATGACTTCAAAAAAGGAAGAGGCTCCCTCTAAATTCAATTGTATTTTTGGAAGTTTGTTACCTCAGAACTCTGTACTGGGTGAAACGATCGTTAATTCTATTTTTTAAAAGACAGGTAGGTAGTGCATAATGTCATCTGTTCCATTTAAATTCCAATGACATCTATCGGGTACATTTTGTGTTACTTTTTTTACTGAGTGATCCGATTTCTGTGATTCTTTTTTTGATCGAAAGCTCGCACTTGTCGTGTGGTCCCGTATTTAACGACATCTGGGGAATTATTTTTGAAAATCTGTACTTGTAAAAGTTGAAGTCTATATTAAAAAAAATTGCTATGAGTATAGCAATTTTTTAGTATGTGAATTTGCTAGTTAGGTAGTATTTTAAAGGCACTTCTCTAGTAGGCGTTTGGCTGAATGGTAGATAGACTAGGGCCAGACAGCAATGAGGGTAAAAGCGTGTGAATTCGCCGCTAGAGGCGCTAGTGGAGAGTGAGGTCCACAAACTTGTCTGACCCGGCAAGAGGGGCGCTACTGTCTTTGTTTGTGTCTGACAACAGTTTAACATTTGCTTAGTTCCAATTTTTGGCACCGGGTCAAATAAGTTTGTGGCACTGTCACTTCTCACTTATCTGAATGTCACTTGTCACTGTTTATGTATGGGCGGGCTTTGACAGTAGGACCTCACTCTACAGTGGCGCCAACTGGTGAGCACAAAAACGGCGACCCTCATTGAACGGAAATCTCATAATTATAACTACGGTGTAACAGAAATGCTACACCACCTTATTTATATCGGGTAATCACAGCGTTCTATTAGAGATTAGTTAATAAGGTATTCTAGTTAGTTTTGTAAATTATTTAAATAAATCGACTTTAATGTAGGACGAGATGTGGTGAAGCTGAGATTCGGTGAGCTGATGAGGCGGGGTGTGGAGTGGAAAGGTGCTATAAAGAGGAGAGGTGCTTTGGACGAGAAGAGAGGAGAGATGTAATAGAAAGGTCTTTGATTTCATTAAGCTAAGCTACAACCCACTAATGGCATACTACTGAGCATGGGTCTCTCCTCATCTCATTACTGAGGAGGCCTAGAGCATACTCCACCACGCTTTGATTTCATGGGCCGCGACCCGTCCACCCACTAGCTTCACCCACCAGGTGCACGGGGAATTTCTATTTCCCCGTGCACCCACTGCATTATGGCGGGAAAATATCGTTTGTTCTACCAAAATTTTAATGGGCAACGAGAAGGCTATCTGAGAATAGACAGATAATTAAGAAAAGAGAACTTGCAGCAATGTGGTCAATTTTGCTCTTAATACGATAAAATGAGCCGTTTAGATCATGTAGATGCTTTCGGGATGAGTGTATACTTACTCAAACTTAAATGTGTGTTACTTTGGCCACTAACGATGGATCTAATCTACGAAGGCCACACCACCACCCTTTTGACATAGGTATTTACTAAACACATTTTAGTATTAACCACTTTCTACGAAAATTTAGCGGCGGTAAATAACTACTTCTTTATGAACAATGTCCACTTAACTGGGTTACTCTCCGAGTCGTTTGTTCACGCTGGCAAGCATGAGGACCCTGATTTTAATAAATTTAATTTATGCTCAACACATCAAATTTTACCAGCTGAGTCTACTTAAATAACTCTAAGTACTTATATAGGGTTACCATCTGTGCTTGGTATATAGGAAAATAATTATATTGAACAAAAAGTAGAACATTGTCTTCATCTCCCTTTCTTCTGTATTGTGATAAGTGAAGAAACATAGGTAGGTATTACGATACTCAACCGATCAGTTTAGCGTTTACGGCGCAGACGACTTGCGTTCATGAACGCGTCGACGACGCGCGTTTAACGCGATACAAACGCGATACACGCGCGTATGAAGCGCGTTCGAAACTCGTACGCCGTGTGCTGGGGCCACAACGCTATTAATTTGTAAGCGACTCGGATCTTGTTAATGTATGAAAGCGACACGTCTACGATGCCTCTATAGTCCGTTTTTTTTCGCTGCGGACTAAATTGACATTAGCTGTGTTGCCACTTTTTTGCGAATCATTAATAGTGATGTTCCTCTACCGTAACTTTACGTAATTTACAATGTAGTATCGTTTTTCGGTAATAATAAAAAATGTGTCTTTAAAATAATATGACCGTCAGGCATACCTATATAATGTACCTACCTTAACCTTGTTATTGCGTATTCTTCATCAACAAGTCAATAATTGTCGTATTTACTTAGTGTTTGACGTAATTAAAATTAATTAATTAATTATCTGTAATCCTACTCCATAGTTACCGTGATTTTTAAAAGATTCGTCTATTATCAAATAAAAATAAAATTATCTGATAAAACTAAAAAGTTACGATTCATAAAACCGGTATCGTAGTACAACACTACTATTAAAAAGCTGGTATCATTATTTCGAAAATTGACATTTGCATGTGTCAATTTAGTCCGTAGCGAAAAAAAACGGACTATACTGTCAGTGAGAAGTGTCAGATAGGTAAGGTACGTTGGGGTAAGATCGGTGGTGGGGTAAGACCGTTGGAATCAAATAACTCACTATTTTGGCTTTATTTTTCAATGTTAGCCACACTGCGCGAAAGATAATTTTGTTACGCCCCACCCAGCAGTGGTCGCCAGTCGCTCCTGCAAGACGCACGTATGCTACATGCTTTTAAAGTTAACAAGGTAAATTTTCCAAAATTTTTGTCCATCCGGTCTTCCCCCTCAATTTTTGATTGAATATTGTAGCGAAAGTATAATGTATTTTATTATTATTTTGCCTAAATACTAAAATTTAAGCAGTGGTAATTAGATAGAACTAATTGATATCCGTCTAGTATCTCTGCAGGCTGAAATCCGGTGTTATCCTCCTCAGGTGAAGATCGGATAAAAATATCCGATCAGCGCCAAGTGATGAAATTTGTAGTGGTTGTCAAACTTTTATAATATATGATTAAAAACCAAGATAGATTATAATAACAAAAATCTGATTATAGAATAAGCAACGTAACTTGAAGTATCCTAATAGATTAAATGCATACATCGCTAACAAAATATATAATTTAGAACATTAAGAAAAAATTAACAGCTATAATTATTAAATGTATGTCCTTATTATTAATAATAAAAATAATTCTTAAAGCTTAATAAATCTAATTTTTTACTAATGTACACGCTTATTATTTTAAAAACTATTCTACCAATTCATAATTTGGCTACCAAAGCTACCAAATCATAGTCTCCTTGGCTTCCCTTTATCACTCTCTCATGTCCATAGTTTTACTTATATTTAAACACATAAATTTGCTTGAAATTACTACTTGTACCTATACGTACATAAAGAAGTAAGTAGTAAGTAAAGGTCATTCACTTGTAGCAATTTAACGACAATTCTATTAGAGACAAATGTCGAGAGAACCTAAACTTTGGGAACCATTAAATCGCCTAATTTTAAAATAAGGGGTAAGATCGGACAGCCCGAACGAAAAAAAGAGCGAAAAAAAAGTAATCATCTGGAACATCTATGTTCGTAGCCTTATATAGATTTCATTGATATCATATTAAAGCACATAAAAGATCGGATATATCCTTGTCATACACCTTGTGTTCTTTGCAATAGAAAGAGTTTTAAATTACTGTCCGAACTTCCCCCTTAACACTTTCGGCGGTGCAACGTTTTATCACGTCAAAATCAATGTATGTGTTGTAGCACAACGTGCTACCACGTCAGATAAAAAAAATGTTTTTTTGACGCTACGTTCTATAACGTCAACGGCTCATAAGTTTGTTGGGTAGTTATGTCATTGCGCCGTATGGCCAAAATTTCCTAGACCACTACCGCCATACTATACAATTCTGTTGGTCAATTTGTGAAGGACTCTGACAAGCACGTTGCTACCTACACACACATGCACAACTTCTATTCACGTCCCCCCGCGCATACTGCGCCGTAGTAAGTCTCCCGGTGTGTCGCTAGCGGGAAGTCGCACCGCCGTTGACGCATTGGACACTGTAATTTCGCAACAAAAGTAAGTTTTATTATGAATATTTTGTGTATATTTGATAAATAATTGCTTTTTGTACTAATTCGCCCTGTCTGAGATATAGTTACCTATAATTTTCGACTTGAATAAAGCTGATAAATAATATTTTCGATACCAACGTAAACATGTCGAAACTTGTGAATTACATCGATTGATCTAGCTTTTGATTTGTACCTATAATATGTGACACGCTTTGTCTTGAAGACTTGTGTTTTTTTCCTGTGTTTGTTTCTTGTTATTCACATAGAAAAAGGAAAAATATCTACCTATGTGAGTTGAGTGATAGTACGTTAAATATACAAGTTTAGTAATAATATACAAGTGATTAGTGTGATGATGTAGATGATTGAATTTGACGTAAAATAATCTTACAATTTATTATTGATATTTATAGGCCGTTGTTACTTTGTGTAATTAATTAAAAAAAACACGTGCAAGGAACGCTTATTAACGTCGTCGTGTACTGACGGTTGTGCCAAATTCAGTTTTGTTAGTGCATGTGAGCAGAGTTCAACGTTTATAAACGTCGAGTTCATTTGTATGGAGCAGGTATGTGCCATATAATGAAATTGGTTGTGGTTGTTTGAAGCACCGAAAGTGTTAATGACCAAATTGTGATTATACTCATAAAAAAGTATATCGAGTTTTTCTAAGCGTATAAGTAATAAAATATTGAGTGTACGAAGAGAAATGCTATTTTAAATTATGCTATGTTTATTCATCATCCGTTTGCACTATATTTCATTGACATAGCACTTACTGAACTCACAAAATTTAAGTTTTTACAACATCCTTCGAACTTTTCGTAAATCCGTCCGGTATTACCCCAACGTACCTTACAGCGAATTTTGGATTGCGTTGCAGTCGCGTAGCTAATAAATAGCGTAGTGTGAGAAGTGCCTTAGTTGTGCAGATTTCTTTACAAGAATTATTTTATGATACTCACATAACTTTTGAAAATTAGAAGTGTGTGCAGGACTGAATTAAATGGGAAAAACAGAAACTGGATTAATATTTTTTTATTGAATTAAGGCAGAAAACGAGCAGGCAGCACCACCCTTCCGCTGACCTCCTTGCTAACTGTGAACAAGACTCAAGAGTATCGTCCTTCACACATGCGTTGCTACCCTTGAAGACTGAGATGGTCGCCTTTAAAAAAGTGTAACCGGCTTCATACCTTTCTATCCGGAACACAATTAAGTATTGTTAAAGCAATTATTATTATGGGGAATGTATTAAGTACCGTATCGGGCGGTGGTAGGTACTTCCCCGGGAGAACTCTAGGGTTTTACCACCTATAAAATTACTATTAAATTTAGTTGCGACATTTTCATAGTCTGAAAACATCTACTAAAACTGGACTACATACCATCATATGTATTTCAAATAGATTACACCATGTTCATAGTCTGAAATCCGCATTTCAATACAATTGTACCAACTTAAAGTTATACAAGTCTATGTATGACCCTTTTTTATCAGGGGAAATCTTCCTGGAGATACCCGAGGTTTATGTGGGATTTCACCTACTAAAATCACATCGATGACCTTCTAGCGTAAAAGGTGAGGCTCCAGGATCTGCAAGGGACAAAACGGAGCTAGTCCAGCGAAACGTCCCAAGGGCCCAACAAGTTACTTGCCTTCCGTATTTACCTACTTATACTTGAGTCGCTGAGGATATGGAATTACCACTCCCTGCTAAAAACAACTTTGTTGCGTTTGCTCACAATTCAATTTAGCTTGTAAGAAAAATACACTTAAGGCATTTTAAACTCTCGCCGTCAATCTACAATGAACCTTAATAACAAGTGCGGAAAGCTGCCATATGTGTAAGTTGTCGTTAAGAAGAATTTACACATTTGAAATTTTCACAGATGATGTACCTATTTCTGTTGCCGCTACAACAACAAATACAAAAAAACAGAATAAAATAAATATTTAAGTGGGCGCCCATACTTTCGACGCCTTAGCGATAGTTTAGTTACCTTTCGGTCCAAGAGATGGCGTTGTGGCTAAAACAAAACAATACTACAATAAAACAATTAAATATTTAAGTGAGGCTTTCATACCACAGACCAGATTTTTTTGGCGTTTTTATACATAATGACACGGAACCCTTCGTGCGCAAGTCCGACTCGCACTTGGCCGGTCTTTGTAAGTTGCCATTAAAAGTATTGCATAGCAAGCGAACGGAGTACAATTACTGGGTCTTCAAAAGGGATCATCCCTATCTGCATGCTATTCAGCGGTCTCTTTCTTAGCCAATATGGTTTCGCAGAAGGAGATTACACTCTTCCATGAGGCCTTTTTCGTCAGCGTAGATGCTATTAAGGGTGGAGGAAAAGTCTCTCCCGCTTCGTTCAACCAGAACACGCCGCTCGAACTGCTATGCAGGGCAATCTTCGCGTGTGCTGTGCGTCGTCCTCGTCTCCTCCACAACAACTCTGTGGCCTTGAAAACCTTATCACAAACAAGACTTCAGTTACATTTCCGTGGGCGTCAGCAGTCTCTCTAGTCTCTTAGCTATCATATATATTTATAAAGGAGAATCACAGTTAGAAGCATTACAATAACAGAAAAAGGTATAATAAATTAACAAACCTTGATAAACCAGCACCACCCGCGGCCTACGAGCAAACCTTTCAATCAAAGCTTTACAATTTGAACTTTATACCACTTGGTGGCAATGGGGAAAGATTAAGGACATTTTTATTTTCCAAGAAACCTCAGTATTGTTAAGAATGACTGTGCCTTATTTTAAGGGCATAAGATTCAAATAGAGTAAATGCACAATGATCTTGCCTTGCCCTATGACATAAGAATGTTGCGTGAAAGTACCAAACTCTATAGTACGAGTTGAACTTGATTTTAAGGATGCAGGGCAAGGTCACAGTATCTGTATTGCTCTGCCACACAAGATATTATTAAGTGAGTCAGAGGCACAATTTTTTAAGTTTTTCTCATGGAATCAACAAACGAGCACGCAGCACCACCCCTATGCTGCCGCTCATGACAACTGTGACCGACTCATAACAAGGAAAACTCAAATGGGGATAAGGAGATATAACCTAGTTTAGTCAGGTTGCAATGGATAGCTATTAGAAATTAGAACGTTAGCTGGTTAGCACGTTTATAGATAATATACGGACTGGTTAGTAAAGTCACAGGCAGAGTCTTGTTTTATTTCCCTCAAAGACATGTTGCTACTCTTGACGACGAAGATGTTCGCCTCTAAAAAGTGTAATCGGAACACAATTAGTTTTATAAAATAACTAGCGAACCGCCCTCGCTTCGCTTCGGGACCCGTAAGTATCAGCCGCGTAGGTCTCGCTCCCGTAGGAATTTCGGGATAAGCTCCCGATCCCGCGGGATTTTCGGAAAGACAGCCTTGTTACTTTTATATTAATATGTTTGTTATGAAGCTATACCCATACTCGTCGAAGTTTTTCCCGCGTAAAATCGGATCCCGCGGGATTTCCGGGATAAAAAGTGTCCTGTGTTATTCTGGGTTATAAACTATCCGTGTACCAAATTTCATCCAAAGCCATTCATCCGTTTTTTCGTGATTGAGGACCAAACATACAAATCTTCACATTTATAATATTAGTAGGATGCCACAGAATTCGCATTGTGCGAGTATTTTTGGCGCGCGAAAATGTTTAATGAATTTTTTCACAACTTCTACAGAGCAGTTGAGTGGAGGGAGTTTTTCCCGTGTAAATCTCGATCTCGCGGGAAGTCCGGAACAAAAAGTAGCCTATATACTGCTCCATAACCTTCTCTACCTTCCACTGAAAGTCCCATAAATATCTGAACCCGCGACCTATTTCCCGAATATGAGTTTTTCCCGCGTGAATAAGGATTCCACGGAATTCCGGGATAAAATTATCCTGTATATTGCTCCAAAACTGCCTCTATCTCCCAGTGAAAGTCCTATAAAAATGAAACTCGCACCTTCGCGCATAGTAGTTTTTCCAGCGTGAATCCTGATTCCGCTGGAATTCCAGGATAATAAGTGGCCTGTGTTTTGCTCCAGAACCTTCTCTATCTCTCACCCAACAAACATTTAACAGGTCGCCACAACGTGCCAGCGATAACTTTTGGTGCTATAAGCTTGTCGCCGTTACGTCGCTATAACGTCGGTATCACCAAGAAAAGGCCCATTTTATACGACTCAGAGTCCTATAAAAGTCATATAGCAGTCGCGTAAGTTACTTCTTGGTCGCATAGTGGTCGTATAGAGGTCGTGTAGCGCACTTTTTGTCGAATTAAGGTGTTTATTACCGCTGCTTTACGACATTTGATCGTATACGAGTATCCAGCGCGCCTCCTATACCGCAAAATATTAGTTGTCAAAGTGACAAAATATGTAATTATAAATAATTACTGTTGAAAGCGAGACTCGGCCATTTTACTTATTCATCTTTGTTTTTACTTCGAAACTCAAGTTCAAGGACGGTTGATCTTATGGGAAATTAATTTCATCGAGTCTTATGTGCTAGTTTTAACTATATAATAAACGCGCCAGTGTAATTAATTAAATAAATAATATTTTACAGTCATTTTTGAAAAAACGTGTTTACAATTACCTTTATACGATTCAAAGTGTTGGACAAGACCGTTATACAACTTCTATACGACGTTTCAATTTATGTCATTATTGGATTTGTAAACATTCCGCCATAGAAACAAAATTAGGGTTCAGTTTAGTAATTGTCAAGTGTGTAAAACCTTATTAATCACTATTGTTATTATCATTATTGTGTTGTTTGCTGGTTGAGCTGTCATTAAAAAAATACACGTGATACTGGATACAATAGATATCGATAAATTCTTAACAAAATTAGATTTATTAATTTGATACGTATTGCTCAAAATGACCATGGAAATCTACACATTTTGTACGCGCTGATCGTTGTTTCGGTTGCAGATTTTATACTAGTGACGAAACCGAACCTGCACATTTTATACTAACTGAAGAAACTGTTATATATTATATTTTGATAAATTTTGATTTTTTCTGGTGTCCAAGTTGCACTTTTTGCCATAGGTATACTATAATTACCCAGAAGATGAATGTGAATTCTGTATTTAGAAATGATTTTTTTATAAAACTAAAAATTTTTCTTGTAACTTGTACAGTAAGTATAGGTATAATATAGTACCTACTGGTGACGGCGTTTTAAAAAAATAAAGTGCTGTTTACGGAACCATCTCCAGTTGGACTACAGTTAACTTGTCGCATACCTACTTATATTCCGTACTTATATTCAGTTCGTATAACGGTCGTAAAAAAGTGTTTGAATCGACTGAAAGTCGTATAGGAGTTTTATATACCACTCTAATACGACGTCGTGTAAAGGTAGTTTTCGAACCTCTAATACGACTAAAGTTGGTATAGAAGTCGCATAGACGTTTCTACTGCCACAACACTGCTTACACGACTGAATGTCGTGTAATAGTCGTATAGGGCAGTCGAATAGGCGTTTCTACGACGTTTTTACACGACTACAAGTCGAATAACTATAGGGGGCACTAAGTCGTATAACAGAATGAAACTACTTCTATACAACGCTTATACCACTATGAGTCGCGTAATTCCTTCTTATTCGACTAAAATGTTTGTTGGGCAGTGAAAGTCTCACAAAAATCTAAGCCCGCAACAAAAATGACAAAACTTAAGTCAACTCGAATAAACACTGCACCTCTAATTGTACCAACTTTATCCCCATTTTTGCATCCTTTGCTGGCTATTTTTTAAATACTGATTTTACATTGAAAATTACTTATTTCACTGTAATAATTTTTAAACATGGGGTTAAAATCATTTTCAGTTTAGTCAGAAAGTTACCTTAAAAATTTACAAATTCCCGCATTCTTTTGTGTTTTTTTTCTTTTCCTTACAAAATATCTAAAAACTGAGAAACACGTATTCTATTAATTTAAGTGATAACCCTTTGTTGCAAATTTGAAGTAAATCGGACGACGTTATAAAAAAATTCCATACAAACTTTAGTCACCTATCCCTAGGGAACCTAAATATTATTCGAAAAAAAAAGTAGCCTATAATAGACACCAGTATATAGGTAATAACTTTACCAAGTTTCAATGAAATCCATCCAGTGGTTTAAGCGTGATGATCGGTCAGACAGACAGACAGACAGACAGACAATAAATAAAAAAAATATAATTTTGAGTTCTATCTCGATATGTAAGTGCCCCTTAGTCGAAATTTCAAAAAAATATTCAATGTACAGAACACGTGCTCCTACAGTTTTATTATAGTATAGATTACCTATTAGTTTATTGCACGGTATAATGGATACTCGCTATGGTAGCGGACGGTAGTCCTACCCCTAACATACCTACTCCACCACAGATTAAAAAGCCTATTAAAAAAGGATTAATTATTAATTATGACAAAACATGTTGCGATCATTACGAACGGCATCATGGTATTTAAATTGTGTCATGGCTACAACCCATTAATGGCCCACTACTGAGCACGGCTCTCTTCTCATTATTGAGGAGGCCTAAAGCACACTCCACCACGCTGCTCCAGTGCGGATTGGGGGAGGGGTTAGTGGCCAACCCAGTGTCGAAATTTTTCAAGCCGCCCGAAGGCCTCCGACACGGCTTAACGACTGCTATCTATCGATAACAACCGGGACCGACGGCTTTACGTGCCCTCCGAAGTACGGAAGCGCTCAAGATATTTTTGCCACTAGCGGTCACCCATCTGTCATGATTTTCTAATTAAATTAATAATTATTGATAAAAAGTATGGCAATAAATGTAAGCAGCGACAGATAATTGGAACATTACGTTTTGACGTTGGCAACCCTGATTAAAAAAAGGCATTATGGCGGGAACGGGATAGAGGATTTTGACATGTAACCAAAGATGTATTAAATATCTAGATGGAACATCGAATCCGCGAAAACGTGTCAAAAAGTTGTGGCCAACTGTTGGCCACAACTTTTATATCATTACGCACAGATTACGCACACATAGACAATAAATGAACGCGAAAAACGTCGCCTGCACGCACACATGCTTGACAATGTTGCCTTGTTTTTTTTGCTTATAAGCTTAAATAGCAAGTCATTAATAGTTCAAGTAATGTAAATTGATTCATTGATTGGTAATTAATATTATTAATTAGGTAATAATCTTCACTGCCGGAATAAGTTGTAAAGATAATGAGATATAATTATTATTATTTAATATTTACAGTATTTTATGGTACATACATTCTTAAAAATATAAACAAAAAAAAGACGTGTGGCACTCGGAGACTGCCGCGGTAAAGCTATTGCATAGCATTATATATAAATTAACAAAACAAAAAATAATACTGCATTTGTGATAATAATAATAAAATGAATGTATATAGAGTACTAACTCATTTTCTTTCACTATTTTTTCGTGACTTTCTTCATTAATAAATGCACTTTGTTTATTCATATTTAAAACACTTTGTACACAAATTATACGAGTACAGATATTCACTGACAGTGGGCCAAGAAAGTGGTGTACCCACGGGTGTACCAGTTTTCATTTAGTTGCCTAGTTATCAAAAGTTACATCAAAGTTCATAGGCAATATCACTGAAAGAGACGCATAATAATGACGTAAGCCTAATTGTTAAGAATACGTACATCATAACGTCACATTATAGGTGCAAGACATTTTAATCTTTATTAGAAACGGATAATGCATTAATTTGTGCAAAGAAGATTTAAATATTCTGAACAAAAGCATTAAGAACTATTTCAGTTGACAAAATAATTCTTTTTTAAAAAGAAAATTGACATTTGACATTTAAGTCCTACAACGATCTTTTGGCGCGTGAATGACGTGTGGGTGACAGAGACAGTGCCTTACAGTTTGCCTTGCCTGTATGGCACTGTCTCTATCACACTCAAGTCATTATAGTGTCATTATTTTATGTCATGTCATGTCTATATGTCTATGTTATTTTGCATGTTTTAAATCTAAATACGCGATAATTCGACTATTATGAATACATGTTGTCGATTCCAACGCCTTATTTAATCCAGATCTACATGTAATTATTCTTAAAATACCGAACCGACGGGGCGGAAATCAAATGTTTGACAGGTAAGATTTGTATGGGAAATTAAAATTTTCATTTTTAGTATTTTCCTCGCAATTTTTCCATATTTTCTCATCGCTGCAACCTTCCCTGAACTTCCACGAATATTTCAAGACTAAAATTAGCCAAATCGGTTTAGCCGTTATAAAGTAAAAGTTAGTTAACTCAGTTAAAAGATCTGGTATTTATCGATAGATGTCACGAGTGTGAGTGAGAGAGAGAGTGTGAGAGACATAGAGCTATGTGTTAGGTCTTTATTATATATTAGGTGTTTTCGTTACGAAATTTCTCAATTCGGTCCCCACGCCCAAGGCCCGCGATAAAAGCTATGCAATAGCTTAACAAAATAAAATAACAAAACTAAAACTAAAATCTATACTAATATTATAAAGCTGAAGAGTTTGTTTGTTTGTTTGTTTGGTTGAACGCGCTAATCTCAGGAACTACTGGTTCGAATTGAAATTTTTTTTGTGTTGAATAGACCTTTTATCGAGGAAGGCTTTAGGCTATATAAATTAACATCACGCTGCAACAATTAGGAGCGAAGAAATAATGGAAAATGTGGAAAAAACGGGGAAAATTATTCATTCTCGAGGGCTTTCGTTGCATGCGTTGCGAAAACGATTCAAGATACCAAAAATATATGTATGAAAGAATTATTCCTCTTGAAATGATCTAATAAAATGTCCACGACAGTATATGTCTATCTTTTAAGATAAACACACCAGAACCGTTTTTATGGTAATCAAATTTGGTCGAACCCACTGCCATACCAAACTTGCCGCGTTTCCAAGTTTAAGCTGAATTAATCTTGCTGTGATCCTTTGCTACTTTGCTATTATTTTGTCGTAAGCTTTATTTCTAAGTTTAATTTAATTTAACCTGAATTAATTTTGGTGATAGTTTATTATCTTCCCGAAATTCCTACGGGAGCGGGACCTACGCGGTTGATACTTACGGGTCCCGAAGCGAAGCGAGGGCGGTTCGCTAGTGGTGAAATATAATTAAATTTTTATTTAAATTTAATCCCGAAATTAAGTTAACCCTTAGTATCCACGCTTGAAAATGTTAGGTATGATTATGAAAGTTTACACTGACATAACATTTTTGTTTACGAACTAAATAAAATTATGTTAAGTAACAAACAGACAAATTCTAAAGTAAATTGTTTTGGGTTCTATTGCGATACTAAAAAATTCGCTTGAATTAACAAATATTAACAATACCTACTCATTTTAAACGTAATATAAATGTACATACATATTATAATATACTTATACATATTAAATTTGTGATGCATTACGACACAATAAAAGATTGTACCTATGTATAACAAGGGAGCAAAGTAATATTTTTACGGCGAGGGCGCTTTTTAGGGTTCCGTACCCAAAGGGTAAAACGGGACCCTATTGCTGAGACTTCGCTGTCCGTCCGTTCGTCCGTCCGTCCGTCCGTCCGTCTGTCACCAGGTTGTATCTCATGAACCGTAATAGTTTCACAGTTGAAATTTTCACAGATGATGTATTTCTGTTGCCACTACAACAACAAATACTAAAAAACAGAATAAAATAAATATTTAAGTGGTTTTAAGTAGTTTTAGAATCTAGTAGATAGTTTAGTTACCTTTCGGTCCAAGAGATGGCGTTGTGCGTAAGATGTGGCTACAATAAAACAAATATTATTTTAATATTTTTTTAGGCTTTCATACAACAGACCAGATTTTTTTAGCGTTTTTATACACAATGGTACGGAACCCTTCGTGCGCGAGTCCGATTCGCACTTGGCCGATTTTTTCAATTCAGAGTGAAATGAGGGATTCTAGAGTGGAATCCCGAGCGAAGCGAAGAATTCTTTAGTAGAATCCTGAACGTAGCGAGGGATTCAAAGTACTTCGCCCGAGCCAAAAATATTTGCTCCCGAGTGATACACTCTACTTTTCATCCCCCAATATGATAAAAGGCGCCTTATATTAAGTAATAATACTTTCACTGTCACTCAAAAAACTCATTTTTCGAAACAAAACCATGAATTTCTAACAATCAGAACTCTCCCGTAGGCGGTGCACCCCTTGCACACCCGATTGCAGTGGGCCTGGATTTAGTGCTGTTTCCGTAAAGCCTGTCTGTGTAGCTCCACAGGGCCCTCATTCTGCTAATTTATAAATGCTTCAATTGCAGCTTGATTTTTGACACAAACCCCATACAAAATGTGTCAAACAATTCAATGAGGGTCACCGTTTTTGTACTCACCAGTTGGCGCCACCGGCGAGTGAGGTCCTGCTGTCAAAGCCCGCCCATACATAAACAGTGACAAGTGACATTCAGACAAGTGAGAAGTGACGGTGCCACAAACTTATCTGACCCGGTGGCCAAAATTGGAACTAATGCAAATGTTAAACTGTTGTCAGACAAAGACAAAGACAGTAGCGCCCTTCTTACCGGGTAAGATAAGTTTGTGGCACTGACAGCCAGACCTCACTCTACACTATCGCCTCTAGCGGCGAATTCACACGCTTTTACCCTCATTGAGACCCAATTTATCCATTTATAAATTATTAGCAGAATCGGGACTCAGCTGTCTTGCTTGATTTGGCCGCTCAACTATTTCTCGTGTTATGGTTGGGCGTTGTGGGACAGAACAGTCTTCTGTATTTTACCTTCTTTAATTCTCCTTTCAACGGCAACGCTGTGTTACTAACGTGCGTGGGCAATAGAGGTCACTTCCCAAAATAAAAAACAAACCGGCCAAGTGCGAGTCGGACTCGAGCACGAAGGGTTCCGTACCATTATTTATAAAAACGCCAATAAATCTGGTCTGTTGTATGAAAGCCTCACTTAAATATTTAATTGTTTTATTGTAGCCACATATTACCAACAACGCCATCTCTTGGACCGAAAGTAACTAATCTATCGCTGAGGCGTAGACGAGTATGTCGTCGTAAATGGGCGCCCACTTAAATATTTATTTTATTCTGTTTTTTAGTATTTGTTGTTGTAGCGGCAACATAAATAAGTACATCATCCGTGAAAATTTCAACTGTGTAACTATTACGGTTCATGAGATACAGCCTGGTGACAGACGGACGGACGGACAGCGAAGTCTCAGTAATAGGGTCCCGTTTTACCCTTTGGGTACGGAACCCTAAAAAGGAAATAAAAGTGGAAAAATAATGACCTATTAAACCCAAGGTAAAAGACTCATCACAAGCGATTTTCGATCAAGCAAGCGGTTCCTAAACAAAGAAGTTCTCAGGAACATGCATAGTAATAATTATGACTATTTCTATTCGTTAAAAACAAGGTAATATATTTTAGGCTGTTTAAATATCATGGAAAAATGTTATATTATTAGCCAAATATATTAACGCAGTCTAACATATTCCGGCAAATAATCTGATTGAATCATTTCTGGTTTGACGACTGCCTACATCCGTATTATTTGCTGTGTTTTAGATTGAAGAAAACTACTATACATCTAAATCACTCATCTTAGCCACTCCCCGCTAAAACAAATATTTGAAATATTACCTGTACTCACAGTTCAGTTTAGATTGTAGGCAAAATTTACTTATGACATTTTAAATTCTCGCCGTAAATCTATATTACCTTCATAGGGGTGGAAACTAGGGATCGAACGCGAAGTTTAAGCACATGAATAAATAAAGTTTAAGTGAAATACTAGTGTACTTTATAGTAATTTATTTAAAAATCACTAGTCAATTGACATCAGGTCAACATTTTCACACTTTATACCTACGTAGAAACGAGGGAAAAACATTTTATAAATATTTAAAATCAATCGATGGTACCTATTTCGCTGTATTATTTTCGATGCCTATATTTTTGTATGGACATATTCTAGCAATTTCTTCACCATTTGGAAACAGCAAGGCTATATTTATTTATTTTAATTAACAGAGCGTTTTTCCGAGGTCTTCACACTGCTACCAAGTAAGGACCTAATGATGAACATCGAGGGTAACCTCCAAATTGTCCTTGTCGATATATTATCGATATATTGTCGATATTAATTTGAACTCTAATTTATAGAATTAGAGGGGGATTTACCAAAAATCCTCCCCTAAACTATCCAAGGATCATATGCCGAAATCCAGCTTCCTATGTTCAATAGTTTCGTCTGTGCATTGTCTGTCAGCGAGTCACTCAGTAATGGAAGAGTTTTATGTAGGTATATTGACTGATGATTGATAATAATGAACGCTATTCATGTAGGTACTAACACTTGTCTTTTGTAAGAGGAACTTGTTTGCAAAATTAATCTTCTAACAACAAAGGTATCACGGGTAACAAGGGTATCAAGGTTAACACGCCGTGATGTGTCAGTCATTCAAGAGTTCAGGACTTTTTTTTTAAGTAGTGTTATGATATTTCTATTGCTCTAGCATCATCGAGAATCGAGATCCACTTTTTTTCCATTTTCTTCGTTGGTGAGGTACAGGCATACATCTATCTATACTTATAATAAATCTGTAGAGAGGTCAATTCTGTACATTAAATATATTTCCAAAATAACTATCAGGGGGTGATTAGGGATCGATACTGATGCCAAAAATGCAATCAGTAAAATTTTTGTCTGCCTGTCTGTCTGTCTGTCTGTCTGATGTATAACCGTTATAGAAACAAAAACTACTCGACGGATTTTAACGAAACTTGGTACAATTATTTTTCATACTCCCGCGCTGGTTATAGTATACTTTTCATCACGCTACAATCAATAGGAGCAGAGCAGTGAAGGGAAATGTTGGGGAAACGGGAGAAGTTACTCCATTTTTTAAGCTTCCGTCGCGTGTGCAACCTTAATGGTTAAAGCTACACAGAAATCATGTATGACGGAAATGTTCTCCTTAAAATTATATAAAAAATATTCCACGACAGCATATGTCTATCTTTTATGGTTGACTCACAATAACACGTGTAACTCCCGATAGCTTAGCAGTTCGAAGCTTTCTGATTAAGTATACCTATATTTTATCTACTCTTACGTTTATGACACTTAAGTGGGTGAAATAAAGGGGTGAAGTTTAAACGAAATTCACGCGAGCGAAGCCGCTGGCAAAAGCTAGTATTATAATAATATACTATATTTAAAACATAAGCGTAGATATACGTACACATCACACTGGCGAATAATATTTCCCAATCTATGCAATTGTGCACTAACTGGGAAAATAATACAAATTGCAGAATGCGAAAAAAAAATCGGGTGACATTGAAGGAAGACTACGATCAATCGATATGTCACAAGTATATTCCTATCTCTATGGTCACATACCACTCGATTGTTTGTCACCACTATTCTATCCGACCTGAATCTGTTGTCCTTGTCCCTCCCACAATAAGCGATAACCTCTCTCTGTCCAGTGTTATCGGAACCGCGAGAAAAGTCGTGTGCTTAAAGTTCATCGCTATTATTTTTAAGTTTATATATAGGGTGTTGCGGTATTCGCGGGCAGTGCGAGCGAGGGTAGGACAATGGCGTGGCGGTGGGGTTGCACCACGGTGTTAATGGCGGCCGTAGCGGCTCATCAGTACACCGGTACGAGTGGTTTTTTATGTGAAAGTGCTTGGAAAAGTTGTGATTAGATATCCAGTGAAAGAGCGGTAATACCTAATACCGAAATTTTCTTTTCGATTCAAATTAATTTTGTTTTGGACTAATTGAGATCTGTTACTTTGTTAGTAAGTACCTACCTAGATATAAAACTGAGGGAACTATGTTAGTTTAACCCATATCTAAAAGCACAGAACATTAATTTTGTCGTCAAGCATACATCTAAAATAACCGACTTTTTATTGTAAAAAAATAAACAAAAAGAAAATTCACTTCCATTACCAAAAATTCCAAAAGGGAGAAAATATTTGAAAATTTTAATTAGATCAAGGAACATAATATTATGGTGTCACAGTGAAGCATCTTCTCCTGTAGGTATGTGACTAGTAAGTTTAGAAAAATCGTTTGATTATGTTTTTAGCGCGTACATCCAATCAATCATCATAATACATTGACGTTTTCCCTCCTTTAGCTATTAAATTGTCGTTAAATTTTCTATTGAATTTATTGAGTTTACTTAGTTTATAAAAATTAAGATAATTTAAATTGAGTCTTTTTCTAGTTCGGTCACAGTTGTCATGGGCGGCAGCGGAAGGGTGGTGCTGCATGTTCGTTTACCATCTCAATTTCATAAAAAATTGGTTGCCTGTAAAGTCGGTATACGGGCGAAAGTTTTACGTGACAACGACTTTGAGTGGTAAAATAATTTTAATGTGAATATTCATTCGTATAGTAGGAAGAAGGATGAAATAATAGTAACAATTTAAAACATTTATTTATACTGTCTAACCGTCATGTGAAGGCGGAAGCAATTTAAGTTTAATGTTTTATTTTTGTTAAATAGTTCCTCACTTGTAAACAAGATGGCATTGTACCAATTTGTGAAACGCGCTAACGAGTGTAACGTGGAGTTTATATAAGAGAAAAATTTGTAAAGGGCAATGTGTCGACTTCTTTGGTTTTATAATAAACTGCTATTTTGGGTTTGGAAGCAGTTGTGGTTATTTGTGAAGTTGACCCTGCGTTCCCGTATCTTCATGGGGTAAACATATACAAAGAATTATATTTAAAACATTGTAACACCATCCGCCATCTAGCGCTGCTAACCGTTAGACCATTAACCATTAGTCACAACTAAGTGAGGTAACAAACTAGTTACTCTACTTCTCCAGAGATGGCGCTGTACCATTTTCTGAAACACGCCAACGTGTGTACGCCGTAGCTACTATAAGTAACGTGAGCGGAGTACTAACGCAGTTTCTTGAAGTGCCACCCGGCAAACCAATTTATAAGACGTTGTAATGTCACGTCAAAAATAGCGATGACATGCAGCACCATCTATTTGCTGCCCCCTATGACAATTGTGACTGAATCAGTTCAAAATTCGGATCGGGACTAGGAAAGTTAGTCCAGTTAGCAGAAAATATCCACCATATTCAAAATACTTTCACCGTGGGTCTTCAACTATATTTATTCCGAATTTCATCCAAATCGTGCCGGTGGTTTAGCCGTTGATAAATAATGCGTGATGACACGCATTGTTATCCAAATTTTATTTTTGTAAGTACCTACGCAAAATTAAATCTGACTTGCTTCAGAATAACTGCTTGAATTCAGGTGCAAAATTGTACCCGATCGTTAAATTTATAGTTTCTTCTTAATTATACTAAGTTTGTTATTTAAACAATGGATGAAGGAAGAAGCTAAAGTAGGCATTTTTTTTTCTGTGCAGCCGATGGTATCTAGGGTTGTCAAGAAATTGTACACAGAAACAATAATATAAGTATAGTACTCATACCACAAATAATATTTTTTTACAATAAAACGGACTTCTACATCGACTAGTAGATATAACACAAAAGTACTCGTCGGATGTCACTCAACGACTAAACGAATACTAGCTCTAGGTTTCGAAAAAAAAAAATAGGTATCAAAATCTTTTCACCCGGTAAGAAGTTAAGAAGTCAAAAATAAAAGAATACAGCGTCAATCAAACAAATCAATGGTCTACAATGTAGACATGATTAGGTAAACGTAATCACGAACCTTAGTGACGGGTGCTATAGACCTCAAAATAAATTGTAAAATGCTGTTTGACTTCTTTCGGGTGTAGGTAGTGCTAGGGGCCAAATACTTGTTATACAATAGGTACATATATTAGTATTATAATATTCCGAATACTATTTATTTACCTCGTCCACCTGTGAATATATTTAAAACAATTTTACACCCATGCATAATATTTTACTCAGATAAACGTAACATATTGTAGATAGGTAAACGTGCGAATAAAATATAACTAAGTACTTATAAAGTTTCGTAATTATGAAAATTAATTAATATTAGGTACAAAATCTAATTTTTTTTGGATTTTATGTAAACGAGCATGTAGCTAACTAAACCCTTCCGTTGCCGCACATGACAAAACTATAACAATCCCAGAACAAGATTTAATTCGGGACGATGAGTTCTGTTAGTAAACGGTGTTAGACCAGTAGATGGTGAGTTTGTCAGAACATATGAGTAGGTAGGCAGGATACTTAGGTATTCTTGAACCTAGTAGGCATCTACAGCATTGTCTGATATACTTAGGTATTATATTATTGCTCTTATGGGCGTATCCAGAGGGAAAGAGAGAGGGGGAATCAGATTTTCAAGACAGACTTTTGAACTGAACCGTACAACGACTACTAAATGATATTTGATGAGGTTCTCACAGTAAGTTGTATTTCTGGAGGACTCGCTTAAAGACTGGCGAGTTTTTCCTTGGTTTGCCGCTTAGAGCACATCACAATAGTACCTAATACTTAATTATATGTTACTATAAGAAATTTGTACTTCAGGAAAGCTGAAATGAAGCAATAAGGCTTCATAAGACCATAACTTAATAAATTACCTTATCTGTCATCATATTCATCATTACTTCTCAGTCTTCTCATCTCACCCAAGCGCGAAGCAGTATTAAAACTAAATGATACTGTTTAACAGCAATAGCAACATGCATTAAAATTTGTGTTAGGAGTTGCGAATGGATAACCGACCATTATAAAACTGTACCTATAGGTCGTACCTACCAATTACACTGCATGATCTTATGTGAAATCTATAGGAGCTTTACCTTCGCTAGACATTTATAATAGCAGAACATATATAATAAAAGTTGCTTCGCATTATTTTTTTTATGAAAAAAGTTTAGCGTGCTATAGTTTAGTCGAATTTCATCGTGAATATGCGTAGTAGAACGAAAATTAGATACAGATGCTATGAACAAAAAGCGGTATTTAAGGGACTGGAAAACTCTTTCAGTGTTTCAGATGTCTATAATATGTATATGTTACATGTATATATATTATTCTATGTCTATATCTAGGGAACAAAAAGAAAAAATAAGAGAAGAGAAGGCAATATACCTAATATAGCGAAAGAATTTTGGTAGTTTATTTAAAAAAAATTACCTACCTAATGTTCTTATTTTTATTGCATGTCAATGATGTTTGATTCAAAAATGAAAAATGATATCCATTACCATGTATTCACTCTCTCTCTATTCTCTTGTAATTATATAAAAGCTACACATACATACTAGTAAGAAAGGTCTTTTTAATTTTTATGATTCTGAGTCTATTTAAATTACCTACGTGAAATAGAGTTAAAAAATACGGAGACTTATAATAGGGAAGTATAATTATAGCTAAATAATATTATTGCAAGGAATGTTAAATAGTTATTTTATAGCCTATTTAAATAAGGTGAACTTTGAGTTATTTATATGCACTGGTCCGAGTTTCCGGGTTCGATTCTGGCTACGGTTGGCATTTATGTGGAAGACAAAGGATATTTTTGTATCTTCCTCGTTTGTATTTTTTATCTGGTAGAAAAATAGAGTGGGGATATTTATCCTTTTCCTAGTTACAAATGTGAAATTGTGCACAGCAAAACGTCGGATGCTGTATTAGGTACGAATTTTTTTTTCTGTCTTCTTTTTTCTTGGGCCGGCAACGCATGGATGATACTTTTCGTGGTAGAAACGCGCTAGGTATGCGTTCCTGACACATCTCAATTCGTCATGACTAGTGATGTACAATAAAGAGGCTTTGGGCAAAACGTCACACTCGGAAAACGTCCCATGGGACGTTTCGCCCCCGTCATTTTTTGACTGGGTCGATTGGTCCCAGAAATCCAAAATGAAATTATATAGTCGGCAGAAAAATCTACATACGTGTGTGAGATATTTTCACTATAAATATTAAGGTTAGCTTCTATTTGATAATAAAAAGAAATTGAAATACAGTACTTAATATAAATTATTTTTAAATAATTATACAATGACTAATACAAATGCCATAATATCTGTTTTTAATTAGAATTTAGCTTTATGTAAAAATGATTTATTATACAAGCCTTAAATCTTTATTTTTTATTTAATATTCGTTAATAATACAAAAATTATAACCTGGCACCATGACTTAAACTACCTGTGATTAAAGCGAATGCCATAATTAACACAGGCAATCTAAGGAAATGAACATATTGGATATTTTTTTCCACCAGCCACCGTCAAACTTGAATCAAAGAAACAATCGAAAACATAAAAAGTCCTAAATAGACACGAATTTCTAGGAATCACGTAATAATTTGAACTCAGTCATAGCTTGGGATTGTAGACCAACTATCTGAGAGTACGTGAAAAAAAAATTAAAACATGTGCTCATTTGTGTAGCCAGCAAGTAAAAGTAGGGTAAGAGAGCTTGATTTCTGAAAAATCAAACAAAGGTCAAAATCTCGAAAACGGTGACACTTTTACTAAAACGATTTTTTGACATCTGGTAAGTCTCTCTCCAAGCTATCGACCATTTCAGTTTGTCGTACAACTTACGGGTCACCCTGTATATATTATACACACAATACATATAAGTCAAGTTTAGTACAGAGCATTGAGCATTAGGTAAGTTATCCAAGCAATCTTTGATCTTGAGGAAATATAATTATTCTATGTTGTGATTTTTTTTAAATCAAATGTTGATATAATATGTATACGGTAAATAAAATAAATACTATAAATATATACATACATATTATGTCTATATTAAGTAATAATAGATATTTTTTCTATTCAAGAATATTCTGTTTAATTTTATACTATGTATTTAGTTGTTTTCTTGCAGACTGTACAATATTTTGCAGCGAACAATAGAATTTCTGCATATACTTATAAGTGGTCCGTTTAGCCCAAAGAAAAAAATTAAATTAAATCAAAGAACAAAAACGTCCCGTGGGACGTTTTCCGAGTGGGACGTTTTGCCCAAAGCCTCATTATGTCACATCACTACAAAAACAAAAAGTTGATATGACATGGATATAACCTTGAACGAGCGCCGTTTGACGTGGTTTTCTTTTAAAAGGAATTGTTTTTATATTTGTTATTTAAGTAATTGTAATAATTTTAGCCCAAGATTAATACAACTATTGTAAGTTGGCATAATTATTCGATTTAATGTTTGATTTTAATGTTATCACTCGTTAATAAGGCAATTAAAAGATATTAAAAAATTGACAATTAATTGTACGCCAGTTCAAAGTTACATCGCCCAGTCGAATGACAGACTTCAGGAACGCATACCTAGCGTGTTTCTACAGTCCGCCCAACTTAACTCTGAAATGGCAAAAATTGGAACTAACGAAAAGTCATTCATAAGTACGTTGTGTTCATTCATCTGTCAGTTACTAGTGTGCAATGATTGGTCAAATGAATGTCAAATGCGTCCGACAGCGCCTCTTTCGTTTCAGTCTTAAGTTGGGTTTACTATACATATGGACATGAGTCTGTTAAATATTTTTTTATTGTTGTAATTTTTTTTAATCGTCATAAATTTACTGAGCGGTTTTATGCTAAATCCAGAAAGAGAATAAACCTTAATTTGTGTTGTGTGTAGGTACCATAAAAGTGTCGATTTTTCCGATGACGCCGACGACGAGTTATAATAAAGAATTATGCATGCGAGGGATCTCATTAAATATAGACCATAAAATGTGAATAAACCCAGTCTATCGGGATACCTTTAGAATAACACCAAAACCTGCATTTTCATACATCTTGAGCTTCGGCTTTAAAATATGCGTATACGATTGGTATTCATAACGCGGCACCGTCTTTTTATTATTAATGGGCATTTTTGACATACTTAATCTGCATTTATTTTCTGTGTGTTAAGGATATTTATATCAGCAATAACAATCAGGGTTAAAAGTGCACTTCATAATCCCCTGCAAATGTTAAAGACTGCAACATTAACATTTATCAATCAAAACTATGCCATAAAAAGCTATTCTTGTGCATATCAGGAACAGTTCTAAATAGCATATTAACTCAATTATAATTAATTTCAAAAGGAAAAAAATATGACAAAATAATACTTCTTGATATTCAACAGCCGAATTTTAGTGTCTAAAAATAAAGATGGTATCAATACTTAAGTAGCTGCATAAGGACTTTTAATGGTAGTTGATATTACATTATTATATATTATTATATTATGTGCATTTTGGCTTATTTAAATTTAGTCCTGATTATGTTTAAAATTCGTTTGTTGTTTTTGTTTTGTAACTAACTACCACCGATCTAAATAGAGGGGTGTTATAAGTTTAACCTGTTTGTTCATGGCTCCGTAGCTTCTGAGTGAAATAACCGATTTGAATGCGTTTTCTTTAATCAAAAGCTAATTTTCTTGCGGCGTTGAGTCGATCCAGCAGTTTAAAGAGTATCAGCTCGTTTCCAAAGTGATGAGGCATTTTTTAACATATAATTGCCTCATTAGCTCTATTAGGTACGTATCAATCAACGTCAATCAATAAAATCATTTCTTATCAAAATTTGTTCGAGTGTTTAATGGTAAATAATCAGCTCATTAAACATTCAGATACTATGTACTAAAGTTAATCTCATCAAAGGATTTTCTTAGACGGAGGTTTTTTTAAATTTTAAATTAGCGGTTATTGATAACATTAGATATTTATTTTAATTAAAAAGAAATAAGAAAAGGAATGATGGTATGGAAAAGGTATGATCTTCAATTTGATGACATAGGTACCTACCTACCTACCTAACTTCCAATCCGGAGTTATTCCCTCGGTCAGAACATGGCTCCAACATTTTAATTTATCGCACATATAAAATGTAAATGCACATACCTACATGGTAGCGTTTGAAACATAATGATCGTTTTCTATATTTTTATCTGTTTAAATCAAAAAATGTTTAAATAAATTAAAAAATGTTTAAATATAGATCATTAATTTAATTCTGTTTGTCTACTTTGTGTCGCATCAAAAAATAAAAACACACGGAATTGTCCTTTCGTCATTGGTAGGACGGGAACATGGGGAAATACTCCTATTTTTAATGTAATGTCATTGGGAATACAGGAATGTGGTCTAGGATGTACTCCACCACGCTGTTCCAGTGCGAATTGGTAGAGGCGTTAGTAATCGACCCTTGTTTGAAATTTATTTGCTGCCCCAAAGCCTCCGACACGGCTTAACTGCTGCCTGAAGAATTCTTCCGGGTCCTAATACAGTGTAGCAGTTTTCGAAGCACGGAAAAGCTCAAGAAATGTGCTATCATCACCCATCTAACCACAAAGCGCATCCGCTTTTACATTTAGTCGAAAATTCAAGACTGACGTAGACCTAAAATCACATCATATCCGGGTTACAGCCTCTATGTAAACAACAATTCTTTATCTTATATTTAATATCAACAAATAATTAAAAAAAGAAACAAAAAAATTTACATAACAATTACAAATTAAAATAACTACGTAGGTACCCAATGAGGGTAACCGTTTTTGTGCTCACCAGTTGGCGCCACTGCAGAGGGCGGTCATGCTGTCAAAGCCCGCCCATACATAAACAGTGACAAATGAAATTCAGACCATTCAGACAAGCAAAAAGTGACAGACAGACCTCCCTTCTCACTAGCGCCTCTAGCGGAAAATTCACACGCGGTTACCCTCATTGTTATGGGTTGTAGGTAGGTATGTATTTCAGATTTCTCACATGAATTAGTAGGTAGGTAAGTATTCAATTTTTTATCAAAAACTTACAATTCATTCTATCTAGCGAATATATCATTATTTCTTTTTCATTAAATAATACTTTATTTTGTTGAAAAATTTCTCACGAACGCATTAGATTATAACCATGTTTTATAAATATTATATCTTTAACACAATTAGCAAAACTCATTTTAAAAAGCTCATTATTCCAAATTATCAGCTTAATATGTATGTATTTGAAAAGTAGGTTATCTTCATACAAAAGCACGAACCGAGGCATGCTTGCGAATCTCGTGTCCCCGTGTGTACCTACGTTACTACGTAGCCCCCGCGGAATAACGCAACAAAATATATTTTTAGTCAGATACTTGTTTACCTAAGTCAGCCCTGCGTATCGAACAAAATCAGGCAATTATGTCGGAAAAAAGGCCAAAGTTTCTTCTTGAACACTCTGATATTAACACAGCAGTACAGTAGAACCAAAGTTATAATGCGCGTACAAATCTTCGCCAGTGGTCGCGTTTCCGGAAACAACCGAATTATTGAATCGTAAGAGCCCTAACCAATGCTCTTGCATTTAGCATCTTGTGCGATAGAAATAGGAGTCAATATCAATCGATAACAAGTTCGAACAGTCGGCGGCGGTCGACGGGCACCGCCGGTGAGTTGAACGTCAGTCAGTTGTCACATATATAGAGAATATATAGAGCTGATATTACACACCCTCCTTGGTTTTGTTTTCAGAGGTAAGTTTAAACATACATACATACAGGGTACATATAATATATTTTTAACTCGTCATTTTAATGAAATTCAAATAGAATACACATAAAAAATAAAACACATAAAAAGCTTACATAAATTTGATAGAATGTTACAACTCCGCCCATTTCATCTTCTTTCAGATCGAATCCTTCCAGAATGGATAAATTTAAACGTGGGAAGCCGCTTAACTCACAAGCACGGCAAATGGTATTTAATGTGTACCTTTATTTCTTAAATGAAGCTAATGTATTCAAAAACGACCATGACGGTTATTTTAAAAAAGTTCAGGAGCGTGTGACAAAATCTACAGGAATTTCACGCTGAACTTTGACTAATATATTGAACGAAAAAAGGCAAAATCAATCAATGAAATTTTCCACACCGAAAAAAGGAAAACCTAAAAGTAGGTTTCGGATGGGACTTGATGATTTCGACTATTGTGTAATTCGAAATATGATATACAATTTTCAGTTGACGCTCAAAGAACTCCCAACTGTAAATAATTTGAGAAAAAAGTTAATCGAAGCTATTAATTTCAAAGGCTGTGTAGAGACTTTAAGGCTCATCTTGAAAGACATGGATGGGGTTTAGGTTTCTGAAAACTGATACCAACCGACGGTTACTTATGGAAAAGCCAGATATACGTTTAAAAAGGATCAAATATCTCCGAGAAATACAACAGCTGAGAAATGCTGGTAGAAACATAGTATTTATGGACGAGTCATACGTGCATACATCGCATACTAAAGGTAAAACTTGGCAAAACAGCAGCAAAAAAGGTATTAAACAACCTATTTCTAAAGGAGAGCGAATTATTATTGTACATGCAGGCAATGAAAAAGGCTTCGTCTCAGGGGCTTTAATGTTACATAAATGTGTCGACTCAGAAGGTGACTATCATAAAGAAATAAACGCCGAACGTTATCAAACTTGGCTACGCAATCAGTTGATTCCCGACTTGCCTCCTAATAGTGTGTCGGTAATTGATAACGCCCCATATCATAATAAGCTGTCTGTAAAACCACCAAACTCAAATACACCCAAACCACAAATGATTGCGTGGTTACAACAACACAATGTTCCTCATGACCCAAATAAACTCAAACCTGAATTGTACGAAATTATAAAAAGACACAAAGAACAATACACAGAATTTGCCATTGACCGTATAATGGAGGAGCATGGGCATAAAATTGTACGATTGCCACCATATCATTTGGGCGCAAATAAAACAACACGTTGCCAAAAGAAATATTGCAATGAACGTTACGTCAGTTAACCCTTTTCCCCCTAAACCCACCCTTAACCCAGTTCCCTTTGGATTCCAGGTATATAAGCGGTACTATGCATTCTCGACATGCATAGATGTCGTTGGAGTTCAACAGTTTAAAGAAGCTATTTTAGAAAAAATCAACAATATAGGTTCGGAAGAATGGAAAAAAGTTCGTGATCATGCCCTTAAATGCGAAGATGAGTATAGGAAATATGAGTCAAGAATCGATAGTTATTCAGATGAAATGATTATTTACACAGGAGATAGCAGTGATATAAGTGAAATTGGAGACCTTGATGAAAATTCCGATGACTCTATGATGTCAGGAATAGAGAATCTCCCTGATTCTGATTAAATATTAACCTATGTTCTGTTATACGATTCTGATTAAATAAAACTTTTTTTCCTAATACTTATACCTAAATCTTCTTTTAATTTAAACCTTCTTTTTTCCATCGTTAAATCGTCGTCGTCGCTTTCCTATGTGGGTCATGCGTGAAATCTCGTTACTGATAAATCAATATTAATTTATCTCTTTTACCACAAAAAAAATATATATTAAATTATGCATGAAGTAAATGTACTTTCCACTCTATATAGATATCATCTGACAACGCTTCGGAAATACGACCGATCCCGAACAATGGCGAAGAATGCTACGCGCATTCTCACTTTGGTTCTACTGTAATTCAAAACTATGTAGATACTCGTAATCTCTAAGCTTAATTAATAAGTAGATACATGTACTTTGCAGCATTTATGCTTTCCCGCACTTCTTCATAAATTTATTCGGGTTATTTATGTCCACTATTGGCGGTGACCTCTTACAATCAAATGGCTTGTTTGTTCGTAAGGTAATAGGTATTGTATAATTTGTGGAACCAACCCCGACTAAGATCACAAAGTTATAATTAAGTAAATATTTGTTTGTTATTATATCTGTAGGTAACTTTTAACTTTTGTTTTCAACCAATTGCTGCATCCAAAGTGTTTCACGGAAGAATAGTTTCGTAAGTTCAATAGGTAACCCAAAGACCACTTGTACAATTATATTTTCAGAATCTTTATTGTAGCTTGGGTAAAAATCGGCCACTTACACGTTTATTATTTTTTAAATTCGTATCAACATGTTTGGGTTTTTATCCTTTTGTTTTTTATAGCGTTTTATTTGAAGATTTAGCTAATTTTTCCTATATCGATCATATAAGTATGCCGTAAGGTCGATATTTAACAACCTCATATTATGATTGTTTCAGTTGAGGACTACAACAAGTTGCCTCGGTTGTATCACTTGGATGACTTCGACGCATGTCTGGACCGCGGCGGGTTGTACTGCCTCGGCACATTCAAGCTTTCCAGTGATAAGAACCCGCATTTTGACTTCATCAAGGTAATTGTAATTTTCAAAGGACAATTAAAATATAATGTACGTGGTAACTGCTGCCGCCATGGGTAGCGAAATCTCAGTGGGTCGGTAGATATAACTTGGATTTATACCAAAAGAACATCGCAATTTCTGGCGAAAAAATACTGCGTATTTATACACACGATATTTTTTCGCTGCAACGGTAACGGACCACGTACCTATATTATCTAAAAGACATGGGCGTAACCAGCCAGTGCCAAGGAAGCAGTAGCCCTCTGGACTACGGTTGTCGTACACTACTGAACTCGGGTCTCTCCTCATCATTAAGGAGACCTAGAGCATAATTCACCACGCTGCTCCAGTGCGGATGGTGGAGGGTGGAGAGGGTGGTTTCCCCTCCCTATTATTCAAGAAAATCACCTCCCTCAATAGATTAAGAGATTCCTCCACCCCCGCAACTCCCCCTACCTTTCGAACCTCAAGCTTACACTTGACGAGATCTGATGCCGATGAATGAATGATCTTTGTTTGTTCAGGAGTACTCCGCTGACCCGCGCAACTTCGACCGCACGTTGCTCCACCGCGGCTACTGTGTCAGTTCCCGTTGCTCAGCCGACAATGGAGAAACCAACTCCACCTTGCGCTTCGAGCGGTGCATGGCAGCCATCGCCCAGAAGAACGGCTACAAGACTTCCCTTCAAAAGTTCCACTACTGCAGAACCAGGAACGACAGGCAACCAGACATGGATATCTCCCAAATGCTGTTCTTGGGAGTTGTCGGTCTACTGCTCTCGTTCAACCTGA
This sequence comes from Hesperia comma, assembly GCA_905404135.1. Taxonomy (NCBI): domain Eukaryota; kingdom Metazoa; phylum Arthropoda; class Insecta; order Lepidoptera; family Hesperiidae; genus Hesperia; species Hesperia comma. Next base: position 14,095,060 of record FR990015.1, on the reverse strand, counting down.
TTGGCACTGTTTATGACACGTTCACGGAAGGAGAGAATAGTGAGTATAAGTTTTGTGCTAAGTTATTACAGCCTCGATTGAAGTTGGTGCCGAGAGCATAGTCCATACAACAAGCATATCTAGAGAAGCGGTAGTATCAAGCCAAGTAAACTTTTATGAGTGTACCCAATTCGTGACCTAGAATTTATTAAAATAGTTACTTGAACTTACCGTGCATTATCTCTCCGTGAAGCCTGCCTAGCTAACTAATCACTGTTTCATTTGAGACACCTTCTTTTTGAGAGCTTGAGAGCTGGTACTTTCTTCCTTCTTTCTTGACCGCCAACGCATTGGTGATTTAGTTAGATCGCTTGGCTGTTCATACCAAAAACATTTTTACAGAAAACCGCGTATTGATGGCGTGGTCAATGCGAGCGAATTGGAGGCGCCTCATCACCACGTATGATAGCGGAGACCCTCGGCTGACGGCCCTTGCACCTATACAAGGAGCCAGGTATCTATATACTTCTTCCCTTACTATGATTTCCAGGCTAAATAAGGGATATTTTCAAATCGATTGTATTTTTTATGTATGTTGTCTCAGAACTTTTTTGATAATTCTTTTCATATTCGAACACTTTGGCACGTTTGTGATGTTTACATACCTAAGCAATATCTGACGGTAATTTTTGACTTTTTCCTAATAATGAGTATTTGATTGACTTGGACAGCTTGGACTACGTAGATGGAGGTCTTATTTTATTACTTGTCGATTTTAAAGTCAGTTGTCATAAAGGTATAAAACAAGTTTAGCAAAATACTTCCAGATCTGCAGGAACACGTTGAACAAGATTTGCAAACAAAAATGTTGTCCTTTTAACGTCATTCTAATTTAGGCATAATAAATAGCCTAAACGAGAAACTTGAGTCGCGAATCGATTACATATCATGTCTTTTCCGACCTCGATTTGATTGTAATTGATTGTAATATTTGTACTTTAGAGTAGATTAGCTGTCCCCTCGCGGTGAAGCCGCGTGGATTTTTTTTTGTTTCAGTTCAGCCCCTTTTTTCCTTTGAATTTTTAAAAATCCTCTCAGTGATACCCTTCACCACCCTACCTAGCGTCTTTCGTTAGTATTTTCAGCTGTGCTTTGTCTGCCAGTCAAACACTCAGTAACTGAATTTTATTCAGTAGCTTGACGGATTTTAGCGGAGACCGCGACAGAAACTTTGGCTTCAGACCATTGATGGCTCACTACTGAGCTCATCGTTGAAGAGGCCTCGAGCCTATCCCACCACTCTGCTCCAGTACAAATTGGAGGTGGGATTAGGCCAACTCAAAGTTTTGTCACCCAAAGTCCTCCCATAGGGCTCATTTTATTTACATATTTAAAAATGGTAATCCTGTATTTATAGTTTACGTATCAATAAGTATAAATCAATGCAAATTTAAAACAAGTCGGGCTATAAGGAAAGTATAAATCTATAATATAAAAATAAGTCGGGTTTTCCTTCCTGACGCTATAACTCCAGAACGCACGAACCGATTTACACGGTTTTGCATTCGTTGGAAAGGTCTCGGGCTCCGTGAGGTTTGTAGCAAACAAAATTCAGGGAAAATTTCAACAAAAACGGAGGAAAACAGGGAAAATCATTTTTCATATACAGCGCCATCTCTGATACATAGCATCTACTACAAACCAAAGTTTATTCTTTTTCAAATACAAACCAAAAAAAATTCTTTAATCCCCAAACGCAAATGTTACAAAAAACGAAGCCATCTGGTGGCGAAACGGAGTTCGCCGGGTTTGCTAGTCTTGTATAAATTATTGATATGATACTGTGATGCTCCGTCCCATCAGTATCACCATCTCAGTTGATATTTTACTTTCTGCAATTGTTTTTTTTTTCAATTTCTTCAAACCAAAATCTTTAAAATCAAAAATTAGGTACTACCTACTGTTGCTGCTGCGAGTGGATTACAAAAATTTTGTGTTTCATTATAACCCTAATATAAATAATATTATATAGTACTATTATACAGTACATATATTATACAGTATACAGTACACATATATTATACAGTACTAGCTGACCCGGCAAACGTTGTTTTGCCATATAAATTATTTCTAGGTAGAGCGGGATGAAAAATGATTAGATTACTAAAATGGCTATTAATAAATAGGGGTTGGGGATAAAGGGGTGGAATTTTAGGGTTAAAATTAAAATTTGTCCAAAAATTTAAAAAAATTGTTAAGGGTGAACAACCCTTATCACTTAGGGTTATGAAAAATAGACGGTAGCCGATTCTCAAACGTAGGTACTGAATATGCATATAAAATTTGGTAAAAATCGGTAAAGCCGTTTCGGAGGATAGGTAAGGTAACTAACATTGTGACACGAGAATTTTATATATGTATAAGATAATATAATTTGAGTTGATTGTAGATTTCTATTCTGTGTCTTGAAACGTTGCTCTAGATTTATTTTCCTTTCTTGCCTGCTTAATTAGGGAGTTACCTGGTAACACCCTTAGTTAGTGGGAGAAGACTCGATTGATTTGACAGTGATACCACGCTGCTCCAATAACAATGGAAATATGTGGAGTTAATGGTGTAGTTAATTAAATGACGTTAATTAATCCCTGTATTATGACGGTATAAATTTTTGTTACAATACCTATACGGGATTGTTATGTTCCAGGGTGTTTTTGGTAGGACTGGTGATCATGACACACACCTCGCAGATACACGCGATGCTGTACGTCTATAAGCCGTCGGATTACGAGGAGGTTAGTTATTAATTGAGTTTTAATATAAATGGTTTCAATTTCAAATTATGTACATTTGGTACTTACATACGTGTCAGCACTTTTACGACGTGACTTTCGATAGGTAATAATTGAATTAATGTTATAATAAAAAATGTAGTGAACAAATTTTTATTCGATTATTTTTGAATTTATAACGATTAGGTACCACTTACCTACGTGGTATGATGTGAGGTGGTTTATGCTTCGTGTAGAGATACCTACCATTCTGAAGTTTAAATAATTTTAAAATAAGCTAAGAACTAGTACCTACAAATATTTACCAGTTACTTTTTGAAAATTAATTATATTATGTAAATTTTTATATTATTGTTATATTATTCTTGTTATACTCCTTTTACGGTATTCAGGTAAGGCCAGGTCCCTGCCGCTTATCTGATTAACCCTCTGTCCCCTTCTGAATCAGGAATTTACGACCCTTGCCTCCCCTGGATCAGGAGCTAAGGACACCCAAGCTCCTGCCATACCATTCCACGTGACCATTATAACACCCCTCTTCTTCAATAAGACATCAATAAAGTAGGAACCACCAATCACAAGAAGAGATTATTTTTTGGCTTAAATAGCGGCAGCAGGAAATCAAACGTGATGAAGGAAAACACGTGCACTATAATTTCTAATTACTTTTACCCTTTATTTTACAGCTGCTGTCTCACCCGTTGGCAACGCTGGTGAGGAACGGCACGGCGCTAGTGCAGTGCTTCATCGTGATCTCGAACTTCTTATTCTCGTACAGTCTCTTGAATTATGCCAAGACTAATACTCTCACCATGAAGATGTTCCCGCGGGTTGTCTTAATGAGAATCGTGAGGTAAGACAGCTTCTTCATTACTTTCGTGGGTTTAGCACAATTCTCTGTTATTATTAGCACTATCGATAGCGCTATTCTTTTAATTCTCGGTTGCTTCAACGTTCCCTTTTCGCTTACGTCACAAAACCTCATTCTCGCTATCAAAGATTTCTACACCGCTCATACAAGGCCCCGAAAGAGACTTGAGACCCGGACGCCCCTTAAGCCTGTCGTCTCGACAATCGGGAGATTTCCCTTTGCCAGAGACCTATTCTCTGTTTAGCACAAAAATTATTTATTGTCCAGTTCGCATAAAGTGTAAGTGGCTAGTAGTCTACTTTATTTAATTATTTCTACACTTCCTCATTATGCAATCTTGACCATACCAATTCCCATATTCTACGTGCGTGCGTTATTCTTAAAAATGGAAAAAACTGACTTACGTTTTTGTCTTTGTAGCTATGAATTTTATTATATGATATTATAATATATAAAAGCTCGTGATTATAATATATTATATATTATTAAACAAATTTAATATAGATCGGTAAATTAATATATATGTCGGAGATAGGATACTTGTTTGATGCTATTTTATCTGTGGTAGACGAGGTGGTCGATGGTGAATTGATACTCTGTGGCGCGCGGGAGCATTGTCAAATTGTCATTTAATGGAGAAATATGAAAAGAAATTAATGCCGCGTGCGATCGGAATATTGTTCTTGTAAAAAGTCCTTATTAATTTTAATGCCGTGAATCTCTAATAATAATAAATAAAGTGTATCCGCGAGTGCGAGTGGTTCGATCAATAAATCAATATCGTAATATCGCAAAGCAAATCCAATCAATACCAAAGTAAACCCAAACCGAATATTCATAATGAGCCATACATGAGCATTGAATAAAGTAGCTGGTTGTGTGTTGTTGCGTGGCTCTGAACTCTTGTTTTATTTGACATCCTGACGAGTGCCCCCGTCATATATGAATATGTTTATCATATTAAACAAACTCAAGCAATGGTTATAATTTTTTAATCAAGCAGTGGTAATAAAGAAAGAGGAAAGAATAAAAATACTGGTTCTAAGGCTTCCAGCTGGAACACGAAAAGTCGTTCGGTGACTGACTTAAAACTTAAGAGGGTCGTCAGCCAAGTAAGCTTCCCTACTACTTTGCTTTTCCTACTGTCCCTGCAAGGGCACCAAATACCTTCGGGATTAAACTAAATGGTACAAAGTTTAGCGACCTCCAAGAAAAGGCCTTAACGAGAAAAAGAAACCTTGGTCTTTGTTCAGCAGGATGCACACGCACTCAAAACTTGGATGGACCCTCTTACTTCCCAAAATGTTTAATATTTATTTAAATCAATAAAGACCCGGCGCGGCGACGCGAGTTTGTTGACCCGAGTGGCGCAATGGATAACATGCCGGATCGTTGTCGAAGGGTTCTGGGTTCCCAGCAAGGCAGAGATCTGGATGATGAGTTAAAATTTCCGGTTTCGGTATGGGGTTGCGTCCTTGTCCCGTGTATTATCCATGGAATACTAGTGTGGGGCCTATGAGTGTTTAGCTTTAGTAGTGGGCCATTAATGGGTTGAAGCCATATCCTATTGGGAAAGGCGGGTATTTTAATATTCAATGACTGATATAGATATAAATCTCATACAGGTGACCTCTATTATTTAAATTTCGTATTTAATGGAACAGGTTTATTTAAATAAGATTATTTATGTTCGCACATTTGTTCTTTATACATATAAAGACGAATGTGAAATAATACTGCCATTCTAGCTAATACACAAGGGCACTCCTTTCGAGCCGAAAGCTGCACCAGAGCCCTTTAAATCTATACTAGCTCTTTGCTCCGGCCTGGCCTACGTTGCCGCCGCTATGTAAGTACCTATATGAGCGCTTGTGTGCAATACCGTTTTGAACTCCTTTCGACTCCCCATCGAAAGTCGAAAGATCATCAAGATCAGGGGTATAATTGATTTCGAATGTACAAAGACGCATAAGGACCTCCTTAGAAAACTGACACTCACTGACAATTAGTCCATGGACCATTACCTAGCAATACCAACAAACAGTAGGTATAACAATACGCCCTACCTCAATCCTCATAGCCATTATTAACTCCAGATCAGGAAATAAAACATTTCGGTAATCATAATTTAATTATGATTACCGAATTAATTACTAATCCACATTATAAATTATTAACAAACACCAAAATTTTCATCATCCATCAATTCTCGTAAATATTGCGCCATCGCTCATAATGACATTCTTCCACAGATTACAATTTAGTGTCGCATAAACGTCAGACCACAGAGTACGTAGAGACGTCATTTACAAATTAACATTACTCAACTTCGGTAGTGATTGATATTTTAACATGCCAGTACATTTGATTTGATATAATCAACACAATTAAGAGATAAATATTATAATCTAACATAATAGGAATGTATTGGCATGTCTTAGTCACTAAAGCTAACACCATTATATGAAGTAACCAAGTAACGTTCTGTTAACTAAAGTAACCATCCCAGTCGCGAATTACTTAAGTGTTATTCTGGGTCGGTCGCAGATAATATTGACCTTAGCGTAGGATGGTGCTGCATTGCATTGATTTGTGCTGCTTGTGGTCTTAATCTTAGTTAAAAAATTGCACAACATTGTTCTAATGATTCACCTCCGGTCTGAGCAAGAATGAGTGATATAGGAGGAAGAAAACCTCGTTAAAAAATCACGGAGGGGCCGGAACGCTTAACTTGAGCGTCCTGTGCTGAGACCACCGATTAGGCAGCACCCGGTACCCGGTACAAAAAGAAAATCCGAAAGATTGCGACCATAACAAAGATTACGGGAACGGCTTCAGATTAACATAAAATTATTTCCGCGCACGGATCAATATTTATAATTCAGCGTTGATAGTAAAAAAGTTAAGATATTTCTTCCATTCTTAGCTATATTTATGTAATGTCTGAAATCCAGTTGCAGTGATTTAGCAGTTACCGTATTTAGAACAATTATCACCACCATCATATTTATTAAACGGCCATAATTAACAATTATCTAAACAATATCATTAACTTTAATGAGCTATCTATTAATCATCTTCCTGTTTCCGTATAATATAACAAAAAAGGTTAGGCTAACGATGTGTGCATAGGAATGTAAAACTTTTTGCAGTTATAAAACTAAGTGCAAAAAGAACGATTACTATAGGTACAATAAAGAAGTTCTATTCCATAGCTATCATAAAGTAGCGATCGGTCGACACATAGTAGAAAGGAAGCTCAATCAAGCACCAAACGTTACAGGTTCAACGCCCCATCTCGTGTGGCATGACCTTACTCTCAGATAGATTAGTTTCACTACAAAAACTTTTGTACTATTTTCCAGGTTAATGCCAGTATATCTGCTGGTGGTAGCGTACGCGGCGACGTGGTGGCCGCTGTCGGCGGACGGGCCGCAGTGGCCAGCGATAGTGGGCGCCGAGAGCCAGGTCTGCAGGGACAAGTTCTGGGCACACGGGCTCTTCCTGAACAACTTCTACAGGGCGGATGAGCAGTGCTTGGTGCAGACGTGGTATGGATTGGCATACGTTTGTACTTTTTCGGCCTGATATTCGACTTACTCTCCCGTTGAATTCATGTTCGTACACGAGAACGGCAAATATCCGTTTGACTTTGCATATTCGTGACTGGTCATATCATTTCTACTTCCCATCATAGATATTTTAAACAATTTAAAAAAGACTGATGACTCCAAAAAACTAATACCGGACCAAGAATAAGCGAAAAGAGAAGAAGATGCACACGTAGGTCTTTGGCATTGACGTCCTCGTATTCGTGCGTTTTCGCTTTTTATCGACAAGTATCTAAAATGGGTGTAAGGCTGTATTTTATCAACCAAAAACATCGAGATTACTTTTACGCATAAACATTTTCTCAGCCTCCAACCTCATTTAGCAACCTTGTAGCACCATTGGTGACACATAAATTCAGCGTTGTCCTTAACATTAGCGTAGTCAAAACAAAAATTTGACATAACATGTAATAGGAAAAGACAAGAGGAGACCAGAACAAACAAAACCAGAGGAAGATTTCTGATGGATAAACATAATTTATATCAATCTACAAGGTGGATACCACCATTCAACAATAAATGAAACCACGAGCCCTGTTTCATGCAAGGAACATAATTATTACATTTAGTAAATAACGCCTAACATCTTATTTACAAAAATGTTTTTTTTTTTCAAACAAACTAAATAGCACAAAAATACAGGAAAAAATAAAACAGCCTATCTAAACATCGGTCACTCACTTTTGACAAGAGCGGCAACAATCTTCTGCTATTACAATAATAAATAGATACTAGCTGACCCCGCAAAAGTTGTTATGCGATATAAATTATTGCTAGGAAAATTACTATTAAAAAATATGGGTTGGTGATAAGTAGGTGAAAATTTAGGGTTGTATGTATTTTTAATGTCACATTATAGAAAAATAAAAACAAAAAATCTTGTCCAAAAATTAAAAAAAATGTTAAGGATGAACAGCCCTTATCACTTAGGAGTATGTAAAATAGATAGTAGCCGATTCTCAGACCTACTGAATATGCATACAAAATTTCATTACAATCGGTCAAGCCGTTTCGGAGGAGTATGGTAACTAATATTGTGACACGAGAATTTTATATATAAGAATATAGGTACAGCGTGTTGAAATTTTGAATATTGAAAAAGAAAATGCTGTGGCTAAAGTAAAGGAGGTATTTGATTGAAATTTTTTTTGGGGGCTTAGGTAATCATTAGGTACATAAAATTAAATTTATTGTTGTATGTTGGTAACCACGTTGTATAGTTGAGTTGCCAAACTGGAATTGCCACTCCCCGCCAAAACCAAACTTATAACCTGTGCTCACAGTTCAATTTTGCTTGTCAGAAAAAAATAATGAGGACATTTTAATCTTAAATGTACCATCGCAATGGCGGAACCCTGGCATTTGTGTGACATTCAGTAATAACGAATTCCATCTTGAATTCAATCGAAGTTATCCTTATTTTTCAAGGTTCCTAGCAGTGGACTTGCAGCTGTACGTTGTATCGGCGGTGCTGATGCTGTGGCTGGTGCGGCGGCGGTACCTGGCGGTGCCGGTGCTGACGCTGCTATTCATCGTCTCCACGCTGGCAAACCTGGGCTTGGTGTACCTCTTCAACTGGAAGTCGCTTATCTACCTCATCAATCCTGAGTGAGTCTTTAGATTGTTTGATTGGGAATGTAAAAATATATAAGGACTTTTGTAACCACTGAACATCAAAAGATAGCTTGTCTGATTATTTTTGGGTTGAATTGAAGATTGGGCATGTACTATGATTAGTTCAAATGTTTATATTTCGATGGTATTGAACTGGTATTTGCCATATTCCCTGGTGTAGCGTAGTGTAAGGAAAATGTTGCGTGTATATTCAAATATTTATTTTCTTGTTATAAAGGAATCTACGCACATCTTTCCTCGGAGTACCGTCCTTCTCGTCGTACTACACATCGCCTTGGGGCAGCCTGCCAGCTTGCTTCTTGGGCCTGTTGATAGGCTATCTGAACTTTGAGATACAAGAACATGGTTACAAAATCACGAAGCATAGTGTAAGTTTACTAGTTTGTAACCATAATGTATAACGTGAAACACTCATAGTCCCACACTAGGATTCCCCACGTCGTGACTACACACAAAGACAGGACACCACCCAGACTGAGGATAGAAGTTTAAACTCATCAGTGAAGTTTCCGCATTACTGGGAATCGAACCCAGGACCTTTTAACGGCAGTACGGCATAGTGATAATTGTGCTAAAGTCGTCAAGGTAGAAGATCTCTCAGTAAAAAGGTAAAAACTTGCGATAAAAACAATTTATATGCTCAACATGACGTTCAGTGCCTCCACGGATCCGATCACCGAGCTCGAGTCTGCTCCTAATTTTGTATGTAATAATTATTATTAATAATAATTATGTAAAGGCCATGGCAGGTTAAGGGAACATCTTGTGCCTTAATAGCCTTTCAGCTTAATTTTTTTTCTGATGATAGGTCACAACGTTAGTATGTGCTATACTAAATTTCAGCATTCTGCTCTTCTTATTTTCTAAGAAATAAAATAAATAAAAAAAAATATTTTCATGAATATTTCTGCTTTAATGGAACGAATAATTTCGTGCTTCATACACATTAGCTAAGACACAATATGTCACTATGAGCCGCATGACATTCCATATAAAAAAATAAAAATAGATGTGTTGACATTTTTCAAAAAATTTTTTTTATTGCTTATAAGATAGAGACACCTCCAATTTTTTTACTTATGATAGCAATTTTAATCAACTATAACATATATTTAATTCAAGCTTCTAGCATTGGTGCATCATAACAAAAGAAACGCTCGACTCAATCGTCCTCGTCACTATTTTCATTAATTACAACACTTTTTTTTTTATTGAATTAAGGTAGCAAACGAGCATGCAGCACCACCCCTCCGCTGCCGCCCATGGCAATTGTGACCGACTTAGAACAAGACCCAATTTAGGGACTACGGTGGTTAGTCCAATTAGTAGATGGTGTTAGAATGTTAGTTGGTTAGTTTGTTAATAAGTGTGAGGACAGGGACTGTTAGTGATAGTTAGTCCTGTTAGTTAATATTAGTATTGTCAAGTTAGTAATGATTAGTGTGAGTCTTGATCCAATTCGGTCACAGATGCGTTGCTACCCCTGAGGACTGAGACGGTCGCCTCTAAAAAAGTGAACCGGCTCCACACATTCCTATCTCTAATCATTTCACCTAAATACGAAATAGCTTGCCCCATTTGATATACACCTGTAAAAAAATAATTAGTTGTTGTTCTGTCATTTCCGGAAAATCAATGATTTCTGTACTATTTATTGGTTGTAATGGCAATTTTTTTCGGAGCCATCTATGTTCTTCGACTTGTCTAATTAAAACATTATCTTCGTCTCTTTTTTCATTCATTATTTGTATAATCATTTCTGTCGTTGAGTCGTCTAGTGTATTCTTTTTGCCATAGCGATTCAAACAAAATGATGCAATGCGATAATAATTTTTAATTGTGGGCAACATTTTGTTGTCTAAGGTGTGGTTAAGTAGCTGATTTTTTCTTTTAACATTTCATGTACTGCTTCGACGACCCAACGAAATTTTGTTACAATGCGAGATTCGTTAGCTTCAACACTGCTGAGTTGTTTTCTATTCCCTTTGATTCTAATGATTCTAATGCCCGCCGCATTAGAATTTTGAATCCTTTAGCTTCTAAGTAAGGCACAACGTCACGAAAACCGCGATCTAGTATGTTTGAATGTTCTGGAGGATGGAACTATCAACATGCAATGCGTAAAAGACCAATCTAACGTATTAAAAATGCAGGTCCAGTCCAGACACATCTCTAAAATACGTTATCGTTGTTTTGTCGAATATATACCAAATTGCAATGAAATTGACGGTATTAAGAGTTTCTTCTGTGAGTGTGCTTGCGGTTTACGTACAGTCAGCTGCTGACTGCTCCCATATTGCTGCAATCGTGTATTATTTGTCACATGGTAGGTTTTTAAATAAAATACCAAGACCAGCCGAGAAACTAAGCAACCTATACAAAAATGGCTTTAGTGTTGTAATTAATGAAAATAGTGACGAGGACGATTGAGTCGAGCGTTTCTTTTGTTATGATGCACCAATGCTAGAAGCTTGAATTAAATATATGTTGATGTTGATTAAAATTGCTATCATAAGTAAAAAAATTGGAGGTGTCTCTATCTTATAAGTAATAAAAAATTTTTTTTGAAAAATGTCAACACATCTATTTTTATTTTTTTATATGGAATGTCATGCGGCTCATAGTGACATATTATGTGTCTTAGCTAAGTGTATTATGTGTATGAAGCACGAAATTATTCGTTCCATTAAAGCAGAAATATTCATGAAAATAATTTTTTTTTATTTATTTTATTTCTTAGAAAATAAGAAGAGCAGAATGCTGAAATTTAGTATAGCACATACTAACGTTGTGACCTATCATCAGAAAAAAAATTAAGCTGAAGGGCTATTAAGGCACAAGATGTTCCCTTAACCTGCCATGGCCTTTGTAATTTTTGGGAGATACCTGGGGGAGCAGATGCCTTCTCCTATCTGGTTACTCCTAATCTCCCAAATCCACAGTGGCTGATATCGCTGTACCACGCTTCGATCCCGCTGTTCGTGGCATGGATCCTGTCGGGAAACCTGCTGGACAAGAACGCGAGCGCGCTCACCACGGCGCTCTACACCGGTCTGGAACGACCCCTGTTCGCTCTGCTAACGGCTGTCGTCATCATTTGCGTCGTTAACAATGTGGACAGTGAGTTCACGCTGTTTTATTGCCCCCCGACCTAAAGCGGGGTTTTATACATTTGACCTATCTTTCTGTGCATCTGTCTATGGCATTGCTAAGGTGAGGTCCCGAGTGAATGAACCGATTTGAGTCTGTTTTTTCTAATCGAAAGCCAGTTTACTCGCGTTGGTTTTTTGCTATGTACGTACTTCTATGGCGCAAAAACTCAATTAGTAGCTATTATGAAGATATGGTCTGTGACGTTCGATGATCATCAGCTCATTAGAGGAATTCATAGTTGAGAGTTTTTAAAATTTTAAATTTAGTTATTAGTTGTATGTCTGCCACCAACATAATACAGATAATCCACTTACCAGATATCTTCCTCTTCTTCTCGCAGGCTGGTTCCGGCGAATCATCGCATGGTACGGCTTCCAGACGGTGGGGAGACTGTCTCTCTCGGTGCTGATGCTGCACTGGTGCATAAACATGATGGTCTCCGCCAGCAGGCCTACGCTCACTCCCTTCTCGGTCTTCACTGTTGTATGTACAAATTCTACACTATTATCGTATTAGGTGACCAATTCAGAACAAGACTCCTAATGACAATTATTTATTTATTTATTTATGTAAACTTTATTGACCACAATATAAAAATATTATAGTACAACATGGCGAGCTTAATGCTAATTGCATTCTCTCCCAGCTAACCATTGGGCCAAGCCGAAATGCGCGAAGAGCGGTATTACCGTTTGATGGGAATTTTAAAATATTTATTACTAACTTTAAAATTTAAAAAATTAATTATTAAATTAATTAAAATTTAAATTAAAAATTAATTATGAAATGGAATTTTAAAATATTAATTACTAACTGGATTATTATTAAAAGCTGCCTGGACTAACCATTCTAGTCCTTACGTGCAGAGCCGGATTAACGCGGATACCTCAAGATTAACCTCAAGATCTCAAGACTCAGGGGCCCTAGGCATTGCATTACTCGAGGTCCCTTTTCTGCTCTGACTGATAAGTTGCCTTCCGAATTATTATAAGTATTAGTTTTAATATTTGATACTAACATGGTTCTATGCAAGTATTTCGTGCATCTAAAAAAGCAATAATAAGGATATTATTAAAAGGGGCCTAAAATTTTAAGGGACACTTAGGCTGTTGCCTACTCTGCCTAATGGTTAATCCGGCCCTGCCTACATATTTGAGTCTTGTTCTAGGTTGGTCAAAGTTGTCATGGGCGGTAGCGGAACGGTGGTGCGACTTGCTCATTCTCTACCTTAATTGCATAAAAAATATTATTAATAATAATATTTTAAAGAGTATTTTTTTGCTTACTTATAGAGAAAGGGTATGTAGTATTACACAGTAGATTAATATTATAAATGACTAGGATGCTTGGAAGTAATCATCCGTGACCGGTTCCGCTCATGTTAGTATGTAGAAAAAACAGTAGGTAAAGGAGATGTTTCAAATCCGGCCCACAATATGTACAGTACCTCCAAAAATCGAGAAAAATTCATGGAATTTGGGAAAAATAAAGATAAATTGCTTAAATGCATACTTTTCTGGTACAAATTTTGTATTTATAATTCATTTTTATCAATTTTCAACATGGCGTCTTGCCAAGTTGTCATTGATCATAGATCGCGAACTGTCTACTGTCACTTTAAATGACAGAATTGTAGGTACATATGTCAAACTTCTATAAAATTAACCAACATGACGTGTGATGACAGCTTACCGCCATGACAGACTTTTGTTTTTGTGTTGCAATTTTAAGTGTACATTTTTGTGTTATACCACAAAACTAAAGCAATTTAAAGGAATTGGATGATTGAAAACTGTTTTAATTGTGTTTCTCCATTTTTGAGTATGGTGTACAAAGTGGTGGCCGGGGCTCCATACATTTTGAAACATCTCCTTTGTTGTACCTAAGTGCTGTTTTAAAAGAAGTGCTGAGGATTTTTTGCGTCAGTTTTTCTCCTCCGTTATAAATAAAGGATTAAATAAAGGTTAAAATGCAAATGGCGATAGAATCAAAAAAATGACTTTGATATGTGTATTTATAAAACACTGGTTTGATTTTGAGTTTGACTTCTAATTCATTCGTTGACGTCGGTAAAAAAACTATGGTGCAATAAAATATCTCTGCTTACTTAATTCCAGACTGGAGACTCGCTAGCAACCTCATTATACTCCCATCTACTGGCTATTCCCATGACGGTACTCCTGGAGTTGCCAGCGCAGAGGACGTTCACCGCTCTCCTCACGTGACCATCCACGGATCCAGTCACTCAAGAACTCGAAGTCTGATTCAGAAAATCGTCTGTTTCATGAGCTAATTAAGTATTCAATGACTTAGGTAATCTTATAAATTATTAACATCACGGACAAAACATTACTGTCCTAATTTTCGGTTCGGGCAGATTAACTTTGTGAAAAGTAAACAATATTATAATTTTATACTATAGTCCACCACGCTGGCCTACTGTGGATTGCACATGAGACATAGGTAGTTTTGAGAATAATCATGTAAAATATGCCTGTAGAAAGTTCTTTGTGATAAATAGATGGTCAATTTATAAATTGATTGTTTTGTCAGTGCTTGAAATTCTTGCGATTTCATTGTACTTGGCGTTGATTTATTCAACATAAATGTGGTTGAAGGTTTTATTTACAAAAGTTAATAATAGGTATATTATGATATTTCTTCTACGTATAAAAGACATATTCCTATTTATAGATACCTATATACCTATGTATTCTCATTCAACCGATAACGCGTTGTGCCGTTCTCTGTGACATATTCGACCAATTACCTATGTATCAAATGCCTACTAACTCGAATTTTGGGCTTAATTCTGCAGACGAAACGGGGACATCTAGAAAGATGGATCTTTCTTACCCTGCCCTTCATATCCTCACGTTTCAGAATTCTTTTTACGCGGAACCCTACTAGGTAGATGTACAAAATTAAACCTATACCTACTACATCCTACATATAACTAAAACGTTAAGAGTACGTTATTTAGATTGGAAGTAATTCTATTGTACAAATTAAATTATATAACCTCAGAATTTTATGATACCTACTTCTAAAATTAGATCTATATTTTGATTAGATTCGATTATTATACTTAAGTTATGTTATTGTTAATTGTAAATATATTGTGTAAAAATGGCTACGTTTATTTAAACCACTTTTGTCTCTACTTTCATTTTCATAATTATGTTTCCCTAACTTTATACAACCCTCTAATACATATACAACACTTGATAAACACTGGCTAAGTAATTGCTATGAAACAAAAGCTAGTAGGTAGTTACTCAGAGTAGGTGCATATTACCAATTAATTTCCTGCGAAACAACCAAACAACCAACCAATCAAAGTCTTACTTGCACTTAAAATATTTGGTTAACTTCAGTTGGTCCAAAAGCTATTAATGATTAATGAGAACAATAAAATTAATAAAAGAATGAAGTGACATAGGTACAAAAGCAATATTAAAAGAAAAAACTAAATAAAAAGTAACACACTTATACTCTCGCAATAGGATTCCTAGGGTCCCTAAAGTCCCTAGATTGTATAGCTTCCACGAGCCGAGAACAAACAATAATGTGTCACACAAAATATTTGCCCCGACTGAAAATCGAACCCGAGACCGCTCGCTTCGGTAGCAGAATCACTACCACTTAGACTAAAACTGGAACATAAACATATTATGTTGTTATCCTACTCTAAAATCTATACATATTATGAAAAGAAATCCTGTTTTCTGTCTTTCTGTCTGTCTGTCTGTCTGGAGGCGATAAACTCGAAAACTACGAAACAGATTTTTATACGGTTTTCAACAATAGAAATAGTGATTCCTCGGGCAGATATAGGTATATAATATAATATAGTTTTTATGCATATTTCTAAACGTATTTTTACAAAACATTCTCAGATTCCCTCTTTTTATTGCCTTACAGCGCCATCTATTATTACAATGGTTCATTTATCGATGCAAGAAAGCTAGCTATCATTTGTAACGTTACAGTTCACTCACAATACGCTAGATGGCACTACAGGGAGATTCAAAATTACAAAAAACTACTACTGGGCAGGAGAATAACTGAATCTTGAATATCGCTGGGTGGTACGGTACCCTATGTGTGCGTTTAACAATATGTTGCAGAACGACGTCTGCCGGGTCAGCTAGTAAAAAATAATATTAAATCTAAGACGTCTCCTTGAATGTAAAGTAAATTTTTTCGTAGTTTTTAAACATATTGATTGACACGCCTACGTAATCATTTCTAATAAGTAAATCATGAATCCAAAAGAATATGTACAATAATCTCAGAAAAAAACACAATTAGGCGATCAGTAGATTCTGGATCCATCCAACTGACGCATGACGCAGCGTGGAAATTACCGAATGACAGTACTTGATAAATATTCATAAATTCTAGAATAAAAAAACAACTGGTTATTTATAACATTATGAGCTATTTTTAGTTCATAAAATTATATTAACGATCTTCAATAAATCGCCGAACATAACTATCATAATGTAATGCTGAGAAGATGCGCCTCGCACCTCGCGGTGAGTCACTGACACCTGTCAAAGTCAGTTTTTAGGGTTCCGTACCAGTTATTATTATATTTTACGTCTTTAATATATCATAAGTACGTATAAATGAAGTAAACGGTCTGTCTGTGATTTCAAAATATATATTATATTTTTCCAGTGTTTAATATAGGTATTTACAAAATAATAAGCATATCGAATTAGGTACTAAAACACAAACAAGCGTTTATTTTTTATTTTTGTAGGTATTATTATTTCTGTTTGTCCGAGCTAATCTCCAGAAGGCTGAATCGATTTCCATGGGTCTTTTAAACAAACTTCAAAAAAGAAGAAGGAGAGTCTCTCTCTATCTACTAACTAAAATTTAGGCTTGATATTACGGAACCCTAGATGTATGGGTCAGGCTCGCATTTGACCTTTTTGTCTATTTTTAAATCAATCATACGTTAATGCTAGACTACAACTACAATCTCATCCATAGATTGAGCATAATATCTGCTATGATCTAACCTGACTGCTATATGAACGAACGCTTTTGATTTGAAGACACTAATATTAAATCTATGTAGGTACCTATACGTAGGTCACACTAAAAGTGTTGCATAACTTAAAAAACAACATGTTATTACCTAAATATTATGTTTATTGCTTTTCAAAATACTCTTCTTTGCATTTTAAACATTTTTTCATGCGATAGAACCATTTTTTAAAACAGGAGGGCCACTGATCTGAAGGCATGTTATCTACGCTGATTGAACGCTATCACTGCCTCTTCGGAGTTGGTAAAAGAGAAACCTCTCATCAAATCTTTGATTTTGGGGAAAATACAGAAATCACAGGGTGCTAGGTCGGGACTATGTGCAGGATGGGTAACGAGTTTACTTTTTTGGAGACTAAAAATGACTTTGATTGGTTGGCCGTGTGTGAAGAAGCGTTGTCATGATGTAGGAGAACGCGGCTTTTTGGTCGTCTTTCGCGAACTTTTTGTAACACCCTGGGTAAACAAATGGTAGAATACCACTCGGCGTTAACACTCTTTTGATCTTCAAGTGGAATTGTGCAGATGGGACCCGTGGCTGAGAAGAAAAACGCGATCATTTTTTTACCATCATTTCTCGCCTGCCTCACTTTTGTTGGCCTGTTCTCATTTTCAAACACCCATTCACAAGATAGCTGTTTTTTCTCGGGTTCAAAACAATAAATCCACGTTTCGTCTCCTGTGACAATGTTTTTTTTTATGGAATTAAGATAGCAAACGAGCATGCAGCACCACCCTTCCGCTGCCGCCCATAACTACTGTGGTGACCGACCTAGAACTAGACTCAAAGGGACTAGGATGGTTAGTCCAGTTAGTACTTAGATGGTGTCAGAATATTAGTTGGTTAGTTTGTAAATAAGTGTAGGGACAGGGACTGTTAGTGATAATTAGTCCTGTTAGTTGATGTTAGTAATAGTCCAGTTAGTTATTGTTAGTATGAGTCTCGTTTAAATTCGGCCACAGATGCGTTGCTACCACTGAGGACTGAGATGGTCGCCTTTAAAAAAGTGTAACCGGCTCCACACCTTCCTAATCCGGAACACAATTGTTCTTAAAACAATTATTACACGGTAGGAGTGGTACTAAGTACCGTGGCGGGCGGTGGTACTTCCCCGGGTGAGCTCTAGGCCCTACCACCTAAAATTTACCACATCTCATTGAGCCTCGCGTGATTTTCAAGGCATGTGATTGGTGAATCGCGCACAGCTCCGCTCCGCTCCGCCTCAGTGGAACCGCACCCTAAAGACGAGCTGCACAGTCTTGCGCTGAGAGAGAACTTTTAAAATCATGAAAAATCATCGCTCTAAAATCTTTACGACTTAATTCCATTTTCCTTGCGTACGTAGAACTTTGATGTGTGATAAAAAACAATTGACAAATGATTTCCCGCCAATTTTTTTATTTTTATTACCAAGAAGGTTGCAACGTTTTAAAAAATATAACATTCGAAATTC
Organism: Hesperia comma; assembly: GCA_905404135.1. Taxonomy (NCBI): domain Eukaryota; kingdom Metazoa; phylum Arthropoda; class Insecta; order Lepidoptera; family Hesperiidae; genus Hesperia; species Hesperia comma. Next base: position 14,076,504 of record FR990015.1, on the reverse strand, counting down.
AAATAACTTCGATTAGCTAGAAGTGCAAAACTTTTAGTGTGCCTCATGTATAAAACTCTTGCGTTACTGGTGATTTACTGACAGACAACGCACAGCCGAAACTACTGAACGGAAGAAGCTGAAATTTGGCATGTATGTTCCTTGGGGCGTGTAGAGGAGCACTAAGAGAGGATTTTTGGAAATTCCACCCTGAAGGGGGTGAAATAGGGGCGGGGAGGTTTAAACGAATTCCACGCGGGCGAAGCCTGCGGGCTGAAGCTAGTCATAATATAAATAAAAAATAAAATAAGAAAAATGCTAATATAAATGAGCGCTAATTCACTCATACCCCCGTACTAGGAATCCCAGTGTCGCCACACGTACAACACAAATAAGACTAACTCATGATAGACATATAAACGGCACATAAATATCAGGGTCAGACACCAACTAAGCTAGGCTCGTGAAGTGTCCGAAAAACCAATTTTATTACATTACGGGAGAAACCCAAATGGTTCTCAAGGCTTATTTGTGGTTAAACAATTAAAGAAATAAGGTATTGGACCCGTTAAAGTCAAGGGTGAAAAACATGTTTATTTTATTTAAATATTATAAAACTTTAACAGATCGCTGTCTGTACAATCAATTTGAGGCCTATAATAACGTAATTAGATCCTAAAACTGATATTATATAAAGTTTTTGTCTGTCTGTTTGTGGATTTGTGGGCGTTAATTTCAGAAACGGCTTAACCGGTTTAGAATTTTCGATCCGGTTTTCACTCAATTATGATGGTAAGTCTTAGTTAATAAATAGCGTTTCTTATTTCAATTATAAAAAGTTATATCAGTGTAAAAAATGACGTCTAACAATTTCTTAACTAAGAACTTTTTCACACTTTTTTTTCACGATTCGTTTTTTTACGGGAGCACTGCTTTTAAAATAACCATGGTAATACGTTTTACGAATCGTCAAAATGGAAGGATACATAAACACCCTTTAGAAATCACGAATCGTGAATGTTTTCTTTTGTTTTTCTTCTTTTTCTACTGTTTTTAGATCGACGATAATACGAATAAATTTTAGGTGGTAGGGCCTAGAGCTCACCCGGGGAAGTACCACCGCCCGCCACGGTACTTAGTACCACTCCTACCGTGTAATAATTGTTTTAAGAACAATTGTGTTCCGGATAGGATGGTGTGGAGCCGGTTACACTTTTTTAGAAGCGACCATCTCAGTCCTCAGGGGTAGCAACGCATCTGTGACCGAATTATAACGAGACTCATTGAGTCTAGTTCTGGGTCGGTCACAATTGTCATGGGCGGCAGCGGAAGGTGGTGCTGCATGCTCGTTTGCTATCTTAATTCCATAAAAAAAAAATACAATTTTGACGAATCGTGAAAAAACACGATTCTGTTTCAATGTGAACGTCCGTTCGTCATGACAATACATATCGTGTTTTTTGACGAATCGTCAAGGACGTATCCCGTGTGTATGCAGCGTAAGGCATTGATTTTCAGAAGCAAAGCAAGGGCGGATTTTCTAGTGAACGAATAAATATGAGCGCAAAATATCCAAATCAGAACCCACATAATTCAAAGCGCTATATCTATTGTTATGCAAATAGTATATCTGATTTATAGGTCATTAGATAATAAAATTAATATTTATAACGAGATGGAAAAATATTAAGTGCTTTAATATTTAGAAAAGTCAGATATCGATATCTTTATTTTTGCCGTTGTTTATTTAAGTTCCTGTTCAGTTTTATCCTCTGTTCATTTCTTCTTCATTTTCGTAATCGGAAAGGCCGCACGAGGGCCCTTTATATCTATACAGGTACAAATAGGGCCGCAGATGAGGTCCCGCGTGCAATACCATTTTGCACATCCTTTCCCCCTCCCACCGCATTTCCTCTTCTCCCCCTGGCAGTTCAAAGATACCGGCCGCGGGCCGCAGTCCGACGACAGCATCAGTTTTCACAAGCTAGCCCGGGATCTTTTAAAAGTCGAATGGATGCAGAGGGGGTTTTAATGGGTATGAATCAAACATAATTCGCAACTTGGAAATTTAGGATAACTTGGGAAGATTTTCCCCGGGAAAATTTTTAAGGAACTAGGGTAGCAAACGAAGACATAGCACCACCCTTTCGCTGCCGCCCATGACAACTGTGACCGACACAGAACAAGATTCAAAAGTCTCGTACTAATTCGATCATAGATGCGTTACTACCCTTGTGGTAGTGTGATCGTCGCCTCTAAAAAATGTGTAAATATTCTACTCTCATGCGCAGGTGTTGCATCCAGTTCAATTCAGGTACAGTGAGTCATAACCTTTTTAAAGACCTTACTATTGATTGTGATTTGAATCAGTCTTCCTGGAAGGTAACCTTCCGTTATACCTATACTTACGACAAAATGATTTTGTTTTTCTTCGAAAAACCATTTGGGGTCTTATTCGGTGCGTAGGTTTGTTTTGTTGTTTAGATGTGTTCGCGTTTATTGCCAATGTTACCAAATTATACTGGGTCAAGGTGAATGCCACTGATTATATAACAAAAATATATTTATTATACAAATAAAGGCCCAAGTATAAGGAAGTTACTTAATAGTATAGAAGCGGTTTTCACGCTTTTCTGGCTAAGATTCGCACTAGTTATACCTACTTAGGTATACTCCGGTCGCGTTCGATATGTACCTACCTAATTTATTATCATGTAATTACACCCCAATCAAATGCCAGCTTTCCGCCCCTGTAAGGTAAGGTATTAAGGTTCATTGTAGATTGAGACCAAGAATTTAAAACGCCTTAACTAAATTTTGGCGACCACTGGTGACCACTACAATACAATCAGACAGATCCGTCTACTTGTTTTCCAACCATGATTTTACATAAAAAATAAAATCAATATTATAAACACATCAACAAAGTCTAAGACTCAGTGAATAGTGAAAAACTGTTTCGTATAAAACTAATCTAAAGACTGTACTGGCCACTTAGTTACTTTAAAAGGAAACAAGAGCATGATAAAGAAATTCAATTTTTTTTTTCCAAATTCAATTTTTTTAAGATTCACGCTCATTTTTAAGCCCAAATTGGCGGCAAAACCTTACTGAGGGTTTTTTTCACGACCCGCTGCTTCTTTCAAAAGGTTCTTCAATCCAAAAGGTGTGTGAAGTCCGCCGATCCGCACTTGGCTTGGTGAACACAGTCTGTACCCTTCACATGGTAGAAGAGACCAGTGCCCAGCTGTGGGACAGGGGTGCCGATGATGATAGTCATGAATCAATGTATTCCGTGAGTATTTAATAGTGCTAAAAAGGTTTTAGGTACCTAAGTACAATTTTTTTGATAAATACAGGAAAGGGTTAGCAGTTAATTAGACATTAAGGTAAACGACCCAATTAAATACCATTGATATTTAATTACTAATATAGAAATGGTAATCGTTTGACGCCGATTGCTTCCTACTTTTAATCCTGTACGCTGTACGTAATATCTACCTACTCAAAGTTGTAACCGGCCCTCGCTTGGCTTCGAGAAACGTTTAATATCCAATTATAAATCCATGTGTACAACTAGTAAGTGCACAAAAACACTGTTCATTCATTCATTATTGTTAGGCTATTCATGTTTAGGTACCGATTTTTTTTAGCGTAGCAAAATATTTAGCGTATAACATTATAAAAATATGAAATATATTTGGTATCTATTTATTATTACCTAATAGATATATTAATATCTACATAATTATATAAAATGTATTTAACATTTACTATTACTCGGATATTTGTTTGAAACTTGGCCCTTTTCTATTTCTTACCAAGTAGGTATAAAGTAGGTACCTAGTAACTATACATAATTATACGTAGGCTTAAGTGCCTACCAACTTTCTTCTTCTACACAAGAAACAATAAGATGACACACCTAGTTATAGTTTGTATTTCATGTGTTTAAAAATTGTCAACCACTGAAATATTTGTAATACTGTATCCCTATAACAGCTGATATTACAGTTATTTTATAATTCGCGTAAGCACCTACATCAGAGAGGTCAATTAGTAGCAGTATTAAACAGCAATAATAATGGAATTATACTCCAAGATTAACCACGTCGATATTAGTTTTAAACGGAACTGACCTAACCGCAAATTAGTTAAGGTTATATTAATAACCTTCGTCAACTTTAGCGACACCTACTAAAGTTCCTAAACAACCATAAACAAACGAAGGTTCTGGACTATTCCATGTGCTTAGGATGTTATGCGATTAAGATGGTCAACAACCTTCAACTTATTAATTAACAATGTAATTAAGTATGGTTATCTATTTAACATATTTTTTCAACTGGTGCGATGGACAAGACCGAAAATATTATGGTCTACTGAAGATACAAACTTTTTGTTATGGATTTAAGTTAGCAAACGAGCATGCAGTCTCTTTCTTTCGCTACGGTACATGGCAACACCAACAGTGATCGACTCTGTGTTCCGTGGATCGACTATAGTACGAACTGAGAGTACGAATTTTAATTCGATGTAGTACATTGGCATTTTCAGTGTTAGGTCCTACCATTTTTTATCACTACATAGGCTTTGTGTCCTTAAATCTTTAAAACTACGCAACGGCTTTTGATGCGATTTTTTTTAATAGATAGTGATTCAAGAGGAAGGTTTATGTGTATAATAACATCCATTAAATAGTGGAGAAATTTTATTATTTTTGAGGTTTCTAATGTGATGTCGTTAATTATCAATTTTTTTCCGCTTACATTGCAAACTCAGGCTGAACCCTACGAGATTTATCAAAATAATGTACTAATTATTTGTACACATTGAAAAGGTCTACAGAAAACTCTGCGATGGTATATGTCTATCTCTTATGGATATCCCACAATAACATTTTTTAGTCATTTACTTTTTACGACAAATAATGGCTAATTTTCGAAGCGATTTTAACCAATACAGCATTAATCCTTATCCAATTAAATAGCTTATATACATTGTTGATTTAATATAGATCTACATATATGGTGCTTTACAGCACGAGATATAAATGAATATTTTCGAAGATATTACAGATTTAAAATTGCGGGACGTAGCGAAGTAAATAAGTAATGTAGGTATGAATTTAGATATTCCAAAGATAGCAGGAAATCTTCATGGTATGGTATAGGGAAATGGGAATTGTTTTACTTCAAATTTAACGCGTGCGGGCCACGGGCAGTAATGAATAAATCAAAACTACTGGATCGATTTTAATTATTTTTTCAGTGAGTGACATAGGCTATTTATGTTATACCCGTGCGAAGCCAGAGCGGCCGCTATGTTTTTATATACAACGTTCACAGTTTTTCTGTAGTGTATTTAGTATCTGCATTGCACCCGTGCGAAGCCGGGGCGGGTCGCTAGTTATCTCTAAATAGTGATGTATACCCGGACGCAAATGATTCGATTGAAAAGAAATATGAATCGAACTATAATCGTTCTGTATAACTAAATAAATAACGATACACACTCACTGCCCCACACTAGGATTCCCTAGGTCGTGGGTAACTAAGTATTTACTAAGTATTTAATCAAATACATAGTTAAAATACTACATAAAACTATTACAGGATCAATAAATACACGTTAAAAAATTGACAATTATTACCAATTTTGCCTTACATTTTTCAATGTTATGCGCCTTAATTAATTTCAGTGTTTATGTGTGTTTGAACCGGTGTTTAATGATTTTGTTTACTAATTAACTTGAAATTTATTACGTTTCCGTATTACTCTTAAATTTTATAGTATACCTATTCTCAATAACTAGTATCTTAATAGATTTAATGAGCAAGACATAATTGAATAATCAAAACATCGTTCAATAAATCATTTATTTATCATACTAAACTTACACCTACACTTACACTTAAAACTAACACCTAACTAACATAAGGCTTGAATCGGTATTAGGATAGTTAGTCCAGTTAGTGGAGGCAGATTACTCATGAGGACTGGAGTAGGGACAGTTAGGGTATACCTAAACTAGTCCGTTATTCGTTGTTACTAATAGTGCAGTTAGTAATTGTAAGAAGGTAGGTATAGTAAGAGCCTTGTTCTTATTCTTTGTAATCGGATTATTACATGGTAGAAACGGTACTCGATACCGTGTAGAACGATAGTCCTACATCGGCGTAGAGTAGTGATATCTGGACCAGATATCACTACACCATTCTGACGCACACCAGATAATCTGGTGTGCGTCAGAATGGCGGGTCACATGGGCTCTATCATCAGCCTAATTAGTAATAGCCATCAGTATAATTAGGTATTTTATTTTATTAATTTAAATGAAATTTTTGGATTTTTCTACGAAACATGATTCCGACTGATTAATGTAGATATTTATGTAATTGTAGATATTATATCTATGTAAAATAGGACTATTCGTTTTTTTATAGGTATGAACAACTTGATACATAAATTAAAAAAATTAAATTGCGTGTACTTATGTACGCGCGTAAGAAGTTATACCTACTTCTTTGGCATCATTAAATAATAAATATTCAACGTTAATAATTTCATAATATTTAGTATTAATTATACTAAAAAAATTGGTTGTCTGTAAAGTCGGTTTACTGACGATAGTTGAACGTGACAACGTCTTAAGAAAATACTGATGGAATGGTAGCATAATCACTAATAGTCATCCTAAACTATCTTGGAATACTTAGTTATAATTTATTTACTGTTATATTGCAGTTAAAAACCTTTATTAAATATTTTACCAAAAAGACTAGTCGTTGCATACCGTATAACGAAACATTAATCTTTAGCTAGTCTGTGCATATTATGTCATGTCAATGTGCCACAAACAAGTCAAAACAAACCTGGCTGGTTATAAATAATTTCGATAAAAAGCAAAAGAGACGTCAGAGTTACATTGACAAAGGCCAATGAGTGGTTTAGCAATGGGTTTAGCCGGCAACTTCATACTGTTGCGCGCGCATCGTAAAATTTCACGCGCCTAACTTCATACTGTTAATTTTTGGTGTTACATATTATGCGCGCGCATCGTAAAATTTCACTCTCATGAAATTTCCATAACGCGCCTAAAGAAGTATAACTTCAAAAACTTAAAAAAAATTATCACAATATTCATGTATCTTCGTTACCGTTATTAAATATTATAACATCTAATTAAAATTCTTGCTAATTGGTGTATTTCAATATCAATAATAACTATTTATAAATAATCACTGGCCATACCAGTAGGACAACCCAGTATGACCACCGAGAATCACCCCTCATTATTATTAGTTTTATTGCTTTATTGTTCGTCTGTGTTACTTTTTTAAGAATAATTAAACAATTAAATGTTACAACATTTTCCGTAACTTTTTTTAAATGCATGACAAATAAATGATCATTCAATACCTTGCCTTTATGTCCCTCTGTTGATTTTGAATGTCTTATCTCGCAACGTGACCGATTCACCAAGTTCGGAATAGCAGGCATTGTAATACGCCTTCTTGTATAAAATAGCAAGAACATGTAAAAGAAACAATTTGTACAAACACGCTCTTATACCTAAGAAGTAGCTACATACTTACTTTCTTCCCGCTTATGAGTTTAAGTTATTATTTATGAGCTTTGATGTTTTAAATTATGAGTTATAAAATCTTATTAGTTACATATTGTTTACGTTTTATTAGTGAGAGATATATGTATAATCCAAAAGGACGATGTACAGCTACGTTAATAGGCATAATATAAAAGAGAACAAGTAGGTACATAATAAAAGCAGTAAAGAAATTATAGCAATTAATAAATGTATCTAACTATTGTAGGAAGTGAGAAAACATTGAAGAGCTGTCTGTAGGTTTCACACATCATTACTCACTTCATTATGAAGTTTCTTACAGTTAAAGGGGTAAGTTAAACGTGAGTAACTATAGTATCAGAATAAATACATACAAAACTGATAACAGAACAATTAGATACATTATATACTCAGACAATGACCCCTGAGCATGTGGAGTACCAAGGTCCTAATTTAGGAGGGAAGAAAAGCTTCTGTTTCGGGGGAGGGAGTGGAAGGTTAAGGGGTACCTACAACAATAAAATTGTTAGTAGTGAGTACCTACTCTATCCGTAGTCCAGGGGCCTTATTAAGAACTCTTAATTCCAGACAGTTCACGTTCACAACGTGTGGGTGACAGAGATAGCGCTTTACAGGTAATAAGGCGCTGTCTCTGTCACCCACACGTTGTGAACGAAAAATGTCTGGAATTAAGAGTTCATAATAAGGGGGCTGGAGAGCAGCTGAAAAGCTGAAGCTTATGCAGGCTATAGGCCTGTTCGTACTAATTTGACGGGAATTTGGGATTTTCAAGACCTGAAAGCGGAAACGAAGGATCATTAACGATTGTATTCGAATTTTCTTAACTTTTTGACAATTGAAGCGCTTATAACCCGTTCATAATTATTATGTTACAAAGGAATAGACTACGATCTTTTCATTTCCAAGGAATTCCTTCCCTCATTCATATTGATTCAGAATTACTAAGTAATGTAGGTTTAATATGTCAAGCAGATTAATTATTTATTACTCTGCGGTTTTAAATTCCTTTGCCACACAGGTGTGGGTGAGGATCTAATCGTATTTGATAGCCAGGTATGTGTCTACTGTCTAGATTATCTAGGTACCCAACTTAGTATGAAGTTGGATACCTATTCTTTGTAGTGATGTATGTCGTCGTCACACACGCACCGGCCGGGCAGGGTCGCCATGTAGTGATGTATGCAGTGGTTCCATTGAAAAGGCGTGTTGCTTGAATTATGAGTTTATTAATACTGTCTTATTCTAAGATACATGAGCCTTATACCTAGATTCGCACACTACATCTTAAAAAATACAATCAGGATGGAATATGGGCACAATTAAATTAAATGGTTATTTTACATACATGTCTTGTTTACGTAAAAAATAATATTTATATAAACAATAATCAACCTTTTAATGGAAAATCCTTTTTATGTAAACAACGTTAATCCTAATGAAGCCCATCATTATTATTTATCTGTATTTCTACCGGGTATGGATGCCCGTAATCGACCCTTGGAAAGTCTGTATGAATTTAAGGATATAAATAAAAACTAAGTATTCTTTATATAAAACATAAAAGTTGTGTAAATAATAACAATAAATTCAGTTTATAGCATATTAATAAAAAGTACCTTTTTCTGATTTGGACTTAGGAGAGTAGGTGTATAGCTATGCTGATATATTGAATACAGAGTTCGAGTTTATTTAAATAAGTATATTGATTATTTTTGATATGAAAAATTGTGTATGAATATATTTAACTGACAATCCGGCCAAGCTTTGATGGAAGAATCTTTTTTCCGTGTCTTTCATGGAAAATTCCTTCCGACATAATCCGTATTTGTCACAAAAGATCGGCCAATTGGCACGACCGCTTCATAAATTATACGCCCAAAGGTTTTTTAACATTTAGTTTATTGATCGTCATAATCAACATACGAACCAAAATTATAAAATTGTTATTGTTTCTTTTAAGGAGTTGTATTTTGTAGTAGTAGTTGCTTATTTATTTAAGACATAACAAAACATATAGTAAAATATTATACACTGGAATCATATCGGTATGGTATACAAATATAATTATATTTATCTAAATATATTAAACACAAAATGACACTAATAACTAAATAACTAAAGTAAGTATACTTTTGAAAATATTAAAGTTAACCACAACTAAGTCTAACTTAAAGAAAAGTTTTTTTTTGTTTTTGTTTTTATGGGCCTTAGACTGGAAGATGGAAAAAGCTATGGAGTTACTTATAGGCTACTTTTAATCCGGGAATTTCCGTGGGATCGATATTTAAGACCCAAGCACAGCCTGTTTTTAATATATTAGTCAGTGGCATTATGTTGTGTTAGTCTTTGTTAGGGGATGGTACCCTATGGATGACAAACTCTATCTTACTCTCTGTCTGTGCCACATGGTTGTATTCATAGAATGCGTCTTACTGTGACCGCTATCACAAAAAATAATAAAAATTTAGATCTCAAAGTGGGTTTAAACTTTAAAAAGTCGAGTTTTCTACTCTACCTACATTCTATCTTTTCATTGATAAAATAAATAATGATGTCGCTTCGTAGTGCGGAACCATGAGTGCGTGAGTTCAACTCGCACTTAACAGTTTTATTTTGGTTCACGTTAATTTTAAACGATTGGTTGCAGTGTAGTTTACTGTTGCAACTACCTGGCGTTAGACATGCAGTTGATGCAGTGATTAAGAAAAAGTGTCAACTCGATGTTTAATTCGCAACCGCCGTAATAGGCGTGTCGTTAGATAGAAGGCTACTGCCATACATGACCACTGTACGTAATAGTGGAAGGTAATTCACTATGGAGATCAATATAATGACGTCACGATGCAGTTGTGCCCTTAGGAAGCATTAGGTAAAAGGGTAGAGTGATAACGTTTTAGAGCAATTTATGACGTGAGTTGGTAGAGTTCTCAAGTTTTTTGCTTATGTGTTTACGTAGTTGCATCAGGGGCTCACAATTATGGGTTTCTGGTTGGTGAGCGGGCTACTCTGCAGGCCCTGCAGCACAGGTTTTTTAGGGTTCCGTACCCAAAGGGTAAAACGGGACCCTATTACTGAGACTTCGCTGTCCGTCCGTCCATCTGTCACCAGGCTGTATCTCATGAACCGTAATAGTTACACAGTTGAAATTTTCACAGATGATGTATTTCTGTTGCCGCTACAACAACAAATACTAAAAACAGAATAAAATAAATATTTAAGTGGGCGCCCATACAATCGAAGCATCAGCGAGTTTAGTTACCTTTCGTACCAAGAGATGGCGTTGTGGCTAATATGTGGCTACAATAAGACAATTAAATATTTATGTGAGGCTTTCATACAACAGACCAGATTTTTTGTGCTTTTATGCATAATGGTACGGAACCCTTCGTGCGCGAGTCCGACTCGCACTTGGCCGGTTTTTCATAGATACATTTTTCTTTGTCTAAAACAGCATCAGCGTTGTTTTCTACGTCACTTTTTGGTTTTTAATGGAGTTAAAGTAAGCACCACCCTTCCGCTGCCGCCCATTACCTACAACCGTGACCGACCTAGAACATCAAATATTGACTACGATAGTTGGTCCGATTAGTTATTGTTAGTAATCAGTAATTGATAGGTTCGTTTGTCGACTATTGACATAAAAAACGCATTGCTTCAGTCACATAAATAGCATAGCGTGACTGTGTTCGCGTGCTATGTAACCACATGACGTTTTCCCATAACATTCAATAGTATGGAAAGCTATTGTTTTCCGAGTACTGTCAATGTCCCAGGAACTGGTAAGGTAATGCCGAGGATATGTGACGTCATTCCGGTTATAGAAATTTATAGAATAACTGAATGCACAAAGTAGACAACTGATGAATGCCATACGCGAGTGTAGCGAAATAAAAATATGACTAGGGACCAAAACATTGTGGCTACAACGCATTCAATTAGGTATAATGCCACAAAATCAAGATTACGTCAGACCTAAATTACGCTATCAAAGTTTTCTACAACACCAATACCTGTGTCGCCGAGCATAAGGCATTGCAACTCCCCGCTGAAAAAAAATCATTACATGTACCTATTTACCTTAATCACAAGGGCGGCTAGCATTTGTTTGGCATGCAATTTATAAGTACAAGTAAGATGGATAGACATATCGAACGCGAATGCAGTGTAGCTTCTTGTCATATATCCAGTATAGCAGGTTATAGAAATTTCAAACAATCAAATCAGTGCTCGACCGAGCCCCACTCTCCCCAGGCATCTAATCTGGCGGCAGATCTCCCATAATTATAATTTAATTATTAGGTATAATATAATTATGGGAGATCTGTATAATATAATTATTATAATATACATAATTATGGGAGATCTGTTGTGGAGATAAAGAGAAGAAGCAAAAAAATATTCATGAAGTATATTATATATTTTTTATTTTTTTCTTTGTTTGAAAACAATGTGTAACTTCGGAATATGTAATACATCTACTCAAATGTCAACTCATATTATTGTTTATCTTAAAACTCCGAGAAGTTCAAGGATCTCCATCGGTAATATACTTTTATATTGTTGCATGTTTATTAATGTACCAATAGGCATATATAGAATCTCGATAAATAGTTCAAATAAGTTTTAAAATACTCGACCTTAACATTTTTAATTTACGCATTTGTAAAAACATGTTTTTAAACAGGTAGCACTTATTTTTTAAATATTATTAGGTTATTTGGTTATTTCCTGAATAAAAAAAAAATCTTTTCATTCTCATTTTTCTACAAGGGTTCCCTTGCTTTTCATTGTAGGGAATGAAACATAACCTAACCTCTGTAGGTACTGGCATTAAATACCAAGACGATAACCTTATAGGCGGTAGAGCCTAGAGTTCATCCAGGTGTGCCACCACCCACCTACTTATATGTAATTAGGACCATTTCTACCGTGTAATAATTGTTTTAACAGCAATTGTGTTCTGGTTGGAAAGGTGACAATCCAGTCAGACTTTTGCAACGTACCTACCTAACCATCTCAGTCCAGGGCCCCATTACTGCCAATTTATATAGGTAGGTACGCTTCAATAGTGTCTCGATTGAATAGTTTGACACATTTTATATAGAGAATGTGCCAAAAGTGTGTCGAAAACTATTCAATTTTGTATACAGAACGTGCCAAAATGTGCCAATCTATTAAATTCTGTACACGAAACGTGCCAAATATGCGCTTATTAAATTTTGTATATAGAATGTGTCAAACTATTCAATGGAGGCGCCATTGAGGCATTTATAAATGCAGAATCAGGGCGCTGAACAATTACTAACAGGACTAACTATTACAAACTGTCCCTGCCCCAGTTTTCCTAACCAACTAATGTTTTAACACCATCTACAAACTGGACTTCCATCTCATCCCAATTTCAGTCTTATTTGATGTCGGTTACAGTTGCGTTCATTCGTTAAAAAAAATCGCGAAAGGAACCTGTTTGGAAATTCCACTATTTCCAAAAATTTAAGAAAAGTACGACTATCAATAACCCTGTAGATGCTCCAAAATAAGCGCCCATTGACGTCCGTCTTTGGTAATTCCTCAAAGGCCCAATAAGCTAAATACGTAATAGATGAAGGTTACGATAAGTGGGAGTTTGCTACAATATATTGCGCTTACCCGCGACGGCCAAGGTTTAGTCATTCTTGATCCTTGTTGTTATCATTACGGCTTAGCGGAAAGGCCCGTTTCTCGGACTTGCCACAGATAAATAAATGCATGTGTAGTGATGGGTGCGTTATGGATATGTCTGGTGATCGCAGTGGCCACAGGCGCTGTGGGTCTGACGGGTAAGTGAAGTTCTTGTGCATCATCAGCATCAAAGTCTGCTGGGTTCTGCTGTCACAATGAGTTCCTATAGGTTAGGCCTGTGGTTGGAGTCTTAATGGGTTAAATAATTAGAATGGGTTAATAATTTTACTAATTAACATTACCTGCTTTTCAATTTTTTATTACTTATTGTTAACAAATAATATTAATTAAGACTTAATTAATTTACATAGTTTATATAAAAAGTTGTACACTTGAGTCATACAAAAGTAATTCAAAATTTAAAAAAAAAAATTTATTTAATATTACTCCATGAAATATTAATAACAAAAATTAAACTAAAAATTAATTAAGAATTAAATTAAGTTCAACAAAAAAAAACTAAAAGTAAACTTAACTTCAGGATACCTATCAATGTAGTTTAATGATAAAATACCTAATTCTCCGTGCTGATTTTCAGTGCAACGTAGACGCGGGAGTTTAATTTTTGCGGTTATCGTACAGATAAACAAACATTGAGTATAGAGTTTATACACCTCGTTGTACAATAAGGAATCATGTTTAATAAAAATATTCTAAAGTGAAATGTTTATAAGGAAGGAAACAAGGAGGAAACACCTTTTTTATATTTTCGGTTTTGTTGTTCGGAAATGAACTCCGATTAATATTTCGAGGCCATAGCTCATTGGAAAGGCTGCATAAAATTTATTACGATACTCTACTCAAACAGATAAAAATAATTCATTTTTATAAAAACTTGGTTCATAATAACAATAGGTGATTGCTGCACTGATTTGTAGACACAAAGGGACCATTTGAACTGTAAGAGAAATGGAAATTCCAAATTTCAAAAATTGTTCAACATAATATAAAAAACTGTAGCCGTAGAACGTAATTCTAGTCTGGAGCCTTCCTAATGTGGTCTAATGGGTGGGCCATTAATACACGCCGCGCTAGACTTTTTTAGTGTCCCCGCAGACTGACTGCAGCCACCGGCGGCCACAGAAGCGCGGTCCGGCCGACAGCCGCTTCGGCTGAATTCTGCTCACTGTTATTTGAGCTGTTGGCTGATGGCCGGATCGCGCTTCTAAATAAAAGTGCCACAAGCCACAGCCGCCGGTGGCTGCAGTCAGTCTGCGGGGACACTTATTCTCAACGAGCGACATATCAATGTCAATTCGTAAACTTAAATAATGTTGTGGCCTAAGTGAGGCCGCACACCGACACCACATATTACTCGCAACATAATATTTACGGCACCATAATTATTTCGATACAATTACGCGGCGACAAATGTATTGTGTATATGCACATCGGAAGTACAGGTGTAGCGTCTAGTTGTATTGTCTTTCATTTTCGTAAAGTCATTGTTGTCATTTATGAAGCACGCCGCCACATAAAACGAACGTGTTCAATCTTCAATTCTTGGGGCGCGACAAACGCCTCGCTACCAACTAGCACCTACTACAAAATGTGTCCTTGATGTGCGGGTTTACATACAAATATAGGGGGGCGATATATAAATGTCGCGTTTCAAATGTGGCGCTACAATTATTGTAATACAAATGTATCTCTGGTGTGCGGCCGCACTAAGAGGACCAAACACATGCATTTGTTTGTAGCGCTCAGGCTTGAATAGAAGTTTTGCATGGCGCGTAGCTGCATCATCACCGATGATGGCCAGATGCTTGAAAGATGATGAAAGATTGATAATGATGATGAAAGATTCAGTCTATTATTATTATTTTAACTTTAGGAAGATGAGCATTTATATAACACTTCAATTTAGTACTCTTAAAAAACGTTACACGCTCATAGGCTTACTCTAGGATTCCCTGTGGCATGGGCACATGGGCGCGATGGACATTACAACACACAATGACAAGAACACATGCTGAAAACAGAACTTTGGACTTGTTGAAATTTCCGCTCCGTTGGGAATAGAACTCAAGTCCCGTTAGTCAGCAGTCTAGCGTGGTAACCATTGCGTCATACGCAAAATAGATAAGTTCCACGACCTTCACAAATGAAGCATTTTCGATGCATTCGTGGTTTTCCAAGCTGCCAAAGCTGTAACGGTTTTCGATCGCAGGTCAAAGTTCGCGAACCTCGAGCCTTCGCGTGATACAATGATGTTTTCGCGCATATAATTAATTGACCGCGGTAAAACACTAATTGTGCTCACTCACATTCGTGTGAGTACGCGAATCCACAGGTGTAGGGCGGACATTCTGATAATTTTTTGATAATTTTGTGGTATTCCAAGCTGTCAAGATAATTCATACAATGTACAAGGTTCGCGCGCATGTGCGTAAAAGCGGTAAACACGTGCAAAGCAAATTCCCGATCACGTTACTAAGTATATTATTCCGTGTTTTATTTTTTGTAATTAATCTTTAATTTTGCATTCTTAGCACTTTATTTTTGCATTCTTATATTCAAACATATCACTTGCTTGACTTGTTTTACAAATAAGACGCAAAGGTTTGGAATAAATTTAGTGTAAATGCCGGATATTTATTTACCCCTGGAGGTTATGAACCTAATTTCGATAACAAGAAGAAAAGACAGAAAGCACTTTTTCTTATTACGATTGGGAACGTGCACGACGGTGGCAACGCGCAACTTTTTCGGCTACTGTCAAATATGACAAGTAAACATTGTTAGTATTTTTGCAATTAAAAACCAAAATAAACAGTAAATGATACTTGTTGACTTTATTTGAGTGCAATTTATTGAATAGTGTATGTGTACAATGGATATAATCATAAAAACCGCGTTCGAAAGTATTACACACAGCCGCAATAGTTTCCATTTTTTGTCACGTTGTGCGCTGCGATCGTTTTTGTACACCTGCCACCCGCTTTGCACATAGCGATATTCGCTATGCCATTTACTTAATCTTCCGAGTATAAATCTTCCGTGGCGAACCAGTTTAGATTTATGCGATCGAACTTTGATATCGTATTCTTAAGTATTACCTATTAGAATAATTGATCTCATTTATATAATTTTTATTGACAATGTGACATCAGGGTGCAAATCGGAGCATATAGCATCTTCCGCCAGGTAGGTTATATGTTATATAGTAGGTACGCGACAGGTTGACATGGCACGACTTTTCTAGTAATGTGGCTTATATCAATATTAGTTTATATCGATATTTTTCCCACGCAAAAAAAAATAAGAGTAACATTAATTAAATAAGGTTTATTATAAAAAAATGAAAATGAATCAGATTTATTCAGTTTAGGCTATTGTGGTACTAGCACTTATGACTACATTAAATTAATATTGTTGATAGACAGATGAAGAAATATTTAAATAATTTTCATGTAGATAAGGAATGAGGTAGTAAGAAGATTTAAACTTATGTTGTTATTGAATTAGGTATAATATTTCATTCATCGCAATCAATATCAAATGAGCTCATACTAACATCGCTACAAGCACTTTGTGACTCTTCGTCACTACTATCTCCGACTTCTATGATAAAATCTAAAGCTGCCGAAGCTATTTTAAAACATAACAACAAACAAAAATGTGAGTGAAATTAAAATCGATAAACGCGGTCGATAATAGGCTCGCGCATTACTATTACCAAGGAGCGCGCGGGTGACGTGCGGCATGCGGGGTGTCCCTTCCCCCGCGTCTCACCTCATACCCCGAGTGTAGGGACATGAAAAAAGTATCGATACCTTGTGGTATCGAGTATCTTACCTTTCGATACCGATACTTTAGTACTCGATACTTTGCTTTCGATACTTTTACTCAATGAGTACTTTTCAACAGGTATCGTATCGAATAAATCTTAGAAATTAACCATTTTAAACTTGCGATCTTATGTTCAATCGTTCTGAACCTTCTAATCTAAAACATCAAATTAGAAATAGTTCATCCATTTACAGTTTAGTTCCTATTTTTTTCTTCATAAATAACCATCATTTACTTCACTAATTAAATCGATCACAACTTACTCGTTTTCCCGTTCGTTCACCGTTGTCTAACATCGCGCTCTTTTTGCGATTTGTTTTTCTGTCTACTACATTAATGCTTGTCATTGATAATTATTGTGCATACTAATCTATACTAATATTATAAAGCTGAAGAGTTTGTTTGTTTGTTTGTTTGTTTGTTTGTTTGGTTGAACGCGCTAATCTCAGGAACTACTGGTTCGAATTGAAATTTTTTTTTTGTGTTGAATAGACCTTTTATCGAGGAAGGCTATAGGCTATATAACATCACGCTGCAACAATTAGGAGCGAAGAAATAATGGAAAATGTGGAAAAAACGGGGAAAATTATTCATTCTCGAGGGCTTTCGTTGCATGCGTTGCGAAAACGATTCAAGATACCAAAAATATATGTATGAAAGAATTATTCCTCTTGAAATGATCTAAAAAAATGTCCACGACAGTATATGTCTATCTTTTAAGATTAACACACTAGAACCGTTTTTATGGTAATCAAATTTGCCGCGTTTCCAAGTTTAATCTGAATTAATCTTGCTGTGATCCTTTGCTACTTTGCTATTATTTTGTCGTAAGCTTTATTTCTAAATTTAATTTAATTTAACCTCAATTAATTTTGGTGATAGTTTATTATCTTCCCGAAATTCCTACGGGAGCGGGACCTACGCGGTTGATACTTACGGGTCCCGAAGCGAAGCGAGGGCGGTTCGCTAGTTATAGTATAAAATATCAACTAAAGTCAGTATTATTTTGTGCTGCGTGTATCGACATTCGAGTCATTAGAAGAATGGCGCCTATTAAGGGTGAACTTTACCAAGATAAACAACAATGAAGTGAAAAGCAAGACTTGTTTCAAAACCATAAAAATGTCAGGGAATACGTCAAATATGAATAAACATGTAGAGAAACACCAATGCTTTAAGGCATTTTTAAAATAGTTCTATGCTTTTTTTAAGTGTACCTAACCTAAAAATTGTTACTCCACATTTTATTGTTATTTTTACTAAGGCTACGTTTCAAAATGGGTGAAATTCATTACGTGTAGCCCTTGCTTAGCAAAAGTACTCGATACTTTTTTTTATGGAATTAAGGTAGCAAACGAGCATGCAGCACCACCCTTCCGCTGCCGCCCATGGCAATTGTGACCGACTTAGAACAAGACCCAATTTAGGGACTAGGATGGTTAGTCCAGTTAGTAGATGGTGTTAGAATGTTAGTTGGTTAGTTTCTTAATAAGTGTGAGGACAGGGACTGTTAGTGATAGTTATTATAGTCCTGTTAGTTAATATTAGTATCTAATTGTCCAGTTAGTAATGATTAGTGTGAGTCTTGTTCCAATTCGGTCACAGATGCGTTGCTACCCCTGAGGACTGAGATGGTCGCCTCTAAAAAGTGAACCGGCTCCACACCTTCCTATCCGGAACACAATTGTTCTTAAAAACAATTATTATGACGGAAGAAATGGTACTGAGTACCTACCTTGGCGGGCGGTGGTACTACGATACTTTTCTTTCGATACTACTCATGAGTACAGTATCGATACTTTCTATTCGATACCGTGTCCCTACCCGAGTGCCAAGTCGACCTGTAGCGTACTATACCCACTAAAGGAACATACCCGTTGCAACGTGACTCTATTTAACTCTGTTCAATGTCCTCCCCCCTTCACCACAGGCTTGACCACCTGTAGTATTTTAACTAAACGGGACAAAAACCTACAACAAACGCGTGAACATGCATGGTACTCCCCTGGGCGTGTCCCGTAGTATGCGTATGTTCCCTTACCATGATCAACTGATTATGGAAGTAGGTACTTATAGAAAAGTTATTTAATACAGCCCTGGGTGGGAAAAGTATCCCCCGAAGAATTCTTAACGGTAGGCAACTATTCGCCACTAGCTTTTTTTCGAGAGGTCAATTTAAATACTAAGTATTCAATCAAAATCATGCTAATTGTATTAAAAATAAGGAACGTATACATTGAAAGCTTAAAAATGAACATTTAATGTAGGTACAACGTTAATAGGTGATCGAGACATAAAACGTCGTAGTTCTCAAGGATAGGTCTGTAGCAACACATCTGTGAAGGTATATCTATTACCTAGCGCTTTTACAAAAAAATGGACAATGATCCAGCTTTAACCCTATTAAGTACATTTTGGTAAAAGTCTAAAAATCTGGTAGGCGACCGAGTTTTTCAATACAGCACCGTGTCTCTCACTCAAGGCAATCAGTACCTAATTAGGTACGCGAGGAAACGCCGTTTTACTCACGATGGTCAATGACCGATGAAGTAGGGCATTTTCGTCATAATAAAAACTTTTAAACTTAATTTAGTGACGCAAGTCTTACCATTAATTAAATAATTGGACGACTTACCTAAGGAAGTCCGATTATGATTTTATGAAAAGCAAACTGAAACGCAAAATTATTATTTACAGTGTAGTTTTCATTCGGTGGTCATAGAATCGCGCATCTTTTTTAGAGAAACCTTTTTAAAAAAATAACAACCTTGTCTATGAACTACATGTCCAGACCTGTCACTTTTTAGAGAAAGAGAAGAGAAGATATTTTTACCCATTCGACTTGGGAATGTTGTTGTAAAGCAGAAGGCTGCTTACAGCAGCAGGGAGGGGAGGGTATTTTGCGTTTCAGTTTGCTTTTCATAAAATCATAATCGGACTTCCTTAGGTAAGTCGTCCAATTATTTAATTTTATTTCAAAGCAAACTGAAACGCAAAATTATTATTTACAGTGTAGCTGTTTAGAGAATTACGTCGAAATGGGTATCATAAATAAAATAGGAAATATTTGTATCTTGTATCTTAATTTTGAGATAATCATGTGCCTACATAACGTGATCATCCAATATTTTAGTATGAAATACGTAGATAAAACACACGACTATGTTTTTATAAGTCTAATTTCGAGTTAACATAATTTACATAATATAACCCAAATAAAGATCCAGGTATATCGTTAGTTTGCATACAACCATTTAATCAACATGCATAAAGTATTTTTAAAATAACCCTCTTAACAAGTTTTATTTCATAAGGTGATAGTTGCATATTATAGGTATCAAAACCTACAGCATCAATAATTTTACTTTAAGCAGCATTAATCATATTTATCATTTACTGACCCATATAAATTCTGAAAAATGTGAGTGAGTTGTAAGACCAATCTGCAGATTTTCTAATTACATTTATTGATACTCCTGCTTGCTTAGCAGCTAATGTAGATGCATATACAGTACATATACAGTTGTGGTATTAAATCAAATTTTACTGTAACTGTAACTATGTAATTGCACTTTTACTGTAACTGTAAAAGTCTTTTAAGATGTTCCTTAGTATGTAACATTATAGTACATTAGTATTCAAGATTATAATTATAACCATAGAAGTTAACAAACATATAATTAGAATTTCAATCCTTATGAACACTTGTTTGTAAAGATCAAGATCTTTACTCGACAGATAACAGAATATTTATTAGAATTGAAAAAAATTTGTTGTAGACACTACTATATTTCTGCTCCCGAAGATCGCAAATTTTATGATTATTTTATTATTCAAAATAATCAACATCTTTACAAATTAATTACTAGTATGGTCTGCACTCTTGGCGCTGTAGCCAATGCTAATAATGTGATTTTTCTTTTTTTTTTTTTTACTACATTTTTCACTAGGTAGACAATAACTGCAAAATACAATTTCAGGCCGCTTATATTTATGTAAGGCTTGCCTTATCCTCTGGATGCCTTTAAAGTACTGCTGAATCCGGCAGTGCTTACCTATTTAACACTCCATAGAAGTGAAAGTGATGCTGTTATATTAATTAAAGCCTTGCTATAACAGCAAGAACTATATATAACTATTAAACTTTACAATATATTTGTATCACATTAATCAAGGAATAAAACTTCTGGTACTGAGGCTGTATAGTCAATTCCTTGACAATGTAAAATCACGTCGTACAAGTATTGATATAAAGTTTATTTATACCTGAGGAGATTGATGCTATATTAGTAGTCAATTCCTTGACAATGCAAAGTCTCGTCTTACAAGTAGTGATATAAAATTTATTCATACCTGAGGAGATTGATGCTATGTCATTATTAAGTGAACATTGTGCCAAACCTCTGCATCTGAGTACTTTCTGTGAAAATATTCTCGCCGCCATATAAAACTGGTCAAATCTTATGCTTCATACTGAAAGGAGATAGTATAATTTTAATGCCAGGTTTAAATGGTTAGTTGTGTAACCACTAGCCCTTTAGGCGTTGAATACCCTGGTTGAGAGGTCAACCATAGGTACAGTAGAAATCCTAGTGCTTCCCTTTCTTTCATTTTCTGTAAATATTAAGCAAAGCAAAAGATTGAAATTATTTTAATTATCTTGATTGAATTTAATGTAGTAACAAAATAATCATTTTATGATGTACTACAACTACCTCTCAATTTGATTTAATGCATCAAAAGAAAGTTTCCACTCAATGATTGTGTATGTATTTCTTCTTATACATACATACAAGAGTATATATATTTAATAATATATATATTTATAATACTGCCACCTTGACATTACCATCAATGTCCATGTGTCCAATTAATACCATTATATTCCCCCTGGTGGCCTTAAAGTATTGAATACTGCCCATTTTATTTATGCAATCTATTGTCCATTTGCAGTAAAACATTAGTTACTTATGGATTCAGCGCATTACTTTGGAACAAAATCTGCTGAGATCAACACCAGCTGATGAATAATGTTTGTTCTTGTTCATTGTAGCAATCCTATTAAAAGGATGTGATTTGATATCATTAGAATCAATTAATGTCCAATATTTCATATAACTTTTAATGTTTCATGCTTTTAATGTGTAATACTGGACAAAATTTGTTATGGTACATAAGCTCAAATAAATTGGTTGACCATATTTAAACCATACATTGATGTTGAATTTATTACTTGAAATTATTAGATCAAAGAAATTTTTTGTATTTACTGTACACCATTGTATTTTCTTCATAATTAAATGATATAATTTAGGCAGTCAGAAATATTCTCTCTTTGCATCCATTTTATGTACCACCAGTGCATAACAAACCATCTATAGTTGACAGATACTTGAGTTCCTTGCATAAAGCTCTACTGGGTAAAAGCAAACACCCTAGGTGCAAAGTCCATATAGTAATTCTGAAAATTCACACACAATGCAATGAAATTCAAAGCTGAGATATTTACTATACCCACTTACTATGGGCATGTATATAAATATGATTCCTTGAAGTATGTGTAACATAAACATTTAATTGCTTCAGATGTAATATTTAACTTTATTTGCCATTTAGTTTTGTATGAAAAACCCATGGAAAATATTCTTTGTAAGTGACAGCATGACTTCGGTTTCTAACTAGAATATTTTCATTAATTCATTGACGACCCAAATGGCGCAATGGTTAACACGCCGATCGCTGTTCCGAGGGTCCTGGGTTCGATTCCTAGCGAGGTGGCAATTTGAATGATGAGTCCAAACCTCCGCTCTCGGTCTGGGTGTGTGTCTTTGTCTTGTGTGTTGTCCAAGGCACCCACGACACAGGGAATCCTAGTGTGGGGCTTTGAGTGTGAAGCGTTATTATTATATTATTATTAATAATTCATAACTCATTATTTTTAGGAACAGTATACTGAACCTGATAACTTTGAATGGAATGTGATGTGCTTGGACCCACTACAGTAAATTGGAATCATTTGTTAATGATTACCAACAGATGAACAATCTTTTTAATTATTTAAAATTACCTGCAAATACAAGCATTATTTACTGCACTTGTACTGTAATGAGCTCTCTTGATTCTCTCGGAATGCTGGAGAAGGTGAATAAATTTGTGTGATGACTGTGCAGCTCTTCACCAACCTGCTCTGGTTACTCAAGTGGAGTTTACTCGAAGCTCCTTAATGATGAAGAGGGATCAATGCTAGTGTCATTAATTGGATTTGCCATTAATTGGCAGCCACAGTGCAACTCAGGCACTAGCTTTACTCTTACTACTAGCTAGAGTGGCTACTAAGTCATTCTTATACCATCGTTGAACTAGATGGTATATCATGATGGACTGAATCTGGTTTCCCAAATCATTTTTAATGGTATTATTAGTTGTTACTAATACTGCTGGTCATGGACCTGTCTTTTTGATGGAATAAGAGCTTTGTTGCATTTTTTATCCTTTCACATAATGGATATTTCATCCAATTTTTATTTTTATTATTCCTGAAATTGTTTGTTTCATTGCGCATTAAGTGAAATCCTGGTTTTTTAATGCTGATAGTATATTATGCTAGAGCATAATATATAGATAGCTTTATATAGATATAAAGCATATAACCTCACTCAAACAAACTTTAACATATTATTCATTTCATTAGAAAAAAAC
This sequence comes from Hesperia comma, assembly GCA_905404135.1. Lineage (NCBI taxonomy): Eukaryota > Metazoa > Arthropoda > Insecta > Lepidoptera > Hesperiidae > Hesperia > Hesperia comma. Next base: position 14,052,704 of record FR990015.1, on the reverse strand, counting down.
ATTGGTATAACATACTGACATCATGTGTCATAAAATTAAAATTGCAATTCCTCTTTGGCAGTTTAGTTGGCCTTGCCTTTGTTCCTCCCCCTTTTAGAGATAATTGCCTCAATTTCATCATTTACATCAAATTGGAACATAAAAATAAATTTGCAAATTTATCACAATATGCTATCTTGAGCTATCTTGAATATGCTATCTTTTGAAACATCTTCGTTTATTGCACATAGGTATATTATAAACTTCAGCAAGTGCCTGTTACAATTCTGCACTTATTTGTACCATTTTCAGAAATATGAAGATTTGAACTTGTATCTCTTGAGCTGGACCTCAGGGGTTAATTTCATAGGAATTATAACAATACCCTAGGTATTTAATATTTTAGCATTATATCGTTTCTCGAACGTAATGCTGCATAATAATAATCTTTGCTGCACTCGGGGAGTAATTTATGAATAAAAATATCATAATGCATTTTCAGTTTTAGCACGTATCGCGTACATAATGCTCAATGTTAACTGGCTGCACTTGTCATCGAGAAGGTACAAAGAAAGACTGTATCGCGTACATTGTCAGACTTTGTAATATATTATATCAACTAATGTATCTCGTACAAAAGTTGATCTTCGTATTCGGCATCGCGTGCCGGCCACGGAACCTCCCAGCAGCATAAACAAATTGGCCTTTTGTTGATTTACGTTACTTCATAGTCCTTTGGCCAATACCATTTTAAGGTCTTGTGAAGATGTGATTTAGGCTTATCGATTACGATGAATACGATGATCGATTTACGTATTGATCACTCCGAGTGAAATGATGTTAACGTGTTTACTGTTAAATAAGTCAACAAGTAATGTATACCTGTTTGCTTGAGGAATATTTTATTACTACAAATAAAATGTAGGCACAGGAAAGTCCATTATCAGTTAAGTTACTGAACTTACCTTCGATGTCCAAGTAGGTATCACATAGAACTTCAACTCATCCCCTATACATTGCTTATTATACTTTTGAATTGTTGTGTCACTATATTTCTCATAGATTTAGCATACACTACAATAAATCTATGATATTTCCACATCCTTATAATTAATTTCCTTTGGGACACTTAAAACTTGCACCGATTCTAGCAACCGCGCGAAAAAAAGTGACAGGTCTGGACATGTAGTTCATAGACAAGGTTGTTATTTTTTTAAAAAGGTTTCTCTAAAAAAGATGCGCGATTCTATGACCACCGAATGAAAACTACACTGTAAATAATAATTTTGCGTTTCAGTTTGCTTTGAAATAAAATTGAACTGTTGCTAAAAAACGGGGGATTCTCACTAGTTCAACTGATTATAACAAAACTATCAATGCAGTTTAAATTCCCTGTCCCAGTCCACATACTTAGGTACTAAGTAAGTTTTATAATAACGAACTAATGTTCTTATAGCATCAGACCTGTTACTTGATATCCTATTTCCCATTTGAGCCATGTTCTGAATCGATCACAGTTGTCATAGGCTGCATAATTCGTTTACTACCTAGAGTCCATAAAAAGAGGGAAAATTAACAGAAATAAGAAATAACGATACACACTCGTTTCATGTTTGTGCTTCGCTGGAAATCGAACCCAGAACCCTTCGAACAGTGTACAGATAAGATTATTTCCACTGTGTCATACAGATTAACTTATGTTAAAATTAAGATTTTAACATAAAAATAACCAGTTAAAATAATGAGTCAACGAATGATAAATTTTATTACACTATAGGTACTTACTTATTCATATTCATGTTTTGTAAATTAACAAACAAGTAAAGATTCTCCGTTAATCCGGAAATAAGGACGTAAATAAGGTCATAAATACTGACGTCCGTCCCGTCGAGATAATTTGTATATATAATTATGTATGTTGATAAAAATAACTCTATATAGTTTAGGAATTTTACCAAGCGGTAGGTATAATGTTTTGAGGCAATTAAAAACCGCAAACTCATTTCGTATCTATAATCGTATCGTACATGATATCATCTATTAATCAAAAACTTAACGTTTCTTTGAATTTTTTATGCAAATTAGTTTCTTTAGAATTTTGTTTTTATACGTTTATTATTTATAGACCTGTCATTTTTACCGAAGTTCTCACAAGAATAGATCTACGAGTATAACATCATATTGTTTTGTTTTGTTGTATTTATAGTACTTAACACAGTAATTTCTGGAAAATGCCTTCTTCTAGTATAATGTTTAAAATATTGTGGCGGTATTTAAATCTTTAAACACGAGTCACGCAGTTCAATAAAATGTTTTTATTATATTGTTAATTGATCCGGCAGACCTCGTCCGGCAACATATTATTTTTTTCTGCAACATAATTTTTTATGTCATATCTCAAGATATAAAAATTAATTATTAAATTTTCTAAGCGGCATATTAAGAGGACAGATGCACCATTTTTAAGTTAGACCTCCAATAAATTTTGCGTATGATGAGGATAAACTGAAATATTTTATTTCTTTAATGGATCTACTTGAATCTCTATGTATAGATTCCCCAAGTGACGCAAGTGAGCACTACTTAAGAAAGGATTTTTTGTATTAACACCCTTTCCCGATTCGCGATACAAACGACATCAACGCGGTCGAAGTCACGGGCGGAAAGTTAGTTAGAGTGGATTGCACCGAAGAAACCTCTACGGTACGATCCACCCTTAGATTACAAGGACACAGGGAACTGTGTCGTGGGTGCCATGGACAACACACAAGACATGAACACACAACTAGATCGAGAACAGCAATTTAACTCATCATTCAGAGATCTGTCTAAATGATAATCGAACCCAGGACCCTCGGAACGGCGTTCCGGCGTGTTATATTCCTAGTAGTCTATAAAATAGGTAGAATCAGAACTTCAAGATTTTAAAATTCTACTTTTGGGTCTTAACAAACAGTTGACTCGTTTGCATCTTTTCTGTGCGATTAAACTTTAGACTCCCAAATCACTGAAGTCGAGTTTCTTTTACAGATGAAGAGTACCACCAAATGCCGAAGTTATTTCAGCTGGATGACTACGAGGAGTGCCTGGCGAGGCCTGGAAGGGCCTACTGCGTGGGCAGCTTCCACCTCGCTGAACGCTCCAACAGGCAGCTGATGCGGCGTATAACTGTAAGTTAATACCTGAAGGAATTGCCACTACCCCCCAAAAAGAAATTGATTACGTATTCCTACAGTTCAACTGAGCTTAAATGAAATCTTTCAAATGTTAAATTAAAATTTTACTGTGACATATTTTGTCATAAAATTGACATTGACCAATTAATTAGAATTTTTTTAATATCGCCCGGTAGTATGGAACTCTACATGAGCAAATCCAACTCGCACTTGACCGTATTTATTCATGAATCCGCAAGGAATAAGAAAATATTTCTAAATATAAGATGGATATGTCGTTATCATGGTGAATTGAGCTTTTTATTGCACCACAATACAATTACCGGTGCTTCTCTGAAGTAATTTTCCACCGCTTTTTGTCCAGTTTTTTTGCCACTTCAAAACTAATAAACATGTTTTTACACGGTACATTTTATAAAGGCTATATGCGAATTTTGGTGACGCACACAGGCCAAAGTAAATATAAAATACTTTCTTTTCAATACGTTTGTCTCTTTATTTTAAATTTAAATGTACATAACTCTAATTATTACCTTCATTAAATGAAATTAAATGTTATAAAACATTTTTATTAAGTTTTTTGTCCAGTTCCGTAATATATGTTGCTTTTTGTTTAACCGACGTAAAAAACGACGGCTCTATTATATTTTTTTGTGTGTGACCTGCGACCTGCGATGCGATCTCTCCGTTATTTGCGAACCGATGTTTTTTTTATTTGAAATAATATACATACTTTTGTGGCGCTCCGATTACCACCAAGTCAAGACGAAGAAGTTCACTAATATTTAATAAACCCTCAACTCTTACTAGCATGTGTTTCGTATACCTAATTCCTTATAACTTGTCGATAATAAAGTTTGTTACATTGTTACGTTTTCTCAAAATGATTTTATTTCTTGAATCATGTTTCCCGCAATACCTACCCATTTCTGTAACTGATCACATTCCCAGGAATACACAGAGGATCCCTACCACTTCAACCGGTCCATCATCCATCGAGGTGTCTGCATCAGTTCCCGGTGCTCAGACATCCAGCAGGGAGGTCTGCGGGACCGCTTCGAGGCCTGCGTGGACAACATCACCCGCTCCAACCATGGCCTGGAAGCGCATTTGCTCAACTTGGACTACTGCGAAGGTGAAGCGCCGCCCAGGGTTACGTTGGATGCAGCGGACCTTGCCTTTGCTGCCGTGGTTATAATCATCCTTGCAGGCAACGTGATCGGGACTGCATATGATTTACTGAGGAATCAGGATAATAAACGTAAGTTAATACGATATTAATGTACTTATATTTATTTTTCTGTAGGACGTATCTATCAGTTAGCAAAAAAAATGTTGCAATTTACTTTATGAAATAATTTATAAATATGTTTTTTTTTGTTTATGGATGAGTCCAATGTTAAGCGAGGTTTATCACAAATTACAACACATTAGTGAAAACCGCACTAATTTATACAAATAATATTTACATACAAATATTATTTGTTTTGGCTTTTATTGCGTTTGTAAAGAATAAGGATAAAGAATCGTTTTTGCCACATTTTACCACCTAGATTAAAATATAATTAGTAATTTATGCGTAGGTATGTCAAATATCAAATATCTTACATGTATGTACATTTAACTTACTTGTAACATACCGATACTACGTGATCCGTCCAGGGGGGAAAGGTGTCTGTGGCGACACCGTTCACACGTCACACGGTGACGTCACCGAAGCCTGAAACGCGCTATCGAAGATTTCTACATCGCCGGTATATATATATATACCACGCCTCGAGTACATACATTCAATCGGGGCCCGGCCGCCCCCCAGGCATGTCGTCTCGCCTGGCGGGAGATCTCCCTATTGCCAAACTGGTGACTTCCGGACAGAACACGTCCCTTCTGAGTACCGGTAGCGATTCAGTCCTCCCCTCCCACCTCACCTCACCGCTCATGCTCGACGGACACTGCAGCGCGTCTCCCCGACACTCAGCCAAGCTCGCCGGGTTCATCGCAGCGTATGGTGTTCCGCTTCCTGAGCCCGTGCCGGCTGCCCCTACGATGACTCCACGGACGGCTGAGTGCACCACTCGCCCTCCGCATCTGTCGTCTCGCCCACCCATCCCGACTCACCGCGGATAGAGGGAATCTTCGGGGCAAAACATCAACGGGTCACCAACGTCGAAGAGCACGCTGCAACATCGGTGTATCGACCTCCGGTCTGAGCAGGGGGGTGATGTGGCGACACCGCTCACACGTCACACGGTGACGTCACCGAAGCCTGAAACGCGCTATCGAAGATTTCTACATCGCCGGCATATATACCACGCCTCGAGTACATTCACTCGGGGCCCGGCCGCCCCCCAGGCATGTCGTCTCGCCTGGCGGGAGATCTCCCTTTGCCAAAGGTCTACCAAAATAATTATCACCTGGTCACGCCGAGAAGCGGACTTAAGGTTTTTGTCACGTACTCATTAGTATGGAAATTCATTGAACCGTCTGTGTGCAAACATGGTTTAAAACCGCATTTATAACATCACGTGAACACAGGAGGGAGAGGGGGGCTTTTGGCAAATACTGGTGGTCACCCAGGAGGAGAAGGGGGCCAAATTGTAAAAATGGGTCATGTAGTATAAGTATCACTTATTTTGGTTTTGCTTACAGCGAACAGATTCCTGGGTAGCTGGAGTTTGCGTGAAAATTGGAACCGGTTGACAACCACATATGAAAACGGAGACCCTAAGCTGAACGCCCTCAAACCTGTGCACGGCATGAAGTGAGTATGAATAAGCGTGTGTGGGTGTGTGTGTACTTCGGCAATATTTCAGTTTAAACACCTTAAGCTCGTTTATGTCGTTTAGTTAATTGAATTGCAGGCAATTTCCAGGGCATACCATGCAAGTTTCAGGGAACTTGCGTGGTTTTAAAAATTTCATAATAGCTTTGCTAAATATCAAATTATTCTGGTGCCAAAGAAAGAGCTACCTTACGTTGCACATTGAGCTATCTGAAATATTTTTGCACTGAATTTTTAGATATTTTTTGATACGACACTCATTAGGTAGGTACTCCTAAAATTATTTATGTTACAATTAAAGTACAGAAAGTTGTATCCTCTGCGATTATAAGTATAGTCGTTATGTCAATGGTGGGCTCAACCCACTAATAGCCCAAAACTGAGAACAAGTCTCTCTTATTATCTTAGGAGGATTAATGCATATTTACTCCACATCACTCTCCCAGTGCGGATTTGTGCTGGTTAGTGGTCAACTTAAGTGTCGGACATTTTTACTTAGGTACATTTTTAGGTAACAACTTTTAAAAATGTAAGATTGACATCTTTTGAAGCCGGTTATTAATTAAAATAATATTGTTGAAACGCTTCTAAGGGTGCGTACAGATTATGTAACATGTTATATAACTTCTGTTTTATAACACGTCCACACTATCTAACATTGTTGTCTAACAATGAAACATGTAACAAGACCGTACACATTAAAATAACATTGTAATATAACAGTGTTATATAACAATTCAATGCGTGTCATTTCTTAAAATATAGCATATAACATTGTTGCACAAACTAATAACATGTTATGGTGCGTACAGACTATATAACAAAACATGTTATAAAACATAGTTAAATAACATGTTTTTTTAATATGGACGATATGTGTTACAAAAACAAGTTATATAACATGTTATTAGTTTTTGCAACAATGTTATATGCTATATTTTAAGAAATGTCACGCATTGAATTGTTATAAAACACTGTTATACAACAATGTTATTTTATTGTGTACGGTCTTGTTACATGTTTCATTGTTAGACAACAATGTTAGATAGTGTGGACGTGTTATAAAACAGAAGTTATATAACATGTTACATAATCTGTACGCACCCTTATATAACTTGTTTTTGTAACACATATCGTCCACATTAAAAAAACATGTTATTTAACTATGTTTTATAACATGTTTTGTTATATATAGTCTGTTTTTTTTTATAGCCTGAAGGGCTGACGTAAAAGCAGAAAGTCTGTACGCACCATAAGATTTTTTTTGTATTGTTTCAGAGCCATGACGATGATGTTTGTGATGATGGCACATTCCATCATCGCGTACCACATGAGTTACTTATACAACCCACAGTTCCTCGAAATTGTAAGTACCTATCTATGATTAATTATTATGACACAAAACTCAAAACTATTCATTAACAAGCGACCCGCCCATACCTCGCTCGGGAACCAGAGCATAATTATTATCCTTACATGTATTTTTCTGTTTAAAATTGTCGCATCGAATACTTATAATTAATTTATGGATGTGAGACCTACGCGTGAATTTAAATTTAGTTCATTTTTTGGTTGTAGCTCCCTAGCGGCTTGAATTTCTATGACATTTTCAACAACAATCCTTATATATAGCGAACGATTTTCACAAAAGTTTAAAAAAAATATGTACTCAATCCTTCCTCATGAATCACTCGTCTATTGATGAAAACCGCATGAAAATCCATTCAATATACAGTGTTTAATTTTTCATAAGGAGACTGACAAACACGGGCGACTTCGTTTTATAATATTTTATAAGATTTACTTGAATAAAATTAAATAGTTAGACAAAAGAGGTAGGTAGGTAGTACTACATGTAATAACAAAAAAAAATAAAGATGGACTTTATATCATATCCACTGATGATGTACCTACTGATAAGAAGTATTTCACAATGGTTATAAATATTCTTTTATCTAAATTAGCACACCAGCAACCACATTGTAATTAATTAATTACTTAACGTAACGTCCATTGAATTTAATTAGGTTTGTTGCAAACTTGTTAATTTTTTCCCGCTTTAGTGACGTCAATAAAAGCATGGCGGAGTGTTTTCATGCGTTCAAAAACATTTATTTAGATAATTTTAAAATTTTTTGTTAGAAAAAAATCTTACATTTTAAACAACATTTTATAAATGATAACTAAAAAATTAAAATCAAATACCTACAATAGAATATTACAATATAGCTGACAACCGTACCTATGTTTTAAATGAATTTAGATGGATTTCAAACGTTCTTCTCAATCTTAAAGAAAAACAGCATTAAAATAATATTGTCTGTGCAAGCAAAACAATTGCATTTGTTAAACAACCTATAGGTACGTTTTATAGAATCCCAATACTAATTGATTTAAATTACCAATTATTCAATCTAGGAAAAGAAAAACCCGAGATTTATAACGACAACATCAATAGGACCGGTCCTACCAGATCCACGAACAACGTGAATTCATAAACAAGACCTAGGATTAACCGTTGTTAGCGGAAATTTCCTAAGAATGAAGCCAAATGGAGCAGAGATGGTAAAAAAATAATAGGATACAATTACACCTCAAAGCCTGGAAATGCCGTAAGCGTCTTTCGAGAAAAGGTAGTTAGAGTGTTCTCGGTGGAGGTAGGTACGTAGGTACCTATTTCGAAGCGTTCTTGACGGAGGCACTTCCGGGACAATAATTATGTAAAATGTTACATTACCTACCTACTTGCAATCTCATATATAAAATTCTCGTGTCAAATGTTAGTCACCAAACTCATCCGAAACGGCTTAACTGATTGTAATGAAATTTTGTATGCATATTTAGTAGGTCTGAGAATCGGCTACTATGTATCTATTTTTCATACCCCTAATAAGTGATAAGGGTTGTTTACCCTTGACATTATTTTTTTAAATTTTTGGACAAAATTTTTTGTTTTTATTTTTCTATAATTTGGCATTAAAAATACATACAACCCTAAATTTTCACCCTTATATCACAAAGAAAACCCTATTTCAATAGTAATTTTCCTAGAAATAATTTATATGGCATAACAACGTTTGCGGGGTCAGCTAGTAGATAATAGGTATGTAAAACTTTCAACTGAGTGAACTGATTTCAATGATTCTTTTTTTATTCGAAAACGGTGCTAAAGTTATTCTGCCAGTTTCGGAGAACTAGAAATAATTTAATCATTTATTCATACAGATATCTCTGACTTTTAAATTGATGAAATGATAATATAATTATGTAGTTTGTATAAAAAAGTACTTTACAAATAAAGTAGATTTCAGGTTTTTGAGTTTTTTGATAGGTAGGTAGGTAGGTAGGTATAGTTGTTTGATAGCTTTACATCAGCAAGTGGGAATTCCATGCATTAGGTAGTTTTTATCATCTACTAGCGAACCGCCCTCGCTTCGCTTCGGGACCCGTAAGTATCAACCGCGTAGGTCCCGCTCCCGTAGGAATTTCGGGAAGATAATAAACTATCACCAAAATTAATTGAGGTTAAATTAAATTAAACTTAGAAATAAAGCTTACGACAAAATAATAGCAAAGTAGCAAAGGATCACAGCAAGATTAATTCAGATTAAACTTGGAAACGCGGCAAATTTGATTACCATAAAAACGGTTCTAGTGTGTTAATCTTAAAAGATAGACATATACTGTCGTGGACATTTTTTTAGATCATTTCAAGAGGAATAATTCTTTCATACATATATTTTTGGTATCTTGAATCGTTTTCGCAACGCATGCAACGAAAGCCCTCGAGAATGAATAATTTTCCCCGTTTTTTCCACATTTTCCATTATTTCTTCGCTCCTAATTGTTGCAGCGTGATGTTATATAGCCTATAGCCTTCCTCGATAAAAGGTCTATTCAACACAAAAAAAAAATTTCAATTCGAACCAGTAGTTCCTGAGATTAGCGCGTTCAACCAAACAAACAAACAAACAAACAAACAAACAAACAAACTCTTCAGCTTTATAATATTAGTATAGATACTAATATTATAAAGCTGAAGAGTTTGTTTGTTTGTTTGGTTGAACGCGCTAATCTCAGGAACTACTGATTCGAATTGAATTTTTTTTTTTGTGTTGAATAGACCTTTTATCGAGGAAGGCTATAGGCTATATAACATCACGCTGCAACAATTAGGAGCGAAGAAATAATGGAAAATGTGGAAAAAACGGGGAAAATTATTCATTCTCGAGGGCTTTCGTTGCATGCGTTGCGAAAACGATTCAAGATACCAAAAATATATGTATGAAAGAATTATTCCTCTTGAAATGATCTAAAAAAATGTCCACGACAGTATATGTCTATCTTTTAAGATTAACACACTAGAACCGTTTTTATGGTAATCAATTTTGCCGCGTTTCCAAGTTTAATCTGAATTAATCTTGCTGTGATCCTTTGCTACTTTGCTATTATTTTGTCGTAAGCTTTATTTCTAAGTTTAATTTAATTTAACCTCAATTAATTTTGGTGATAGTTTATTATCTTCCCGAAATTCCTACGGGAGCGGGACCTACGCGGTTGATACTTACGGGTCCCGAAGCGAAGCGAGGGCGGTTCGCTAGTTACTCATAAGTCTTAGTAACCACTATGTTTTGCAATTAAAACTATTCTGTGAAAACGATGCTGTTAGCAAAATTATCTAATATCTTTAAACGAGCAATTCTTGTATATTTATTTATTTATTTATTTATTTATTTATTTATTTATACCTATATATATAATCACGATCTCGGAAACGGCTGCAAAGATTTTCATGAAAGTTACAGATTAGGGGGTTTTCGGCTCAAGGAATCGATTTATCAAGGTCCCAGGTTCGAGAAAAGCTCGGTTCCCGAGATAAAGAGATTTTAAAAACATCATACTGACGTCATCTATGAAACATTAGGATAACTTCTATGAGGTACTGTTTGTAACGTGTTGAACTGACGCCATCTATGAAACATTAGGATAACTTCTATGAGATACGGTTTGTTTGTTTCAGTAGTATGAAACTAGATGGCGCTCGAATATATTTTTAATATTCATTCTTACGTTGAAGCGCTATTTTTGCGTTATACCTCCCTATTTTCTGTTTGAATAAAATTAAAAATCAGTGCGATTATCTCGCTTGACCTCGCAGGACGCGTAGTGATAGTTTAACGTGCGTTTGTGATATTTACGAGAATATTTGTAAATAAATGTTAGTTTTGTTATTATCGATTTAATAATATATTTTAATAAAGTTTTAAATAAATAATGGTCAGATCGATGAAATTACTATTGTTGTAAATAGAATCAATAAAATTTTAAGTACGCCTAACAACTTGCTCATTAAACTAAAAGTATATTTATTTATGTTGTTTAATTATCATAAACATTCAATACATTTTATCGCAAATAAAAATTTCAGTCGGGGACTGCCTAAGCCTGCGAAAAGTACGAAGGAAAGTTCAATGAATTTATCTAATTAAGTATGTACCTATTTAAAATGCAATTAATTCGCTCACACAGTTAACTTCTATGAGGTACTGTTTGTAACGTGTTGAAATTTCAGTAGTATGAAACTAGATGGCGCTGTACAACTTTGTGAAACACGCTGTTGAGATCCTTTGGCCGTAACATAAGTAAAATGAATTTTGTGCTCAGTGAACAGTTGTATGATTTGACTCCTGAATAGATGGCGGAATTCCTCGTATTTCTTGCGATTCATACTAAATATAATTTTCAACCGAGCAAAGCTCGGTCAACCAGGTACTAATCTATAAAAGGGCAAAATAATACGACTCGTGTTACAACTTCAGTTACAATTTATTGAATGACTAGCTTTTGCCAGCGGCTTCGCCCGCGTGAATTTCGTTTAAACTTCACCCCTTTATTTCACCCACTTAAGTGTCATAAACGTAAGAGTAGATAAAATATAGGTATACTTAATCAGAAAGCTTCGAACTGCTAAGCTATCGGGAGTTACACGTGTTATTGTGAGTCAACCATAAAAGATAGATATATGCTGTCGTGGAATATTTTTTATATAATTTTAAGGAGAACATTTCCGTCATACATGATTTCTGTGTAGCTTTAATCATTAAGGTTAAAAAATGGAGTAACTTCTCCCGTTTCCCCAACATTTCCCTTCACTGCTCTACTCCTATTGATTGTAGCGTGATGAAAAGTATACTATAACCAGCGCGGGAGTATGAAAAATAATTGTACCAAGTTTCGTTAAAATCCGTCGAGTAGTTTTTGTTTCTATAACGGTTATACATCAGACAGACAGACAGACAAAAATTTTACTGATTGCATTTTTGGCATCAGTATCGATCCCTAATCACCCCCTGATAGTTATTTTGGAAATATATTTAATGTACAGAATTGACCTCTCTACAGATTTATTATAAGTATAGAAGAAGATAGATGAAAGTATTGACAACAACAAATCTTCCTTTGCTGTCGTCATTCCATTTTCAAATAGGTACCGGCCAGGTCGCTGGCCAGTAACATTTTAATAGAAAACCTGAAAAGAAAGATCTGACTCCTCTCCTCTCCTCTCAAGTCCACTAAAACACTACTCTGCTCAAAAGCACCGCTCCTCTCAATAGCACCTCTCCACTCCACATCTGGCAACACCAGTATGCCAAAACTGCCCTCGCTTCAGAACATCTCATATCACCACCTCCTGCAGTCATTGCTCCTCACAGTTGTTATAGCACAGGCATAAAAATCCTCCGTTACAAATCTTAGTTGGTAATTAAGTAGGTATAATGAGCCATGTAATTTATTTGTTACTATTAATAAATGAAAAAATACAGCGCCTCCGTTCCATTTTTGCTTCATAAATTAGGTGCGTGTAAGGAAAATCAGATTTAGTTATGTTTACTTTTTTATACCTAACCTACATACCTACCCAGTTTATAAAATGAAGAAATAATGGTAAGTTCAAAAATATGGACAAATGTCGCTACATCCACGTACGTACCTAATGCTAAAAAATTCTCCACGTCAACGTTTGGACTGTGGGAAAACAACGAAAGAGTTGAAGTTAAAAAAAATTGGTTGCCTGTAAAGTCGGTAGTCGGTATACGGGCGAAAGTTTTACGTGACAACGACTTTGAGTGGTAAAATAATTTTAATGTGAATATTCATTCGTATAGTAGGAAGAAGGATGAAATAATTGTAACAATTTAAAACATTTATTTATACTGTCTAACCGTCATGTGAAGGCGGAAGCAATTTAAGTTTAATGTTTTATTTTTGTTAAATAGTTCCTCACTTGTAAACAAGATGGCATTGTACCAATTTGTGAAACGCGCTAACGAGTGTAACGTGGAGTTTATATAAGAGAAAAATTTGTAAAGGGCAATGTGTCGACTTCTTTGGTTTTATAATAAACTGCTATTTTGGGTTTGGAAGCAGTTGTGGTTATTTGTGAAGTTGACCCTGCGTTCCCGTATCTTCATGGGGTAAACATATACAAAGAATTATATTTAAAACATTGTAACACCATCCGCCATCTAGCGCTGCTAACCGTTAGACCATTAACCATTAGTTACAACTAAGTGAGGTAACAAACTAGTTACTCTACTTTTCCAGAGATGGCGCTGTACCATTTTCTGAAACACGCCAACGTGTGTACGCCGTAGCTACTATAAGTAACGTGAGCGGAGCTACTAACGCAGTTTCTTGAAGTGCCACCCGGCAAACCAATTTATAAGACGTTGTCACGTCAAAAAATCGTGCGTAGAGTCGATGCGCTCAGACGAATTCGAAAGTGGAGGTTTTTTTAATTAATTTTTACCGAAAAATTTCTTACAGAAACTTCTTTTCAACGCAACCTGTCCTTTCCATTCCCATGGCATACGCTCGCCAGCTAAATAGCTTTAAACGCTTTACGCAGCCGTCTCCAAAAGCCACTACAGTTGCACAAAAACATGTCAAACCTGTACAGTCACAGTATAATTTATAACCAGAAGTCAATGAGCTATGAATTGGACGATTGGACCGCCAAATATACAGCGCGGAGACATCACTTAATTATATCAATAAATAAATCAATAGATTAAATAAACAACGTTTAAATTACATTCAAGCATGATGTCATTAATGACTATGATTAACTGTTACGATTATTTTGATACATACCTAATATTTTATTAACTCATTTTTGTTAAATATTGAATTGACAGAATGGTGAATAATTAAAGTCATGAATGAATTAATCATATAAAATAAAACTTTTATTACCAATTTAATGACTACATGGTCATAATATATGGTCATAGTGTTTAGTATTTTTCATCCCACCTATTTTTTTTTTTTTTTTTTTTTTTTTTATGGAATTAAGATAGCAAACGAGCATGCAGTACCACCCTTCCCCTGCCGCCCATAACAACTGTGACCGACCTAGAACTAGACTCAAAGGGACTAGGATGGTTAGTCCAGTTAGTAGATGGTGTTAGAATATTAGTTGGTTAGTTTGTTAATAAGTGCGAGGACAGGGTATGTTAGTGATAATTAGTCCTGTTAGTTAATGTTAGTAATAGTCCAGTTAGTTATTGTTAGTATGAGTCTTGTTCCAATTCGGTCACAGATGCGTTGCTACCCCTGAGGTCTGAGATGGTCGCCTCTAAAAAAGTGAGACGACTTGGTTCGGTCTTAAGGGGATCCAAAGTTGGTGTTTTCTATTTAGCGGGCGGGAATGAATTTTCATATAACTTTTCCTGCCCGTTATTTAAATAGCGGGCGGGAATGAATCTTCATATAACTTTTCCTGCCCGTTATTTAAATAATAGTCGGGTTAGTCGGGTTAGTCGGGTTAGTCGGGTTAGTCGGGTTAGTCGGGTTAGTCGGGTTAGTCGGTTTAGTCGGTTTAGTCAGTTTAGTTAGTTTAGTGACTGTGACAGTATTATTCCTGAATTTGAGGCGCCTTTTATTTTCTCATAGGGGGGATGAAAAGTAGAGTGTATCACTCGGGAGCAAATATTTTTGGCTCGGGCGACATACTTTGAATCCCTCGCTACGTTCAGGATTCTACTAAACTCTACCTCGCTACGCTCGGGATTCTACTCTAGAATCCCTCACTTCGCTCTGGATTCAAAAAAGCACCCTCGCCGAAAAAATATTACTTTGCACCCTTGTAACACAATCTACTATTTACGCCAACTAGTAGCTGCGTCATACGGATAATCCCTGTAAAAATAAACTATTTCAGACCCGTAAATAAAACCTAATAGATCAACGAACTCATTAATGTCAGACTAGTAGGTACGTAGATACTAAAATTATACGTACCATTTTTTATCAAGTGTTCATTATAGAAACTCGCAATATCTGCTCCTCAGGCAAGTCGTCATCCTATGACGACAATCCTGCACAACGGCTCGGTGATCGTGGAAACCTTCATAATGCTATCTTCGTTCCTGCTCGCATACAACTTGCTGCTTTACGTCGACAATAACCCAAGCAAGAAGATGGATCTACGTCTCTTCATTAGGGTCATTCTGCAGAGATTTGCAAGGTTTGTCTATTGTTAAGTTAATTTATTTAATGGCTGAATATTTTGATGGCTTTATCTGCAATACTGGACGAAAAATTAAAAAGGGGCGTACGGTTTACATGCATCGATTTCTAATGTCCCTAAAATTATGGCGGGTACGAAATCAGGGAAAAATTTTGGAGCAAAAAGTCAGAAGAAATATGTGGATATTAAAGCTTATAAATGAACGGTGTCACAAGAAAAAGAAACATAAGCTTAGGATTTCTTTATTCTCTGCTTCTTTAGTCGACAACGAATCTGTGTTAATGATGTATAGTATAGTAGGTAATACGTCCTAATGTCTGATGTCCATGGGCGACGGCCACCGCTTAGTCGGAGGCTTCTCTGCTCATTATGTCAATGATTTACATAAAAGATGTTATCTGACATGAGGACTGATGATCTGAAAAAGATTTTAAATATATTCTGGACACATAGGTACAATCAGCCAGAGTGGACCGAGTAAAGATATTCCAATATTTAGTGGACCTGTACCTAATTATTATGAATGAGTGAAATTCATTTCATCGATAAAATTTATATTAATCGGTAACCACAATAAAATAATTGCTTTTTACAAAAAAATAACCGACTTCAACCTTGATAAGCAGAGATAACTTAAAAACTACTCGCCAGATGGCGCTCAATTCAACATGGAAGTGTAAAGTTCTCGTCACTACAAATTAATCAAGCCCAAACACTAGATAACTGCAGTAAATCGTTGAGGAGTTCCCTCAACTGTCTTTCAGCTTCATCAGATCGACTCCAGACCTTCATGAAATGGTAGCGCTTTAATGTACTTATGATAACATGAACAAACACACTAGTCGTCCATACAATTTTCGAAAGTTCCCCTCGATTTCTCCGAGATGCCATCATCAGATCCTGGTGTCCTTATCAGAGGACCCCACTGCGCATATCTACTTTACAACAAAAAAAATGGCTTGTATCAAAATCGGCCCATAAACGACGAAAAAATCGCTGAACGTACGTAAAAAAAAGCATATATACGGTCGAATTGAGAACCTCCTTCTTTTTTGAAGACGGTTAAAAATTAAAACCATTAATGGCTACAACTTAGCAGATGTGATAATATGGTCCAGGAAACAACTAACAATTATCTATTTAAACTCCTGGTACCAAGGCTGAATCCGTCTTTAATGTTCATGTTTATAACGTGAATTAGCATCCTCTCCTCGGAGCCTCATCTTTCATCTTAACTCACTTTTTGTACAACTTGTAACCAATCGAACTGGCTTTGCGTACGACATAATCCTGTGCCTTATCTTTACCTTTCAAAAGCAGTTTCTAAGATTAGCGGTAAAAATGCAAATTCCAACCGATAAAACAACAAAAAGGCAAACTTAAATAAAACTTTGTCATGAGACAACGATCAAAACATTGAAGTACCTACTATACTTTAGTACATAGTATCTCGATGGATCAAAACGATTTTCGAAACTTTTAAAGGCTCTCCCAAATTAATCAGCAATAGCATAGAGTACCTATACCTACTAACTTTGCATTATAGTAAAAGACTCAGTTTTGTAAATAGATAGCTTTACTTATTATATCTATGGTTAATTACTTACTAGGTACTTAGATAAACAACTTTAAGGTTTAATTGAGCTCGTGTTTAGCTAGGTCACTTCTTGACATCTGATAGGTGAACTCCCAAGCTTCCCCAGTTCACCGTACTACCTACTTATGGGACTCTACCGATTTTACATGGCAACCATCAATATCCAACCAAGGCAGCAAAAATCATCATAGCCAAAACTTGTACCCAGGATAACTCCAGTGCACCTTTTCGTGGTGGGGTTGACAGCGACCTGGTGGCGGCTGATGTCCAGTGGCCCCCTGTGGTACATGGTGGAGGCGGAGAGCTCGCGCTGCCGGGACAAGTGGTGGGCGCAAGCGCTGTACATCCACAACTTCGTCAAACCTGACGAGAAATGCTTGTTGCAGACTTGGTGAGTTGGGATTTATACTTATATAAATACCTATTAATAGATGACGAATGCGATTGCGACATATGGTTACACATACATAATATATCTAAATGAGATATTAAAGTTATTTACATTTTTAACGGACTTCAAAAAAAAGGTGTTTGTAGGAATGTTTTTTATATGGATGTATAATGAGTCATTTGTGAACCGATTTTAATTTTGTTGTTTATTTGAAAGAGCACACGTCATATGCGGTCCTATTACCACCAAGTCAGGGTCATATGATGGAACCGAGGGAAATTCTTAAGTACATTTTAAGTTCATATTATGCCTAATTTATACCTACACCACCTTACGCGTAAACAAAGAAGCGGAAAATTTTCGCTTCACGAATGCAGATCTAACTATCCGTCAATCCGTCAACCTTATTTACATGCTGTGTATTAATTAGTGCAATTGGTGTATAAATATAAACCGTACTAATTGATTAATAAATGAATAAATGTAAACTAATATTATAAAGCTGAAGAGTTTGTTTGTTTGTTTGTTTGGTTGAACGCGCTAATCTCAGGAAGTACTGGTTCGAATTGAATATTTTTTTTTGTGTTGAATAGACCTTTTATCGAGGAAGGCTATAGGCTATATGACATCACGCTGTAATAATTAGGAGCGAAGAAATAATGGAAAATGTGGAAAAAACGGGGAAAATTATTCATTCTCGAGGGCTTTCGTTGCATGCGTTGCGAAAACGATTCAAGATAGCAAAAATATATGTATGAAAGAATTATTCCTCTTGAAATGATCTAAAAAAATGTCCACGACAGTATATGTCTATCTTTTATTGTCTTTCATTTATTCACGGTTCGATTAATCAATTCGCGGGTCGCTTAACGGCGAATTAATTTTATTTCTGGCTTTATTATCTCATTCGCGATTTTATTGACTTATTCACGGATTTCTTCACTTTACTTAGAAAGCACTCAACGGTATCTCTACATTCTTTTTTATCGCTTGCCTTAATGGTCGATGCATCCGTTCCTTTATCCACAATACAGATAAGGATATCTGCTAATGTTTCCGCCCACATTCCACTCCTTCCATATAAATTTAGCTAGCATGGCTCAAAGGACATCATTGTGACAGTGAAAGTGAGCCGAGTCTACTATATAATGGATGTGAGTATTTTCTTAATTTCTTAATTATCTGTTGAAAACTTTTAATTTCCTGTGTGCACACGTTCTAGACATGTATGTACATATTCATGCCCGCGATATCTGTAGGTGTTTCGGTATTTTTTTTTCATAATATTGTTGTTCTCATTTTTATGATTTGCTAATTATCTAGTGACATCTTTTCATTTCCTATGTGATATCTGTAGGTCAAACTCCCCTGATGGTAAATATTGAGACATTGCCCACCCGTATAGATTATTAGCATCGAAGTACATAAGATATGAAGTAGATACATTTTTATCAAAATCTTCCATAAATGGATTGTTAGCCTTTGCGTGCCGTTTGCTGCATTGAGATATCCCAACCCTTATACCCCTTGTAATAAATGATATTTTTTCTATATCTGTAAGCAATTCAAGTTCTATTTTTGTAATTTTTAGCATTGCATCCCAACTTAATCCTGGAGCAGTATAATAATGAGTTGGATCTAAACCATAGGTTTGTAAGCATAACATTCTAAAGTTTTCAAATATGTCAGTTAGAAGTAATACATCAGTTTTAAGATACAAGTTGGAATAATCGAACATATTTTTGCAGTTAAAGTTTTGCCAAACATTTTTAGCGTGGTTGTAATCATTATCTGATATATGAGAATCTGACAGCGAACTGTAAAACTGATTTTTGTCTGGAAGTGATGTTAGGTTTAAGCACTCAAAAGATGTCATAAATTCGTAAGGATAAATACCCTTCTTTCTCACAAGATTGAAGTCTTCATTAATATGAAAGTTACGTTTTAAAGAAGTAAATTCTTTATCAATCAAATTATTAGCTAATTGACTAAGGCCACATGGTAAAAATTTTATAGAATCTATAAACCTCAATTCAACAATTTTATTATTTATTTGTAATGTTTTCGAAAATGAAATATATTTTTCTTTCGTCTGCGGTATAACTTCGATATCACCATCAACAAAATTAAGAGCATGAACAATAAAATGAGAATCATAATGGCTAAGATTATGTAAAATTACAGGAATATAATTCGGTATACGAAACTTCGAGTTACATAAATATTATGTACAACGCCTCTAAAATGTCCGGTTTGTGGATTGTAATTAAATTCACGTTCACCGTTTAAATGAGTTTCACATATGAAACAAGTGTCCGATGTTGAAACCTTAATATAATCATCGTTTGATAATGCTTTAGGAGCTACCTCAGTACTGTTTTTGGTACATATAAATTTTAAGTCTTTATGCAAACGAATCATAAATTCTTGTGTACTGTTTGGGCCACAATATGTTTCGTACTTTGACAAGTTATCATCATAGGAGCATTTTATGTAGTAACCGAAACTATACACTTCATGTTTTTGGACATGTGTAAGATTTTAATGGATCGTTAGAACATGATTCGATTGGTGTTAGAAAAGCTTCAAAATCTGCATATACAACAAATGGTGTTTTAAGTTTTTTGTTAAACTTGTCAAATTTTAACTTATCATTAGAAACTGACTGTCCAAACCAATTTTTTGATGTTTTTTGAGAATTAGGTAGTTCTGTTTTAATATGAAAGCAATCATGCTGTTGGTGTTCTGTCAACTTTACTTGACTAGGAAAATGTAATAAACATCCATCACAAATATAAATAGCATGTTCATGACTTGAAATTTGATTACTGACTAAACGCGACATATTTTTTATATAACAATAATGATTATTTCTTCCGTTTGAAAGCAATAATAAATTAACATGGATACCCTTACGACATTTTGTAAAATATAAAGGGACATGAATGAAAGACAACAGAATGAGTTTTATTGATTTTATCAAATTCTAAACCGAAAACGTTGATACTAATATTATTTAACTTTTCCACTTTTGAGATATCGGATAATTTAACTGGAAAAGAGACACCGTCAAACTTCAGTTTATTACAATGCATGCTATAAGATGAAACGCGATCAGGATTTTTATTTACTGGATACAAAGCAGAAAGCAAAGCCCATTTTAAACATAAAATATCTACGTTTTTAACATTAATAATTGCTCTTTTTACCATAATGTCTCTGGGTAAATCAATATATGACGAACCTCGTAGGGGATTAAATTTGTTAACATTCATGTCTAATGACTTAATAAAATTCAGAGTCCAACCGCTATCTTTTTTTTCAAATGTATTAATTTTATTAATAAAAGTGTCACGTAAAGACGAAAAAATAGTAGATTGTATGACAAGGGTGCAAAGTAATATTTTTTCGGCGAGGGCGTTTTTTGAATCCAGAGCGAAGTGAGGGATTCTAGAGTAGAATCCCGAGCGTAGCGAGGTTGAAGTTAGAATCTCGAACGTAGCGAGGGATTCAAAGTACGTCGCCCGAGCCAAAAATATACTTGCACCCGAGTGATACACTCTACTTTTCATCACCCACTATGAGAAAATAATATATATATAATAGAAAATAATAGAAAATAATACGTAAAAATGCACGAAAACTTAATTTTAATTTGAAAACGAAATCTTAATTTGATTTCTTTTTTTATTATTCAGCTGGCGGGGCCCTCGCGTCGAACCAGACATTCTTTATTCAAACAATATTTGTGTTCGATTTCTTTAGCGCAAAATACTAAAATGTTCTA
Organism: Hesperia comma; assembly: GCA_905404135.1. NCBI lineage: Eukaryota > Metazoa > Arthropoda > Insecta > Lepidoptera > Hesperiidae > Hesperia > Hesperia comma. The sequence continues at coordinate 14,031,460 of FR990015.1, read as the reverse complement.
AATTCAAAATAGGACGGAAAAGATCTAGCCGGCAGGAAAAGTTGTATGAAAATTCATTCCGGCCCGCTGAATAGAAAACAGCAACTTTGGAACCCCGTATGTCCGAACCAAGTCGTCTTTTTCGAATAGGGGTGATGAAAATATATTTAAATCATCGCCTTGAAATATAATGTAATTGCTTGTTTGAAAATCGAAGGAATTGGAAATATTTTTTGTTTGTTGAATAAAATCAGCATGCAATACAAAATTTACTTTGAATACGGTATGTTTTAGAATAGATTCTTCAATTAATGATTGAATGTCATTATGAATTGAATTTAAAAATATCTCTGGTGTTTCAAAAGATCCATCACTTTTACTATTTATTTTATACGATATTATTCTCTGTCCGAACGCTGATTCAACAACATAAACGTTTTGCAAATTATCGTGTAATTTTGATGCTTTAGTTTTATGCCGATTACTTTTTAAATGATTTGTAAAATACTTCTTACATACTAAAATTTCACATACATCACAATGTACCTTATCAGATTGTGCAGCAGAAGGATGAGACGAAGTAGAAGCTTCATGTTTTACTCTTTTAGTTTTGTGGGTATTATTTTCGATGTTTTTGGTTCTTTTTCGGGATCCTAGACCTAACTGACTGTAACAATACAATTTAAGAGCTATAAAAATATACAAAACCACATCATAATTATTTTACGTTATACTTCTTTTCTAAAGACCAAAAAAATTACATATATGTAAAGTTTGTTTATACTTACATTATATTTGTTTCAATCTCACAACAAATTTTCACTAGTTCTTCATCATTGTCATCATTAAACATAATGCTTGACTATATCACCACATAACTTATAAAGTTCAGACTCAATTTGATCGTTGGAATCCATTACGGCTAACTTGGAACACATTCGTTAGGTATCTTATGAAATAGTTTCTGGTTGTTAGCTTCTAGTTATTTATATGCCCAATGCTGTGGGTGGGGGCGTGATACTTCTAGTTAATGTTATCTCTTCTTTTGCTTTTACTTAAATAATTTTTTATAAGATGAGTCACGGTGGGAGCGTTACATTCCTTGGAGTTTGTCCTCGATAAAATATTTTGAACAATTGTGCTTCCCGGCGAGTGTCTTTGTAATGTTGTAGATGATGTCCCGCGTACTTTGATAACGTTTATCATCTTCTGATTGCACATAATATTTTACTCGAGCATCGGAGTATTTCCAATAATTAATAGGTTCGATGTTGCGTATTTTATTCATATCATAGACATCGATTTTTATGAGATGAGTAGCGGTGAGAGCGTCATCTTCCTTGGAGGAAATATAAGAGACTCCGTCGTCACGTGCTGCTGATACATATGAAGATTGTACTCCGAGTTTTTTCTTCTTTTTGGGCTTCTCAAAGAACATGTCTATGTCATTTATTCTTTTGATATTATTGTTTTTCTTCATATTAACAACTAATGAATCGTCAGGTTCCTCGGGCGTGTCCGGAAAATAGTAGCTTTTGAATGTGTCTTGCTGAAAGAGAACATAATACAGGTTAATTTTATACTACGACACTTTATTATTAGGTTATCGAGAGCTGGTTCATTATACATGGACAATTAATGCAAAAAATATGGAAATACCTACAGATATCACATAGGAAATGAAAAGATGTCACTAGATAATTAGCAAATCATAAAAATGAGAACAACAATATTATGAAAAAAAAAATACCGAAACACCTACAGATATCGCGGGCATGAATATGTACATACATGTCTAGAACGTGTGCACACAGGAAATTAAAAGTTTTCAACAGATAATTAAGAAATTAAGAAAATACTCACATCCATTATATAGTAGACTCGGCTCACTTTCACTGTCACAATGATGTCCTTTGAGCCATGCTAGCTAAATTTATATGGAAGGAGTGGAATATGGGCGGAAACATTAGCAGATATCCTTATCTGTATTGTGGATAAAGGAACGGATGCATCGACCATTAAGGCAAGCGATAAAAAAGAATGTAGAGATACCGTTGAGTGCTTTCTAAGTAAAGTGAAGAAATCCGTGAATAAGTCAATAAAATCGCGAATGAGATAATAAAACCAGAAATAAAATTAATTCGCCGTTAAGCGACCCGCGAATTGATTAATCGAACCGTGAATAAATAAAATTCGCGCATAATAAAACCGCGGATTACTTAATTGAAGCGTGAATAAAGTTATGCGCGCTTTAATTAATTAATCCGCGGTTTTATTGATTGACACGTAATAAAACCGCGAATCGTTTAATTGACCTACGCGGTTGATACTTACGGGTCCCGAAGCGAAGCGAGGGCGGTTCGCTAGTACGACAATCACATGACGTAATTGGTAGAGATAAAACTAATTACAAAGTGTTACCATAGGTTCCTGGCAGTGGACATGCAGTTGTACGTAGTAGCGGCGTTCTTGACCCTGGCACTGGGGCGATGGCCGAAGCGCGCGCCCCTGGTGCTGGCGCCGCTGCTGCTGGTCGCTGTCATCGCCAACTACATCGTCGCCTACCACTGGGACCTGAAGCCGATACTCTTCATCACTTATCCTGAGTGAGTCATGTCTTCTAATCGATTTATAACGATGTTTAAACTATTGTCTAGTCAGAGTGCATATGGAAATAATGTCAACACGCCATTAAAATTATTTTGTAGGCAAAGTTCGCTGTTTGTAGGTTTATTGCCAGCTGACATGTATTTCACAATAAAATGCTAGGCAACCTGCGAACGTGCTCTTTTTGCTCGTTGTAGGTAAACAACACACTGCTTGAAATTTAATGTCCCCGCCAAGCACGCTATAACTAGGTAGGCACATGTTCTTAAAGGGCCTCGCGGGAGCATTTCCAGTGTCTCAAGAAGTAGGTAATTGTAACCTGTAATCTCGATTAGATGTGACCTATCTAGATGTGCCCTATATATCTATCTACATCTCTAACTAGGACTCAAGTCTAATAGACAATTCTATTGATGGCAGGTTGATGCGACACCAATACATAAACGACGCGTCGTTCAAGTGGCTTTACGCGGCGCCGTGGGGCAACCTGCCCGCATCCCTGCTGGGTCTAATGGCGGCCTTCTGGTACTATAGCATGAAAAAGGACGACGTTAAGCTCGAGGAGAAGAAGGTGAGAACTTCTATAAGATTAAAGACAGGTAAAACATGAAAGAAATATTTGTTATTTGGTTTCAAGGATCTTCGATTCATGCGATGTCTCTTTGTGGATATGAAATATGAACTCTGACTGAACTGTGACTCCTCTTAACTGAGGAGGTCTAGAGTTTATTGAAGAGATTATGGGCCAACACAAATTGAATTAAAAAATTTCACGCCATCCAAAGGCCATTGACGTGTAGGTACGACTTTCAGTAGTTTTTAACGATAAAAATAGCACCAGAGGGCCCACTTAACAACGTGCTAACTTATCGAGCTAAATGTTTCAGTCAAACTAACCAATGTTTCTTGATGTGCAGTGGTTCCGAGTGGTCACCAATCTGGCGGTCCCCGCCATCCCGGCAGCCATCTTCTCGGGCTACGTGATCCGGAACTTCACGTCGAGGGAGGCGGTGGCGCTGTACGCCGCGCTCGACCGACCACTGTTCACCGTCATCGTCACCGCAGCCATGCTTGGGTTTTTCTATAGGATTAATGGTAATTACGTCATCCATCCATATCTACAAAAATATTATAAAGAAGTAAGATTTTTGTTTTTGAATATCCTACTATCCTACTAATATCCTACTAATATTATAAATGCGAAAGTTTGTAAGGATGTATGTGAGTGAGTGGGTGTGTGTGTGTGTGTTTGTTGCTCTTTCACGCAAAAACTACAGAATGGATTTTCATGAAACTTTGCAGTAATATAGCTTCGACATCGGAATAACATAATTTGTTGTAGAGATTTTTGAAGGGACTGGTTACCCGAAGCGAAGCGAGGGCGGGTTTACTAGTAACGGATACCTAAACTCAAAAACTACTTGACCGATTTCAAAAATTCTTACACCTTTATAATGCTACAAGAGGGTATCGAAAGTTATTTATAAATATAAAATACGTGTTATTCAAAATAGCAAATCTTCCGTCGTTCTTTAGATTTGTTTTCAATTTTTATACAAGATTTTTTGCTTCGAAGCTCCGTTGGCAATTCCAACGAAACTTCCGAATTTGAAAATAAGAAACGGTCGATATCACCTCATGTCCGCCTGCGGTGAAATACGTACCATGACTCTCAAGTAATGTTGACATTATATTTTTCAGAAACAGTATGGCAGTTGATGTCGTGGCAAGGCTGGGCGGTGCTGTCGCGCATGTCGCTCTCCGTGCTCATGGTGCACTGGGAGTACAACCTCACACAGGTGGCCATTAAGACCAACCTCGCACTGGCCTCTGTCGATGAAATCGTGAGTACTAACCATACTATATTGAGTGGACGTTATTGTCCTGCAATATCAGGGTTTACCAGCTGATATATGGGCTATGGGCGTTCGCAACTCCTGATCCAGAAGGGATTATTATTGGATTTTCGGGGCACATTTTTAAAGGGGACAACAACCGTAAATACTTCAGCTCAGATGCAGGTAGTGGGACTACGCCCTCTCACCCCTTCCCCTACCAGGTTACGTGATATATTATAATGTATGCTTACCAACAGCTGCGATGAGACCTACCTGGTTTCTTGTTCAACAAACTTATGTACACAGTTCATTAACCTCCCGCAAAAGGGACTTAGCACTATAACCTCTTATGTCGTTAATGACCGACCACAAATGACCTTAGGCTTGAGGTAGAGTAGATAGAGTAAACCCCAAGAATAGACCCCCCCCCCTTCCCTCTTGAACACAAATCCTTTACCGATCCTTTTATCTTCTCCACAGAGCGGGCACTGGTTCTTCACGATGTTTGTGACCTACCTGACGGCGTTACCACTGCATCTACTGGTGGAGCAGCCGCTACAGCGCTTCCTACAACAGCTGGTCTGATCACCAGCCCCACCACACCAGGCATGCCACCAGACCGCCACGTCATGCGTCAGGGCGAAGAATTGTTGTTTAGTTGCCTTTCGGTAAATGTAGGTATGCACGTTGCAGTTGCTGGAAATGACCTCTATTGTAATGATTCGGTATGGATTCGGTAAATGTGCGCAAGTTTTTTGCTGGAAATTACCTCTATTGTAGTAAAGACGTAGGTATACCTATACGTATTTTTATCAAGTTTTGTTTAATGTTCCGTGATCATTATGACAGCATTATTCGCAGTTGTTTAGCTACGGGTATTCCTAATGATGTGGATAGTAAATGTAATCTTGAAGTAGGTATTGCTTGACCAGAAAAATAGAAAACCTGTCATGAGGGCGCTAAAGTTTCCTTTTTTATGGCAACAGCGCAGGCAACAGTAACTATGGTAACGATCATGTCGTTATTGTCAATTCGACAACTAAGTCGGAAATGTTATTTATGGGAATGAATATTTTTTTATACGAACTGTTATTTTAACACACATAGAAAACCACTTTTCTTTCACTACTATGAATAGTTTTTAGCATTTTATCACAATACTAGCTTTTGCCAGCGGCTTCGCCCGCGTGAATTTCGTTTAAACTTCACCCCTTTATTTCACCCACTTAAGTGTCATAAACGTAAGAGTAGATAAAATATAGGTATACTTAGTCTTAATCAGAAAGCTTCGAACTGCTAAGCTATCGGGAGTTACACGTGTTATTGTGAGTCAACCATAAAAGATAGACATATGCTGTCGTGGAATATTTTTTATATAATTTTAAGGAGAACATTTCCGTCATACATGATTTCTGTGTAGCTTTAACCATTAAGGTTGCACACGCGACGGAAGCTTAAAAAATGGAGTAACTTCTCCCGTTTCCCCAACATTTCCCTTCACTGGTCTGCTCCTATTGATTGTAGCGTGATGAAAAGTATACTATAACCAGCGCGGGAGTATGAAAAATAATTGTACCAAGTTTCGTTAAAATCCGTCGAGTAGTTTTTGTTTCTATAACGGTTATACATCCGACAGACAGACAGACAGACAGACAGACAGACAGACAGACAGACAGACAGACAGACAGACAGACAGACAAAAATTTTACTGATTGCATTTTTGGCATCAGTATCGATCCCTAATCACCCCCTGATAGTTATTTTGGAAATATATTTAATGTACAGAATTGACCTCTCTACAGATTTATTATAAGTATAGATAAACACTCAAAATAATAAGACAAATAAATTTGTGACATTGAAAATCGTTGACAAGCAATTTATGATTGACGTTTAGCAAGTACTTAAACGTTGTCAGTAAAACAAATTAGTTCCATGAGTTTACCGCAATATGGCGAGGTTTTTTATATTCCTGGACTTCCTGGTCAAGCAATACCTACTTAAAAGTTTGTTGGCCAGATCAACGTTATTTAATTTTCTTTAGTTACCGAAAACTCTTGGTAGGTATAGTCCGTTTTTTTTCGCTACGGAGTAAATTGACACATGCAAATGTCAAATTTCTAAATAATGTTACCAGCTTTTTAGATATAGTGTTGTACTAGGATACCGGTTTCATGAATCGTAACTTTTTACTCTTACCACAATAATTTTATTATTATTTGACAATAGACGAATCTTTTAAAAGTCGTGGTGAATATGGAGCATCACAGATAAAAAATATATATTTATTGATTTTAATAACTTATTTCACTAAGTAAATAAGACAATTACTTATTTATAATTGAAGAATACGTAATAAAATACATTTAACAACAAGAACAACACATTACGGTTGTCGCCACATTGTTAAAATTTTAAAGACACATTGTTGTAATTATTACTGAAAAACGATACTAGATTGTAAATTACGTAAGGTTACGGTCGTGGCACATCACTATTAATGATTTGCAAAAAAGTAGCAACAAAGCTTATGTCAATTTAGTCCGTAGCGAAAAAAACAGACTGTAGATAGTTTTTAATACATAGGTATATTAGTAAAATTTGGTGTCAGTAAATATACGTTAAGTAGGTGTAATATAACGGGGGTAGTCACAAGGTAAATTTATGTAGAACTTTAGCTTCATCTCGACTTTATGTCCTACCTTCGATTTCAGGAAACATTTCACCATCATTTTCGACTTTGTAGTAAAATTAAAACTCTACGACCAAATCCATTAAGTGGGTAGGTACTAAGATGGTAGGTACTAAGTGGTAGTACCTACCTATGTATTTACCTCGCAAAGGTATATTTATAAAAGGTAAGAAGGATGAGCGAATATTTCCTAAAATTAGAAGTAGAATCAGGTATAGATTATATTATAAAAGTGAATTTTTTACTACTATATCCCTATGAATAGGCATACATTAATTTATACCTAAAAGTACCTATTATTTGGGTTGTGATTAATGAGACTAATGTTATAACAAGTAAGTTTGTTTGGGCGACTTCATTTGTCTTCATAATAGGAATTAATGTCAACCCATAATTCAAACACGGATTCAAATGTTTCAATGAACGTTTTCAACTAATTATTGGAGTTAATAAATAGTATGAGGCGTTACTTTTGGAACTCCATTATTACAAACTAAAAATTAATCTACATTGGAATTGCTTTGCAAGAATTCGCGTGAAAAACTTGTATGATGATTACACTCATGCAAATAGCCCAAATACACAATGAAACAGAGATAAAATATACACCAGCATAATATAATACGTATCACCACCAACACGTGTGCCGCCCCAAAACAAGACATCCTCAGTGTAAGTAAGTAGTATATCTTTGCGCACTTGCTAACGGATTGTTGCAAATTAGATTAATTTTTAGTTTGTATTTGTGGAAATTAAGAATAAAACGACGAAATAATTATATTGAGGTACTGTTTCCGTTTTGAAAATTTATTTTATTTTAACTGTAAAACCTTTATATTAAGTTCTTCCTAAAAGCGTAACAGAACTGTGAAGTTTACAAAATTACTAAATAATTTGTAAGCTGAAAATTAAATAATAATTTTTAACATATTTATTTAACATTTTCAATACTAATGGAGGACAGTATCTTCCATTTTCTTAGTATTTTCAAGTAAAATACCTGTTAAATTAGGTATCTCCACCTGTGATATTTTTAAAGTACGTAGTATAACTAAGCTATAACATTAATTAAATAAAACAATGTAGAATGATCAAATTGTTTCTTTTCCCTGACTAATAAAAAAGATATCACATCATACTCGTAAATACACATTATTATTCGGTATATTTATAAAAATCTCACAATCCAACTTTGCAATACTTAAATATCAAGTATCGTCATGGCCTACACATATTCGTACAAATTAATAACACTACCAGCGGCATACATCTACATATGTCATTAAAGCAGTAAGTTATTAATTATTGGTCCTACAAGCATCTTTTGGTGCGTGGGTGACAGAGACAGCGCCTTACAGTTTACCTTACCTATAAGGCGCTGTCACCCACACGCCAAAAGATCCTTGTACGACTTTAGGAAATTTTGACAATCAGTTATACAGTCATAAACCATAAAATATGCCCTTATAAATAAAACAAACTTTCATTCAAATTATTATATTTAATATCAAAATAAATAAAATATTTTTCAATGTCACTGAATATACAACATTGTTAATTACAACTAAGATTCAAATGTGTTGTGATGTAAACAGAGTTCAATTTAAGTATGCATTAAGTAGGCCGTAAGTACCTATTACAATAAGTCGTGCGCCATAAAAGCTGTGTCTGTACAAGGAACTTTCGATTAGCACTTTAATAACAAAAACATTTCCAATAAATGAATTCAAGTCCCTACTTATATTATAATACAAAAGTAAATCTGTCTGTCGGTCAACTACCCTTTTCACGCTCAATCAGCTAAACTGATTTCGATGAAATTTTATGTGGAGATAGTTTGAGACCTTGGACAAGGCCATAGGATAATTTTTATCCTTTAAACATGTCCCCTTAGGATAATATCGGTATTTATAGCCGGACCCAAACGCAGGCGAAGACATAGGCTAAAACTAGTTTTAAACAACATCAGACTAATGTAACCATCGAAATTTTTATATACAATGTATCACAAAATGTGTCATCACCAACATTGCATGTAACGATATATTAAAACCTGTATAAAAATTTACCACAGTATAACCAGGATAGTCCTTCTAAAGTCGTCTACTGTCGTTTATTAAAGCGACACTAGCATAAAGGTCGATATTCAGTCATAACAAACACATTAATATAGGATTACAGAGGCAATGCAAGATTTTGAAACCATCTATTGCCTTGCCTGTCTCTAGCTGTCTTTTTCTAACCTTTGACTTTACATAATTAAATGTAAGACCTTTCTCACACAACGCTATTTGCAAGCGACTAGGATGTTGTCAAAGAAAAGAAGCGACGCGTCTACGATGCGTCTCCTGTCAGTGAACAGTGTCAGATACAGCAAATTTTGGATTGCATTGCAGTCGCGTATCTTATAAATAACGTAGTGTGAGAAGGGCCTAAACCAGGAGTAACTTTACTTTGCGTTAATTAATAAAACGGTTACTGTCTTTAAAAAGTTACCTTTGCTTAAAACTTAAAACTCTAAAATAAAGTTTTTCTCAAACATGTCACATGTAAAACTTCAATTAGTTATAGATGGTTTTACTGCTACATATGTATATATTATGGCTATATATTATGTACGATCCCCTTTGTAACCTTATATTAAGTCTTTGAAAGCTATCGACATAACAATATTATAAGGGTAGAAAAGACTATATACAAAACAAGCCATAACCGTTTACTATATAATAGCATAACCTATCCATTTCTTACTGTTGGTTGTCATAAGATTGAGCAAAGGGAAAACTATGTTTTCATCACACCTATTCGAAAAAGACGACTTGGTTCGGACATAAGGGGTTCCAAAGTTGCTGTTTTCTATTCAGCGGGCGGGAATGAATTTTCATACAACTTTTCCTGCCGGCTAGATTTTTTCCGTCCTATTTTGAATTTAGAACATTTTAGTATTTTGCGCTAAAGAAATCGAACGCAAATAATTATTGTTTGAATAAAGAATGTCTGGTACGACGCGAGGGCCCGCCAACTGAATAATAAAAAAAGAAATCAAATTAAGATTTCGTTTTCAAATTAAAATTAAGTTTTCGTGCATTTTTACGTATTATTTTCTATTATATATATATATATATTATTTTCTCATAGTGGGTGATGAAAAGTAGAGTGTATCACTCGGGTGCAAGTATATTTTTGGCTCGGGCGACGTACTTTGAATCCCTCGCTACGTTCGGGATTCTTTATTTAAAATATTACTTTGCACCCTTGTCATACAATCTACTATTTTATATCTATAGATAGGATATAGAAATTGGCCGCTTGTATAGTCACTAACTTAAGTTCAGTTGACAGCTTTGTTATTGGCCATTACACCATACAGTACAGTCATTCGGGGTAACTTTGATACATCATCGGCGTATTTTCTTAAAAAAACTTTTACTACGTCGCATATGAGATAAAAGTTATGAGTTAATCAGTGCCCTCTTGCTGGTTTTCATACTGTCAAATTGTGAAAAGTCTTTAAAAACGACAAAATATATTAAAAATTAGCAATTTTGTTGTGTGTCAAAGTTACCACCCCTATATGGGTAACTTTGACACCGATGATATTTATCAAAAAATCTTCTAAACTACGTTACTTATAACTTTGATGTAACATTTATTAATAAGGTGATAGCCTGTTTTATGATAAGACAACAAAAAAAAGTAGTTTGACGGGTTAGTTTTCATGTAAGAGGCACTAAAGTAAGAAAATTCAATGAAAAAATATTGAATTTTGTTTTTTAAATCCTTTTTTGGTCTTCTATGAAAAAGATATTAAATGAAATGTATCATCAATTGATTACCTACATTGTTAGCTTTGAAATGAGACATATTTCGGCTTCCTAGGACGTCTACATCGATAGCAATGATTAAAACCACGAAACATAGATTAAGCGGAAGTGTGATACGTCAAAATTATTACTGAAACCGGTGTCGCCAAACGCACACAAACAAACGGTGGTCATTTACTCCCATATTGCTCCACAAATAGTGAAGAGTAGTTTTAATTGGTCGCATATATGTAAAGCTTAAATACCCTAAATTGTACAAACTTTAATGCAAAAACACATCTTGACTCTGAGCAATAGAGTTGGCTTTTCTATAAAGAAAGTAACGTATTTGCGACATTTTGTATTGACCAGGTGGCAAGTGATATTTGTGAAAAATATAATTTGATCTTTATTTGTAAGCAGTAAGGTTAAATTTTCAATGATTTGTCAACCATAATTCCCGTTATCGTTTAGTGATTTGACACAAGCGTGATTTTATCGATAAATTGGTTGGACCTATTATAAATGCAATTTAAAATGTTAGAGGATTCGCGATATTGATCCGACTGATTTTCATAATTTATTATTTGTTTATTACTTGTTATATTATATTATATCGCAACGTCAGGCGTTTCTGAGTTTGCAAATAGGTGTTATTATTTATAGGTGTTATTTATTATTATTTAACTTAATTTATTATATTGTTTATTCATTAACACGGCCCTGTTTGTTAGCGCATAACATATCTTTATTTATATAATTTATCTAAGCAGGTTAAAATTTTAAAGATGTTACATTACAATTGCTCACTATTGTAATAATAACTAATAAAATGTCGATGTCGATAAACTTTTTTCGCATCACCTACGGAGACGTGAATAGGTACCTCTAGAGGTGAATGAACCATGTAGATGACACGTGTAAGCTAAGCTAAGCTAAAGCAAGCTTTATTGCCCATTCCTTAAGGTTGATTTCAGATTAAAATATCTATTGGGTTTTAAGTAATTGAAATTAAATTACGATAATAAGATTTATTGCAAAAACTTCACTTACCGGTGATATGAAACACCTCCATTCTTAACATTTCTTGTTTTACTATTATTTTTACACTGCAAAACGGAACAACAAACCATAATTTCTTTGAAATACCGTAAAACAAATAGTGACACGAGACGTCCGTTCTTGAACCGGATGACAGCGATGACTGAAGGCAAGTATGGAACACAACCCATACTAGTGGCGCGCGGGCCACGCCTACATCGCATTTCCCTATATGTATGTTCCGTGATTAAAACAGTACAGGCGCCCGAGCAGCTTCGAGGTTGAAAAAACAAAATGGCTGCAATTTTTTCATTTTATTTCTGGGAAAATAAAGAAGTCCCGGGGGCCCTGGGATGTAGTCAAACATCCCAGGGCCCCCGGGACTAAAATTGGTAAATCGCAAAACTCAGGATACATCTAAGGGATAGGTACATACATTGATACTGTCAAAGTTACCCAGAATTTGTTCAAAATCTGACTTACCGGTATTATTTGTAATTTTAACGAAGATGCAATTGAAAATTAATAAAAATTGTTTATGTATCGAAAGTAGACATGTAAAAGATTGTATTATATTATAACACACCTTGATAGCATTAAAGTTTTGAGAAATATCTAAAAAGTTTTACGTCGGAAAAAAACACGAATAGTTACGCACGTTTTTGGAAGAAAGTTTTTTATATTAGCTTTGTTTGAAAACCACGTTTTATTTAAGATTACGTTAACGACGTTAATTATGTACATAAAATGTAATAAATAAATTTTATGCGCCAAATGCTTTTCAAGTAAAAAATAAAAAACTATTTTGGGAGCCGACTGTCAAAGTTACCCTAAAGAATCAAAGTTACCCCGATTGACTGTACTCAAAACAATTAAATTAATTAACAATTATTTATCCCATTCTCTCAGAAACAATTGCTATGAGAATTTAAGTAATCATTAATAAATTAATCTGTCAACTGTCACTGCAATAAAATGATATTGACAATTCAAAATGGCGACCACAGTTCTAATTTACCGAAAAAGGTAACTTAGTCGCACTGTTTTTCAAGTGTCATTTTCAACTACTACAGTACATTCGCTACCATCTAATTTGTCTGTCTATGACAAAAAAGTCCTGCATAATGCCCAATTTTAACTATCTATCAGTTTACTATGATTCACATGCGCATGCGCGGCGCAAAGATGGACAAGGATAAAAACATCACAAAATCAGACAACGTTTCTTACAGTCGTTAATAAGTACCTAATGACTACATTGTTAAATGGACTAATTATTATTATAGTTAAGTATGGATTGTTTTTACACTACAGATTTGACTACGTCAGTATCAAATATTGTCCTTACACTCCTTACTAGCTAAAAAGCGTTAATTTCTAATAGCAAATTAGTAAGGCATTACCGATGTGATGTCGGCCTCCTTGAAGAAGAGAGAAGAAACAAATGCGTTACTAAGTTCGCTAACTTTTTAGTTCTCTGTCAGTTTATTTAATGTTTGTGTGAACTTTTTGAAGTATCTAATTGAAGCAATATTATCATTTTCTTTTTCATTAATCGTTACGTATTATTGTTAAAGAACTAGATTCTGATAAATCGTAATTAAAATGACTATGAATAGTTGCTACATATTAATATCTTTAAAACAAACAACAGAACCCTAAAGCTACATTTCATATATAACATAGCATGAATTATACATCCTATGCTATATAATAGCGTATCATATCATATATTATAATAATATAGCATACAATGTATGCACAATTTAATTTACACTTTACGTTAAACCTACTGACTCTTGATACAATCATTTGCTCTGATTATATCCAGTTATCAAACAGTATTGTGGTTACAATTAGAGATGAAACGGATAGCAGTTTGGCCGGATACCGGATATTCGGCCAACCATGTGGCCGGATAGCCGGATATACGGCCGCCGGATATCTGGCGGAACTTAGCCATTTGGTGCATCGCACATACACACACTTGCGTAGGCGGCGCGCGAACGATCGGGTGGACTCGCAGGCATGGATGTAGAAAGTCAAGATGCGCCCGTAACATACATAAGGCGCACGGCGAGTGGTCAACATTAGGTTGTGTGATTGAGTGATTTATCAAGTCAGTCTGTTGTAGACAGCAGCGAGTTACACATCTTCCTTACGCATAACTTATTTCAGATTACGTCCGCAAAAGTATAAAATATGGCTTGCTGTGCCTTCAAAAAATGTTTTAACAATACAAGAAACACAAATAAGTCCAAAGGAGTCACTTTTCACACGTAAATATTGGATTATTATTTAATTTCATTATTTCTAAAACACTGACTCTGTTAAAATTTATTTCCAGTACGTAAACGTATGACAGAGACCGAACTACTAAAATTACAGTACGCGGAAGCGAGATATCACTATGTAATTTTTTCGCTTTCAAACAGACTAATAAAAACCAAATTCGATTGCTAAGAATGGAATGCAAACTTTTTTTACCGAAACCGAAATATCGTACCGGCATTTTAATTCATTAAATCGTTTCTATAGGAGTTTTTGGTTAATTTTGTTTCTTTTTGGTTAACGTTACATAAAAAAGAAAATACGTCATTTTGCCTACTTTAATTATGTATAACGGTTTTACTGATAAAGTGCTTTGGTTGTGAAATCCCTATTCCCGCCATTAATAAGATCGTGCGCCGTGCGCACGCTTTGGTTCCGTCCGCATATAAATTTGCATTTTATTTTTTAATAATTATTTTGATTGATTCCTTTTTTTCTTACTTATTTCTTTTCTTAACTAGGTTCCCTCGAGAACCGATTATTAAAGAAAAATGGATTAAAGCGATTCAAAAAGAACACGAAGATGAAAATATGTCGCAAGTATGTTTATAACACTATATATATTATAAATATAAATAATATCTAATTATGTAATAAATAATAAGTTTATTATAATATGTACAATAAGTATATAAATAATATAATAAAAATATATAGTAGGAATTGGAAGATAATTATGGTTTTTACAGCGATATTTTATTTGAGAACTAAAAGCAAACCGAAATACCGGTTTCGGAAATCAACGGAAAAGAAGAACCGGTTATCACAGCGTTTCAGTTGTGGAATCCCTATTCCCGCCATATTTTATATTATTGTAATCTGTGGTCATGCGCCGCGATGTGTGCGCGATGTCGCAAATCACGGAAGCACGGGCCCATCTAGGTGTTTATATCTCTGCTCGCAGGTCTTTTCGTTGATGAGCGAAGTTAGCAATAGGGTACTTTCCGTAATGAAAAAGAAACTATAAAATTTGATAAAAATAAAAATGTATGTAGAAATATACTTTAATATTCTGATTTTGAGTCACAAAAGCACATAATTATTTTAATAAACAATAATTATTAAAATTCGAAATTTTTAATCGGTATGTCACGTGACCTAAAACACGAGAGGCATTGGTGTGACGTCATAAAGGCAAACCAATTCCTCCGAACTGTCAGTTCAGTTTCGTGCATAACAACTTGCGTACGTTGAATGAATGCCGGTCATACATACAGTGCCACAAACTTATTTGACCCGGTAAGGGTGGCGCTATACTGTCTTGGTATTTTTCTGACAACAGTATAACATTTGCATTAGTTCCAATTTTGGCCACCGGGTCAGATATGCTTGTGGCACTGTACAATTTACCATTATTACGTCATCAAAATGGCTGACAAGTTCTGACAGCGTTTTTCCGGAAATAAAAAAAGAATTATTTTCTCTTATTTTAAGACGAGGGAGCATGTTTATTTTGCCGAAATATTTATTTTTTGTTGCTTTTTATTAGGAAAATCAAGTTTATTTTTCACTACCGAAAGTACCCTATTGTTTCATTCATTGTCTTATTGTGTTGATTGCAGTGCAGACATGTGCGTGATCGTTTTAGGTTATTATTTTATTTGTGCTCTTCTTATTTGAAGTATATACATAATTTTAAAAGATATAGCAACGAGAAATTGCATCGGTGAAAAAAAAATCGTCTTTTTGGGAATACTTTGATATAAGCAGTGAAAATAATAAGTAAGCTGTTTCTTTATTATGCAATGTAAACATTTCTTAAGTTAAGTGATACTAAGACTAACTAAATAAAGCAAATAATTACATAGAAATATAATTTTTATCCAAATTTTTTTTATTCGGCCGGATCCGGTATTCGGCCGGATAGTATTAAGGCCGCCGGATAGGCCGGATACCGGATAGTTACCGGATATCCGCTTCATCTCTAGTTACAATTACCGATTTAATATCATACAGTGAAGGCAATGCCAACTCCTATTCCTAACATTACTCCTCAATATACTACGGGTACTGTCGATAACATTCGGTTTAACCTACATGTCATCTATCTGTCAATTGTCAGGTTTACAAAAAAATAGTATGTCAAAAATAAAACTGTCAAAAAGTTTAAGTTTTTAGAATCATTTCAATTCATCCACAACATTATGCACAGATTCTTGATTTTCCTCAATCCCACATGAATAAGCTTTTTCATAAAAATGACGAAAATTCAACCATAACACACTTCATAAGGCTCATATTATTATTCCTGAGATGAATTTGAGTTTGAGTTAAGCATACATAATGTGTGCAGACCTTTAGGTATACAGCTATATTATTGAACGCACAAAATATAAAACATTATAATGTACAACTCACTTCGACACAAAATACTATCTCGAGTACCCGTAATAGAAATCAATTAATTATGTAGACTGTAATAATCATTTTTAATCACACAATGTCAATCACGCACTGTACGTTATCCATCACGGGTGTAGTACACCGCTCACTCACGCCGCTACCCCACTAGACAATGGACATGATACACGTTTACACACAGCGATATATGCCCATGTCGTCACTTACACATGCGTAGATAAACCACAAATATTTTCTAATGCAATATACGACATTTTCAGAACATTTAGCCCTCATCAACCAAACTACTCTTACGTTATGTTAGTACGCAACTCAACGTACGTAAATGCATATGACGTACGTAGTTTCTTTACGCAATTCTCTAAACTCATATAATCGCTAAACTGAGCAATGCAAAAGCAACATTATTACGAATCACATACGCACGCGTGTATGACGCGAGCCGGCAATATATCGCAGTGGGTACAGTGGGCCGCCCAAGGCACGCTATATGTGCAAGGCACAGTGGTCGTCGAGCGAGCACTAGCTGGCCGAGTTGTTGTACTGCGGCCGGCCGGCCAGCTCTAGCAAGTAGCGGTCCGGGTGCTCGATCCAGTCCGCCGCTGAGATCTTCACCTGGAATCGGAACATTAAAGTTATACAAATGCTAACTGTCGGCCCCTGAGATTAAGGTATAGTGCCACCAACTTATCTGTTCAGTAAACGGCGTCGCTAGTGCAGCGTTCAATGTTAGCATATAATAAAATTTGCCGACTGTAAAGGGATCTCAACAACTTTGAGACCTATGATTTTTACCAGATAAAGCATGTTGCACATAATTCGATGGCAAATGATGACAAAGTCTTTCCGACTAATATAATATGTAGATACACAACTTGGGCTGTGGCTTCTAACTTAAACTACCATGCAATAACTGCAGTAACATTATCATTATCTCAATCCATCAGGGCCCACTATTAAGCATAGGTGTCATCTCATGATGAGAAGGTTATGACCATAGTTCACCATGCTGAACAAGTGCGGTTTGGCAATGTTTTCCTTACCGTTATAGCAAGTGACATATAAATGTTTAAAACGCACAAAACTTAGACAAGTCAGAGGTACGTGCCTGGCATTCGAACACGGACGAACCCTCCGAATAGGAGGCGGAGGTCTTAACCACTAGGCTATCACCGCTACAATTTTAATCTTTATTTTAATCTCTATCAATATAATTATGTGAATAGAATTATAAATTTAAATATTCAAAAGTTGAAAAGTTTCTCAATAATTCTCAAGTATCTATTAAAAAAAATCGTAGATGTGACGTCCCGCCACAACAGGGGTAGTTCCGTTCGCTGGTAATGTGGTAGGTATCAATAATAATTATAACACTTAACACAACTTCATCAACTGTGCATGCGCGTTCCCGCCAACTGAGTCAACTGACATTCACCACAGATCTACACTACTCACAACGCCATCTATCTACACTGCATCCACATCATTCATTAAACGTCACAGTAGACATCCAAAAATAAAAGAATTACGTACTTAGGCCAACACAGCCAAATTTTACTTTTTCATGTAAAATTAAAATTTCAGGACAAGAGAAATAAAAGATCCATTGTTATTGACTATAATTGTTTATATTGCTTGACCAGAAAAATAGAAAACCTGTCATGAGGGCGCTAAAGTTTTCTTTTTTATGGCAACAGCACAAACAACAGTAACCATAGGCGTCGGGCACACGGCACCGCGCACCGCCGCGGTAGGCGGTGAAGCGGTTGTGAAGTTGTATTGGGGTCTATGAAATCCGTTGATGCCTAACACACGTACACCGACTGACCGCGCGGTCGAGCGGTGCTCTCACCGCCACCGCCCCTCCGCGCTGACGTCCGCGCGGAGGGGCGGCGCCAAACACACGAGCAACCGCATCACCGCGCGGACCATCGTTGGTGCAGGGCGTGTTGCAATTGAATGAAGTCGGTCAAAAATGGATTTCGATGTCGAAAAGTTTATTTCGGAGATTGAAAATCGCAATGCTATCTGGGACATGAAAAGCCCACAATATAGTGATAGACTCCTTAAAATGAAGCAATGGGAAGAGATTGTTAACTTATATTTGGAGCCAGGGCAAAATTCCGACAAAGAAAAAAAAGAACTTGGTAAGTTTAAAAAATATGCCACCACTTCTGCATCCATTCTTGCGAGTGTCTGTGATCAAACTGGTCAAAACCGCGTTAAACCCATCCGCGCGGACAGGCGCGTAAACCGCCTCACCGCGCGGACCACCGCCTCGAAATCCGCTTTACCGCCACCGCCTACCGCGGCGGTGCGCGGTGCCGTGTGCCCGACGCCATAGTGACGCTCATGTTATTATTGTCATTTCGACAACTATGTCAGAAATGATATTTAAGGAATAAAATGTTATCTTAATATATATAAATCTCGTGTCACAATGTTGGTCCGCGATGGACTCCTAAACCACTTAACCGATTATAATAAAATTCGCACACCATGTGCAGTTCGATCCAACTTGAGAGATAGGATAGTTTAAATCTCAAATTATAGTCGCAATTTTAATTTATTGCTAATTATTTGTCTCTTATTATTTGACAGTCACAATATTATTTGACAGTCACAATTATCTGTTAACTCCAAATGATTCTAACAGATGTCGATACCTTTCGACTGGGTTGAGTAAATAATCAATAGATGGCGCTGCTATGGTAAATCTACGAACGTGTCATATAAGCTAACCCAGAGCGCCGAGCGGGCCGCTATGTTTTTATATACAACGTTCACAGTTTTTCTGTAGTGTATTTAGTATCAGCCACAGGTATCAGCCTTGCACCCGTGCGAAGCCGGGGCGGGTAGCTAGTTTTATATGAAATATTATTTTAGCACATAGAAAACCACTTTTCTTTCACGAATTTGAACAGTTTTTGACATTTTAGCACAAAATAGACACTCAAAGTAAAAAGACAAACATGAGACAAACTGTGACATTCAAACTCACTGACAAGCAATTTACGATTGACGTTTAGAAACTAAGCGTTGCCAGTAAAACAAATTAGTTCCATGAGTTTACCACAATATGGC
The DNA here is from genome assembly GCA_905404135.1 of Hesperia comma. NCBI lineage: Eukaryota > Metazoa > Arthropoda > Insecta > Lepidoptera > Hesperiidae > Hesperia > Hesperia comma. Next base: position 14,011,724 of record FR990015.1, on the reverse strand, counting down.
GAGGTTTTTTATATTCCTGGTCAACCAACATTTTATATTTTATAAAAATAATTGTCATCGTGATCTGTAAGTTTGAGGGGTTCCACACGAGAAATCCCTGTGGAAAATGATGCCAATGCGCCAGAGAAATTTATTCAGCTTTTTCTTTTCACTCATTAGCTTGTAAACAAATCGTTCACTAACCCCTGTAACAAAGATATAATATTATATGAAGTATAAAAAAAATTTGATACCAAATATATTCAGTGACACCTTAATCGATTATGCAAAAATAAGTGAGGAACATAAAATAACTGAAATATTTAAGCGGGACTATTAATTAACTTGCAATAGCAACACTAACCTGTTGCAACGGTGACGCGTTCTGCCACTTTTTCAAACGTTATTTTCGGAGTTAGCAGGCGATTTTCTTCCCTCATAAAATCTAAAACTTTTAACATAACTAATTGTGCAATAACTTCTAAGAGGCTCAGGCATTTTTAATCACTATTTGCAATTAAAATCGAATTAAAACACATAGAGCACTCGCACTTCAAAGAATTGACAGCGGACATGACATTTCAAAATTGACGTTGTCTTTTTTTAGTTCCAATTTATTCTACTGAACAGATAAGTTGGTGGCATTATACATTGTAAAAAGATATGAGTAGTCCCGAATATGTAAACAGGTATTCATATACGAATATTTAACGACGAATATTCAGCCGAGTAACTAACCGAGACGTGAAGTAAAAGCAAACAAACCTGTCGTTGTCTTTCAGCCTCCTTGACCTGCCACTTCTTAATCTCCAGCTGCGTCTCACGCGACGCCTGGTCCCCGCAACCCCACACCTGGAAATATTTATATCAAATGAGTTTTTTTTTATTATTGAATTAAGGTAGCAAACGAGCATGCAGCACCACCCTTCCGCTGCCGCCCATGGCAATTGTGACAGACTTAGAACAAGACCCAATTTAGGGACTAGGGTGGTTAGTCCAATTAGTAAAGTAAGGCCATCGAGAAGCGATACAAAATGTAAACAAAACCAATGCAAGGTCATTAGGCAAAGCAGGGGTATGCAACTTTTTGAAACTTTTTGATTTTAAATTTATTGTAGTATAATTTTGTTTATACAATATATTTTAAATAATATCTACCAAATTGAGTTATTATGTGTAATAATTGTTATTCATAAGGCTTCTAAACGGGCAATGTTTTTCGGCAATTTGTGGCTGCATCATTGGCTCCTTATTGCCGGCTATATTTATGGCTGAGCAATACATGGCCGAGCAATATGTCTGCAATAGTATGGCTCATGTTACAGACGCCTAAACGGGCTACACAAACCGACAACAATGGCTGACGAAATCACACTCGTCGCAGCGGCTTATATTGTTTTAAAGGAAAAATCAAAAAAGAAAAAGGGGAGAATGTGGATTAGACCTTATTTAAATAGGCTAAACTTTAGATAATTTATGTCAAGAAATAAGCATTGATAAAAAAATATTTGACAACTTTTCAAGAATGTTAAAGAGTACCTTCGAGTTAATCTTAAACAAAATCGGACCAAAAATAAAAAGAAATGATACAAACATCAAACACAACATGACATTTTTACTGCACAGAGTACGAGTATAGCAATTAATCACGGCGTCACTCACAAACTTCATATCGCGCAGAAAAGGATGCACTATACCATATTAATAGAGAGCGACGGAAACAGCAATAGAACTTGCTGGGCAATATTGCAGAAATATCGATCGCTCAGCGATCCTCCGGCAACCATGGCCTGCAATATCGGCCATACCAAACATGTGTGGCTATATGGCTGGGATTGCCAGCAATATTGCCAGCCACTGTGTTGCAGCCACAAATTGCCGAAAAACATTGCCCGTATAGAAGCACCTCAATAAAAATAAAATGAGTTGATGTGAGAATAATAATACTAAAATGATAGGCATAGCAGGCAGGTATCTCAGTCAGTTCAGTCTGATTTGTTTCATGTTATTCTTATAAAATTTGAATTATGTTGTAGATTTACATTTAATAACGAGAATAATAATAATGTATAAGGAAATGAGGGTAAAAATAATCAACAATAACAATCTAACAATAATTAAATAAACAACGAAAAATAACAAAACTTCGACAAACAACATGTATCACCACGAGCGCGTTCCGAAACCGAATGAATCATTATTTATTATTATAATACTACTCAAATGGTCGACCAAATGCTTACGAACTCATCTCGACCTTGCCATAATTTTGCCGCGAGAACGAGACAGTACGACAAATACACAAGATGGAAAGAGATAGATAGTACATTGTAAACTCCTCACTCGTTTTCCAGGTAAACGACCTTTTGTATCGCTTCTAGTTGGCATTACTTTAGATGGTGTTAGAATGTTAGTTGGTTAGGTTGTTAATAAGTGTGAGGACAGGGACTGTTAGTGATAGTTAGTCCTGTTAGTTAATATTAGTAGTGTCCAGTTAGTAATGATTAGTGTAAGTCTTGTTCCAATTCGGTCACAGATGCGTTGCTACCCCTGAGGACTGAGATGGTCGCCTCTAAAAAAGTGAACCGGCTCCACACCTTCCTATCTCTAATTAATAAACATCGAAAACCTGCCAATACTTTTTATATTTTATTAGCCGAAAAGTAAGCAGTCATGCCACCTGTTGGTAAGAGATCACAATCACCTATAGACATCAGTAACCGAGCCGCGTAAGAAGAAATTATTGGCTCTCAAGCTTTTAGTCGTCGTGTATTGTCGTGGACAATAAACATATTTATCAACATCCTAATTTCACATTGCTTTAGCGATATTTCAGCAGTCTATCCTTGACCATAATCCATATAACTGTGCCGAAACATCCGGAAAACAAATAAAACCGTCACTACCCCTTTACATCATAAAACAAACCAAAATCAATCAATGCCTACCTCAATAGCCTCGAGCGTATACGGCGCGCCCTTGTAGCTGAACACGTCGAAGTCCTCGTGGATGTCGAGCAAGGGTTTCCGCGGGTCGGAGCCCACGCGCACGCCCTTCGGGTACCCGCGGATCGACGTGTTCAGGTACATCATGCGCGGCGCCTGCTCCACCACCGAAAAACTGCGGGTTACGGTTAAGAAGGATATGTAATTCCAGTGTGCGTGTGTACGTACTGTTACGTACAAAAAAATATAATCGTCATCTGTAATTATTGCAGAAGGAATATCGGAGTACAGAATACGGCATAGAGAATAATTATGAGTTTAATTCAAATTTTAATTAATAAAAACGAGGGAAATTGTATATGTTTGAAACGGAAGTGAGGTCACTCTTCGTTAAGGGCAAATAGAAAACAAAGCGACCACAATCCTTTTCAAAGAAAAAGTATTTTGGTCGCTTTGCATCGTCGCATCGCGAAAGATGATGTCATCACAATTATGTCTTTGCGTTATTGCAGTTTGAATTATTTAATAAGAGTTGTAATAAGTTAATAGTTTAATAATTGACCCTTTTACTCACAACATATTTTTACAGTATTAAATTAACGTAAAACGTCGAAGCCCTTTAAACCGCAGAAAGGTGTGAGACAAGGATGCATCCTATCTCCGATCCTCTTTAATATCTACGGGGAATATAAATAATGAGACGTGCCCTAGAGGATTGGGATGGTGGTATATCCATTGGCGGCAGAAAGATCAGCAACTTAAGATACGCGGATGACACTACATTGTTTGCGTCGTCTGAGGAAGAAATGGCACAACTGTTGTCCAGAATACAAAAAGAGAGTGAGCTAGTTGGCCTCACCATCAACAAGGCGAAAACCAAAATCTTGATGGTAGATAGACCCGGCTTGCTAATTCGTTCCAATGAACTCGGAGACCTGGAGTTCGTTGATCAGTTTGTCTACCTCGGCTCTCTTCTCACTAACGAGGGTGGTACTGAGAAAGAGATAGCCAGAAGGATCCAAATGTCCAAGGCAGCTATGACTAAACTCACTAGGATATGGAAAGACCGCAACATATCCCGTAAAACCAAAGTGAGGCTGGTACGGACATTGGTCTTCTCAATCTTCTTTTACGGCGCCGAATCCTGGACAATTAGAAAGAAAGAGAGGGATAAAATAGATGCGTTTGAGATGTGGTGTTGGAGGCGAATGTTGCGTATCCCATGGACTGCTCGCCGGACCAACGTGTCTATATTAAAGGAGCTCAAGATAACCACAAGGCTGTCCGCTATTTGCTTTCAGCGGATTCTCAAATATTTTGGACATGTTGCTCGAAGGGAGCCTAATAGCTTAGAAAAGCTGATGGTAGTTGGCAAGGTCGACGGGAAAAGACCACGCGGTCGCTCACCTACCCGCTGGTCCGACCAAGTTAAGACCCTCACAGGCCTGCCGATAACCCAAGCTCTAAAAACCGCCGAGGACAGAACATCGTGGAGAAGCATAGTGCACCGAGTGACCAACACTTTCAAGCTAGACACGACCTTCAGCAATGAAGACAACGACTAAGAAGAAGAAATTAACGTAAATATAAGCTCAAAAGAATAAAAAAAGTCTTTAATATTCCCTATCATCATAAAATATTGCCCATGTGGCGTGTTAGTACGTATGCTCACGTGGGATAGAGCTGCAGCAACGCGCAGTCGGCGTCGCCCTGGTACTGGTGGGTCTCGCGCCACTCCAGCGGCGCGCACGCCACCAGTGTCACGCCCTCCGTTTCCGGCGCTGAGCCGGATACCACCACCAGCGTTGGGCCCCTGAGACAATCAAGTGTACTCGGTATTATGGCGGACGGTAGACTGATGGGGTGTGAAGGAAGCGTGAGAAATGTCATTAAGTTACATGTATGTAAGTAACGCGTCAGTAACCACTCCAAGCCTTGTTATTAACGAGTTTTGTTTTGTTTTGTTTGACTTCATGATAAAGCGCTTACAGCCCCGCGGCATACGGGGGTCTTAATTAACAGAGTTAAGTAACAGCAAGCGCGGTCAGTTGTTGGATGGGTGACCGTCAAACATTTCTAGAGCTATTCCGTATACGTTAAGCCGTCAGCACCACTTATCGTTTGTAGCAATCGTTAAACTACAAAAGAGATCTTCGGGCGGTATAAAAAAATCCTGATACTTGGGTTGTCCACCAACCCCTCTACCAAACGGCACTGGAATGGCCTGGTTAGAGTGAGCGGTAACCCTTCTCAATGATGGGGAGAGGTCCTTGCTCCGTAGTCCGTAGTGATGGAGAAGTATGGACTGAAGCCAAGTTATGACCTCAATGATGTAATAAAAAGTTTCGCTAAGTTCAACCGAATGTCGCAAGTCTAGTTTCATTAAGTTAAGTTAAACAATAAGAAAGAGTTAGCCGGTTGTCTAAAAAACGGCAAAGGCTGCGTCTGGCGCGTCGGTCTACTACCGTGTACCCAAGAGATAATGTTTATAAAGAAATGCATTGTACTGTTCTGTCTGGGACACTTGACTGTATACTGTCTTTAGCGTTCATACTTTAATACGCTGCGCTGCGTCTGGTGTTTTAAGTCACCTTTTCTTCAAAGGAAGTAATTAGATAATTAAAAAGTGCTTGACCCCATTTTCAAAACAGTTCAAATGTTAGGAAATTTATATATTTACTCAAATTACATAGGGAAAATTATCGCATGACTGACGCGTTAGGTTTTTCTGTAGTCATCATCGTAACGAACTTGAGTCCGGAAGTAACGTCTGTCATCGTCATCAACTTAAATAAACACAGCATTGCCTTAAAAATTTACAGAAAGAATGTTGGTCTATTTAAATATGTAAAATAAAATTAATTTGTAAAACAATCCAATAAAATATGTGTTTACAGATAGTATCAAATAATGTAACATTTAAATCTTGTTACATTTTATATCCTAAAGGGAATCTGTAAAGTCCGGCCAAGTGCGAGTCTAGAGTCTCTTGCACGAAAAAAAATCCGTACGAGTACCACCATGCAATGCGACCAAGAAGACAGGACAGAACAGAAAGACAAACAGACATCCGAGCCTCAGTAATAGATTAAGTATTAATAGTCATAATATGACGTATGCTTATAGTTTTAAGAGTTAAATATTGTAATAGTTGTAAGCATCTAAATAAAGATGAATAAAACAGCTGTAAACCGATTATTTATTGATATCTACTAAACTGCTTTAAGAATGAAAATGAAAAAACAATAAACAAAAAGTAAATGGATAAATATGAAACTTCCTTGCTCTATACAAAGTACGATCAGAACTTCTATGATCGTACTTAATAAATGTATGTTAATTAAGAGATTTAAATCTCTTAATTAACATCCACAAATATAACATTTTTGCTTCTACCGTGGTGAAGTGGTTTTTCCCCCGTAAATGCCGCGGAAATAACGAGATCAACGGGCCTTTATGTTGTTCCATAACCTCCTCTATTTTCCAAAGGAAGTCCCATAAAAACGGTTCAGCCGTTCCGACGATTAACCCGGTTTAAACAGACAAGACAAGCACAGAAACACAAACAGACTCACTAGCTCCCAAGTCAAGCCACCGACCTGTAGGCGAGCGTGTGGTGCAGGAAGCGGTTGGCGCCGAGCCCGTGCTCGCGCGATGAGTACAGCGGCACCCAGTGCGACGGCAGCGCGCACACCAGCCGCGCCAGCCACGCCGCCGACGCCGTCGTGCCGCCTGCACCCGACAGACATAATATATGCTATCATTGTATGTACATACAAGGCTTCTGATAACTAAGCCAGTTCACTTTTCACCTGAGGTTGGGTTTATTATTCAGTATACTTTAAGACATTGCGAACGTAGCACATAAAAAAATTCAACCAAATTTAGAATTGTGGTAGTTAGCTAAACGGTTAAAAATCCTATCACCACGCATTTTTATCGTTAGCATCATCAATTCATGCTTGCGAACATAGTAAACGCATGCACACACACACTTGTTCATAAACACTAACCACCATACATATTGTTACGTATCAGGAGTAAGGGGGTTCGAGAAAATGCCAAAAATGCACAATTACACTATGTACACAGTACACACCAAAACACTATGCACGTAGGTACTCGTAAACACACTCGTCGAACACTGTATCGCCCTTACAAAACACTTCACTTCTCACTGGTATCGCTCGTAGGTATCGCTGGTTCTTCCCGGTTCCCCGTCCGAAACTAGAATGACACGCAGTGTGCCCCTTTTATACCACTCACGCACCCGACATGCCATTTCTAGAATATTCCGGCTAATTCCGGCCCCGGTTGGAATAAGGTTCGAGTATGTTCCTTGCAATCGACTTCGACCTTATGACTATTGCCGTAAGATAGAAGCGTCGTGCGCGTACTGTCGAGACGGCCGCGCTCTATTGTTCCATTGTTCTCTTGACATGTTTATGGCCCTTATTGTTTATTGCTACCGGTTTAGCGAAGTCCATACACCAGGGTTGTCACAATATTCATAAATATGTATAAGCCCCCATAAACGTGCACCGAACATAAACACACACGAACGCACACTCTCCCAAATGTACACGCACACCGCACAGTCTCGTACACACACTTACCTACACGTACACTCACGTATACGCACGCATACACACACACACTCACTTCCACGCTCAACCACCCACACCTCCTCACCCGGATGCTGCGGCGGCGGTTTCTGCGGGCGGCAGTAGCGCGCGGGCGCGGTGGCGGCGACCAGCCAGGCGGCGGACGGCGGCAGCAGCGTGGCGCCCGCCCAGCCGCAGCGGTCCAGCACCGGCGTGGCCAGCTCGATGCCCGCGCCCGCGCTGTCCGGCGAGCTGTGCGCCTCGATGTCGCGGTGACGCGTCGCCAGCATGTGGACGCAGTATCTGGAGGTACACCAAGTATGTCATGTATTGGTTATAAAAAGGCTTTATTTTGACAAAAAACGCGAAACCAAAAGAGGTTTATAATTTCACCCCACACGTAGATATAATAAACCCAACTTAAGATTGAAATGAAGAGAGGCGCTGTCGGACGCATTTGACCAATCGTTGCACACTAGTAACTGACAGATGAATGACCACAACGTACTTATGAATGACTTTTTAACATGGCGGCGTTAGTTCCAATTTTTGCCATTTCAGAGATAAGCTGGGCGCACTGTACAGGTATTGTTAGAAGCATTTTGATCTTCCACTGGTTTCAGGATATACGACGTCACACTTAATTTGTAATTGTTGCTAAAGTTTGATATCAAACGAAATAGGGCTTAATAAAAAACTAATGTTACAAATCAGCCTATTAATTTTTAATTAATGTGAGTGTATTTATCAATCATTATACTCAAGTAAAATCCACACTCTAATTCGGTATACCCATCTATCCCTCACCACAGTCATCTCGCTCCCACTCTAGCACACACACAACACCCAAGCAGACACACTCGCGTACCTGTGCACGGGGAATATGACGCGGTGACAGTGCTCCTCCAGCCAGCGGACCACGAAGCCCACGCTGTGCGACTCCTTGTTGTTGAAACACCCCTTCACCACCGCCGACAGGGTTTTGTTTATCTGTGAACATGAACGAAACGTGATTTGTGACGCTGCCTTACAGCCTCACAAATCCTTACAAGCCTTGCCTGTTACGTAGCTTTTAGACCTGCAACCAGAGGTGAAAAACATGTAATCGTGATTACAAATTACGAATTACAAATTACATCTGGAGGAAATGTCTCGCCAAGAACGCTCTATACTACATGCTGGATAGTTTTAATTGGATCCCACACAAATACCAGCTTTCCGTCCCTGTGATTAAGTAGGTATATTGCAGAGTGAGGGCAACAATTTGTAATGACGTAAGTTAAATTTTGCTTACAAGGTAAATTGAACCGTGCGCACAGATAATAAATTAGCGTAGAGTAGCAATTCAATATTCTCGGCTACTGAACCCAACCTTACCTGTAGTAAGGGCAGCAAGTAAAGGTTTGGAAATGATTCAATACAGGGGGTAAATCATACCATGAGACATGTCTGGGGACCCTCAGGGTAATGGTCCATGGACAGTTTGTAGCTAGTGTACAGCAGGTTGCGAAGGTCGTTGGGAATCACCACGGCTTCCTCCTCGTCCGACGTGAATACCCTAGAAACATTTTATGAATATATTAATTAAAATCTGGGGAAACAACTTCGCGACTCATCTCTACACTTTTTCAACTATTTTTAACTGTAGGTATTCATAGTTTTTGTTTTTAAACTCTTTTGAGTATGATTCTCTCAAAATAATTGATAGGTAATTTCCGAACAATTTTCATGTACATGTACAACCGCTATCAAAATATATTCTCTGTACGTGAGGGTGAGGGTAGCGTAAAAATTGGCTTGTAAATATTCCTTTGGGGTTTGCCAGGTATTCTTGTCACTATAATAATTTATATCAATGATCTAATAAACACAAATAGCAGACGAATACAGATAACAGTTACAAACAATGACAAGTTAAAAGACCATTATATTAATCAGAAATAAAGATAAGTTTTTTACCACAATTACACAGTTACATGAAGTCTAGACAGAGATAATAATTTATAGCATACAAATAATGACTGTCGGAATAGAATCAGGCTAATAATTTAGAATCCAAAGTTGCAATATTCGACCCGAACATACCTACTTACATTATATGTAATCACTAGCTTCCTCCCACGGCGTTGCCCGCGTGGAATTCGTTTTGTTATTGCCCTGTTATTTCACCTCCTTTTGAATTTATAAAAATCCTTTCTTAGTGCCAACTTACATCATGAAAGGAACCAGTAGTTTCAGCTGTGCGTTGATAAGTCACTGAGTCAGGTTTGCCTTTATAGATTGACTAGTAAATCCACCCTCGCTTCGCTACGGGGAACCAGTCCCTTCAAAAATCTCTATAAATTTTAACAAATTATGTTATTCCGATGTCTAAGCTATATTACTGCAAAGTTTCATGAAAATCCGTTCAGTAGTTTTTGCGTGAAAGAGTAACAAACCCACACACACACACACTCAGTCACTCACTCACATACATCCTTACAAACTTTCGCATTTATAATATTAGTAGGAGTAGGATTATTTCCTTTATGGCCATAGGCAGCCACAACCGCTTACAATGAGGGTGGCCGTTTTTGTGCTCACCAGTTGGCGCCACCGGCGAGGTGAGGTCTTGCTGTCAAAGCCCACCCATAGATAAACAGTGACAAGTGACATTCAGACAAGTGAGAAGTGAAAGTGCCACAAACTTATCTGACCCGGTGGCCAAAATTGGAACTAATGCAAATGTTAAACTGTTGTCAGACAAAGACAACGCTCCCCTTACCGGGTCAGATAAGTTTGTGGCACTGTACCAGTCAGTGGTTTGGTGTTCTGAAGTGTGCTGGCGCTAAATTCGAACTTGAAGCAAATTGAGTGAGTCAGTATACGAAGTTATACTGTTGTCAGACAAAGACAAAGACAGTAGCGCCTCCCTTAACGGGTCAGATAAGTTTGTGGCATTGCACTTGTATGACGTTTACGAACGAAACCATAACTATATTTGTTATTTTTCGTAGCGATCGAATAGAATAAGCGTTCGATATCTCGTAGGCCATTTGGCTACCAACCGAAGAACGATATTGCTAAGGCGCAAACGATTGTCGATATAGAATAGATTCGAAGCGTTTGCCATTTGTCTAGGGGGGCAGACGTAGGTAAGTATCGATGATGACGCTGTCGTCCAGCATGGACAAGATGCGCTCGCACTGCTGCCGGAACGTTGTCTGCGGGATGTGCTTGTTCTTGCACTTGCCCGCCTTGTGCATGTACTTGTAGAACGCCCGCGACAGCTTCGGGTACATTGGGAACAGGTATTTCTGTATTACAGTATATTCGGACCACACCACAAAGCGTACCTGACGTAAGTGTCGATGATGACGCTGTCGTCCAGCATGGACAGGATGCGCTCGCACTGCTGCCGGAACGTCGTCTGCGGGATGTGCTTGTTCTTGCACTTGCCCGCCTTGTGCATGTACTTGTAGAACGCCCGCGACAGCTCCGGGTACATTGGGAACAGGTATTTCTGTATTACAGTATATTCGGACCACACCACAAAGCGTACCTGACGTAAGTGTCGATGATGACGCTGTCGTCCAGCATGGACAGGATGCGCTCGCACTGCTGCCGGAACGTCGTCTGCGGGATGTGCTTGTTCTTGCACTTGCCCGCCTTGTGCATGTACTTGTAGAACGCCCGCGACAGCTCCGGGTACATTGGGAACAGGTATTTCTGTATTACAGTATATTCGGACCACACCACAAAGCGTACCTGACGTAAGTGTCGATGATGACGCTGTCGTCCAGCATGGACAAATGCGCTCGCACTGCTGCCGGAACGTCGTCTGCGGGATGTGCTTGTTCTTGCACTTGCCCGCCTTGTGCATGTACTTGTAGAACGCCCGCGCCAGCTCCAGGTACATTGGGAACAGGTATTTCTGTATTACAGTATATTCGGACCACACCACAAAGCGTACCTTACGTAAGTGTCGATGATGACGCTGTCGTCCAGCATGGACAAGATGCGCTCGCACTGCTGCCGGAACGTCGTCTGCGGGATGTGCTTGTTCTTGCACTTGCGCGCCTTGTGCATGTACCTACTTGTAGAACGCCCGCGCCAGCTCCGGGTACATTGGGAACAGGTATTTCTGTATTACAGTATATTCGGACCACACCACAAAGCGTACCTGACGTAAGTGTCGATGATGACGCTGTCGTCCAGCATGGACAAGATGCGCTCGCACTGCTGCCGGAACGTCGTCTGCGGGATGTGCTTGTTCTTGCACTTGCCCGCCTTGTGCATGTACTTGTAGAACGCCCGCGCCAGCTCCGGATACATTGGGAACAGGTATTTCTGCAATTAAAGTATAATCTATGAACGTGACGAGTACCTAATTCTAAATAAATATATCACGGACATAGAGAAATGACACAAAAGTCGCATGAACTAAGACTAAAACTTGGTTTATCGGTTGGGAATCTAACCAAAGATCCAACGCTCCGCAGGAACCATCAAAAATAATATGACACGTTAATAAGGTTTGCCTTGCCAATTAAATATACTCTGAATAGACTCTGACATCGGTATTATGCACATTTATAAATCAAATCTCTCGAAATGACTCTCTGACTCTGAATCTCATAAGTCATAACACTCTTAAAACTACACACGTACCGTGAACGATCTTTCTGTAACACCGTTGACTCCATCTTCTTTCTGCGATTTTTGTACCAGTAACTGCAAAAGAAAAAAATATCTGGATTAAAAAAAAAATACATTAGCCAAGTACCTACGACCTATGTGTTGGGTATCTTTACATTGCGTTAAAACATTGTTAAGAACTGTCAGGTAGGTTAGGTACCTGATTGGGCGCCAAATTATGCCAAGTACTGAAGAAAAACCTGGCTATGGAATTTCATTTGAACAAGTTATTTTATAATCTTTAAAGTTATCTATTCACTTCATTATTAAGCAGCATGAGGAGTCATTTAACGATTTGATACAGTAATTTAGATTCAATACAAAATGATTTTGTTAAAACGGGACGCAAAATCGTAAATAATGAAAAAAAAGCTCCGTTCCTCTTCACAACAAACCATCTAAAAAAATAATCTTCGTAAGTCAATTATTGTTTTAATTATAATATTGGACATCCGGATTAAAATAATAAAGCAACAACAAATGCCTTAATTACAAAAAACTGTAAATGAGATTCAAAGTGATAATTATGACCAGTACCATCAATAATATCTTAATTTGATTACTAATCCAAAACATTAATCTTGATTGATCATGTTATTTTGTGACGACGCGACGCATTTCAGTCGAAAAAGAGGCAACTTCAATATGCGACAATAAACTTAATCGATACTAATATAATACGTGCAAATATGTGTTTGTTTGTTTGTCCTTCTTTCACATCAAAACGGCGGCGGCGCATCGAATCTAATTTGGAGGGTTGTAGATTGTCATAGGGTAAAATCTTGACTGGTAGTGTTTTGTTTCTGACTATCAACGGATGAAGCTCCGCGGATGAGGATCCGCGTTTCCATCACAAAATACATAACAATAAATAATATCAGCATACTCGGAATTAGAGTAAGCCGTCATACTTATTTAGTGATCAAAATCAACGTAAATTTGGGAGATCGCGTTGGTAGTCAGAAACAAAACACTGCTGCTGTTTAATTTTCATTTTAAATGATCAAGTGGGTCTAATAGACAAACGACAAACGACAATAACAACTAAAAAGTTTGCAACTCAGGAACTTATACCGCGGTACGGTAACAAAGGGTTTTACGTCGCACGTGCTTTACATACGTTTTTTTCTGAAATGTTTTGTTTTTGTCTTAATAATTTTACTTGTTTGGATAGCTTATAAAACAAGGATGTTTTTCATGTAGTTTGTACGCTTGAGGTATACTAGATTTTTTAAAATAAATCTACTTTTCTATCGACCACATTCGTAAGAAAATATTTTTTTTTACAAGAATTCACTTGTTATTTTAAAATGTGTAAGGGCGCATTCGAAAAGAACGCTGGTTACCGGCGCCGATCTGCCAGTAGGTTTGGGTAAAAAATATCAATATATCAAAATATCGATATTTTTTCAGAAAAATATCTATAAAATAAAAATATATATAAAATAAAAATAAACTAATCTGACCCGGTAAGAGGGGCGCTACTGTCTTGGTCTTTGGCTGACAACAGTATAACATTTTGCAGTAGTTGCAATTTTGGCAACCGGACCAGATAAGTTTGTGGCACTGTATGTTGATTTTTTCTTGGCTACAGGTACATAAACATGTTTTTTAATAATAAAACTGATGTCATAACAGCCAGATGTGTATTTAGGTACTTTAAAATTTCAAATATTTTGGCAATTTTTATAAATAATTGCACATTGGGCAAAACATACCGATATATCGAAATATCAATATTAAATTTCTTGGGTGGTATATATCGATACATTTGGAAAATATCGATACGATAAATGTCGATATGTTTTTCCCGTTTGCCCATCCCTGTCCCTATCTGTCAGCACGTATCGGTATAGTCTAAGATCCGAATCTAAATCGACATTCATCGGGTTGATAAGAGAATCAAAATTATAAAATAATAAATTTCGTATATATTAGAAAATATATTAAAAATGGGTAGACAACAAAAATCCTGGACAGAATATTAAATATTAGTTTATACCACTCTTTAGTATTAAACAAATATTTCTTAGTATTTAAAATGATTTTTTTGTGTTTAATATATCTGATATTCATTTATTACATATTAATAAATCTTTTTAAATACTAAGAAATATTTATTAAGCACTAAAAAGTGGTCTCTAATAAATTATTTGTTAAATATTAACAAATATTTTTAACTATCAAAAAAAGTTTCTATTAGTGTGTTTGATTCTCTTATCAACTCGATGAATGTCGATTTAGATTCGGATCTTAGACTATACCGATAAGCGCTGGCAGATCAGCGCCGGTAACCAGCGTTCTACATGAATGCGCCCTAACACTTGTGCCTGCATTAGTATTAATAAATGATTGTTGATGTATTGGTCACTGATAGAAATGCACATAACACAATTCAAACCACAACTTTTTTAGTTATTGTTTTTTTTGTAGTCAAATTCGGTGTTCATTGACCAAAACCAAAAATAAGGAATATCTCGATAACCAGCTGACTTGGTATTAGGGACATTATGGTTAATTTTGTTGGAAATTGGTTATATTACCACATCCCAAGAGGAATACGTCGAGTTACAAATCACCCTGTATAATGTTTGTATTATAATTTCTAGCTTAACATGACCTTTAATATAGTGCGGTGAAACTCGAAGCCAATGAAACTGATATCGCCCGTAGTTATGACCGCATGGACAGGTACTCACCACTAGAATACCTTGAATGATCAGTCAATAGACCATCAGTTATTCTGATGTTTCTGGGAAATATTATCATAGCACCTAAAGTCCAGTGGCTTGACTAAATACCGGCTTAGGATGCGATGAGCCTACTCGTCCTCGCGCTCCCAAGGGCGCCGTAACCGGGCGTTCATAACTGGGCGACTAACGGAGTGACTCACAGTCAAAGCACAGCTACTGAACGCAAAAAACTGAAATTTGCATTTATGTTCCTTGGGGAGTGTTATGTACTAGGGTAGCACTAAGAGAAGATTTTTTAGTAAACCCCCCTGTAAAGAGAAAACCTTTACGCGGGTGAACAAAAAGTTTTAATTATGCCACTACCTAGGAATTTTACAAGGGAGCATTCAAATTCAAATCCATTATGCAAAAAATCCCAGATCATGGATTAAAGTGGACATAAAAGTGGAAAGAGGTCCATCAATGGATTTTTCCAAGGGATTAAAGTGGACATCGCGCAACACTTAACTTCATACCTTACAAGTGTGTCCAGCACTTTTTTTCTTCTTAATTTTATTGACCTGGATGCCCACTATCGTAAAACGCAGGTGTTCTGCCTTCGGCATCACTGTAAACCTCTTCATTGCTCCAACTGAGAGACACTGACCGCCCTGATCGCAGCACATGAATAAATCACAATTATCACAATTCCTTTCGATAAGATACCCAGGAAATTAGCGGATAAAAGTCACAATTAAGATGGATTCGTCTTCCTGAGTCGCGCTGCACTGATAAAGGGTATTTTTCCCGTTCAATATAGTTTTAATCCTTCTGGCGTTCCGTGGCGTAAACGAAGAAACCTTGCATTACACTTGCTTGTCTTTCTTTAAATTCCTCTGTAATTGTATTATTTGCCAAAAGCTAACATTTTGCTACAAGTCTTGAAAGCTCAAACTCAAAAATTTTAACTTCAATATCCTGTCAGGTATTTCCATTCGGAAATCTTCTTCTAGAGACCGCTTTTCCGCCTCCACTCCCTCTGCTGATAAAACTGCACTTTATGTACACGGCCCAAGCTTCCCGTTGAACTAAACAAACGTAGGCAATGCGCGTCAGGTACCTCGATGTATTGAATTTGTGTTGCGTCCCCGGCTACTCATGTGGTGACGTACAGGATGATATTGTTCTTTTCAAACCAAATCAAGTTTCGTTTATCCTTAAGCTTTTCCTACTGTTACAAAATGCACGGTCATCGTGTCACTGTAAGCACGTAGCATGGTTTTATCCTTATCAAAAAGTAATACATCCTTTCGAGCGTGTATTTATATATCGTACGGAACCTACAATTTTCTCATATGACTTGACACTTGATACTGGTCTAAGGGACCATTTCAAAATCGGACTTTAACGTAGGCAGTATATTTTGTAATCAATAACTAGTAAAAAAAAAATATTGCGATTACTACGCATAAGGTAGATTGCTTGCCAACTTGGACCAGTTTGATAGAGTTTATCACTTAAAGTAAAAGCCAATAACAACAAAATATAGAAACATCTTCACCAAGTAAGCCTATGACTAATTCAAAAAAGTCCGGATTGTAGTATCGGATTGTTGATAAGACTATGTTAATAAACCCAATGCAGTGAAAAAAATATTTCCGATTTTATGTAAATGACACTGACAATAATCGCAATACTTCGAGTAATAGACTAAAGGGATTATTTTGCACTTAAAACTCACTTAATCAAAGATAAGATAAAAACGGGGCTAATGTGTTACTGCTGCCTCGTTAGATCGACATTTTATTCACTACACATATTAAAATGTCTATTTAATGTGAGAAACAGAAAACACAGAAATCCTCTTCCCGCCTTTCACGTCCCTAAGGAAGAAGCAGAAAGATTTGGAACTCACAATTGAGAAGACGACGCGACGCTATACAAACGGAATAACGACAGACAACTACTTCTCTAAAAAACTAACACATTTCAACTTCGACAGATACAGATAACTCAAAACTACTCGCCAGATGCCGCTCAATATATTGGGCTCTTTATACTATAAGATCAGACGACAAGCACTATCGGTTCACCCAGTACAAAGTTAAATAAAAAATATAGTCAAACTGAGTACCACCTCCTTGTTTAAAGTTACTTAATAATTTCAATATCATAAGTGTTATCTCCGCAGGCTAACAATGTCCCTGTCTGTGAACAACTCTGCAAGGGATGTTTCCATCAGACGCCTACAACACACCACACCATGAAAAATGCTACAAGGAAGCTTCAGGCTGATGAACTATGTCATAGTTTTTACCCGACTGCGTCAGAAGGAGGGTTATGTTTTTCGTGTGTATGTATGTTTGTATGTATGTCCATTTATTTGTCGGGCCCCACAGCCCAAACGGTTGAACGGATTTCGACATATATGAGGTATCGTTGAATTCGTCAGAACTGTGTTAGTGTCATAGGCTATATGAATTTTCAAAATGGCGCCCGAAAGTGGAAGAAAAAGAGGGGATAATCTTGAGTTTTTTCTTATCTTAGCAATATGAGTATCAAATGAAAGATCGTGAAAAGACCTTTTCAAATATATATCATATAACGTTTAGGCACACGTTTTAACACAAATTGTCAAAAAACCATCCCAAAAAGTAGAATTTTTCGGCGAAAACACTAAAAAGTCTGAAATAAAAATATTATTATAAAAACAAAAAACCCAACTGCTTACAAAAGAACTCAAAAGAAAAAAACAAGTATCCCAATATCTACTTATAATACTTCATGGTGGTGTAGGCGGGGACATACAATACTGTTACCTACGGGTAAAATAAGATTTATCACAAGTTCTACGTTTGTCACCGCATGCGGCACCATGAAGTATTTTATGTAGATATTGTGATACTTGTTTTTTTCTTTTGAGTTCTTTTGTAAGCAGTCGGGTTTTTTGTTTTTATAATAATATTTTTATTGATTCAAACAATCGATACCGCAGTAGAAATGGTACTTTATGTTCGTATAAATTTACGTTACGTAGAGGTTTCACGGTAAATTAATGTCCGTATCCTCCCGACACAGCTTGACCGACTTGAAAGACGCAGGACACAGTACCAAACAGATTTATCATGCCAATATTCCATAAGGTTCTTTATACACATGACTTCCCTATTATTAAAACTTCAGATTATGGAGTTCTGAGAGAGACAAAGAATATCTAAATACTTCGTTTTGGCCTGAAGTACTGACCAAGGTCACCTTCGAAACATGACTTGTCTGTTTATTTACTGGTTATCATCATATAACCAGTCATGGGCGTAACCAGGGCAGACCTCGGATGACAACCTTATGATTCGGACCACGGATGACCCTTAAAAACTTGCCTTGAAAACCCGATTTATGACGCCTCTCTACTGACTCAGCTCTGCCTCCCTCGAGAATCAAGGGCTGGTTACACCCATGTTACCAATAAGCAAGCAGGATCATCATCAGATAACCAAAAACCATTATTTAGATGTATCACTAAAATCCACCATCCTGTATAATGATCAACAGCCCAGTGCAATTACTCATATTTATCAAGCATGTGGAAGAAAACAGCTGTAAACAGCCTGCTGTAATGACTGTTACATAAACGCTCCAACCATTTAATGGCTAATGAAGCATCAATGATGCTAGTATTACATCAGGTTGTACCATATCATAGTATCATCATTTTCTATTACTTAGATTAATACAGCCGCCTAGATAGCCCGGCGGATTTTTAATTGACTTTATAAATCTATCAATAAAGTTGAAAATAATAGACTTTTATTAAACTACACTGCAACATCATTATATCTTCTATTGTAAACGCAACGACTCATATTCTGGTCTAACCATAATAAATATTATATCAACAATTGATCATGTTGTTCTAAAGTCAAATTCTTACTAAGTACATGTCAACAATTACATTTATGAAACTTCGATCATGCACATCCAATTGATATAGAGCGAGGATGGCTAGATGGATAGAGACACTTTTTAATTTGAGTCGTGTTCTTGGTCTGTCACAGTAGTCATGGGCGACAGTGGAGAGGAGTCATGCTGCATACTCAATGATACCTTAATTCCATAAAAGATGTTGTCATTCCACCACTAACAAGTCAAACTTGATTATTTGAATGTTTCACCAATCAAGTGTATATTCAATCATATCATGGGAAGACAATATAATATATTAGGAGGCACTGATTACTTTAACAAATACAGATAAGCATGTGTGACAGAGCAATCTTGGATAATGTCACATGATCTTATTTGTTTGAGATGATAAATGACGGAGTATGATGAAATATTCAATATATTTTTTCATTTGTATAACTTTGATGTCTTGCCAACTTTTTTGTATCAATATAATTGGCGTGTTTGATGCAAAATGCATTACTGTCATGCATGGAAGAATCTGCATGAGAAACATAGAGGTAAATTATAAAATAAACATGTCATAAATATGAGTTAAAAAAAATCTCTTGGTACAACAACATTTTATATTATTCATATGTTTGCCTCAACCAGGATATAATTATAATTGCATAAATGGAAAATAAATGGATGAGTGAAATGAAATATGGAGTTAAAGACAAATAACAGTTGAAATATTCCTACATTTAACTGGCTTACCAACAAAATTGTAGGTACTCTTTGTTCCTGAGCTAAGGTCAATGTAAGCACTAATGGGTTGCCAAAAGCAGCATTACAGAAACACATAGCAACTCATTGTTGGTCTTTACTTCTAGTATCAGAATATATCTATGATGTACTTATGAATGCCTTGAAACAGTTTCCTGACCTCAGTACAAATAAGACAAAAAAAGTTGTTATTTGTGTGTAATACAAAATTTTATTATCAAGATGTGAAAACTTAAATTATACTTTTTATATCTTTATTAAAGTTCACAACATACATAAACTATATTTAGAGATTATAGTCATCATAGGCTGGCTTGAGTCAAACATTAGTAAGAGAGAATGACTAAGTACAATTAGCTGATTTGCAGAGTAACCACTACCAGTAGTATTTGTAGATTAGTTACTATTTATAGAAACTAGTATTTGTAATTGAAGGTTGTTAATTTTCCTATGACATTAATTTTTTTAGTTAATGAAGAAACTATTACACTCAAGACATACATACAAAGACAATAAATATTATTTAGTCTACATCATACATATAGCTTAAATGATCTGTTATTGTGCAAATAAATTGAATTATTTGTCCAGTTGTCACGAGTAATAATGGTCCAATTGTTATGAATTATAACAGCCTCTAAAATTTTGAGACAACAATCGCGCGGGCAATGATAACTCGCTGTATTCATGTCGTGGCTACATCGTAGATTTGCTCACATCATGAATTCAACTGTCTATTGGCCACATCATGATGTGGTTTGAGCAGATAAATGATAAGAAATCGTTTCTCGATATGGGCAACTAAACGCGCGGCTTTTTCATGAAATGGTCAAGATTATTTTGATCATATCGTAAAGTAGTTACATTA
Organism: Hesperia comma; assembly: GCA_905404135.1. Lineage (NCBI taxonomy): Eukaryota > Metazoa > Arthropoda > Insecta > Lepidoptera > Hesperiidae > Hesperia > Hesperia comma. Next base: position 13,991,308 of record FR990015.1, on the reverse strand, counting down.
ATTACCGGTAGAGGTGCTGCAAGCGGTTTGTTTATGTGTAAAGATGGCAGCCGTTGGCGTAAATGTTGTTTCTCTTGTTAATTCGGCCTAGAGTAAAAGAGTAGCAACAAAAATTGCTAATTGCAGAATACAATTCACGTCAATTGTTAAAAACGAGTAACATTGAACGGAAGCATAAAAATTGAGTTGATTTTGGATATAAAACAAAGAATACTAATTTCCATTACTACTCAGTCAAATTCTTCAAGGTGTAGGTAGGTCGAATTGGTCACAGAACCGAATTAGCCTACCCCTACTCCACGTCGTCTTGTATGCCCTACCCCTAGAGTGTTTTTTAGAACCCGGAGGCGTGGATGGAGGGCAGCCCCCGCCCGCTGTAACAAAACACAGACACCCGGGCGAGCCGGAGCGGCTGAGGCTGGTCGACGAAGGCGACCAGCAAGCCGAAGCTGCGCAGGCGAGCATGGGTGTCTGTGCTTTGTTACGCAAGGGCGAAGGGGCTGCACCTTCCGCAGCGCCGGAGACGTCAAGGTTCGAAATTATGCCCTATCCTATATTCCGCGTTTTTACGATCCGGCCAAACGTTGATGACCAAATCGTGAAACGTAGACGATTTTACGATCTGGCCAAACTGAGTTGACCATTTCATGATATGGTCGATAATTTCATGATGTGGGCAAATCTACGATATGGCCACGACATTCATACTATTCATAACACCGACCTCCTTCGTTCGCTAATCACTCGCCGAATATCTTCAAGGCCATACAAAACAAACAACTCAAAACGAGTGACGATTCTTACGGGAAGGAAGTGCAAATACTAAACATTGACCTTCGTCACTTACCTTGGCCAGTTTCTCTACGGGAACTAAAGAAGGAGGCGGAGCTGATTCTGGCTTCTCAATGTCCCCGCTCGACCCTGATCGCGCACCCTTAGTTGACCCTCGGGGGGTACTGGCGCCGCTACCAGCATGATCGCTCCCGGCCTTCTCATGACTATTGTGGCTACCCATCACCACACACAACACAATTAAATAGATGGTAGCACTATTCACAATACTCTATACAGAATCATTAATATGGCCTTTGATATGATCAGAATTCGGAAATTCGGAATGGTTTATAAAAAAATATTGCAAAATGAAACAGATTGATTGACAGCAATGCAGTCAGCACTTATCACATTATCTGTATGTATGCTTCACAGACGAGGTATAATCACTCTGATCACTCATCTGGAAAACCACAGAGTAGAGTAATAATAAATATAAATACTTTAACCTTATTATTCTATTAGGCCGGCTCCACACGTTGGCACCAACGTCGGCCCCAACGTTGGGGCTTGGGGCCGTTATTTCGTGAGGCATCCACACATTGGCTTGGCTATTATGCCAGTTCTGTCCCGACAGAGCCAATGTAAAGACGTCCGATACTTTATACTACCGTCTCTTGTATCATATATGGCGTAGAACCTGAATGATAAGAGAATAAATTAAGGAAGTTTCAGTTCTGATGTAATACATCGCGAAACGACACGTGACGACACATTAATGTATTTGAAGTGTAAATTATCTGTGCATGGTACTTTATTCTATGGTCCATCAGCGCTTCTTGGTTGATTAACCTTTTGACAGTTTTGCTTTTGACATTATTATCTTATTATCTATGTACTAAAAATGTCACATCTCGTAATAATTTAATTTGTAATTTGATAAATAATTTTATTAATCTGTTGACGATCTATAAGGACTATTCCTATCTCTATGCCTACAGTGCGCCCAACTTATCTCTGAAATGGCAAAAATTGGAACTAACGAAAAGTCATTCATAAGTACGTTGTGGTCATTCAGTACCTATATTCCTATCTCTATGGCAAATGATTGGTCAAATTAATGTCAAATGCATCCGACAGCGCCTCTTTCGTTTCAATCTTAAGTTGGGTTTACTATACAGTGAAATCCGAAAACTCTGTAGTTGTTGAACTGGTTGAACAATTGCAGTAATTTAAAAATGTTTTTTACAAGTCTGTGATAATATTACGTGAGGATGAAAACGCAAGAAGGAAACTACGTACAAAAATATTTGTGTTAGCAAAGTGGCTAACAGTGCAGTTCTATGAGAATATAAGATCTATGAATTTCTGATTCTACTTTTCAAGCATGGCAGTGTATGCGGCCCATTTAACACGTACCCTACAGGGTACACCGTCAATATTTCAAGTAGCAGCACAAGAAGCTCTAGGGTCCACTGTTAAACCGGCACTCAAAAAACTCATAGAGGTAAGATCATTCTTGATCTTAGAATTATATTGTTGTTTTGAGATTTTACAATATTCATATAACTTTGGATTGACATATTATACTGCTTAATTTTCACTTCACTTTACTCAACTGTATGAACATAATGAAGAACTTTTCCACTGTGGCCGGCAACGAGTTGGTGATGTCCCTGATGTCGCCAATGTCCCTGGGCCATGTGGATTGTTCACCATAATACATAACAACATCTATACAATTCATACATACATCTGTTTGTTTGCCTTGTTAGGCTCTAATAAAGGGGTTTATAGGTTCACAGATGTTTTGTTTTATTAAAATAAGTTGTTTGACATTATATTATATAAAACAAGTTGAATTCATCCAAGCAAAAGAATAATAAAGAACAATAAAAAAAAATCATCCCATAGTGAAAAACTAATACAGCGCTAATAGAATTTGTAACTATTTTTTTCCAGTATCTTGCTGCAGTATACCCAAGGAAGTGTGGATGGTGTGAACGCTGGTACGACGAGCTGTATCTGCTATTCGACTGCAGTCTACAGTATCACTATCTGAAACATTATGGTGAGCTACATCTTTGTTCATATAGTAAATCTATTGACTTATGATATGGATTTATTGTCTTTAAGCAATGTGATTCCATGTGATGCATAAAAAGCGTCCGCTACTGTCCTAACTAACCTAAACCCTTCATAAATTTACATTTGTGCAACAAGGTTGTGAATGCTGGTGTATAGTGGTCGCTATTGTTGGAATAATGATGAATAAAGTGAATAGTAGAAGTGAAGAGACCTACGCATTATAGGGACCTGCAAAGATGTATAATTTAGATGTATAACCATCTGATTTGAGTAGTCATGTATTGGTATGAATTGATGATTATTCAATTACATTATTACTTATTTGAATAAACACATTGTTTTCAGCTGGATCATTCTCTGAGTGTTTCTATGGACTTCTCCGAGTGCCTTTGATTCAAACCAATGAGTTCAGTGCTGGGCCCAGACTACCTGATGCGCTAGAGAAGGGCTCTTTGGCTTTGTTGGTGCTGGTACCATATGTAAATGATAAGTGTGAAAAATTGGTAGAGAAATGGAGGGAAGAACATGAAGATGGGCGACTTGGAAAGGTTAATAAAATTATATTTTTTATTAATATTGTATGGCTTGTGGCTTTTTAAAAATCAGATAAATATCTTTATATCATAGATGAGAAAAAGTTATCACAAAAACACAAAGACACTTCATTTCATTTATCTAAATGAAGACAGATGACAAACATAGATATCTTAGATATTTAGTTTTTTGTATTATATTTGGTACATAACCTTGATGATTGTTGTGTCTTTAAAATAGAGTGTTGCGACCATTTCAAAACTAAGTGCAGTATGTCCAATATGTCCAGTCCCTGTTGTAGAAAGATAAAATAAGAAATGGCTGGTGGCAAATTAAGTAACTTGAATGTTCTAGGCATTCTTCATGCAGACATTTATCTCGCAGATACATTATTTTTCCTGAGTTATATTCATGGGAAGAATGCGCACTTATAATTATGTACTCTTATTTATTTTAGAACTCCGCAATTTACAGAATGTATCAGACCAGGCACGGAAAGCAGCAATATGGGTGTACTCTATCATGCACTTTGCAATAGAGTCGTGGAAGCTGCTGACTCTAGCGCGCTACCTGACGGGCAAGAGCCGCTCTCCGACGCTGGAGTTGAGCCTCCTCGGGCTGGCGCTGAAGGACGCGCCGCCACCTGAACCCGATGAGGATACTTGGACTGATCTGTTTAAGAGTATCATCACTGGGAAATTCAGGTATGTGTTTATAGGCTTTACCTAGACTGATTGAAAGAGAACATCTTGAGGAAACCAGCACACCTGAGTTCTGTGTAATGTTTTCCTAAGGTGCGTGAAGTCCGCCTATCCAGTACTTGGCCAATATATCAGTAAAATACAAAGTGATGACCACTTAAGTACTATCAGATGGTATTTTCCTTTGCCAGGTATTTTATGTAAATTACTAATTACAGGTATAAACATTTTCCCTTCCTTTCGCCTTCTTTCTTGACCAGCAATGCATCGTCGATGCTTTCGGTTTCCATGACCATATTCACCTTCAGGTGGCCAATCTGCTTGTTTCTGGAGAATTAACACAAAAACAAATAAATATGAACACAAAACCGTAAGACTAACTTCACTCAATTTAATCGTTTTGTTTCCAGCAATGCCGTGATAACATTCCCAATGGTGTGGGGTGTGATGGCCCGCACGGTGGAGTACGGAGCCTTCGCAGTCCAGTTCCTGCGGTGGTGGGATGCGCGGGCGCCGCTGGCCACTAACGCCTTGCCTGTACCCGCGCCGCCAGAGGTACGTTGGACATAAAAATTTAACTATTTTTTTGTTATAAAGACTCTTGTATGGCCGACAGTTACATAACAAGTATTTGGGGTTTCCCTATATTTTTTCAAATATTTGAATGTGATATTGATATCAATTTGCAGAAAGATGCGAAAGCGCTACGATACAGGAACAAGTGTCCAGTATGTCTCCAGTCATGGAAGGTGCCGACGGTTTTGCCTGTGTCAGGGTAAGTTGCAATGTGCTACCCTCAGAGACAGAAAAGCGAAGTAGTAGGCCAAATCGAAACCCTTTATGAATTAAAAACATAGGAACCCCACATAGTAGGGCTCGTAGTCCGTCTAGCTCAGTCATCATCCCAACTGATACTGGCACTTTTCCTACGTATCGGTTTTTGTAGCAAGTATTTTACCCACCTGACATCATAGCTTCATTCATTGTTCAGCGGCGGTCATCCGAGCATATAGTTTGACTCAGGTTTAGAGACGTATATAGACCTTGTGACTCTAAAATGCATATGGTTTTATTAGTTATTATTTTATCCCCAGCTTCGTGTTTTGCTACGGGTGTATATCGCGGCACTTGCGCGAGCGCGGAACATGTCCTGTGACGCAACTTCCGGCCGCCGAGCTCTCCCTGGTGAGACTGTACATCCACGTGTGACGTCATCGGTGTTCTGCAGGGTAATGGAGTGAATATAATTATTGTATTTAAGTATCTAGTCGACACACGAGCAGAGAGGTCGCCTGATGATATAGTAAACCCCGTGATAATTTGATAAATGCACTGTGTCAAGAAAGAAGAGAGACCATGACTGCAGTTTACTGAAATAGCTTGCTAGATAACGTTCGCGGAAAAATAATGCCAGTAATAATATTTAATCATTAATATTATTTGTATAATTGCAGTAACTTAATGCACTTAGCATTAACATTTTAATTGTTATATAATTTCTCCTGAAGTTAAGTTTAGTATGTGGTAAATGTCATGTAGATATTATTTTAAGAATTGCATAATATCAACAGATAAAAAAGTGTCTATTTTAAGAAGAATATTTTTAAATATAACTGAATACCTACTTATTCAGGCATTCCTTCACAGTGGCGGCCTTAGGGGGTGGCGAACGGGGCAATCGCCCGGGGCCTCGCTCTTGCAGGTGCCTCGCGCAGCAACCCAAGCTAATAAAAACAAAAATAGTTTTTTGAAGTGAAACTTTTTTATCGGCGTTGGAAAAAAATTTACCGTCACATTTTTCGGTTACGCGTCACATTTTTCTGTTACGCGCCATGTTTATTTTGCCCCTCTTCGGTTCATTCAGATTCAGACGAAGTAGTACTTTTTATTTATTTAGAAAAAGTGTTTCGGACCAAAATTACTAAAGTGGTAGTTTCATTGAAATGAACACGAACAAAACAACCACTATACAATTATGTTTAAAATAACAAAACCAAGACAACCACAGACCTCTATCTATTCACAATCTTATTAGAAAAAATGTAGACCTACATTTTCTTTTTACGATTCTAATAAGATTGTGACTTTTATCTATTTGTAAGTTTGCAATCTTATTATACTCCGACTTTTAATTCGATGCAGTAAAATGACGTTTGCTAATGTCACTTTTTGTAATAATGTTGCCAGATTTTCAATAATGGTAATAACTTACACGATTAACGAACGATGTTTTGATTATTCGATTATTCTTTTCTCAATATGTCTATTATAAAGTATGTTAATAAAATATAATTCAAATTCAGAAAACAATACGGAAAGGTTCAATAAAAATTATATAGTAGACGAAAAATAATAAACACCGGTGCATGCATGCTTTTAGTACATAACATGCACTAAAAGCGCTTAATAATTAAAAATCTAGGAGATTATTGATATCAATCGTATTTTTATATGTAGTTATTGATCCTGTAATAACTTCATACACTATTTTAGCAGTTTGCTAAATTATGCGAAACGATTATAATCCGATTAATATTTTCATCAAATCGAATAATTTGTGTCCAGGTTACATCACTATTTTTGTGATAATAAAAAACGGTAACACTGGAAATGTCATTTTACTGCATCGAATTATAAAAGTCGGAGTATAGAATACAATAAAAAAAATATTCGCTTGACATTGACATGACATAATATGCACAGACTATAATAGCTAAAGATTAATGTTTCGTTATACCACGTTATACGGTATGCGACGAATGCGACGATTAGTCTTTTTGGTAAAATATTTAATAAAGGTTTTTAACTGCAATATAACAGTAAATAAATTATAACTTAGTATTCAAATTAGGGATGTTACGGATGTGGAGTTTCGGATCTGGATACGGATACGGATATAGGAATAAAACTGTATCGGTTTCGGATTCGGTTACGGATATTTCATTAAAGTAAAATAAAAATAGTACTTATGTAATAATTTGATTATATTTACTATCAAGTCTAGGTTATCATTTGGTGATACAATGAATAAGTCAGCTAAGGGAAACTGAGAATTAGTGGGTTACTTTAGTACGCAGTACAAAAATTTTCCTTCACTTTATTAGATGAAGTACTCAATCTCAATATTAACCAATAAATTGACTAGGTTGTTAATGAGGTTTTTAATATTATTATTATTTAGGTGTCTGAGCATGGGGAACTAGTATCCCCATGAGGCCACTGCGACCATCTCTCTTAATAAGTTACGCCTAGAAATTGCAAACAATGAGTCAGACCAACACATCAAATTTAATGATTACTATGTAATTGACTTTATTTAACGCATGTACTCGTGCAAATAACAAAATTTTTGTTTTATCGAAATTGGACCAGCATTTCCAAAGATACAGCGTTGTAAAGTTTCATCGCTTTTTTAATTTTTGTTCCTTCGCCATTTGCATTATGACGTCATCGGTAATGTTGATTGCAGAAAAATAAATTAATTTAAAGCGAAACCGTTAAGAGTGCAACGAGTCACCACCGAAAGTGGTGGTGACTCGTTGCACGTGTTTCATCAGTCATTTTTGAAGATAGAAAAAAGTGAAAAGATTATTTCATCAGGAACTACCTAATTTTTAGATAGGGTGATAACAAAAAATATTGATCTGACTCATTACGACTAAAAATAACGAACAAATATGAAATATTTACATGGCGCGTGTATGGTGAAACAAAAACCTGTCGTAACGTGTTTTATTTAGACTCCGCCCTTATCCGAAATTATCCGAAACTTTTTTAGCGGATACGGTTACGGTTACGGATATATTTTTATTTCGGATATCCGATAGTTTCGGTTACGGTTACGGATATCCATAACATCTCTGATTCAAATATAGTTTAGGATGACTATTATAGTGATTTTTCCGGTGGAGTAGGGATATCATGTCGCTTAAGTGGAGCTACTCCCACCACCAGACTTTACCGTTCAGAAATAGGTACATGTGCAGTCTCCTCACTTCACAGATGAAAACAGAGTGGGAGAAATGCCCAGAATCGTAAGAGATTGATAATTAGCGATTGATGCACTGATTTGCGAACAATGACGATGATGATTAATACAATACAATTAAATTTATTTATAATTATAACAATATATTTATATTATGATATTATTATATAATTATATTGCCGTAAAGAAGTTTCACTTCTTACGTGTGTTGTGTAGTAGTACACGCACACATTTTTTTTATCAAAAAATCTTGCTATTCCGTCGATCGAAAATGACGTTGCTCACTCGTTAAATCATTGCCATTTAATTAAAGATTTCAGTTTTAGGAAAAGCCGCAAACGTCAGTTTTAAAATGTATCATTTCTGTATTTGATAATTTCGTACACCCTTTTATGTAAAATATTATAATTTTATTTATTTGTATTTGTATAACTGTACCATTTCTAACCATGTTTGGCAACCAGATCTAATTTCGCACATTGAGATATCCTATACTAAAAAAAATGTGTGCGTGTACTAGTGTACACACGTATGAAGTGAAACTTCTTTACGTCAATATATATAATAATATCATAATATAAATATATTGTTATAATTATAAATAAATTTAATTGTATTGTATTGTATTGTTCATCATCGTCATTGTTCGCAACTCAGTGCATCAATCGCTAATTATGCATTTCTCCCACTCTGTTTTCATCTGTGAGGTGAGGAGACTGCACATGTATTTCTGAACGGTAAAGTCTGGTGGTGGGAGTAGCTCCACTTAAGCGACATGCTATCCCTACTCCACCGGAAAAATCACTATAATAGTCATCCTAAACTATCTTTGAATACTTAGTTATAATTTATTTACTGTTATATTGCAGTTAAAAACCTTTATTAAATATTTTACCAAAAAGACTAGTCGTTGCATACCGTATAACGAAACATTAATCTTTAGCTAGTCTGTGCATATTATGTCATGTCAATGTGCCACAAACAAGTCAAAACAAACCTGGCTGGTTATAAATAATTTCGATAAAAAGCAAAACTAAAGAGACGTCAGAGTTACATTGACAAATAATGTCATCAAAGTAAACAAAGTATTTAAAGTTACAGAAATTTATCAATCAAAATAAAGAAGGAATACAGGAAACATTAAAAAAGGTAACATTTAAAATTTATAAATAGTCCCAGAAGTCAATAACAAAGTAATAATTGGATACATTACCAAAATATCTACCTCCAAAGTAATCAACATAATCTTAACATGGCGCGTAACGCGTCAAAAGCGTAACGCGTCAAAGCCATGTCAAAGCGTAACCGAAAAATGTGACGAAAAATTTTTTCCAACGCCGATAAAGAAGTTTCACTTCAAAAATTCACAAAGGACAAAGGGCCTCGTAAAGACCTGCCCGCCCGGGGCCTCGCAATGGGTAAGGCCGCCACTATTCCTTCAAAATAGCAGGCAAAAATATTTTATTCATTCGTTTTGCAAGTTATCTTTCATGGAGGATAGAACTAAGGAGAGTCATCTTATATGGGAGAAAAGTTGAAAAAGTGTCCAGTTGTATGCGCTAAATAACAGTTCCAAAATCCTCCACTGGTGGCGCTGGTGGATTCACAGGGCATGGTATGAATGTAGCAATCGTAGATGAATTGATTGAATTGAAGTATGCCGAGTTAAAAAATTTAATGTCATTATCGACTAAAGTAGCATGGAGGCATGAAGGATAATCCTCCATGATTCATACCATACCCTGTGAATCCACCAGCGCCACCAGTGGAGGATTTTGGAACTGTTATTTAGCGCATACAACTGGACACTTTTCATATACACAGATGACCCTCCTTAGTTCTATCCTCCATGTTATCTTTATTGTCAGAACCACAGACATAGTAACTATAGACAGAATCTCATGAAATCAAAAGTGAGGCAGGCTCTCTTTGCATGTGGTGCGTTTGTCAGTATTGCCATACTATGGATTTCTATTACCCAAACTAGTATAATAAAATTTTAATTGTTTATACTTTATTGTCAATTGTTGGTTTAGAGTAAGGTGTTACAACAAAAATAAAACAGTTCATAAATTTATTACAATCAATTTAATAAAATATTAAAATAACAAAGGCACCGCCATCATCAGTCGATCATTTCGCACAATAGATTATACCAAAAAAGAAAAACTTGCGAAGCTGAAGTGTTTCAACTGCTGTAATAATATGTAGTTTTATGGAGCAGTTTTAGAGTTCCGTAGTAAACAAAGAACCCTTATAGTTTCGCCATTTCCATCTGTCCGTCCGCGGTTTTACTCAGAGACTATAAGTTGTAGAAAGCTGTAATTTGGTATGAGTATGTATATTAACAATGGCAAAAAAGTCGTAGAAAAAAATCTGAAAAAAAAAATTTTAGTTTGCTCCCATACAAGTAAAGTCGGGGGTTATTTTTTTTCTCCACTAACCTATCGTGTGGGGTGTCGTTGAATTCAAAATTCTAAAATTATTTATTTTGTCCAACAATTACAATAACATACAGTTGTTGGGACCCACCCGTTAAGCTTTATAAATGCCTGTTGGGGGCCCCGCTCTTCCCTATCGTTGACAGTGGTCAATAAAATAATTTACAAATATTATAGATAGGTACTTAAATCTAATATCCCGAAAAGATGTGAGTGTATGTACGTGTATGTGTGTGTGTCCGCGTGTGTGTGTGTGTGTGTGTGTGTTGTGTATATGTATGTATGTACAGTTACTGCAAGTATACTACTGACCCGTGTTGCCCTACGATAAATTTATGTATCTTGGGATCAGTTCAAGAACTGCAACACATTATGAGGTTGAGAACACCATTTCTCGATTTAAGGATCCATTTCTGACATATCTACTCAACAGCTATATGTGGATTCGTGAAAAAAATTACAGCAGTAGTATACAATGTGTTTTTTTTACACTTGATCAAACGAAGTGTGCGGATACTAGACAAAAAATTACCGGCAAAAACATTTTTTTTTAATTTTTTTTATACACTCGAAAATAAGAGCAATTTAATTTTTTTTTATTAAAAATCTTTCTTTTTGAATTTCTTTGTCTGGGAACGGTGTATTTTCGTCAAAGTAGTCTCTTTTGAAAGCTAAAAAGTGTACCTACCTAAGAAAATAAAGTGAATAACAATATCGAACATAAGCTTCGAGAAAAAAAATAAACTAAATATAATAAATGTATTTCCGTGTACATTTTATAAGTTGGACTCCTATAACTTGGCTCGTTTTAGATATCTATGAGTGTGAACTGAAAGTTGGCAATCGCAACTACGGAACCCTACAATGCGCGTAGCCCGACACGCATTTGATCGGTTTTTTAATCTTTTATAATGGTTTTAAAAACCCTTATGTTGGATTAATTTCCTGTACGTGTGTCTTTTGGTATCAACAGTATATTAAATTTTATAGTCTCTAATTTGGTTGTGTGGTGGAATCTTATACTTAAATATTTTTCTATAACACATCTTATTAAATTAATTTTATGCTCCGGTCCCGCATAATTGTGATCCAGTTCTAGCTTGGCAAAAACATAGCTATTTGCGCCTACATATTTGTTCAATATATTTAATACAATTGTTATAATTATGTTCATTATTTGATTTAATAATAAAACTTTCGGCTAGTAATTTTCGAATTACCGAGTCACATATCATGCAAACATAAATGATTATTCTCTTTTAAGAATATTACCTATATCCATGTTTATATGAATTTTATTGTTCCTGTAAAATAATACGTATCTAAGATAAAAGCAATGGATTGTAAAATAGTATCAAAGTTGGTATATTTATTTTTTTAATACACGATTAGGAATAATTTTAACAATTATTTTATTGTGACACAAAGAATTTAATATCATGCAATGCCTGGAATGCCTTGCATCCGGCGTCATCTTTGCCTTGTGACTTTTATAAAAAAAAAGTGAAGAATGGCGGGAAAGAGAAACTGAATGGGTACTGAGGTTTTGGGGAACAATATTGAACTATACCTACTATAAAACAATAGTTGTATTATTTGCGCTGTATTAGTTGCATAAAAATATTATAATAGATGTGGAATTAATTATTGGAATTAAGAGAAGGAAAATAAAAAGGAGTAATAAAGGAAAAGGTGAGGTACTTAAGCCGCGTGATAGACGTAAAATGAATTCAAACACTCACGAATCATTCAGTACTAAAAAGGAAAAGGTGTTTGTTTTTAGGCTGACTCCAATATGATATTCCAAGCTTCCAATAAATTGGGGAATATCTAAAATGTACTCATGGCAGCACTGGTTGACGTTTTGTGTCAAAGTAATAAAGAAAAGAAATATTTATATTTGATTTAACGTAAATATGAATTATTTTGTTTCACAAGTAATGTGAAATGTTAAATCCATGCAGCTTTTTAATTTTAGCAGTTTGATGTTCGCACCCTTTTATAACGCATTTCGTCATATTTGCGATAAAATTAAATTATTGTTACTGCCAGTTACTGCGTCTATTATATACGAATGACAATTCAAACTGTCAATTTGGGCTTCCTTTTTTTTCGATGTGTGAGTTCCGCCGTGTGTGTACAAGGTTAGGCTTCCTTTTTGCGGCTTCAATGTTTTATTCCCGACATTCCGTCTATAGTTACTATGTCTGTGGTCAGAACCTATGCAATTTGTTGTTATGATTATGTATTGTTATAGTGTTTATTATGATTATTTTAAATTGATAATTATTGTGAAATTCGTCAATACAAATAAATTGTTATGTACCTATTCCATTATAAAATAGAGGTGAATCGGGGTAATATCGGAAGCATTTTTGATGAGATAACATGTATGTATTTTAAGACGTTATATTTCGAAAAGGGTTTGATGTAGAAGAACGCTGTTATATTTTTTAGATAGTCAAGGGATTCGAGTTAACTAATAAATAGGTTTTATGTAATCCCTGTGAAAATTATATATTTTCTGATTAACATTATAAGCCAAAATGAAAAAAAAACACGGGGAAAGTTCATAATATAGCGGGGTTTGATCGGTATAGTGCCTATTTTTGTTATTTTGCATTTAAGGAATCTATTTTCAATAAAAAATTGTTTAGGTATATAAAATTGCAAGAGAACCGTCGTCAAAGTATTTCAAAGTAGTGTGCAATTCGAAATAAAACAAAATAACGATTTTCGTATTCCGGTCTTACCCCGTTTCTAGTACATTCAAACAGAGATTCTCAACTTTTTATCCTATCAGTTAGTTCCATAGTTACTGGCTAGGTATGTGTTGTGTGTTTGTGTCTTTCTCTCTTTATTATTAAAAGTGGCTTTTAATTATACTTATAAATAACTAGTAAACCCGCCGTCGCTTCGCTTCGGGAAACCAGTCCCTTTTCCGACTCACTTTGGCAGTTAACGTTATATTATGACCAAATTATAAAAAAATCTCTAAAAACTTTAACTTATCATGTTATTTCGATGTCTAAGCGATATTACTGCAAAGTTCCTTGAAAATCCGTTCAGTAGGTTTTGCGTGAAAGAGTAACAAACACATACACACACTCACACACATCCTTACAAATTTTCGCATTTATAATATTAGTAGGAAGTAGGATCATGCTAGACGCTAGCTCATAATATGTTCACATCAGCTTTAGTGGATAATTTGTAGGTACCTACGTAATTAATTAATATTTAGTTACAATAGTTTTAAACAGTGTATATAAATATATGTAAATAAATAGGCTAAATACGATTTGAATTAAGATTTAGGTAGGTACATACCTGGTGACTGTCTCAAGTTCAACGATTACAGTGAAATAAAAGACCATTTTTGGTACAATTTTTATTAATAATAAAATCAGCAAACAAAGTAATATATAGGTACTTAGTAAAAATTCTGTGGCATAATTTTTATAAAAATAATCAGTAAACAAAGTAATCATAATGGAACATTCAGTGGCATAATTTTCATTAAAAATAATCAGTAAACAAAGTAATCATAATGGAACATTCAGTGGCACAATTTTCATTAAAAATAATCAGTAAACAAAGTAATCATAATGGAACATTCAGTGGCACAATTTTCATTAAAAATAATCAGTAAACAAAGTAATCATAATGGAACACTCAGTGGCACAATTTTTATTAAAAATAATCAGTAAACAAAGTAATCATAATGGAACATTCAGTGGCACAATTTTCATTAAAAATAATCAGTATGGTTTCACCGCTGTACCGTTCCGATTGGTCAGTCTCGCCGATATTACCCCCCCTCCCCCCCTCCCGTACAGTGATATTACATCACTGTATGTTAAAATTACTGAAATCAACATTGAATATAATTTGACCACGGCGTGAAATCTTTGGTTCAGGTAAAACTGAAACAATATCGTCTAGATGTTTTATGGCACAGACGTCATCTATTATTGGATACGTGAATGCTGTTTCTTTTTCATTCCTTTTGGAGTCCTTTACTTTTCTAAGAAATTTAACCGTGGGTGTTTGATCGTTTATTGTTAAAATTTTTCCTACAAAATGCTTCAGACTTCTTTTCGTAGCAAAACGGACTACAACCCAGTCATTTTCATTGAGTGTCTTATGATTTTCATCTAAATATTCGATTTCTTGTAGTCCCGGAATGTCAATAGGCTCTTCATTTTCTTTGTCTTCTTTAGACAATAGTTCGGCTATGTAATTTTCATAGTCAGTTTCATCGGAATCAACTAATTCCATAGTAAATGATACGCTGGAATCACTGTCATATAATTCCACTTTTTGTTTCTTTTTTGGTTTATAGTTAGTTTTACATTTTCTTTTGTTAATTAGATCAATTTTAGTATCAATGAATTCTTTTTTCATATTTTTTATAATAGTATCTTCTATGGCAATAGTCTTATTACATTTTTTCTTTGGTTTTTTAATTGTCAAGAGTGCGCTTTCTTTGGTATTTTTTGTTTTTGGTAACTGTTTTTCCTTGTGAATGTCCACGCATTTTTGGGTGATAACTTCAGCACCAAGAGCTATACGTTTTTTCTTTGTATGATTTTTTGCAGGTTTGGTTTGTCGTATTTTTTCTAAAAGTAAATCTTCAAATGTATTTGTATATTCTGTTGTATTCGTTCTTTGTGGGTCTTTAATCGTATTAGAATAAAACTCAGGACGACATATTTTTTGAGTCTGCAGAGATTCTGGCAAGCCCTGTTTATCGAATGCAATGAAGCTACAATTTGCATTACTATTTTTGGAAAGTCTATCTAAAGAATGAACGCTAGAAGTGCCAGGCTTAATTTGAATATCAGATAGTATTGTTATTTTATTAGACATATTTTTAAAGGAAATAGACTCCTGAGGTATGGTCTCTGGCACTTAGAAGCTTTTTGGTGTGGTAATGCAATCTAAATATGAAGTTTTATTATACTCATTAGTAAAATGTACTTTTTTTGATGTAACATCGATGCCTGATACATGAGATTGATTCAAATACAAATTAATGATAGCAATACATAACTCACTAAGGCTTTGAACAGTTTTCGTTGTCTTATTTAGGTACCGGGAAGCAGAATTTTCATCGTCACATTTACTATTGAGCCATCTAGCGTAAGATCTAGGGTCATATTTTTCGACAGGGACAATATGTGAATTATAAGGAAATATGCCAGCTTTTTTGAAACCATTGGCTATGATTTTGATTTCGGGCTTTGTGTCATTCCATATCTCTGCAAATAGTTCAGCAAACTCTTTTTTGGGTAATTTACAACCCACGTTACGACGTTGCCAGTCTACCAACTTAGCATCCCAACGAGCTTTAAAGGATTTGAACACGCAGACATCGAGAGGTTGGAGTAAATGCGAAGTATGTGGTGGTAATTTTAAAATAGTTATACCATGACAAATAGCTAATTCCACGACAGAAATATCAACGTGGGTACCATGGCCGTCGTAAATTAGCAATACCGGCCTGTCATCCTTCATATTGGGAATAAAGACTTTTTCCATGTAATTACGAAAAATATCCGTTTCCATCCAACCTTTTTTGCTGGCCGCATAAGATATTTCAAAATCATATTCAGATTTCAGGTCAGCTATCCACTGATCCCAAACATATTTTCCTTTGAATATTATGAGTGGGGTTAACTTTTTTCCACTGGCGTTTACAGCAGTCAGTACTGTAATATTCTCTTTACCTGTACCGTGCGTAGTTCTCGAAGAAGCTCTACCAATTTTACCTACGACCTTAGTTTTTGATGGATCAAGGGACACCGAAGTATCATCCAGATTCCAGATTTGACTAGGTCTATTTACTAAATCGAGATCCACCAATACACCTTTTAATAAATTAAAATATTCTTCTATTATAAAAGGGTCACACATTTGGCGTCTAACATATTCTATAGCCTGTGGCTTTTTTATAGAAAGCCCATGGCGTCTTCTAAAATTGACGAACCAGTCAGATCCTGGCCTACCGTTCCTAAAAGGAGTAGGAATGTTATTTGTTTTTATAAAATCTTCTACCAGGTTCAATACCTCCACACGAGAGAGACCAAACCCCCATTTTTCCAGCGTGATTAGTGCATTTGCTAATCTGGCTTCGGTTTCATGAGAAATTGCTGTAGGTCTCCCTAGTGTTTGACTTTTACTTCTCGTTCTACCATTGATCCTATCATTCAGGGTTGATACTGGGATATTAAATTTTTTTGCAGCAGCGTATTGGCTTAATTTACCTTGAACTACACTCTCAATGGCAGCTTCAAAATCTTCCTCTGTATAATTGGTAGCACGAAGAGATTTTCTATAATATTTTCGTGGCATGGTAAATGGTCTGTAACAAATATTCGATAACTTTTTAATCTCGTATAATTTAAATATAGACAAACGTATAAAGTAATGATACATTTTGCATTTCAAAACATACAATATTTCACACGTAAAACATACCTATAATTTAATATCATAAGTGTGAAATAAAAAATATTTATACTACTAATATATTTCATGAAGAATGTTTAGAACCACTGCCCTTTTGTATGAATTTTTGAAGCGGGGAAAGATCGAATGGTTTCTATTCCGACCTTACCCCTAGTTGTATCGAGCGACAAAGATCGGATAAACAAAAATCTCATAACTGCCCCCTTATTATGAACTCTTAATTCCAGTCAGTTTACGGCGTAAACTGAACTGCCTGGCAATTCCGTATTATGCCGCCTCTACACACAGGCCAGCGCATTCGCCAACGCGCTGGCGGTGCGCTTGCCAACGTGCTTGTGAGTTAATCCACACATTGGAAGGTCGTTCAGTATGCTTTGGTTCGGGCCAATGTGCGGACGGATCAAAAAATGGATGTTGAGTTGGTAACAGCTGCAGCTGTATATTTATTCACAGCTTATAATTACTACGTAAAAGTGTACAAGAAAAGGGTGATACTTTCATATTTATAATATTAAAATAATAATAAAGTACGATGCTCTTACTTTGAAGTAAAATATCGTAAGGAAAACGGAATGTCCAAGAACCTTATTTATTTAGCATTTTTAATACTTACAACATTTTTATTTTTATGGTACTTATTTTTTGGATTCCATAGGCAATTTTCACTCTGATAGAGCTCAATAAATTTAAAAGTTTCCTCATTACTCATATTATACGCCATTTTGTTACGTTAGGTGTTAATACGCCGCAAGAAGAAAATATGCACTCTTGATCGCTGCTCCGGGCAAACTGATCGCGCGGCCAATGTGTGGATGGTGCGCCAAGCTTGCGACAAGTGTTCTTTGATGATACCGACACCGCGCGGCAAGCTCGCAAGCGCGCCGGCCAACGTTCAAATGCCTACCGCCAACGTTCCAACGCCCGTTCTACACATTGGGAGCCAACGCACTTGCCAACGTGTTGGCCTATGTGTAGAGGCAGCATTACAAACCCTTAAAACCAGCCAGTCAGCGGTCACGTGACACTTCGCCAACTTCTGCCTGGATTTTGAATGGCAAAGTCGTATTATGAGCTTGCTATTGACATTGCTTGACATGTTTATCTGTCAAATAAAACCATTCAGTTTAAGCTGCCGTATAGCAGCTTATATTGCATTGTTATAAATGAAACTCAATTTTAGTCGTTAAATTCTTAAATTATGTTTCATATTGCTTGTTCAATATGTGTATCTATTAAAGTCTGACGCTACCCGCGAGAAGTATTTGAAAAAAATGCGCAGGAAACGTGTGCGAGAAGAGGAGTCAATTTGACAAACTTGTGAAAGTGAAAGTGCATTTCAATAGAAATAATATATCGAACAACGAAGGGATATTACAAGACGACCGCAACGACGAGAATTTTCATCCGCTAAACTACGACATAATTTTATTTACAATAATGATTAATCATACTTCATACTCAATAAAAATATTAAACATTGAATACTTGTCATTGCAATTATTTTTAACTAGCTCTCCGCCCGGCGCTGATTCGTCCGCTATAATTAATTTATATCGTGCCCCTTTTTTACCTCTTTAAGGGAGAAGGAAAGGGGTAATTTCCAACAACCTTCTCTTAATAGTACTTAGGTAGTCATCTACACTCCCCAAGGAACATCCATCCTTTAAACTTTTTGCGATTAATAATATCGGCTGTGTGTCTGTTAAGTCACTCAGTAAGTAACGGGGGTAAAATAACGAACACGGTGTAATTCTGTGCAGAACTGACTTTTATTTTCTTTTTAAAAACAACATGGCTGTCACTCAGGGTTGCCAGACATTATAAACATACTTATTTTGATACAGACTCACAATACCCCTACTTATCAAAATAAACAAAATAAACTAAGCAAGTAAACAACAACTTAACTAAACAGTTACAATTACAGTTTTAAAATACCTAGCGTTTCCATGAACTTATAGTGTTTAACTGTACCCAGACCTTTAGTTAACAAGTCAGCTGGCATTTCATTCGTAGATAAATAATTGACCTCTACTTTTCCAATTCTGATAGTTTCTCTTACAAAATGATGCTTAACATCAATATGCTTTGACCTATTGTGACATTGATGGTTAGTGGCCATCTTTATTGCACTTTGGTTGTCACAATTCAACCTTATTGTTAACCAAGATCCAGTTAGCTCATACAATAACTCTCTTAAATATATTGCCTCCCTACAAGCCTCAGAGAGCGCAACATACTCTGCCTCAGTGCTTGACAGAGCTGTAATTCTCTGTTTCCGGCTTTGCCATGAAACAGCTGAGCCTGACATAACAAAACAAAATCCAGTGTAGGATTTTCTGTCCAAGCTGTCGCTGGCCCAATCAGCATCAACAAAACCCTGTAGGCTTTCTCCTTGACTACTAAACTTTAAACAATACATTTTAGTTTTCTTTAAGTATTTAAGAATCCTTTTAGCATAATTCCAATGTTCAACACTGTAACAAGTATTAAATTGGCTTAAGTAGCTTACTGAGTAGCTAATATCAGGTCTAGTCATAACTGACAGATACATAAGACAGCCTAAGAGTTTTTGATAGTTAATTCCTGCTGTACATTTTTCTGCTTTTGCTACATACAACTTACTCTCTATGGGCGTCTCAGCTGTTTTACAGTCAATCATATTAAATTTATGTAATAATTCTTCTATGTACTGTTGTTGATCTATAGTTATCTCATATTTATAACAATCTCTGTGGATATTAATATTCATACCTAGATAATGCTTAACCTCACCTAAGTCTTTGATTTCAAATTCAGAATTTAAAATACATTTTAACTTCTCAGTCTCTTTCTCACTACTAGAAAAAATTAAGAAATCATCAACATACAATGCTATAATTATTTTTATATCTTTAAACATTTTTGTAAATACACATGGCTCTTGCGTACAATTTTTAAAATTATTTTTGCATAGTACATCCTTAACTCTCTCATACCAAACTAAGGCAGATTGCTTTAACCCATACACTGCCTTTTTGAGTTTAAGAACTTTCCCGGCCATTTCAGATACAAAACCTTCAGGAGCACACATATACATGTCCTCTTTTAAGTGACCATTAAGATAAGCAGTTTTAACATCTAACTGAGTAATAGACAGTCCTAGTTTTACACTAAGCGCAAACAATAACCTTAATGTTGAGTGCCGCACAACTGGTGAAAAGGTCTCATCATAGTCCAGTCCATATTTTTGGGTAAAACCCTTGGCAACTATTCGCGCACGATATTGCACTTCACTATCACTTTTGAACTTTTTCTTTAGCACCCATCGACACTGCACGATTGTAGCACCTTCTGGAGCGTCAACGAGATCGAACACTTCATTCTTTCGGAATGACTCCATCTCCTCATTCATGGCTTTCCTCCATTGCACACTCTCAGGACCGTTCAAGGCTGCCTTCAATGTCAGTTCAGAATCTGTAGTAGCCAACATGCCAGCCTCAATATACCTTGCAGGCTTACGTCTGTCCCTCTTTGGTCTCTCCAAGAATGGATGGTCTGGTCCTGATGGCTCCATAGGACTGTTGCTTGTTGATGAAGACTCAGGAACATAGGTCTCGTCTGCGTTGGCCTCGTAGAATTCAGACTGAGATAAGTCACTGTCAGAGCTTTCCTTAGTATCTGATTTTGATCGGTCTTGATGGCTACATTCCCCCACTGAACGATCATTTCCTCCAGGATCAGATAATCTTTCCTCAACGGACCATGGAGCTTCAGTGGTTGAGGATATTCCTCCTGGAATTGCCCCTTCCATCACCACTACATCTCGGCTGGTACTAACCACGTTTTTGACAGGATCATATACTCTATAGCCCTTTACATGTTCTGAATAACCTATAAAAATATGCTGCCGAGCTTTCTTATCCCATTTGGTCCTCCTCTCTTTAGGAATATGCACCATTACTGGACTTCCGAAGATTCTTATGTGGCTCAAATTTGGTTTCTTTTTATGCCAAATCTCATAGGGTGTTCTGTCATTGAGACCTGATGCTATAGATCGATTTTTCAGGTACACGGCTGTAGATACAGCCTCTGCCCAAAATCTTTTGTCTAGCTTAGCATCAAACAACAAGCATCTCGCTTTCTCAACAATTGTTCTGTTGTTTCTCTCTGACATACCATTTTGTTCAGGCGTATAGGGGTTTGTTTTTTGGTGTACAATGCCAAATGATTTCAAATAATCTTCCATTAGTTTACAACAGAACTCACCACCATTATCTGTTCGGATTATTTTTATATTTATGTTTGTTTGTTTTTCCACCATAGCCTTGAACTCTTTAAAATATTTAAATACCTCATTTTTTTCTTTCATAAAATAGACAAACGACATGCGACTATAGTCGTCAACAAAAAGAAGGAAATATCTTGATGATCCAATAGACTTAGTTTCCATTGGCCCACACACATCAGCATGCACAATTTCCAGCACATCTGTAGCTCTTGTGCCTGTGGGGAATGGCAGGCGTGACTGTTTGCCTTCACAACAAACCACACAATTAGTTTTTGTCACTTCATGAGTATCTTCATAGCTAACACCTTCCACGGCGCCATTCTTCATTTTATTCAAGTCTTTAGTGTTTATGTGTCCTAACCTTCTGTGCCATAACAAAGCACTATCTCTGGCAATTAAACATTTCATCACTGGTGAAGTACATAAATCTAATTTATACACACCATCGATTAGGTTAGCAACAGCCACTAATTCTTTCTTTGCATTATATATCAAACATTGACTGTCTGAGAAGGAAACACTGTTGCGGTTTTTTATCAATTGACTTACTGACAATAAGTTCGTTGTCAGGGTTGGAACACATAAAACATCCTTGATTGTTATATCATAGCCTTGCTGCGTTGATATTTTAACAATTCCTTTGCACGAAACTTGAAGTTTCTCATGATTTGCTATCATAATCTCGGGGCATGTCTGTAGATTCGAAACTTCTCGCAACAAACTTGCGTCAGCAGTCATGTGAGCACTAGCTCCCGAATCCACGTACCATTCGTCTTTACTGTATTTAGCACTCAAGAAAACAGCACTAAATGCATTTGTTGACTTATTTTTATTTGATTTTTCTAACATTGGACATTGATTTCGATAATGACCTGGAGATTTGCATTTGTAACAGGTTATATTTTTATTTCCACCTGTCACTTTAGGATTTGACGTCAATTTGCCGCTCTGATGGGTGTTGCCAGGTTTAGGTTTTAATTTCGTCCATTTTGACGCAAACGCCGCTTCAGTATTCTGCGTTTCGTTCGATGTCATTCCCGTTAATTCTAATGGCTCCGAGTCTAACAACTTCGTCCTGATGACGTCAGCCGTAATTGCAATACCGGAGTGCTCAATGGCCATAATCATTGGATAAAACTTTTCCGGTAATCCTGCAAGCATCAATGATCCAATCCATTGATCAGTTATATCAAAACCAGTTCCACTCAACCGTTGTGATGTTTCCACAATTTGCGTAACGTAGGTGGTCATATCTTCACAATTTTCTCGCCGTATGGATATCAAGTGACGTAATAACGAAATCTTTCTCGAAAATCCTGAGTCGTCAAACATAGATTTTAGTTTTTCCCATAACTCCTTCGAAGTTTTCGTTTTCTTGATATGCACGTACAAAGCCGGGTCGATGGTTAGACACAATTTGGCCCGCGCCTTTGCATCATCTTCGGGTTTTATGTCTTTTCCCACCACTGGCTGCACACAATGTAACATGCCTTCCAATACGAGCACATTTTCAACTGCGAATGTCCACTCATCGAAATTTTCTCTGCCTTTCAGTTTAGGCACACTGGCTAAATAGTTTGTTGACATCTTGCACAACACGATCGTATCCAAAATAAGTTACTTAATCACTCAATAAAACTTGAAAAACTGTGATCGGCGTGAGAGCCCATAACCTAAAATAACGAACACGGTGTAATTCTGTGCAGAACTGACTTTTATTTTCTTTTTAAAAACAACATGGCTGTCACTCAGGGTTGCCAGACATTATAAACATACTTATTTTGATACAGACTCACAATAGGGGGACTATAATTATAAATATAATATATTGATACATGATGGATACATGTAAATTATAATGTTTTGTTTAATATTGGTCAATAACTTTAAATTACAAACAAACATACAAGTGGACGAATTGCATTATATTAACTCTGACAAATTGCCGCCGAAGATGAGTGATTGTTCAGAAACCTAATTTCAGAGTAACTAATTAACATGAACTTACAATCACTATAATTATTCCTATTATTTTATAAAAATATTATGTAATACGTGTATTTACTACTCATTTTGATATTTCTCATAAAACATTTAAGTTAATACTTAATTTAAACGTAAAATATATAAATAATAAGAAACCGTACAGTTACCGGTTAATTTGAAATAAAATTTTTGAACGTTACGCTTGTCAACACAAAACAGCCAGAGACAAACTATCCAGTCATAAGCCGTCCAGAATTAGGCAGCTCATAATACCAAATAGATCCAGCCAGTTTAAGCCCGAGAATTGAATTGCCTGGAACTTGCATGGTTTTTTAAAAGTTCATAATAGGCCTGCTGGTGTCGTTATTGACTAATTTGATGTTATATTAACACTAGAAAGATCAAAACAAGTAGATCTAAGAAAGTAACATATAAAATCCTTACCTGCTTGCGAAGATATAAGTGACGGGTAAAGATCGGAAATCGCCAGAATTTTTTGAAAAAATCAGTCGCCGTGGAATCACACATAATACACAAACGCTCACTAGCAGTGCTAGACGCTGACTGCGGTGCGGGGCAGCACGAATTGGCCTTTCCTGCTATGTTGCCATACGTAATTTAACTCGCCTAAAACTCGGGAAAAGTAGAAATAACGATCTTAACCCTTTTTCGATGTTACCCCGATTCACCTTATTGATTTATTTTACTTTGAATTATTCAACAAATACTTCTTTATTCTTTATTATATTCGCGACTGTTACCTAATTCGATCTTTTAATGTAGGTAAAACTTCGCCAAGCTATATGGCAGGAATTACTTATTAATTACTTATTAATTATTACTTATTAATTAATTAGGTACGGGTATTTTTTATTATAAGAAGTGGTTTTGGTAAACATGGTAAAATGCATCACAAAAGAAACCAGATTTCTAACGTTTGTTGATTAGTTATAATCATTCAGAAACAGAGTAAATGTATTTTTAAATAAAAACAAATCTTTTAATAACTTGAGTTTTATTTTCGATCAACAATGTTATAAAAATAAAATACGAAAATATTATAACCTGTATTTTCTAATGTAATTTCTATTGGTATCACGATTTTTTAAACTAAATATCGAAATACAGTGATACAGTGATTGTATATACTAAAAATAGCTGAGGCAATTCGTAAACAGAAAAGTAGAAGAATGACAATTACACACACCTATCTATATAAATACATACTCAAATAAACCATATCAATAGTCTATTTTTATTCATATCTTAGGCGCGTTCCGATAAGCGACCAAAACGACACTTTCTATAGAAAATTGAACTTTGTGAGTGTTACGATCGAGTTACGGAACACGGCCTTAAATTAATTTCAATATATTTTTCTTTCAAAACAATGTCCGCCTTGTTGTTTATTTTTTTCCTCATTACACCCGTCTTTCATATTAGATGATATATTTTATTATTTTTAGCAATTGAAATTTATATTTTGTATAATTTTTAGTCTTACAGTCTTTCCCACTGACCCCACTGTATTCTCTCCAAGGTCTTTTGGAGCAGTTGGAACAGTACCTTTAAGTAAGGGAAACCCAAACCGCTATTATAAGTCACTATACATTCCTGTGTCATAAAATATTTTTGTTTCATGTTTTCTCATCACTTTTTTACTTTTTTATATATACCTGTACTTTTATTATGATGTGGATAAAATTGTGATAATATTTTAGTCTTTCAACTCGAAATTATTATTGTAGCAACACTCGCCATCCTACGATATAATAAAGCACCCATATGCCCGATAATGTTTTGCTACTACCAAAAGAGTATAGTTATTAGTTTACTTGCGCCCTATCACGCTGTATCATGGAGTATTTACATCACTTAATTTAACAAACAAATTCTACAAGTACTCCACATCAGAAGTCAAAACGCCCGCGAGGTATTGATGGCTGAGCTGTCTTCCATCCTTAGCTACCAGGGCGATTCTGGAGATGCGTCCCCGAAGTAACATAGGACGTGGAGGTGTCTCGGGAGTCACATTCACCGGAGGGAGGTTGGCTATGTAGTCTGCGAGCTCCTCGCGGGTCGAGAAGTACTTGTCAGCGTAGCAGGAGGTACCGTCCGGAATATCAAAGACTTCCCAAGGACTCGACGTCTCGAAGTATCCCCCTTCGCCCTAAGTGAACAAATTGAAAATATGTAGTTGTTTAAACAAGGGATCTCACTCTATCAAAGAAAATTGAAAGCCCATAATTATCGTCGCAAACAAGCGGCTTTTTAGTGCAGATTTGAAATCAGTAGGTACTTAAACAATCCTGCGTCAAATGGTCTAAGTCTAATATCTCTGCGACAAATAGAAAATGTTGAGCAAAGTTACACTTAACCACTTAAACATCTTCTGGAAACCTGAAAACGCACTAGTTTATTGCCTCTGGTGACCATTTTCTATTTTGTGGGTTACGACGTTTCACAATTTTTTGCACCGATATATTCTCACATACCTCAAAAGTAGAAACAGCATAGTTATTCCCGCGTTTAGCGGTAACGACAGAGACGAGGGCGCCATCCTTGTTGACGATGGGGGTCCCTGCTACGTACTGGTTGGCGGACTCGAAGGTGGGGGCGCAGCGCCACTGCGCTAGCTTGCCGTCGCTCGAGATCAGCATGATGCGCTTTGTGCGGTTCAAGAACACCTGCCAAATGTCATCATGTTTATAGTGGGGTCATCAAGCCTATGGAATTGCCACTCTCCGCCAAAACCAAACTTATTACCTGTGCTCACAGTAGCAATAGCTTGCCAGAAAAAACTAAGGACATTTTTAGATAACGCCGTCAATCTTAAATGTACCTTAACCGCATTAGCGGTAAGCTGGCATTTGTGGCCATGCAATCATAACGAATCTGATCGAATTCAAACGGAGTATAGTTTTCGTTTTCGATGGTCGTTCGGTTCGATTCCCAGCGAGACGGAAATTTGAATCTTTCCTGTCTTGGTCTGGATGTGTCAACTGTCAATGTCTTTGGATGCTGTCCATTATACCAACTGGTGGCGTTATTTATATAAAAAACTTACTTTCTCAGCTACGTTTTCATCCAACCGCACATACGCCAGCTCACCTAGCGGAGCCAGAACTTGCTCTGTGAATATATCGCAGTAATGGTGTGTGATTCCTGCCATTTCAGCCACCTGGAAATCACATAGATTCTGTAGTAAACACAGCTGATTTGATTGAGCGATGATTATAATTAGGTATCATTTACGATCTGTTGGTTCGTTCGTCTGTCTATAGGTATATTTTTCAATCAGTTGCATATATAAAAAAAGTTTGAATAATTCAATTTAAATCCAGTTCGTTTTCTAAACTTATTTTTATAACAGTATTATCAGCTTAATATCTCTGACGCGCTCTGATAACTGGGTTGGCCACTAATCCGTTCATTTCATCAATCCCCACTGGAGCAGCGAGATGATGAGGAGGGACCCGTGGTCCCGTGCTTAGTAATGGGTCTTTAATGGCTTGAAGCCAATAAGCCAATCTCTCCCTCTCTTACCTGTTTTGGCGAGCAGCAGTGGATGGGGACCACGCTACCGAAGCTGGCGTAACGGCGACCATCGCGCTCGTGGATCTCCGCCGGGATGGAGAAACTCTCCACCAGGCCCCTGTAGTCCTCATTCACCACCGTACGCTTCGACATGGCACCAGACTAAAAGCATGACAAGGTATTAAAGATTAAGTATAAACTGTACCTGATTTTGTGGCGCATTTGAACTACCCTCCGCGGCTCGAGTGTGGTGTGAATGCTTGGAATGACCAGAGGTCGGTGGGAGACGTTTTTCGGTAATTTGGCCTCCCAATCCCAACCGAAATTTTCGGAGGATAATAGATAAATCATACAACAGTTACAACAAAATATCTTTTGAATATTATCGTCTTTTGAATAGGTACATATGCAGTCTTTACTAAGCCAAGCGAGTGTCAATGGTTAAATTGATTAGTTAATCTAACAAAAGTGTCTGCTTGCTTCATATTCTAAGAAACTGCTACAAAACAAGGTGAATCTACGTCAGCTTTCAAAGCGACTCTTGAAATATTGTGAAACCTGTGGTGAAACTGCAACCTTTTGTTTCGATCCAAGATTTAATTTGTAAACTTATGATAATTGAAATAAACACATATTACTTACCTACCTATTTGAATGGTTAACAAACACCGAAGTTTATTGAACGCGGTAGGTTGAATTTTAGGCAAAAAATCGACGTTATCTATAATCTTAATCAAAACACTTGGCACTTGGCAATGCTTTATAGGTAGCCTAATTTATAATTTTTATAGCCACTGAGGGGTTATCTCATAAGGCTGCTGCTCATTCACATTCGCCCGAATGCCGCGATTACGTGAACCCACAAGTGTAGGACGAACCTTCGCAAATGATTACACGAAGTTTATGATACATTCGTGTATTATTCGTGCAATGTACAATTGTACAAAAGTTCGCGCGCATGTGGGTGAGCTGCGAGCGCAGTAAGGCAAAGTAGGCACGTGCCTATGAGCGTATGAGCGCGAAGTAAAAACGAGGCGCGGGCTCGGAAATAAACTGACCACTGATCTGAATCGCAATTGCCAGTGACTCAGTAGGTCCACACTTCATGTTTATGTGTTTAGACCAAGGACAGTTGGTTCAGACCATAGATTAATATAGTTGGTTCAGACTGACACGAAAAAAGACGCCAACTTTGCCTAGGGGACGCTGTCGTCGTCCACCACTTTTTGTAGTCCCTATGATTTTTTTCCTCAACTGACCAGATGAAAAAACTACAATAACATTTTCAACATAATATAGGTACTTAATAATTTCATGATTATACCTCAATGTTTTATGGAAGGGACCTATTAAGGGGCTACAAAACCGAATGAGCGGAGCTCAAAAACGGAGATTGAATGATTTCATTTATAGGCAAACTAGCGGCCCGCCCGCGGTTTCACCCGCGTGGATCCCGTTCTCGTGGGAATATACGCATGTATTATACATAAAAACCTTCCTCTTGAATCACTCTACCTATTACAAAAAACCGCATCAAAATCCGTTGCGTAATTTTAAAGATTTAAGCATACAGACAAACAGACAAACAAACAAACAGACGGACAAAAATAGCGACTTTGTTTTATACTATGTAGTGATGATAGTGAGATAGCAATGTTTTATTTTAGCTTTAATATTATTGACGTAAGTGCCAATTAATTGCATTTTAATTTTTTATTTGAAAACTGTTTCGGTTTTTGAGTTTTTCATTCTTATGAAAACTTAGCTTTGATTATTTACTGTTTTAAAAATATTTTCATCAACTTATTATTAAAACTTTTGTAGTAAACTTGAAAACCATAACTATTTGGACCTAACTTTAATTTTTTTTTCTATCGAGAAAACTTCTCATTTTACTGGTTTTGCTCTTAGGTATGAGATTGTTTATTATAAAGTGAAGATACATATTATATCTAAATATCGGAGATATAGACAGTAAGCTTTAAAAATAATCTTAGATCTAAAACTACCATATTTCGGATGTATCCTCTTAACTTTCTCTAATTTCACAGCCTGTACCTACAGTGTTATTAAAATCTATTCTGTGTTATTAAATGAAATTTCCTATCTTCATATGAATTTCCTGGGTGTTTACCCGTGGTCCCGTTGGTTTGTCCCGTTGACGGGACCACGGGTAATTTTAATTCCCCGTAGTCCCGTTGCACTAGGGGTTACACTTTTATCGACTTTTTCAACTTCTGATATCGATATAATGTTTGAACTTCCTTAGAATAAAATAAAAATCCATGATAACGGCATATTGGAAACGTCAAAAGAGCATTCTTTTGACTATACTAGATAGAAAAAAAACAGTTATTTACAGTATATTTTATTCAATCTTAAGCAAATGAAATTAAAATTATTTTATATGATTTTGGTGATTAAAACAATTTTTCGACAGTCAAACTACGCCATCGCTTCAACAAAGCTCTACGGTAAGTGATGTTGGAAGAAGGAGGGGTAATAAACTCCCAAGGATTTTTTTACTCTACACACAGTTACATACTACACTTATTCCTACTTAAGGCTATAATATAACAAAGCCATGTCCTAGGTGTTGCAGACTGTTTCGCTCACATAGCCTCATCATTTTCCTTCCTTACTAACTATTCTCTAACACTTATGCTTCCTTTATATGATAGCTGAAAAACTGGATGTTTTAAAACATCGTGCGTGTGTGTGTGTGTGTGTGTGTGTGTGTGAGTGCCCGCGCGTGTGTATAAATTTAAGCATGACCACATCTGATTAAGATGTCTGTTAATCGCAAACGCACATACATGCACGCGCAAACAGGAACGCGACCAAAGTGGAGATGTATGATTGCATACCTTGCTTCCTCGTGGTCCCACTTCTAGGACATATTAACTTTGCACGAGGAAATTTTAATGAAATACAGATGAATTTTAATGAGGTACAGATATAGAATAGAGTAGACGTGGAAAAAGGACAAAGGATACTTTTTATCGATTAAATTATCCTATATATTATAAAATTTTCTTGAAATGTTGATACCCTGATCTATATTTTTTTTTAATTAAAATAAAAAAGGTTGGTGGCCAGCAGCGTCACTGAACTTTTCGATCTTTTCTCACAATGGAGAGCTTAATTTTCCCTGCATTCCCTACGGTTATTCAGACGTTGTTTCTCTCTCACGTGGACAAAGTTGCAGGCAGTAATTAGTAAATCTTAATGTGACAACCCTAGCGCAGCTACTTCGGAAACAATAAACAATAGGGGCCATAAACATGTCGAGTCAACAATAGAACAATAGCGCGCTTTCCCGTCTCAAAAGTACGCACGACGCTTCGACCATTACGGCAATAGTCACACGGGCGAAAGTCGGTTGCAAGGAACGTTCTCGAATCTTGTTCGAAGCGGGTCCGGACTTAAAAGGAATGTTCTGGATTGCCATGAATGGTGCGTGAGTGGTATAAAAAGGGGCGATCGGTCAAGTGCGGACATTCTAGTTTCGGAAGCGAAACCAGGAAGATACCAGCGATACCTACGAGCGATACAGTGTTCGACGAGTGTGTTTACTAGTACCTACGTGCAGAGTGTTTTAGTGTGTACTGTGTACGTCGTGTAATTTGTGTATCTACGAGTACAATAAAAGTCTTTGTGGTACATTTTGGCATTTTCTCGAACCCAGTACTCCTGACACGTAACATTAATGAGCCATTAGTGTAATGTATGTGTACATGGGTTATGAATTCAACATTTTCAGTTTTGTTTCTTCTGTATTTTTTTCCGAAGATAGAATTTAAGTGTATTTTCTTTAATTTTAGGTTTATTTTTTTCTCTTAACTTTCAAAACTTGTTCAGTTTTTTGAAGATTTTACCGGCTTTATTTTAGCGGTTAAGTAGGTTGATCTTATAATAGTGATGTCCAAATTCTAATGTAATTAAACAAAATAGGTCGAAATCTAATTGACGGTAAAATATGGTAATTAAAATAATCTATGTACCTTCTTTAAGGAATATCCATACATGTAATACCTGTGTATGGCAGTTATTGTGTAGATATATTTAAAACATCCAGTTTTTCAGCTATCATATAAAGGAAGCATAAGTGTTAGAGAATAGTTAGTAAGGAAGGAAAATGATGAGGCTATGTGAGCGAAACAGTCTGCAACACCTTGGACATGGCTTTGTTATATTATAACCTTAAGTAGGAATAAGTGTAGTATGTAACTGTGTGTAGAGTAAAAAAATCCTTGGGAGTTTATTACCCCTCCTTCTTCCAACATCACTTACCGTAGAGCTTTGTTGAAGCGATGGCGTAGTTTGACTGTCGAAAAATTGTTTTAATCACCAAAATCATATAAAATCATTTTAATTTCATTTGCTTAAGATTGAATAAAATATACTGTAAATAACTGTTTTTTTTCTATCTAGTATAGTCAAAAGAATGCTCTTTTGACGTTTCCAATATGCCGTTATCATGGATTTTTGTTTTATTCTAAGGAAGTTCAAACATTATATCGATATCAGAAGTTGAAAAAGTCGATAAAAGTGTAACCCCTAGTGCAACGGGACTACGGGGAATTAAAATTACCCGTGGTCCCGTCAACGGGACAAACCAACGGGACCATGGGTAAACACCCAATTTCCTTTGTTACAGTTAAAATTACAGTTTAAATTAAATAGATTCTTGAAACAACTTGCGCAAAATGCGACATTGAGTCACTGTAAGTGTAAACAGTGAATTTCTACAAATGGCGCAAGCGTTTGACTTTGACTCGGAAGCAAGCAAAGCAGCAAGTGGCGAGTGGTGTCATGAGTCATGAGCTCATGAGCTAAAGTAAGTAGAGAATTTCTACAAGTTCAACAAGACTACTCACATGTAAACAATCGTGACTCACAATTAATAATAAGCAAGTAGGTAGGTACTTAGTTATTGAACTTTGTTGAGTTTTTTTAAACTAAATTTTATAACCTACCTACATTAATTCCCTACTACCTAATACATGTTGTAACGGGTTATTCCCGTTGGCTCCCATTCCCGTTCTCACCCGTCCCATTACGTTTTATCGCGAGAAAAGTTTAATTCATAACTGGTGACAAGGATGTCATCACTATATAGGTACACATCACATTGGATCTCTTATTTGTTGGTAGGTACTTTGCAGATTGATAAAAAGCTTCAAGAAAATTTTGCTTAGTGAGGAGTTGTAGGTAATTCCCAGTAATTCCATATTCACCGCAACTCAGGTTTTGGTCTAGACAGGCTGCGTTGTCTCACGGTTTAACCAGTCGTTGTTTTATTACCTCGTAGATAATTTATATCGATAGACAAATGTGTGCAAATAGTGATTCAAAACTCAACCATTCGTGATTATGTTCGTGATAGTCTAATTTTGTGTCATGGTCATGTCAACCAGAATTCCTAATGCTAATTAAAAAACATCACGAAAATTCATGACGATATTTTATAATAAGGATAAGTGCACTATTTCTGAATAGACACCTGTTTATGTATAGATAAAATGAACTCTATATATAATTATATAAATATCGTTGTACGAGTATTCTTCGATAATAAGCTACAGTATCAGAGGAATTTCTAACGTTACACAATAAACAATAAATACTTACAATATCAATCATTATTAACCGATTGTCCAATCCTCTTATCAAGGTGTGGTGTGCCATGTGACTAATGATCATAAAACCTATGTATTGATTCTGTCACGCACGTTCCATGTTTTCTAGAGAAAATTTGACAATGTTAAGATTGCGAATATTTATGTTAAGTAGGTAGGTACTTGCGAGACTTACAAGCCGTTTTTACTTACAACGCGTTTTCCCTGGTTAAAACTAGTTTTCAGTAAATAACTTGATTACTGAATGAAACTAAAAAATGAAAAAAATGAAACTAGAAATAACTGCTGCTTAAAAAAATAACATCAGTGAAAGAAGGAACGGACGAACAAACAAAGCATATCATTTTTCGTAAAGCGATCAAGCAGCAAATCGAGGGGTTGAGGGAAGGAGGCTCCTCCGATAGGAGGCTCAGAGGCAGTGGCGGATTAACGTATAAGCACTACAAGCACGTGCTTGGGGCCCCTGTTCTCCAGGGGCCTCCATTCTCTGCTGGCGTTTCATTTTATACCTACATTTTATCGAGATTCACCCACAAGTCCGAGATCACAAGACGCGGGCAGTCCGGGAGTGACCCCTCATACTGTTAGTGAAAATGATAATTACGTTTTGATATTACCTGTTTTCGGTTTGTCTAAGTTGTTTACTTCATTATAAAAATTTCCACGTAAACACCACTTTAGTATTTTTATTTAGCTTCCAATATAGCAAGATCATTCCAGGATCACCGACTTCGCCGGGAGAACTGCTTTCGACTTCTCCCTGGCCTACGGTCTCACTCAGGTAGTTACTGGCTTCACCAGAGTCCCTGACGTTGAGACCCATACTGCTTCTTTACTAGACCTACTGCTGACTTCTCACCCAACGGACTACCGAGTGGTGGTCGGGGCTCCTTTTGGATCTTCTGACCACTGCTTGATAAGGACAACTGTGCCCTTGACGCGGCAAGAGGGCTCTCGGCCCACTGGCACGCGTCAAGTTTGGCACTATAAGTCAGCAGACTGGGACGGACTTAGGCTTCCTGTACATGATGCCGGATACGCACCGGCGCCGCACCGCAGCCGCACCGGCGCCGCGTAGAAACCGTATAGTCTCCGCGTTAAATAATAAAGCAGCGATCACAATTCAGTATAGCTCTGTCAGTATAACCGTACAGACTTCACTGTCTTGATATTTCGTATCTATTCAAAAGTTAATATTAAGCAAAAAAAAAGAAAGTGTTACTGACTTATCTAATCTACAAACAGTGGCTGGAACAAATTAACAAACGTAGAAGAAGATTTTGGGTACACCCTGTTTTATCCTGTAGGGAAAACAAGGGAGAATTTCATGTTCTTTTTGAAGAATTGAGAAATTATGAAGATAAATTTTTTGAATATCTTAGAATGAGTGTAAGAACTTTTGATGCACTGCTGAACATTTTACGAGCTAAACTTCAACTTCAGAATACCAACATGCGTCTAAATTAATCAATAACTCATAATCGAACTCTTCCATGTTGAAATATGGTGAAATGACACACGTGTGAACAACGCTGGCGCTGTGGCGGTCCGGCGCCGACGCGGCTCCGGTGCGGCGCCGGTGCGGCTCAGGAACGATTTTCATTCATGTACATAAACTTGCGGTCCGGCACCGGTCCGGTTGCGGCGTCATGTACAGGAAGCCTTAGGGAATTCCTGAGTTCGTACCCTTGGAGGCAGCTCTGCTTCGCTTCCGGGGACCCGAACGTGTGCGCTGATTCAGTAGCTGTTGTGATACGACAGGGTATGGAATGTTTCATTCCTAATTCTGTCGTATCCATCGGTGGGAAAAAGCAGCCCTGGTACAGTGGTTCATGTGCTGCGGCATCTAACCGCAAGCGGGCCGCATACCAGGCCTGGGCATCAGCGTACACTTCGAAGAACTCATCAGCCCCACCCCCAGAGCTTAAGAAAAAGCTCAACGCTGCCTCCCGGTCGGCTAAGAAGCAAATGTCCAGGGCGAAGGCCCAATTCATCGGCAGAATTGGCGAGCGACTAGTAAATCCGTTGTCCACACGGCAAAGGGGAAAGCCGAACTCCTTGGTACCCTATTTGCCACCAACTCGACTCTTGACGATAGAGGGGCCGTACCGACTAACATCCCGCGGTATGAGAGCTCGCTGAATGACATACTTTTTATTCAAAAGGCTGTCAGGCGAGCTCTACTGTCTCTCGACACCAAGAAGTCGAGTGGGCCGGATGGTATTCCCGCAATGGTGTTAAAGACGTGTGCTCCCGAGTTGACTCCCGTCTTAACGCGCTTATTCTCGCTATCCTGGAACCACTGGTATAGTACCGTCTTCGTGGAAAGTAGCCCTAGTTCATCCTATCCCCAAAAAGGGCGATCTCAGTGCTACAGGCTTATAGCGATAACTTCCCTGCTTGCGAAGGTGATGGAGCGTAAAATAAATAGACAGCTCCTAGGATATCTCGAAGATCGCCAGCTGATCAATGATCGGCAATACGGTTTCCGTCGCGGTCGTTCAGCTGGCGATCTTTTAGTTTATCTCACGCACCGGTGGGCTCAAGCCCTAGACAGCAATGGGGAAGCACTGGCAGTCAGCCTAGACATCGCTAAGGCCTTCGACCGGGTCTGTCACAGGGCTCTTCTTGCGAAGTTACCATCTTACGGTCTCCCTGAGAGGTTATGCAGTTGGGTAGCCAGCTTTCTGTCTGAGTGACATATAAAGGTCGTAGTCGACGGTTGTTGCTCAGATACCCATAAACGCTGGTGTTCCCCAAGGGTCTGTGCTGTCTCCTACCCTGTTCATTCTGCATATCAATGACATGCTGGAGCGTGCTAACGGCATTCATTGCTATGCAGATGACAGCACGGGAGATGCCTATTATACAGGCCCTGCAAATGCCTCTCGTTCACAAGTGGAGGATAGCAGAATCAAACTTGTGTCTGAAGTCGAGAACTCTCTGGAGCAAGTTTCGGAATGGGCCGACTCAATTTATTTATTTAATAATTTTATATGTACTTTCATCCAGCAAAAGAGGGCCTACACAGCCTCTGTGCTTAGGGCCTCGGAAAGTCTTAATCCGCCACTGCTCAGAGGGTGAAGTTTCCGCCGATGAAAATGAGCTGCAACTCGGGAAGGGCAGTCAGGTTATTTTACGTTAGGCTAGGTAAAAAATTTACGCCAAAAAAGGGACCGGGGTTCCGTCAATTGACGAAGTCTCATAATTTTGAAAAGTAGGTATCCACAACAAGGAGTTTTAACACTAATTTTAATTAAGGTTCCAAGTTAGAACTACTTTTACGAAGTAAATTCTAATTATAATAAATGCATTTATTGCAAACTAGTTTTAACCATTGAGTTACTAATGGTTTTAACTAGGGTAAATGCGTTGTAACTAAGAACGGGTTATAACTTTAACATTTATATTTAAGTCATCATGTTGTTTCTATTTCGACTGCCGAAAAAAGAAGCTGTCTGATGGGTAGTGGTCACCATTGTCCATGGTTAAGAAGAAGGAGAAATGAACGATGATTGTAGGTACTTACCTATACCTAGGTATTGCGACTTTCTACACTATAATTTCATTTTTCTAGACACTTATCTGGGAAATCAGTTCAGTTTTGTGTTGTTCAATATACTTACTAACTCAGCTTACTAACATACATAGATTAATTTTATAATTTTCAAAATAATCAAAATAAATAGAAATTCAAAATAAATAGAAAAAAGAGAAATAAGCCTAAGGGCGCATTCAAAAAGAACGCTGGTTACCGGCGCCGATCTGCCAGTAGGTTTGGGTAAAAAATATCGATATATCAAAATATCGATATTTTTTCAGAAAAATATCTATAAAATAAAAATAAACTAATCTGACCCGGTAAGAGGGGCGCTACTGTCTTGGTCTTTGTCTGACAACAGTATAACATTTGCATTAGTTGCAATTTTGGCAACCGGACCAGATAAGTTTGTGGCACTGTATGTTGATTTTTTCTTGGCTACAGCTACAGGTACATAAACCTGTTTTTTAATAATAAAACTGATGTCTTAACAGCCAGATGTGTAGGTATTTAGGTACTTTAAAATTTCGAATATTTTGGCAATTTTTATAAATAATTGCATATATATTGGGCACAAAATATCGATAGGTATATCGAAATATCAATATTAAATTTCTTGGGTGGTATAATTATATCGATACATTTGGAAAATATCGATACGATAAATGTCGATATTATGTTTTTCCCATTTGCCCATCCCTGTCCCTATCTGCCAGCACGTATCGGTATAGTCTAAGATCCGAATCTAAATCGACATTCATCGGGTTGATAAGAGAATCAAAATTATTTTATAATAAATTTCGTATATTAGAAAATATATTAAAAATGGGTAGACAACAAAAATCCTGGACAGAATATAAGTATTAGTTTATACCACTCTTTAGTATGAAACAAATATTTCTTAGTATTTAAAATGATTTTTTTATGTTTAATAAATCTGATATTCATTTATTACATATTAATAAATCTTTTTAAATAGTAAGAAATATATATTAAGCACTAAAAAGTGGTCTCTAATAAATTATTTGTTAAATATTAACAAATATTTTTAACTATCAAAAAAAGTTTCTATCAGTGTGTTTGATTCTCTTATCAACCCGATGAATGTCGATTTAGATTCGGATCTTAGACTATACCGATAAGCGCTGGCAGATCGGCGCCGGTAACCAGCGTTCTACTTGAATGCGCCCTAAGGCTAGATGGAAAGGCATAGTAAGTAGCTAAGTAGGTACCTACCTACGGACAGTCTTAT
Organism: Hesperia comma; assembly: GCA_905404135.1. Classification (NCBI taxonomy): domain Eukaryota; kingdom Metazoa; phylum Arthropoda; class Insecta; order Lepidoptera; family Hesperiidae; genus Hesperia; species Hesperia comma. The sequence goes on along the minus strand of FR990015.1, from coordinate 13,954,080 downwards.
TCAAATTAGGGGCGGATTAAAAAAACTGGCGCCAAAATAAATGACATGGCTATCTTTTTCTTTCACACACATTTTAATTCTTTTAATTTTATTTGTTATTCACATTGTAAAGATCCACTGCATCTTATTATTTTACGTATCACATGTCTGATGTCTGTGTTAAAATATACCTACGTACCTACTTATTCGAAATATAAAATTTTCGGGAAATTATTAGCAAAACTCACCGACAACAGAATATAACGGTCACCGCGCTTATCTGAAATTCTGAACTACCAAAACCACCCAATCAACAGAGCGACTCGACTGTTGCTGTTAGCTTATCAATTCACCATCTGATGCGACAGTTTAGCCAACATTCAAATTGAACAGGTTACGTCACAATCAGTGTTGAGCTCTGTTCACATTGTACAAGTAAAAATAAGGGCGGCCACATACATGCGGAATTCCGAAACGGAATCCCGAATAGGGTTGTAACGATATATCGGAAAACCGATAATATCGAAGAGGACACATCGATATTTTTATCGATATTTGCGTTATAACGATATGATAATATCGATATCATATCCGAAGAAAAAAATCGATAATTCACGACCTTAGATAAGGCTGTATGGGCTTTGAACATTAGCTTTTTCTTACAATATAATATTATCGGTTTTCTTATAATATTATCGGTTTTCCGATATATCGTTGCAAGGTTGCAACCCTATTCGGGATTCCGTTTCGGAATTCCGACTGTATGTGGCCGCCCTAAAGGACATCAACATCATGTCGGCTCGCACACGCACGCAACTGACATTAATTTTGTTTCGCAAATAGATAATTGTGCTATGATTAAATTATGCATATATCGTCTAAAACTGATTACCTCATGGTAAAGTAACCACTTAAACCTTCTTCACTATATTACCAGGGTCGTCGTACGCCGGCGTGCAAGGCGTGCAGTGCACGCGGGCCGCAGTAAATAGACCAATTAGGTAAATCCAAATATTTAGGTCATTTAGGCATATCAACCGAACGTACAAAATATTTTATTGGAGAAATTATTCAAATAAATGTAACAGACGATAATAAGTAAAGACTTGGTAAAGACCAATGATGTACCTATAATAAATATCTAGATGGATAATCGAATCCGCGAAAACGTGTCAAAAAAGCGCAGCCAACAGTGTTGGCGGCGACATTTATATCATTACGCACAAATTACGCACACATAGACAATAAATGAACGCGAAAAACATCGCCTGCACGCACACATGCTTGATATTGTTGCCTTGTTTTTTTTGTTTTCATTGTAGGGCGACGCTCAATCTAGGTACCTATTTATTGCATCATTGGTAAAGACGTATAATGATTGAACAACTCAAAATTAATTAAGGATTTTAATGGCGGCTGAGTAATAAGTATAGACTATAGACTGTACCTACCTATCTAAATACATAGTAGTAAATAAAATAAGTAAGAAAACATCGATTTAAAATAATCGATGTAAGAAAACTAACTAAATTGTCAAAAAACATCAATTTAATTAAACCACTTCTGGTCCACAATTGTGATTTAATCTGCGTTCCAAAAACACATTTTTCTTGTTTTCTGATCTCTTTAATTTAAGTAAGTATGTAACCATACCTACATTTACATTAACAAATTTTATTGTATATATATTCACTCACCGCTACGCACCAATTTTTATTTATTTATCAGTCAGTCTTGGATAATTTTAAAAAGGGATACACCACTGCACTTATTTTTGAAAATAAACTGAGTATTGACTATTGGAGCTTGGAACTATTTGGAATGTTCACTTTGATATAAATCTATTAAAGGTCTCCGTTCTGTTGACTGTGGTATTTTATCATTACTCTGAGGTGGTATATGTATAGCTATGTAATTTTGGGACGACCAATCACAATAAGCTGACGAACAAACACTGTGGATTCGAAGGGTGCAGCCAGATTCGAGGGACCTCGAATTAAAATGACATGACTGTAGCAATACATAGTTTATACTCTTGAAACGGTTGTGAAGTCGTAATTCATCGCCAATAAGGCATGATTTTTTTTAACCGACTTAAAAATCAATTCATTTCATCTGTAATATTTTTGGTTAGTTGGGTTGGGTTTGTACAATAAAAATCCTTTTTTCAATCGACGGCTTGTGCTTGTCGTCTAATCCCATATATAATTATGTGTACATTTGAGCGACATCTGATGAGTATTTTTTGAGTTATCTGTAGGTACTTTGAATTGAAGTTGGTTATTTTTTATAAACGTAGTCAAAACCAAATAAGCGCCTTAAAAAAGATTTACTAGTCATCTAAAATATGATATTACGTGTATTCTTTAAATTTTAATTTCAGATTTCTTGGCATTTATAACGAGGCGTCTTTTTCAATGCTACAAAAACAAGTAAATAGTATTTATTAATAGTACCTAAATAAAACAACGCAATGAAGTCTATTACACAACTACGTCGATTACAATAACATTATTATTGTTATTTACACGCCCCATAGCATAGGTTTAAGTTAAAGGGTTTAGGTATATCATTTTCCATAGAATCCTATATTTCAATACGTTAGTACATAGTATCTCAATGATTCAAAACAGCAGCGTCACTACACCCTTATAAATCTTTTTTGCTCTAATCTGTGATAAAATCTAACCTTTTTGAAGAAAAACAAACTGTGGTCCTTGGAAATACAGACTATTTTAATTTATTGTTATACTCCGTTTGAATTTGATCTGGAATTTTAATAAAATAGCATGGCACACAAATGCCGGCGTTCTGCCAATACGATTAAGATACATTTAAGATTGACGGTGTTATCTAAAAATGTCCATGTAAATTTTTCTGACAAGCTAATTTGAACTGAGAGCGCACGTAATAAGTTTGGTTTTGGCGGAGAGAGGCAATTCCATATTATGCTCTTTGACTCAACTATAGGTATTATTACTACTTGGAATAGTACTTCCCCCACCATAGACAATAACCACAGTATACTTTAACGATATAATATACTGTGGAAAATGATGACACAAAACTCAATTTTTATTTTTAGATATTGGTAGGTATACGAACCAGGTCAATAGTATTTGTCTTCAATTACTTAAGTTATGCTTAAAACCACACGTATTGCTCAATTGAACAAGGTCACAAGGTCAAGGTTTGGAGGGTGTGTGTGAGTTTCTGGGGCAGATGTTGATATTAAGAGATATATCAGATAGATCCAATTTATTAAGTTATCTCGCAGCTTTGGAAGCAGCTAAAAATGTCAAAAATACATGAAAAATACATTGTGTTGTAATTAGTGGTAAGAAGAACCATCCCACATGAGAGAATGGTATAAGAAGTTTCCAGCTGTTAATAGTAAATGATTTTTAAAAAACCCTTCACAACAGAACTAGAGTCACAATTATAGTTTGAATTGAAAAAATTCTTTCCTTTTTGTGTTGAATAGTTCATTTATTGAGGAAGGCTATAGGATATTTTTCATCACGCTATGACCAATAGGAACGTAGCAACAAGTTTCCCGAAGCGAAGAAAAGGAGTCTTCTTAAAAATATATTTTGCAGGATGTCGTTTGCCGGGTCAGCAAGTTTCATAAATTACTTTAATAAATAATTATTATGATCTATTTAGACGTAGGCCATGGTTACGGACCATGGATAATATGCTGGCTTTAAAATGATGAAAATGTAGTAAAATGCAGAATGCAACAACGATCTGATCTGAATATCTATCGGTAGTTTCAGGTACATGAGTGAAAGAGTTTACCCCCAGCTAAACCACCCCTGAAAAAAGTGTTGACTAACTCTTCTTCCATTTTAAGTCAGTAGGGGCTGTAGGGATTTTCTTACCGGTGGACTGTTCTCCGAGCACCCTTTTGGGCCAACTAGTTATACTTAGGGAGACGAACAGGTGGAATGTAAAATCATCTGGAAGTAAATATAAATAACAAACACACCCAGACGGACTAAGTGAAGTCTAAATTCATCAATCACGTTTCGCTAGGAATCGAACCGAGGACCCTTGGAACGGCCATCAGGCGTGTTAACCATTGCGCCATTCAGGTCTTCAAAAAGCATTTCTAAATAAGTACAGTCAATCGGGGTAACTTTGATTCTTTAGGGTAACTTTGACAGTCCGCTCCCAAACTAGTTTTTAATTTTTTACGTGAAAAGCATTTTGCGTATAAAATTTATTTATTACATTTTATGTACATAATGAACGTCGTTAACGAAATCTTAAATAAAAAGTGGTTTTCAAACAAAGCTAATATAAAAAACTTTCTTTCAAAAACGTGCGTAACTATTCGTGTTTTTTTCCGACGTAAAACTTTTTAGATATTTCTCAAAACATTAATGCTATCAAGGTGTGTTAAAATATAATACAATCATTTACATGTCTACTTTCGATACATAAACAAATTTTTATTAATTTTCAATTGCATCTTCGTTAAAATTACAAATAATACCGTTAAGTCAGATTTTGAACAAATTCTGGGTAACTTTGACAGTATCAATGTATGTACCTATCCCTCAGATGTATCCTGACTTTTGCGATTTACCAATTTTAGTGTTAGTCAAACATCCCAGGGCCCCCGGGACTTCTTTATTTTCCCAGAAATAAAATGAAAAAATTGCAGCCATTTTGTTTGTACTGTTTTAATCATTGCTATCGATGCAGACGTCCTAGGGAGCCGAAATATATCTCATTTTAAAGCTAACAATGTAGGTAATAAATTGATGATACATTTCATTTAATATCTTTTTCATAGAAGACCAAAAAAGGATTTAAAAAACAAAATTCAATATTTTTTCATTGAAATTTCTTAGTTTAGTGCCTTTTACATGAAAACTAACCCGTCAAACTACTTTTTTTGTTGTCTTATCATAAAACAGGCTATCACCTTATTAATAAATGTTACATCAAAGTTATAAGTAACGTAGTTTAGAAGATTTTTTGATAAATATCATCGGTGTCAAAGTTACCCATATAGGGGTGGTAACTTTGACACACAACAAAATTGCAAATTTTTAATATATTTTGTCGTTTTTAAAGACTTTTTACAATTTGACAGTATGAAAACCAGCAAATGGGCACTGATTAACTCATAACTTTTATCTCATATGCGACGTAGTAAAAGTTTTTTAAGAAAATACGCCGATGATGTATCAAAGTTACCCAGAATGACTGTACCTAATACCTACGTCATTTTTCCCAATCGGGGAATTCCCTTTCATAAAATCAATGTCGCCATCATAATACTCATTTTCAATTTTAATGACGGGCTACACTTACATTGATTGATTCCCATGTGTTAAAGTCATGGGTTAAAGTACTCTGCGGAATTCTTATAACATAATAATATTAATAATGTTCGATGATGTTTGTATTTGTTTGACAAAGTAGTAATTTTATCTAATTTGTGGTAGTATTCTATTTCGTAGTCTTCAGTGCGATTCTGGGTGTGAGTGTTCTTGTGTGTTGTCCATCCATGGCAACCATGCTGTGCTGTGGATGATGAGGATGCTGTGTACATGAACCAAACCAATAAAGGCTGTGTGTGTACATAGCGATGGGCGATTGTTACAAAAAAAACTATCGACTGAATCGAAAATTGTTCGACTGTGCATTCGATTGTCGATTTAGTAGTTCCCCGCCATGCTTATTCGAATAACAATCGACCTAACTACTAATTTTATTACTAATTGTACGCACGCTAAGTTCGTGCGATCGGTGAAATAACAAATTACAATTTGGCGCGCATTTAGCAACTTGTCGCGATATAACTTAGAAGAACTGCTTGTGCGGTATAAAATTAAGAAACTTTACTGACGTAGAAACTGCTAGCTTGTTTACTTCGCATACCTAAAAATTAAGGTGTGGGGAATTTAAACAATTAGGCATAAGGCCTCACAGATTATAGTTTTTGCTTGAAATATTATAAATGCGTATAAAAAACAGCGACTGTTATAATTGCTTAATAAGAAGGATGCTAAAGATGTATTAAATATCTAGATGGAACATCGAATACGCGAAAACGTGTCAAAAAGTTGTGGCCAACAGTTGGCCACAACTTTTATATCATTACGCACAGATTATGCACACATAGACAATAAATGAACGCGAACAACATCGCCTACACGCACACATGCTTGATAATGTTGCCTTGTTTTTTTGCTTTCATTGTAGGGCGACGCTCAATTTAAAACATCATTGAAGGATGCATAATTTGGCTACGTGTATATACCGGCTTTGTAAGGTGGAAGAATAAAAAAAATTACGTGTATAAGTGTATCAGTGATACCAATATGAATACTTGGCTACTAAATAGTCATCTAAATAACCTAATTTATATAGTGCGAATCGCAATATGCAACGCACCCCCGCCCGCCGCACCATCTTTTGTAATTACTTTTTAAGTAGTAGTAGTACCTACGCAACGCAACTACGCAGGAGTATAGTAGACTACGGGCCCATGTCGAAAATGGGGGGGTCATACGAACCACCAGGTGATGTATATAGGACGATATAAGAGCACAAAATAATAAGATTCAGCACTATGCCGTCACTTGTAAGCTGTCCAACTGAGTGCTGGTGAGAATTCAAAAGTGCAGGTAGAGGGAGTACATTTTGGTCATATGATTCTGTACGGCATTTTCACCATCGATAGATCCATGAAAAATAATAAGAAAGCGCGCAGTCCCGTAAAAAAATGGTGAGCCACAAAGTCGGTAATTTTTTTTGATTTTTTGAAAATTTCAGGGTAAATTTGGTCATTTGATCCTGTACGGCATCAGTTTCATACTGTTTCAATACAGCTTCTAATCCATTATTCCGCAACGCCGTACAAAAATCATGCGACAAGGGGAAAAAATCGAGGGTTGCAACCCCCTCTATTTCCGTGGTCTGGGGGGGTGATTTGAAACAACATAAAATTAATTTATTTTGAAAGTATTTTATGCACAGATAATATTGTTTTACATGCCGTACATTTTCGTTGGTCCAAAGGTTTGTAGGGAAAAAAAATTCAAGGAAAAATCCATAGAACGAAATGTATGAAAAATATAGTCTGCATTAAAATGTACGGCATCATTTTTTCCTAATTTATGTATCTTAATACTATTTAGAACAAGGGAAAAATGTAGGAAATTGCTATATTCTATTAATCTATGAATATTTAAACTTCTGCAATAATTTAACAAATTTCAGTTTTTGTATTTCTCTGTAACTTTTTTTAGAACAGTTTCTTTTGAACGGCAATACTATGCAACAATTATATTTTACAATATCATGTTAAAAAAAAAGTTGCCGTACAGTGTCAAATGACATTACAGCTTTATAAATCAAGTATACCATGAAATTAAGGCAATTATTAATATACATTCAAATGAACAATAACTTTTTGACGGCATTATTTTTAATAGTACTTTTGAGTGCTAGATAATGTTTTGGAACCGAAGCCGTACTTTTTCAAATCACCCCCCAGACCACGGAAATAGAGGGGGTTTCAACCCTCGATTTTTTCCCCTTGTCGCATGATTTTTGTACGGCGTTGCGGAATAATGGATTAGAAGCTGTATTGAAACAGCATGAAACTGATGCCGTACAGGATCAAATGACTAAATTTACCCTGGAATTTTCAAAAAATCAAACAAATTTACCGACTTTGTGGCTCACCATTTTTTTACGGGACTGCGCGCTTTCTTATTATTTTTCATGGATCTATCGATGGTGAAAATGCCGTACAGAATCATATGACCAAAATGTACTCCCTCTACCTGCACTTTTGAATTCTCACCAGCACTCAGTTGGACAGCTTACAAGTGACGGCATAGTGCTGAATCTTATTATTTTGTGCTCTTATATCGTCCTATATACATCACCTGGTGGTTCGTATGACCCCCCCATTTTCGACATGGGCCCGTAGTCTATAGCAATTATTCGATAAATTTAGTAGTACCGCACGCGTACGCTGCGCCGCGCCGATCGCCTCGATTATTCGATAAATTTAGTAGTCCCGCACACAAAATCGCGCCGCGCCGTTCGCCTCACCGCCGTAGCTTGCAACTTTTAGTTGTTAACAACAATCGAATAACGTCGATTGTTATCGACTTTTATCGACTAACCTGAACAATCGACTAATTCGATTCTTTTAAGTAGTAATCGCCCATCGTTAGCTGTACAATAAAATTCTATTCGCCGTCGCGCCCTCTGCGTTAGCGATGGGCGATTGTTACAAAAAAAACTATCGACTGAATCGAAAATTGTTCGACTGTGCATTCGATTGTCGATTTAGTAGTTCCCCGCCATGCTTATTCGAATAACAATCGACCTAACTACTAATTTTATTACTAATTGTACGCACGCTAAGTTCGTGCGATCGGTGAAATAACAAATTACAATTTGGCGCGCATTTAGCAACTTGTCGCGATATAACTTAATAGAACTGCTTGTGCGGTATAAAAATAAGAAACTTTACTGACGTAGAAACTGCTAGCTTGTTTACTTCGCATACCTACCTACTTCCATACTATAATATCTTATGGCATTTTACTTTGTTGTAAAGCAAGCGATACATAACAAATCTTTGTATTACAGGAAAGTGCAAATTAGAGCTATCTAAAAATTAAGGTGTGGGGAATTTAAACAATTAGATAAAGCCTCACAGATTATAGTTTTTGCTTGAAATATTATAAATGCGTATAAAAACAGCGACTGTTATAATTGCTTAATAAGAAGGATGCCAAAGATGTATTAAATATCTAGATGGAACATCGAATCCGCGAAAACGTGTCAAAAAGTTGTGGCCAACAGTTGGCCACAACTTTTATAGCATTACGCACAGATTACGCACACATAGACAATAAATGAACGCGAAAAACATCGCCTACACGCACACATGCTTGATAATGTTGCCTTGTTTTTTTGCTTTCATTGTAGGGCGACGCTCAATCTAGATATTTAAAACATCATTGAAGGATGCATAATTTGCCTACGTGTATATACCGGCTTTGTAAGGTGGAAGAATAAAAAAAATTACGTGCATAAGTGTATCAGTGATACCAATATGAATACTTGGCTACTAAATAGTCATCTAAATAACCTAATTTATATAGTGCGAATCGCAATATGCAACGCACCCCCGCCCGCCGCACCATCTTTTGTAATTACTTTTTAAGTAGTAGTAGTACCTACGCAACGCAACTACGCAGGAGTATAGCAATTATTCGATAAATTTAGTAGTACCGCACGCGTACGCTGCGCCGCGCCGATCGCCTCGATTATTCGATAAATTTAGTAGTCCCGCACACAAAATCGCGCCGCGCCGTTCGCCTCACCGCCGCAGCTCGCAACTTTTAGTTGTTAACAACAATCGAATAACGTCGATTGTTATCGACTTTTATCGACTAACCTGAACAATCGACTAATTCGATTCTTTTAAGTAGTAATCGCCCATCGTTACTCTGCGTTGCGTGGCGAAGATATGCAGCCTGCAGGTCTCAAGGAACAAGGTGCAATTTGGGAACTAGGGATGGGCAAATGGGAAAATTATATCGATATATATCGTATCGATATTTTTCAAATGTATCGATATATATCGTCCAAGAAATATCGATATTTCGATATATCGATATTTTTCGCCTATTATGCAATTATTTATAAAAAATGCCAAAATATTCGAAATTTTAAAGTAAAAACACAATCTGGCTGTTTTAACATCAGTTTTATTATTCCAATAATTGCTTTTTACAAAAAAAATAACCGACTTCAATCTTGATAAGTAGAGATAACTCAAAAACTACTCGCCAGATGGCGCTCAATTCAACTTATAAGTGTAAAGTTCTCGTCACTACAAATTAATCAAGCCCAAACACTAGATAACTGCAGTAAATCGTTGAGGAGTTCCCTCGACTGTCTTTCGGCTTCATCAGATCGACTCCAGATCTTCATGAAATGTTAGCGCTTTAATTTACTTATGATAACATGAACAAACTCACTAGTTGTCTATACAATTTTCGAAAGTTCCCTTCGATTTCTCCAAGATGCCATCATCAGATCCTGGTATCATTATCAGGGGACCCCACTGCGCATATCTACTTTACAACAAAAAAAGAATTATCAAAATCGGCCCATAAACGACGAAATAATCGCTGAACGTACATAAAAAAAAGCATATATACGGTCGAATTGAGAACCTCCTTCTTTTTTGAAGTCGGTTAAAAATAGGTTTATGTACAGTCAATCGGGGTAACTTTGACAGACCGCTCCCAAAAAAGTTTAGTTTGGATATTTTGAGACTTACATCAACACTGGTGTCATCAAAGTTTGCCGACGCAACATCTTTAGTCGAATTGCTAGACTTTTCGGTTTTCTTCGATGAATTTTGTGTGTCTACCATTTGTAAATAAGCATAATGGTGCTTCGTTTTTAAATGTGTTGCCAAATTTGTAGTGTTTCCACAAGTTTTATACGTTTTACCGCACAAGTTGCAAGAAACAGGTTCGTTGATCCCATTTTTTTTAAAAAACTTCCATACAGCAGACATGATGTTTTATCATAATATTCAGGTACCTAGTTAATTTAACCACACCACACAAAAAATAACAATGACGCTTAGTTAGTTTACTCACTCGTCCCTCGCCTGCTATAGTAAACCCAACTTAAGCTTGAAACGAAAGAGGCGCTGTCGGACGCATTTGACATTCATTTGACCAATCATTGCACACTAGTAACTGACAGATGAATGACCACAACGTACTTATGAATGACTTTTTGTTAGTTCCAATTTTTGCCATTTCAGAGATAAGTTGGGCGCACTGTACCTACCGCTATACTATACAGATCAGATATCAGAATTTAGATACAGACAGAGCACAACCACAGCTTATGTCAAAAAGCAGTGTCATTGTCATAGACAAGCAGGTTATAGACTGTAATTTTTGTTTTTGTTTGAAGCAAAGAAACTAAACCCATACAGCCTACTGCATACCTACTCTACATAATATATATTTAAGAAATTGGATTGGTCAAATTCATGATGTGAGAGTTTTAAAAATATATCGATTTTGATATCTGAAAATAAATATCGAATATCGATATATCGCGGGAAAAAAATATCGCTAATTTATATCGATATTCGATATTCGAAATATCGATATTTTGATATATCGATATTTTTTGCCCATCCCTATTGGGAACCGGTGATAGTTAAAAAAATACGTAGATATAGTGTATTGTAACGGCGTCCAAACGTATCCCTCCTAAATGAGCTCGGCGTCAAGATCCGCCTATCTGCCATCGTTAACGCTAGAACCCACCAGATCAAGATCTGACCAACGAGACTGTAAACGAGAATGCCCGCCACGCAACTGTTCGGGACAAATGAAAAGATACGAAAGATACCTATAGTGCTGCGCGCCTCCACACAACGTGCATGACCACGGCTACTCTGTCAAGAGCAAACGGATAAGAAGAATAGTGTACCGACAAAATATTAAATACCTACTCAAATAAATTTAAATTTTAGTTTGAAATAATAAGTATTACATAGGTACTGCTGAAAATATTACCCACTCCATGTTGGAACCAGTTGGAACCTACTAATAACATAACAGCACTAAAGTTCTTGATGAATAATATAAATCGTTGTTTGTCAAGCACGTCATCAGAGCGAGTTTTAAAGAATACAGTTAGACTTCAAATGAAAACAAACGCATCAGTATTTATCATCTATAATCATTAAAAACTAGAATGACGTCTCTGTCTGTGCCAGTGGCAATGCGTGCGTCCCGCATGCGCGCCGGGGCGGCGACGCACAGCCGCGGAGGGAGCCCCGGGTCCCGGTACACCCACTTGCCAGTAGGACTCCGCCCTACGAGTAAAATGTAGTGTCCATGGTAGGCCCCGCCAAAAACTCGCCTGGGAACAAGTATATAAGTTAATGTTATTATTGGTTTTCAGAGTTAGTTATTTGTGAATGCCACAAAAACCTTGACACTATAGACTTGTACCTTGTCTGTGGAGTGAAGAGTTCAGATATTGATATTTGTTTTTGGCACATGGGTGTTAGTCTGTTAGTGACGTGTTATTATATTGAGTGCGGCTTGGATATGGAATTTGTTCTTATTGCATCCTACACAAATGTCAGCTTTCCACTCCTGTGATGGTGCATTGCAGATTGATGCTGAGTCTTTAAAACGCCACAAGTTAATTTTGCTCACCAGCTAAATTAAACTGTCGGGAAATAAATATTCTGATAGACTCAAGAATAGTATAATGCATGGCACCAGTGACAGATAATCTTTCACTAAGTCCTTATTATGTGTGTACAACAAAATGCTGTTAATATCATTTCATGAAATAAATAACAATGAGAAATTGCATAAAGCTAATTTTGACAAAAATTGTATTGTTATCCCAGTATTGTAATAGGGGACACCCGGGTTTGAACCGGGGACCTCTCGATCTGCAGTTGAATGCTCTACCACTGAGCTATATCCCCATTGAAAGACTAACCGAATATTGTTTAGATATAATAATTTAGCTCAATAACATAAATTATAACATTATGTCCTTTGCTCGTTAAAAAAACATATTGACAGTTAGGGTCTTAAGATTATCAGAAGGTGGACTTTTCAACATTTTCATAATACAAACTTTCTCGTGATTATGTGGATAGTGTAGTAGTTGACTTGGTAGTGCGGTATCATTACAAAAAATGTGTCATGATATAGATAATCGGTTCAATATACATATTCAAAATTTCAAATGTACCTAAAGTCAGCCTTCAGCTTGTTGTGCTTGCACAGATCACAGGCCAGTAGCCCAGAATCCACCAGAAGAATTGCGGGGCCTTTGTTCAGAACATGGTCCAATATCTCCTTGTCTGAAATTGGATACTCCACTACCGGGATCCCTTCATGTTCCGCCTGGGCAAATCTACGGCACACTCTGTCTGCATCCTGGGTCAAAATAATCAATTTTATTAAAATTATAAATAAATGGAAAAAAATAGATTTATATTCATTTTAATACAGATAAGATAATTATGATCTAAAATGAGCAAATGTTAGTGATATTGTAGACAGACTGAGCTAATCTAACCTGACTTGTTACTAACATAGCAATTTTTTATGTTGGACCTTTATCAACTACAGGTAGGATTGATACACACCTGTCACTTTTCAAATCAGTTGACATCTCAAAGTGTCCCGCAGATATTTTTGTATGAAACTTCATACAATGTTACAATGGTATCAGCATTTTGTATTGTAACAACACCGCTTCAGAATAAGCTTATGATCTGAGACACAGCAATGCTAGTTTGGCATTTTTGAGCTGATAGAGGTTACAACCTGTATGTACTAACTTTGTTATAAGCTATAAATGGTGCCATACATACCAAATCTATAATCTTGCTGTAATAGCCATGCTTTCTATATTGCTCATTGACCCCTATTCTTGTGGTATACATTGTGTGTTTAATATCAAACCTGAAAGTAATATTTTTGTTTTATTTTAACACTTTGTCATAATGTAAGTCACTGTTTGTAATTTTGATATTAAAGCCTAAAGTGTTTCCAAAAGAGCTCTGGCACACTACCACATCGACAACTTTATCAATCAACTGCATGAAACTTTTTCATTGTCAACATAAAACATTTTAACTTGCTAATTCTATGAACCTCATATGAAATCTGGTGTACCTTTTGGCTCTGTCCAATGTTTGTTGTAGCTAAACTCTACTATTTGTGCTGAATGGATAAGGATATTATGGCACAATGCTCCTCTTGTATGGAGACACAAAAATTGGGTAATGGCAATTTAAATTAATCTCTATTATATAAAAGTAAAAAGGGTCAAATAGGGTTTGAAAGTTTTTATGAAAATTCATTAATAGCGAACTCACCTCTTTAACAAATAACATAAGTCTATGGTCCATGTGGACTGACCAAACCCTTCCTCTTCACATATTTGAGTGAAGTTATTTAGAATCTCATCTCTGTACGCTGGTGATAACAGCATTAAGACACAGGAGACTCCACAATCCCAGTTGTAACGCTGTTGGAAATGTTGTACCCTGTGGCCTTGGAATTGAGGAGTTTCTGTGAATAATCATAGAATAAAGCTATAAAAAAGGGTAAGTCTGTGTTCAAAACTACAAAATTTTCGCAAATCTTGGGTCTTAAATGCTTTCACGACACTACTGAGTATCTAATTGATTACTAGCACAATATAAACTTACTGTTTACTTCTGGATCTGTTTGCATACTTCTTCTGTTTCTTATATTCCAGAACTTTGAGATAGTGTTTATCTTGAAGTTTATTTCATAAAGTCCTGTTGTTACTTTTATTGAGAAAAATACAATATTCATTTAACCTTATAATTTTCAGAGCTCAAGAAAGTGATGAATGATTTTATCAATAAATCATCAATATTCGGCGAAAATTATCAGTTAGTAAATTGATATTGATCATGAACCAACCATAGTACATAGTATCTCAATGGAACCATCAACCAACTAATAAAAATAATATTGATGTTTTGATTCATTGGGTGATTTTATTGACATTTGGCTAGCTAGTGTAAGGCCGCGTTCCGTAACTCGACCAAAACGTTCAAATTAATTCTATGGAAAAGTGTCGTTTTGGGCGTTTTGGTCGAGTTACGGAACGCAGCCTAAGTGACATTTGACGGTTACGTTCCGTTACTATCATAACAATCGCGCCCTCAAAGTCTGTGTTTTGAGTTCCATTAGTGTTTACGTCAGATCAGAGTATTTTACCCTAATCGAATGAATTTGAGCGTTGATGTTAACATTACAATTACAAACGGCCGACTTGAAAAAATAAGGCGGAAACATAAAGAGGTTAGGTTGCAAATTGTAATTTCTACTAATAAACCTCTAAAATCTTTTGTTTACCTTTAAAAGCATTCAAAATTATACACTATATTTTTTCCGCTATAACGTTTCAGAAACAATTTCATTTATATACTCTTTTTCGGAATCATAATAAAGTGGCCATAATGCCCAAAATCCTTAATGGAATGCTTTTGAGACCTTATGAGTGTTATGGGCTAGTTACGGAACGCGGAGTCAGTAACGGGTGGTCACTGAACGTTGAACGTGGCCAAATGTCAATGTGAATAATTATTACTTCTTGACTTCTACTCTTGCACTTGCATGTTGTGTTGTCTTGCATTGCATGTCTTTCACATGAATTTCAGCATTAAAACTGTTATGTATTTTAATGCAAAATAATGGCTCTCAGAAGCGGAATTGTAGATTTATCACATGCAAGAAAGACTTGGCGTGTCTTGTGCGGACTGCGGAACAAAAGTGTCACTGCGTCGAAGGAAAATGATAATGAAAGTAGGAAAACTCACTTCGGTTTTGATACGGTGGATGAAGATGAAAAATGGAAAAAAGGTTAGTTCTATGAGCAATCCAATGCCTTTCATTTAATCTAACAGCCTTCAGTCAAACTTTGGACATAAAGCCAAAATTTGTGATTTACAGTTCACAAGGTATTTGAGACAGTAGCCAATAAATACGACATTATGAACGATGCAATGTCGTTTGGCATTCACAGAGTGTGGAAGGATATCCTGATGAGCAGGCTTGCTCCTCCTCATGGCACGAAGCTATTAGATGTGGCTGGGGGTACTGGTGAGTATCCATGCTCTGTTTATTACTCTCAAACACAATAAACATTGACTTTGGTTATCACTCTCGAACACAACAAACATAGATATTATACAACTGACTGATTTGAATCCAGCAACCTTTTTTTCAATGGAATTAAGGTAGCAAACCAGCATGCAGCAAGCACACCAACCTTCCAATGTCATCCATGACAACTGGGGCAAACCTAGGAGAAGAATTTAGGGATGGTTATTCCAGTAAACAGTTAGAATACAATATAGGATGGTGATGAATATTATTTGGGGTTTCATCCGATCATTTGAGTCTCCTTACTGGAGTATAATTAATTATAAAAACAAAAACCCGACTGCTTACAAAATAACTCAAAAGAAAAAAACAAGTGTCACAATATCAACATAAAATACTTCATGGTGCAGCATGCGGTGACAAACCTAGTACTTGTGATAAATATTTTTTTACCCATAGGTAACAGTATTGTTTGTCCCCGCCTGCAGCACCGTGAAGTATTTTATGTTGATATTGTGACACTTGTTTTTTTCTTTTGAGTTCTTTTGTAAGCAGTCGGGTTTTTTGTTTTTATGTAATAATATTTTTACTTCAGACTTTTTAGTGTTTTCACCGAAAAATTCTACTTTTTGGGATGGTTTTTGACAATTTGTGTTAAAACGTGTGCCTAAACGTTATATGATATATATTTTTGAAAAGGTCTTTTCACAATCTTGCATTTGATACCCATATTGCTAAGATAACAAAAAAACTCAAGATTATCCCCTCTTTTTCTTCCACTTTCGGGCGCCATTTTGAAAATTCATATAGCCCTTGACACTTTCACAGTTCTGACGAATTTAACGATACCTCATATGTCTAAATCCATTCAACCGTTTGGGCTGTGGGGCACCACAAATAAATGGACATACATACATACACTCGAAAAACATAACCCTCCTTCTGACGTAGTCGGGCAAAAAGAGATGTTTCTATAGCAATAAGATTGCATTTTGTGTTATAACTCCCAATATGATGTGTAAACTTTTAGTGTATAATAAAGATTATTATAACTTTTTGCAGGTGACATTTCATTCAGGTACATTAATTACCTCAAGAACCTTGGTCCACCTCCTGAGGGAGTCCGGAGCAGTGTAACAATATGTGACATTAACCAGTCCATGCTCGATGTGGGGAAACTCAGGGCTGAGAAGTAAGCAAGTTTTTTTGTAAGCAAGTTGTTTTCGAACATTGTGATAGCTGAAGCCATGAATACCATTAGTCTTAAGACTTTTTATACTATGTAGTAGCTAGTGGTTTTTGTGAAGTACATACATTTTTCAATTAAATTTTGTTATGTATCTGCAGGCAGGGCTACACAAAAGACTGTCCAGTTGATATTAACTGGCTATGTGGCGACGCTGAGAAGTTAGATCTACCTGATGAGAGTTACAATGCTTATACAATTGCTTTCGGGATCAGGAATTGTACACATATTGACAAAGTAAGCAATGTTTCTGTTTATAAAAGTAAGTACCCACATTCTGAAACAACTAGGTATCAAGGTTTAAAAATTCAAAAAGTAATTTTTAAAATCGTATGATTTTTCTTTTACAGCTGTTATGATTATTGTTGTTATCATACAGGTGTTAGAAGAAGCATATCGAGTGCTGATGCCGGGAGGTCGCTTCATGTGTCTAGAGTTCAGTCAGCTTCCTAACAGCACAATGCAATGGTAAGATCTTGAGACAATACATAATGACCTAATTCAGCAAGCTCTATAAATAGTCAGTAAATTTTTTCGAAAATGTAAAACTGACATTACTCGCTAATAAATGTAATTACAACACAGGAATAAATGTATTACTGATGATGACCTCACTTTGGTGGCAGGATCTACGACCAGTACTCGTTCCAGGTGATCCCGGTGATGGGTCAGCTCATTGCGGGTCAGTGGAAACCTTACAAGTACCTGGTGGAGAGTATCAGGCAGTTTCCTGATCAGGTTTGTAGTAATTTGCTTGGCTTTCAAGTGTCTTGGTCGAACGGGAAGCAGTTATTGTGACTGGATTGAAATTCCCTAATTTGTAAAATTCTGATTATTTATCAGTTGCACAAAATGTCCAATAATTACCATATTTAACTGCAATGCTTATAGAATAGAAGGTGGTAGTGAAAGATAACGAAAAAGAAAAAACTCTGTTATAGTTGGTTTTATGTTATGTTTGACTTCTTGATTTTAATTTTTGCAGGAGAAGTTCAAATCCATGATAGAAGATGCCGGTTTCAGACAAGTTACTTACGAAAACCTCACATTTGGGGTTGTCGCCATCCACTCTGGGTTTAAAATATAATTGTTGTTGCATAAGTGTTAAAATGTACAAAGGTTAAGATTTAAAATAAAATACGGTATATTTTAGAGGAATTTATTAAGTCCATCGAACTGTGGCGTTTGGAATGCAGATCCAGTACCTAAATTACATTTCACACATTACAACTATGATATAGTCAAGAACACGATCAGATGCATTTAATACAATTCAAAATATTATACAAATTTTCGATTTATATTCTTTTACTTAAATATTGTACATTCATGTAATGTCGAGGACTCGAGAACACACTCATCAGGTTAGCGTCCAATAGATGGGCTTAGCAAATCGCTTGTGAAATCCCCCTCAATTTTGATTAATACATAGGGGGAGGGATTTGAGGCATGGCCCATCATATAAAGACGTTTAGCTTAACATTGGGTATATCAATCGGGCAGTCTTCGTTCATCCATCTCGCTCGCTTTCTAGCTCTTGGCACGGGATGAAAGCTCAGTAAGCATGCTAAGTATTATACAGGTTGTTTACTAACGAAACCGACCAACAGTCCTAATTATAATTTCACCATCTGTACTCGATAGTCAAACAAACCAACAAAACAAACCTTTCCTTTCCAGGGTATTACGGAGTCCACCTTCCATTATATCTTCTTCCGTTATATCTTTTTGATTTTAACCCACTGATATAAAAATTAGAAACTTGTTGTTACGTTATGTAGGGATCTGATAATTAATTTACGAGTACAGATGGTTAATATAATTTGGGCCACAAGTCTGCGCTCCGCCAAGTAACACCCTGCTGTATGACAGTTCTGTTAGGTCTAACACACTAATGAGCAAAGCCAGAGTCTCGCCGGTGACGTCATCTACGTGTAGGACGCAGATGAGAAGCGAGTGTGAGTTAAGTAAGGATGTTCAAACTAACGACCAGTCTGCCGGCGCACGCGTGCACTCAACTTATAGAACGTTACTTTGGCAATAATTTTAAAACCATACCCAAAGATCCTCGGAGTGATCCAGAGATCCGCGCGTCCGATCCGGTCCGATCCGATCCGAAACGTTAAAAACATAGTACGAGATCCTCCCCGGTCCGCAGATCCTTCGGTACGATCCCAAGTCCTACGCGTTCCATCCCAAGTCCTACCGAGCCCGTCCATCCCTTGGCATCCTGACCCCGACTCACACGTCCAGCCAAGCACATCCAACGATCCAATCCAAAGAGGATGAAACAAAAGAAAATTGCTTTAGTTATACATTCAGTATCGCGAGCCTTGGCGCCCGAGCTGGGACACTTGGCTACTGGGGTACACATCGCGAACAGAAAAAGTCATCTTGGCTCGGGCCAATCGCGTTAATACCCTCAACCCATAAATATTTTAACATATAGACCGATCAGTAACGCCAGATTCATTATTATTAAATATAAATCAACAATAAAATTGAGCCAATTTTATTTTCGAAAGCTACAAAATTTTGTGGCAAACAAGATATATCTTAATACAAAAATCCGGCGCCTCCGAGGGGCCTCCCCATGTATATAATAAGTGAAAAATGTGAATTGTCAATATACTAAAACTAGCTATATACTACTTGTTACATAGCAAAATATTTATGGATTATATTGTCTAATACAATTCAGTTTTTGTGTTGCTGATCTCGCCGAGAGGACAAGTAACTGCCGAGCCGACCGAGGATACATCTCCATACTTATTCTTATTACACATTAAAATACAATTGATCTTATATAATTAAAATAAAACTTGCGCCATTTTAACCACAATTTCTAAAATATAAAGGTAAATATTACGGTATACGAATGACCATCATGCATGATATTAGGTATGCTATATTAGAAGTAAATAAAATATATTTCTCATGTGATTTTAAAAATGTATTGTTATTAGTCATAATTAATCACATGCCCAAATTAGATGTTAATCTTGGCAATACACGGGGCCACCGGATATATTTATTTCTTGTAACTTAAATTTTAATGCCCACACATAAAGTAAATATGTATGGTATTTCTAATAACTCTATTAAAGGTAGGAGCGGTCGAGCGGTTTAAGTTAATCTGTCGAGTTGAGGCACGAAATATGCATATTATAGGATTGTTTTAATTGGGCAGATTAAACCAAACCCAACCAAAGGTCACCCCGTGTTGACCTGAGTGCTCCCAAATGGATGTGAAAATTGTCGTTTATATTGTGAAAATCAATTCCTAACCTATTCATTATATAACTGAAAATGAAGTGTAAATTAAATGTAGATCATAACATTTGACCTGCTTTGTGACCCTCAACACGATAGCGCCTTTAGTGGCATTAAAAGTCTTTATGTGACATTAAAATATTTAAAAATAATACAATTTCATCGCGAATAATTTCGATGTTCGCAACGCGGACATTACACGTTTAGCGTGACAAGACTTACGATCTACGTGACATACGCCAACAATTTCAACCATGGATTGAACGTAGTTGTACGCCACGTCTATCATGAATCATGAGCATCGTATACGCACAGGAAATCTTTCTTCACGAGTGTACCATTACAGTACACTTGTGTAAAAAAGATTTCGCTGTAATGTCAGACGTTGGAATCGATCGCTCGCGCACGGTATGGAGACGTATCGAATCGGGTGGGCAGTGGGAGTGGTTCGCGGCCGCCGCCCCCGCGCCCGCCCCCGCCCCGCCGCCGCCAGCTGCAGATAAACATCAGCTTCACAACATCACGTAACTAACATTTTACTGACGATTCTATTGTTACCCCTAAATACACCCACGACACAACAAAAGAAGGTTTTACAAGAGTATGATAAGAGGTGACGTCTTGCGTGGCAGCTGTAATACTGTTACCGAGCAGTCTTGTTATTGTTAGATTTTAAAACTAATTACCACATTTTTCACATACGATGATTTTGAACACGACTTATCTTTATAGCACTAAATGCCGATTTACTCTTACTTGGAGAAAGAAGACTATAGCATCCATTGTCATTTTGTACAAGACACAGAATTTGATGCCTTGGCAACTATTATCGTAGGTCATTTAGCACTAATTGTCGTCATTAGATACAGCAGTAAGATGACCTGTTACCTGTTACCTAATCACTAGACATTTATATACTAATAATTAAGACAAAACGTTTGCGCGTACTAATGCACTCACAATTTTGAAGCAAACCTTTTTTATGGCAATTTTTTCGTAGTAATTCAAGACATATTTTTTCCATCGTAACCCATAACCGACCCACTGCTGAGCACGGGTCTTTTCTCAGAATGAAAAGGTTAAGGCCATCACGCTGGCCAAGTGCGGTTTGGCGCACTTCATACACCCTTGTGTTTTGCGAACTTCGGTTATTTAATAACTCTAATACTTCTAAATCATCTCTTTCCTATCCTACTTTAGCTCGCTCTCATGGCTGTAAATTCTTCACAATACACATGTGCACGCTCATGAAGCAAATATAGAGAGGAGACGGCCTAAGCAACTGTGCACTGTGACTCAACTAGGTCCTGACGTCATCACAGTGGGCGTGGCCTTAAGTCAGTCTACTGACGGCTCTCACCACATACATTTTTACTCGACGTTAGATGGCGACACTTTGTATCAGGGGAAACAAAAATGCATAGGTGCGTAGAGCTAACAATTACTATATCTTGATAATCATACGTACTGAAATTCGTCCTACATTAATTCCTAAAGAATTTTTTACCACCAAATATTATTTTTCTAGTTTTTATAATCATTTTGTAAACACCGCCATCTATTGACAACTACTTACAACAACAAAAATACAAGGCCGTATTTGGTGAGAAATGGGCGGGCTCTTGTTAGATCCCGCCTTTATCCCTTTCTTTATTCCCCTATTCTTTATCCCCCTCACCCCGCAAAGCATCACGCGATCTTTTATAGGGAAATCTACATACAACGTCTCCTCTCTATATTTGCTTCATGTGCACGCTACATTCGGTTTAAAAAAAACTACAAAATCTCTCACAAACACGGCAATAAAGAAGTTTAACATCAACAAATACAATTGTTATCAAAATCCATGAATTAAAAGACATAATTCTATCCTCATCTAGCAAACAATTAATGATGACACTGATAAATAAGTAAAATAATAGTAATCTATATATTACTAGCTACCCGCCCCGGCTTCGCACGGGTGCAAGTTAGATTTACCATAGCAGCGCCATCTATTGATTACTTACTCAACCCAGTCGAAAGGTATCGACATCTGTTACATATAATTGTGACTGTCAAATAATAACACTCTTAATTTAGTTCTCTTGTGTGGCGCTAGGTGTCTGTTCATCTGTGAATAAGACTGCCATGTCAATTGTCATTTAATAAGAGACAAATAATTAGAAATAAATTAAAATTGCGACTATAATTTGAGATTTAAAGTATCCTATCTCTCAAGTTGGATCGAACTGCACATGGTGTGCGAATTTTATTATAATCGGTTAAGTGGTTTAGGAGTCCATCGCGGACCAACATTGTGACACGAGATTTATATATATTAAGATATACCTACCCGGAGCCCAGAACAAATATAGAAATAATTTAAAAGTTGTGAAGGGTTTAAAGCAAAAATCACAAACACACCTAGATAATAAAAACATTAAAAAAATCTATATTAAAACAAGCATACCATATAATGACAAACACACTAAAAACACAATAGCCGTGTATGTAAGTCTTGCACTAAGATACAATATAATACATGGATGTAAGTAATATTTCAACTGCGCAAATTTAAAAGTATAAAAGCAATGAAACAATAGGCTGTCAATGTAATAGAAGCATTATGTGATTCATTTAAATTGAATTATGTCCATGAAGCCACAATGATAAATATTAATGTGGAAGTAACAAAGGGACTTGAAGCTGACAAATGTAGTTCCTTCACAGTAACCATTAATAAATGTCTGGAATGAGATCTCATAATGCTTATAAGTTTGAATTTCAACATTATGAAGTAGTCTTAGCTTTAATCAACAATACCAAGTAGATGTCGGCTCATTGCTAGAAAACTGTCTACGAAAATAAGTTTAGGTTTTGTAAGTGTGCTAGTTGTTGTTTGTTTGTTTGTTCTAGTTGGTATTGTTGACCGAAGACTCTTAGGTATGAAGGTTTCTTTAAGTTATTTTGTGTATGATTCATGCATCACTTAAGCAATTAGAGGTGCATGGGGCATGGGGACATCAAACTCAGACCCCCTGTTCTGGGTCCACTGCTTGGTGGTCAGTGTTCACAATAATAATAATAATCAATTACTTGTTTCAGATCTGTCATGAATTTCAGATGTGTAAGCTTTTAAATGTCAGAAGTTTTACATTTTATGTGCCGTGCATGAAAGGCATGCAATTTAGAATGAACATACATGTGTATCCCTTCACATTGGCATAACGCAATTAGATAACAGTGGATTAGTAGTCGTATGATACATACAGTATGAATATTATAACGGCTTCTCTATTCATAGCGATATATTCAGTATACACAACACATAAAATACAATGTACGTGTAGACCAAATTATAACAGCTACCCAATAAAATCCAAAGCTCAACCTAACCTAGTCTTTGACCCAACACATTTGCATGAATTCTAATTCAATCGATAGGAAAGCATTTATTCTGATCTGATCAAACACACACAAATGAATTTTTTAAGTAACCAATCAAAGTTCAACTGTAAGAAGTTCATATTATATAAGATGCTACTATGAGTAAAATTTTAATTCAGTAAAGAATCAAATTGATGTAATGTGCGCAGACCTTGAGTTTCTTCAACCCATTAGCAGTACAAGATACTAATTGACTCTCCGCGTCCCGCAAACAATTAGGGGAATCAAGTTTATTGTAAATTATATAGTAAAGAGCAACCGTGTACAAACAAGAGCTTAAAATATAAGTATCATATAAGATGACATTAACATAGATCATGGACAATTTTTATTTTATTTATTTTAAATTGAACATTAGGTACAATCAGGCTGCCAAAACCAGAACACATACTGATAACTGCAAGTCAAAAAACTTTGTATAGTCCGTTTTTTTCGCTACGGACATAAGCTGTGTTGCCACTAGGGCATCATATCCGGATATCCGTATTATCCGGATATCCGCCCGTAAATACTATCCGGATAAAACGGATAGTAATAATTTTATACTATTTTGACCGTTTGGAGACATTTTGTTTGCTTAATTATTACGAAAATATAATATTTTATGTTTTATTTGGTTATTTGGAGATTGCCTCTGCAACTTCTACCACATTTTTTATGGTATATGACCCAAAAAATAGTTTGACTGAATTTTCAACTACCTTTTTATCTTAGCCTACGTCTCGGAAGCATTGCTTAGCTTACGTGCTCGACAGACAACGTCAGTTCATAAGAACCGCCCAATGTTGAGGTGCGACGTAACTATAATTCCCAACAACTAAAGGCGGTCAGAGTATTTAATTGTTATATTTTAAAAGCAGAAAGCCATGATGAATGAGCACTTCTTGGTGGTAAACTGATACGTCTGTTTTTATGCCTTTAAATCTCACACGATTCAGAAGATTCAGTATCGTCCCATTGAAACACTACCCGTAATATGGAGCTCTCGTTCAGATGGTTTTTCATCCCTACCGGCCGGATATTTGTAGTAGAAATAGAGTGGCGGCCAGAGTCTTGAAGGAACAACAACCTGAAGGAAAGGTTGCTCAAGAATTCCGATAGGGGAATAAACAAAGCGGGAGCTTCCTTAAAATGCCAAGATTGCCAAGTAAGCCTATGCTTATTAGTCCCGAAGAAGGTAGTTTGGTTTTGGCATTCAATAAGACACAAGTTTAATATACCCTCCATAAGCTTACAAAGTGGTGGGGTTATTGAAATTGGCTAATAATGACAAAGATCGATACAGCTGCCTTTTATTTGAAAACGAGCGGCGCGCTAGCAAGCTTCCAGGATTTTGATAATAATCCAATTTAGGAAGTAAGGCGGAATAGACGTATCAAGTATACAGGCTTTTAGTACATTCATTGGAACACCCTCAAGACCACTGGTTTTTTTCATGTGTAGACACTGTAAGGATTTGAGAACCTTTAACAGTCCCTGTCCAAGTCTTCACACTTACCAACTAACATTCTATCATCATTTCTAACTGGACTTGCCATCCTAGTCCCTTAATTTAATCTTTATTCGGTCACAATTATCATGGATGACAGCGTGAGGGTGGTGCTGTTTGCTCATTTGCTACCTTGATACCTTTAAAAATCTCTTTCTTAGTAAACCGAATCTCTCAGAGGTACCCTAATGAGGTATTAGTGGAGGTACATACGTTATTTCTAGCATCCACACATGGATCTGTGGCAAAAGACACGCGGTTGATCACAGAATTTGAACCAAGATTTTTGGATGTGACGGGGAAATTAAAGGCTTTCTGCTTCGCACTTATATCGGACACTTTGCAAACTCATGCATCAACCTGGAAAAATATATGACACGAAGTCTCGCAGTTATGTTTAAAAACAGTTTTAAAATTTTTAAGCACTGCGGATTTGAGAGATTATGGAACAAAACGTTACAGTATTTTGGAAGTTATTAGACATAAACATCACTTTAACAATTCATTTTCGATTCAATACAATTTGCAGAAAATCTAAGATCAGTGGAGATCTTTCAAATGGCATCAACCGCAATTCAATTGGTCAAACCATCAAAAAATAATTATGAGAGGTTCACATAAATAGACACACACAATATATAGACCATCGCGGGGATAGTCAGAATAGTGTCCTATGATCCCAAAACGTGGATATCTGAAGAAAACTCGATTTTCGGAAGTTTAAGTGAGACAAATAACTTTCAATTTTCGATAATTTTGAATTTTCTTAAGAGGAAGTCAAAAATATGCAAAGGTTTATGATTCGTTCCACTATAGGTAACAGAAAAAGTGAAATTAATACATACTATAGTTGATTTTTTTAGAAAAACATTAACTATCCGTATTATCCGTTTTATCCGGATAATATCCGGATAGTATAATGAACTATCCGTATTATCCGGATAGTAAATTCGGGCGGATAATTGAATGCCCTAGTTGCCACTTTTTTGCGAATCATTAATAGTGACGTGCCTCTACCGTAACTTTACGTAATTTGCAATCTAGTATCGTTTTTCGGTAATAATAAAAAATGTGTCTTTTAAATAAAATAAGTAATGTCATTACAAATGGAATTAATGGACCATTATTGATGTGATTCTATTACTTAGGTTTGTAGATTTATATAATGATTGTAAAATGAATTTTTAATTTTATTTTTGATTTTTTGAAGAATTCTAATCTTATTTTCTTATTTTTTATTTGAGAAAAAATGAATAGATTGTTATTTATTGTAATTTCAATGTAAGTTATGCTATTACAATTACACTAACGTATTGGGATGCTACCTGTAATGTTAGTAGTAAGCTATGGAATAAATAAATAAATAAAAATGACCTATATGCATACCTATATAATGTATCTTAACCTTGTTATTGCGTATTCTTCAAAAACAAATCAATAATTGTCGTATTTACTTAGTGTAATACGTATTTACAATTAATAAATACATTTTTTATCTGTGATACTTCTTAGTTACCATGATTTTTAAAAGATTCGTCTGTTATCAAATAAAAATAAAATTATGTAATAAAAGTAAAAACTTACGATTCATAAAACCGGTATCGTATTACAACACTACTATTAAAAAGCTGGTATCATTATTTCGAAAATTGACATTTGCATGTGTTAATTTAGTCCGTAGCGAAAAAAAACGGACTATAATACGCGTAAAATTATAAGACAAAAAGTCACAAATACCGGTACTGCGTATCGGTTATTACCGAAATTACACACCGGTATTTACTGGTACCATATGAAACGATCGTTAAATACGAGTGCAGCAATGATCAGAGAAGCACGTACAATACTCGCACCGAATGTGTATAGCGTAAACAGTGAGTATACCGTACCTGTGTGGGCGTCGCCGGTGGGGTGTGTTCAGTAGTTGTGGTCGCGGTCGCGGGAGCGCGAGCGGGAGTACGAGCGGCGCACCGGCGAGTACGTCGGGGAGCCGCGCCGCCGCGGGGAGTACGATCGGGATCTGATGGACAGTTCACTTGTCATTGCCATTAAGGGACTGGTCTAGTTTGTAGACTATTAAAATTACTATTTGTTGGGCCCTTATAAGTTGCATGCTTCAATCAACAATGCCACGTAGATGTCGGCTCAGTGCAAGAACGCGGATGGTTTTTAGCTTCTTTTAGTAGGTGATCCATTATCTAGTTGGTGTTATTGATAGAAGGTTGCACGCTACTGAAATAAAGTCAACTGACAAAAAATGCAAGTGATGAAGGTACCTATCACGATCGCCGCTGTAACGGTCGCGGTCGCCGCCGCCGCCGCCCCCGCCGCCGCTGCCGCCGTAGTCCTCCTTCACGCGGATGTATGACACTTCGCCCTGAAAGGTAACGTGTACATCAGATACCTATTTATTCACCTATTATTGTTGATTTACTTAGCAGTAACAATATTTCAATGGATGTCTGTCGGTAACAACAAAGAGTTGTAAAAACTGGCCCATTCATGGTTGACATTAAATATTTGTTTTTAAACCTTCAGTATCTTCTTTCAAGATAATTGAATACACTGAAGCTGAAGATTCAAGCCTGTAAATAATATTTATTTTAATCAAATAAGTAAGTACTAATATGACATTGTTTGATTAGAACTAATACTGCTAATTATTGAAAAATACAATAAACATTTTGTAGTATTGTATTAGCATACATTTTGGCTCATTACTAAATTTATACAACTGTACATGAAACAATGTTATTGATATCTATTTATTGACACAGAAGTTTCAATTATCTCAAGGCCACTTAAGTTGTTAAATGTGAAATCATTTTAATATAAAGTGCAATAAAATAAAATGTATAACTGCAAATTGATAATGTTTGATATTTCATATAACCCAATGCCATAAAATATACAATTGCACTAACAGTCAATTGTTTTGGAAAAATAACAGCGCGAGAACTAAGAGACAGTAAGAAAGCAACATGCCCCTAAGATGGGTCACAAATGGTCTGACCAATCGACCATCAACTGTCAAGGCAGAATGATATTGTAAGATCAGGTCAAATTGAAATACTGGTCAAAATCGGCGCCCATATCGATCATCATTAATGTTGATAACTCAAATCAATTGGCTCTTCGATTGAAGCCTACAAATGTCAACTTCATAGATTGTCATCCAACAAGTACTCACCTCATGGCTTCTGAATCGTGAGTCATCAAGCTTCTTCACTGCATATTTCATGTCTTCATGACGCAGGAACTCCACGACTCCAGTGCCGTCCTTGAAAGTGTCCGCGAAGCAAACGTCACCTGCCTCGCGCATGTGATCCTTTAGATCCTGCAGAAGTAGTTGATTTGGTATATTGTAACTCAAAAAACCTAAATGTCGTACTACTGGGCACGGGTCTCTCATAATCTGAGCAGTACAGGTCACCATACTAACCAAGTGCGATTCGGCAGACTTCGTACATCTTTGAGAACAATATCGTCAATATCAAATCAAATAATAGCAGTTTAGTACCCTGAGCAATACCATAAGACTGACAGACGGAGTTACTGACTACGGTATTTTTTCGACAAGATATTAAAGATTGTGTACCATTCATTAATCTTATTGACAACCTACTTTTCTATTTGAAATACTTCCATGATATACCAAATTAAATTAGTAGGTACACTTATTAATAAAACAGTTTCTTTGTTGCCCGTGATCCTACTGTATTCCTATCTACCTACCAGGACCATGGGCAACAAATGAAACGGTTAACATAATTAACCTAAAGGAAGGTTGTCTGCTAAACCCACCTGCCAAGACCCAGAAGGCGGCAGACCGGTGACGAGCACGCGGTACTCGGACCGCCTCGCCGGCGGGCCGCGGGCCACGGGTCGGGCTCCGAAGCGGTCCCCGCCGCCGCGGCCGCCGCGCGCGCCCCCGCCGCCGCCCCCGCGCGGGAACTCCACGCGCAAACGGTACCCGTCGTAGTCATAGCCGTCCCTCGCTCGGACAGCGTCATCTGCATCTCTGAAATAATCATTATTCGTTTTGATTCCTCCGTCTCAATATACTATCACTAGAGAACCGCCCGCGCTTCGCTTCGGGACCCGTAGGTAACAGACGCGTAGGTCCCGTTCCCGTAGGAACCTCGGCTAAAAAGTAGCCAATAATTATGATCTGGAACATCAAATATAACGTTTGCCTATGGTTTACGTAAATTATATGTATCTAGTATTTGATAGCGTGATTAAAAACTTGCAAATTGCAAATGAACTAACGCCATCTATTAACAACATTCGGAACTAAATATCTAGCAACTAACAAAATATCGATCTTCCCATGGGAATGAGATGTTTTTCCGCGGTAAAAAGTAGCCTACGTCACTCTCCACACCCCTAACTATCCCCACACACATAAACCATACCATATAATAGCCAAGTTGCGACGTGAAAGCGTCACAAACAAACAAACACACTTTCACATTTATAATATTAGTATGGAGTATGGATTTGTTAACAATTGGAAATTTAGTTTTTTTTTCCGCAATTTAGTGCATGCAATGCATTTATTATGAAACCTTGTCACAATAATTATGTCCTTTTTAAGTTACTGAACATGATAACACTAACTTAAAAATGTTTTTGGGGACCCAAATATCTCTGTTATGCTATATTGTATCTAATTTATCTCCATCCCTGTTCAAAATCAAAATACTTTGTAATATCTATCTAGGTAAATTTTAGTTTCAGAAATTTCTTCTACATGATATCTCAGTTGATTAACAGGCTTAGTCGTATTTGGACCTATTCGCAAAACGCCCTACTTGAAAAAAAGGCCCTATTCGCGAAATGACCTATTCTTAAAACGACCTATTCGCAAAATGCCCTATTCGTAAAAGGACCTATTCGCAAAATGCCCTACTTTTTCGGGTTCCGTAGCCAAATGGCAAGAAACGGAACCCTTATAGATTCGTCATGTCTGTTTGTCTGTCTGTCCGCCAGTATGTCACAGCCATTTTTCTGAGAAACTATAAGAACTATATTGTTGAAACTTGGTAAGTAAATGTACATATTCTGTGAACCGCTTTAAGATTTTCACACAAAAATAGAAAAAAATAAAAAAAATTGGGGGTTCCCCATACTTAGAACTGAAACTCAAAAAATATTGCGTAGTAAATTCACATTAGTTATTTATGTATAACATGAAATAAATATAGCTTGAAAACTAAAAACGTTCTTTTAATATGTGCACCTTGTCGGACTAAAATACATGTTACTGCAGCACCACCTAGTGAGTACTACCGCAACACTTATTTAAGAATCCACAAGAACCACGAATCTATTATTGAAAACCGCATCCAAAACGGACTAGTAGTTTTCGTTATGCATAAACATTTGTATACAGCAGCGTCTATGGTGTATTTTCACCGTAAAACCAATCAATATTACACACCCTACACTGAAAACTGCATCAAAATCAGACTAGCAGTTTTGTGGATAAGTGGATACATTGGTTTGTGCAAACAAATGTTAACTGCAGCGCCCCCCTGTGGGTGGGGCTTATACACATACATATAAGCGTGTTAAAAATGAGTCCTTTTGCGAATAGGTCCTTTTACGTATAGGGCATTTTGCGAATAGGTCGTTTTAAGAATAGGACCTTTTGCGAATGAGTCCTTTTACGACTACAGGTCGTTTTGCGAATAGGTCCAAATGCGACTAAGCCGATTAACATTAGTAATACAAGACTCAAGATAATTATTGTTTAATGACAGTATTGTCATCACAGTTATTTATGGAGAACTTTTGTACCATACAAAGGACACAAACAAAGTTTAAACCTAATGCTAAAAGCATTCTCTCTAAGTCTACCTTCACACAATGCAAACGCAATGATATAGCAATGCCAAAAGTGTTAAAGAAAGTTAAAGAATTTCTTTGTATTTATATATTACTCTATAATAATACTGTGTTGTACATCTTTAAAAGAGTTACACAATCCACAAGACAAATATAGTAAAAAATACTGATAAGAAGTCTGCAGCAAACCTAGAGTTATCTGGTGGCTTCATTATCAGCTGCAAGTAGAACAGGCAGATAAGGGGAGCAATAAATTTACTGACATTTTCAGTACCTAACATACTCCTATTATACTTTAGCCTACACTAATTCGAATAGCAGTCATTAATTTAATCTATACATAAAAGCGAAATATAAAATAAAGGCACTTTGATATCAATTTTTATTAAGGAGATCAAGCAATCAAAAGCAGACAAAACACAGTCAACATTTATTTTGAATTCATAAGCAATCCTTGCTTGACTTTATGAAACATGATGTATCATTATAATAAATGTGTACATTACAATACAATATACTTCATCGTGCGCACTGATAATAATTGTATACAGCACAGTGTAAATTATTGTGTACACAATGGACGGTCTTATTGCTGTAGTAGCAATTTCTACCAGATAACCTTCAGGCAGTGAACAAAGACATAAAAAAATTTGTATCAACAAAAATATTACATGTAATTAAAATTTAAAGTCACTAATCTGCTATAATATAAAGGTCATAGGGCATTTTTGACCCAGTCACATTCACTAATGAAATAGGGGTTTTTTAAGGTTTAGGATTAGCATTTCACGCAATGTTTTTATTTTGATGCAAATGCATGGGGGAAAAAAGTTATGCGCTTCTATGCAAATGTATATTTTTCATAATTATTGATTTTTAATTCAAATGTTTTAATTAAAATGGGACCACACAGCAGTCATTAGCTTTCGAATGCGCAAAGAATTATTGAAATTGGTTCACCCATTCTTCTTGTTGCTGAACAACAAACAACATTAATTAACAACATTTTACATTACTCTTAAAAGCAAATCTTCCTTTTGTTAATAAAATAGCTTTCCTTTGCTTTTGAGCAATGCGACTCATTTCATTGTGTAGTATTCATGGTCGTTTACAAACTCTGACTAGTTTCATTACTGAACGCTGGTGGGTCACCGGTCCGAACAAAATGCCAAAATTTACCTTTGCAATCGTGAAAGAAATCTTCAAATGGATGCTGTGGTTCAATATTTTATAATTATCCCTGTTACAAAATATAACTCTTGATAGGTTCTGTGCGACATAGTATATATTTAAAGTATATTCCCAAAATGAAACTATTGTCTAATCAGCCTTAATTAGGTGACTGCTGGATATAGACCTCCCTTTAGAAGTGCCAGGATACTGAGCTCAAAATAATTTACCTGGTTTGCATTTAAACTAGCGGCACGCTATGATGGCCGGTTTGACGTTTGTCCGCTCATGAAGTTCCGTATTAATTGATAACGACTTTGAAGGAAATAATTGTATTACTTTATTGACGATAGTGATGTGCAGAGATTCATAAATTTTATCGAATGTAGTTTTAGGTTTAGGACTCAAAATTTATTTATTAAATTGATTTCTAAAATGTATACAAGTGTAGAAAAATCAGTTTGCACCATTTAAGGGGTGAATGTACTTGTGAATATGAACAATTTTCACTATGTGGACAAACCTCTGAAATCGCAAAAAAATATCAGCTGTTTCATACAAAAGGTAAAATTTTTATTTTTATATGATATATACCACAACTCGGCATTTGGTTTTCTAAATTGAAAATTTTTAAAAATGGAATCTAATACGATCGTCACATAGGATCGCTGGCTAGCACAACTACTACCTCCGGCAAACTCGCGTCAATGCTCAATGCAAAACAAAGCAGTTTCGAATTGACGTTGCTTCGAAAAGTATAAACTGTCAGTGCAATGCGATTGTGATATAGTTTTGACCTGGCTTTGGATTTCAAATATTGATACTGCATTACTGTTGACCCTTGCTCGTTAATTTGGACTCTGTTCAAGCCCTTTGTTGTGGATTTCGTCGATATGACCGAACGTACGCAGAGAACTGTTCTAAATAGTCAGACACGTGAGTTCGTAATACGCCTTCGTAACTATTTCGATCGTGAAGCTCAAAATGGAGGGCCAATTTTACCTATAACGTCAGTGGTTGAACGCGTAGCTGATGCGCTTAATATTGGACAACGAACTGTTAGACGGATAACTAAAGAAAAATATGGCGAGACTGGCACAGAAGAAAATAAACTTCACACACCAAAAAAGAGAAAACGAGCAAAACCAGTCGTAGGCATCGATAGCTTTGATGCCGATGCTATCCGAAGACATGTTTACGGCTACTATTTACAGAAGGAGTATCCAACAAGAAAAAAGTTGGTGCATTCACTGAAGGAAGCTGGATTATTCTTCGGTGGGGAAAGTTCTTTAACGAAGATTTTGAAGACCATTGGATTTCGATACAAAAAATGTAACAAACGCAAAATATTGATGGAAAGATTTGATATAGCGATGGCAAGGTATACTTTTTTACGGCAAGTGAAAGAAATCAAAAATTGGCAAAATGTTGTGTTCTTGGATGAAACATGGCTTAATGCTAACCATACTGTAGGCCGTTCTTGGAACGATGACACAGCAGCATCTACTTCCAAAGTTCCTGTAGGAAAAGGATCGCGACTTATAATTTGTCACGCCGGAACCATCAACGGGTTTGTCGAAGGTTCTCTCATGGCTTTTGCGTCAAAAACCACTGGAGACTATCATGAAGACATGAATGGAGAAAAGTTTACTGAATGGTTTACCTCAATGTTGTGTAGCCTCCCTGAACCATCTATTATAATTATGGACAACGCCCCATACCACTCGATGCAAATTGACAAGCCACCTGCCCAATCCCAAAAGAAAGCTGATATCGTCGCATGGCTTCGTAAAAATGGCGTAGATGCAAACATGAATATGTTAAAAGCGGAATTAGTACGTCTTTTAAAAGAAAACAAACCAACCAAGATCCGATACGTCATTGACGAAATAGCATTAGAACATGGGCACAGAGTTATACGGTTACCGCCTTACCATTGTGAGTATAATGCGATTGAGTTGGTGTGGGCTCAAATTAAGGGATATGCTGCAAGACACAATACAGAACCCCCATTTACCACAAAAAAAATGCTAAAATTATTAGAAGAAGCTTGTGAACATGTGACTAAAGGAGACTGGGAAAAGGTTGTGAATAGAACTGTTAAATTAATAAGGGAAGATTATGAAAGAGATGTGAAAATAGATAATATTATAGAAAACGAACATATAATTATTAATGTAGGTGATGATAGCAGTGACGACAGTGAAAATAGTAGTATGGACGAATCTGATTAATTATGGCCTTTTGTGGCACCTTTTTTGGTATCTTTTGTATTCATATGTTTCTTGTGTGCATATAAAGTATGTATATTCATTTTCATTCAAATATTCAGTTCGTTCAAATAAATTAAATAAACATTTACATTTTTGTTTTATTAAACCTATTTAATCAGGTACAAAAACAAAACTTAATTGTTTTTTGTTCGAGAATAAATTGACATTCCACATCACTGTTGTAATGTGTCAAACCGGCCATCATAGCGTGCCGCTAGTGTAAAATATGCTACCAGGGGTTTGTACGTGGTTAGGATTTGTTGAAATTATTCATCTGATTACAATAGCGTGATTTCAACCTCTGGTAATGCACAATTTTAGAGTGTAGTATTGTTGATATCAGCACAATACAAATACTTATTTGAAAACTAAGTCACTGTACAAGAGTACTCCATACAATCATTCACACAAAAAAAATTAAATTTAGCTCATTGAAACTTCATTGTTATGTTAATTATTATGCTCTTTAGTAGCCTCACCACATACTGCTATTAAAATTTAATTAAAGTCAACAATGTAACATAAAATTAAATAATACATAAATTTACAGTCAAATGTAATTTTTATATCAGCAATATTTAAACTACCTTCAATCTTCACGAATTAATATTGAATGCCATTTTTTATATTCTAAAAGTCATCATCCAGGAAATTAAGTACAACCTAACCTTATACAAGGCGCATGAAAGTTTGAATCGATCAGATTCAACAGGCCGATGTATAATACCTATAGATGTAGGAGTTAATGTATGAAGCTAAGTAGGACAATAATTTTCGGATATTACCTCGGATCTTCAAATTCCACGAAAGCGAAGGGTGGTCCTTTTCTGTTTTTCAAATCAACAAACGTTACTTTGCCGAATTTATAAAATAGATCTTGAATGTCCTTTGTTCTAATATCTGGGGGTAAATTTCCAACATATATCCTGCACTCATTTCTATTGCCACCGCTTCCGCCAGACATTTTCTTTTATTCGAAGCTAGCAAAACTTTAATCCTATGGCAAATATGAAAACGAAAAGTAAAAACTTGTAACGTAAAATTGTAGGACTATGGCCAGTCGGCGTTATTTGACAAATCAAAGATGGCGACGTACGTGGTCGTCGAGGTCGTGTTTAGTCGTATAGAAGGACGCGGACGCGGATCCATAGATTAATATGTATCGCGGATCCGGCATGGTCCGGCGCGGCCGGCGGGTCGGGCTCGGGACCATAGAGGTCGGGACGGGACGGGAGTTCATGGATTGAATCCACAGAATAATAGGTAAAATTCGACTTGCTGGAATTACCATAGACAACTAAAGATGACCATTCATCACAGTGCTTGATTGTAAAAATTCATGAAATTAATATTATAATTATCTCAATATGCTCAGTGGCATTTGTAGCAGTCTAACATCAAACTGTGTATGCATATGTATGTTAATGTTACTGTTAATCTTCAACGACGCGCAGTTTAACGCACTAAAAATGCACGTTGGCTACATCTGCGAATTAATGTATTCAATCACTCCATTGTCCATTGTCCATACCATCTCGTCTCACTCCAACATTCAGTGCATTAAATTAGACGCTAAAACTTTATAATGGTTAAAAAAAAACAATTAGCGCACTAAGATGATGGTCACATTTGCGAAATGTTTAATTTAATGCCTTAATTAACGCGTTAAGACTTTAGACCTAAGTGTAGCTGTCGTAGACATGGATGTAGAAAGTCAAGATGGGCCCGTAACATACATAAGGCGCACGACGAGTGGTCAACATTAGGTTGTGTGATTGAGTGATTGATCAAGTCAGTCTGTTGTAGACAGCAGCGTGTTACACATCTTCCTTACGCAAAATCGATTTCAGTAATTACGTCCGCAAATGTAGAAAATAGGGCTTCCTGTGCCTTCAAAAATATTCTTTCAATTCAAGAAACACAAATAAAGTCCAAAGGAATCACATTTCATTATGTAAACATTGAATTGTAAATTAATTTCATTATTTCTAAAATAATAACTTTAGTAAAATGGCGCGTGACATATTATGTAAGAGTAACAAAGACAGCACGACTAAAACTTCGAAACGCGGAAGCGAGATATCACTATGTAATCTATTTGTTTTCAAATATAGTAACAAAATTCCATCGCGCCAACTTCACGCACAAACCGATTCGATTCAAAATTGGATTGTTCCAACTTGACGCACATTCGAACGTGCAAGGCCGGTCTATGTATGTATGTCTATGGTCGTAGAGTAATCGTCAGATTTATTAGTTAGGCCAATGAATGAACTGCATTATAACCTAACCTAACCTAACCTAACCTAACCTAACCTAACCTAACCTAACAGAACACTGGATAAATTGAAGGTTGTCTATGAAAGTCGGATCGGATCGGGATTTCCTTTTGCATAAAATGAAATAATGTTCTGTTTTTGTGGAGGCAAATAACATTGAAATATTTTTTCAGCTTTAAATTATTTCATTGCCTTTTATAATACTGGATACATAATACTATTCAATTTTCGTTTTTTTACCTGTATTTCTTGCCAACAACTTACTGTGTTACCGGTATTTTTAAACTATGAAGATTAATTTATTAAATTTTATTAAAAAATTCACTATTATTAGTGTGATTTGATATCATTCCTAATAAAAATGTACTAAGTTTAAATTTATAATTAAATAATTTATTATAATGAATGCATTCTCAATATTCAATTTTCGAACAAGTTTAAATTTGGAACGCCCTCTGCCGCAATACGACGTGATCTGCGCTGAAAGAAGCCAGTGAAAGAATCCTCTAGAAAGTAGGCACAGAATCTCCGGTATCAAAATCATTTCGTGCGAATTTGTTCATTTTCCGAAGTAAATGTGAGTATATATTTGTTCAATAATTATTTATATTTACATTTATACGCTTGGAATACGTGGATATAATCGCTATAGGTTTAAATTATGTAAAACATGAAGAATTCTTGAAACAAAAATTCTTTGATGAAGCTGAACTACTTGAACATTTTTGCTGTTATTAGCTGGAGTGTAAATCGAATCGGAATTATTGATTAAATTTTTCAGTTTCTATGACGATAAGCGAGGTGAGAAATCGTATTAAATTTCATTAGACTGCTATTGGGGATCGAAATTTATTAGCTTTTTCTTTTGATGACGGGTCTCATTGCGAGCGCATCAGTTCGGATAACTAGCAAAAAGTCCCTGCATCCAGGGCCTACATCCAGGTATAATTTAGGTACAAGTCATTGCAGTAAAAAATGTGGATGAAGCAAATTTTACTGCATGCGCTATAGGTAGCGTTATTTTGCGCGCGTCTTGAATCCTGTGACCTTTATGGAGTATTAATAGCTCTCTGTTAATAAACATAAACAATCAATGATTTACACGTGTGTAAAATGGATCTATTGGTGTCAAAGTTCAACCCTTTAGTGATAAGTCTATCCATAATTCTGATAAGGAATGTTTAAGTACTCGTATTTCATGACATTCTGAGGTTTACTTAGTGATTTCACACTTGGCAGTTTCACAGGCAATAATTCTATTTTATTCTCATGTTCACCTGCCATCCTAGATTTTAGCAAGTTAATTTCAACAAGAAATACTATAACATAGTGATCCATTTCAGTATTCCAAAGTAAAAAGTCTATAAGTCTGATTGTTTTAGATTTCATTTAGTTCCTAAAAATAATTGAAAAGAAAATGCAATGTTGAAAATAGTTAAGGATTAGTAAGTCTATTGTCGAAGTCCAGATATCAGGTGGTAATACTAGTGACATCTCATTTGTGACCATGCCATAAATGGATCATACTGATTAAAGTTACCTTGTATACAGCCCAGGCAGCAAGATGTGTGACCGCAAGGCAGTGATCAAGAATGCGGACATGAGCGAGGAGATGCAGCAGGATGCTGTGGACTGCGCAACACAGGCCCTCGAGAAGTTTAACATTGAAAAGGTTTGTAATTTCGCTAATATCACGGGAATATCCAGGTCCAGATCTTAGGGGGGCATATCGGACTTTAGAGGCAGATTGGGTAATTCATCTGAAGACCAGGGAGGACAGCTGCCTCCCCCCCTACCTCTACTTAGACACGCTCATGGCTATTGTCATAAATGAACATGATTGTCATGAGGTTATTAATACATGTTCAATGTTGGCATGTAATTAACAATAATGTTTATATAATTTGAGGTACTTTAACCAATTCAAATCAACATTTGATGATTGCTAATAATAATTTCAATAAATATTAACTTATTTGTGGTTTAATATCGTAAAAAGTTCACATGCTGTTTAACTAATATTTGACCATTAAATTTACAGACTAATTTGTAATCAAATATTTTCTTTTCCCACAGTTACATTTTTGTTTTTGTGGTTTGTGGTTTTGCAATTTTGATGGTAATGAAATGTTTCTAAATTATTGTTCTATTATAAGGAATTTGTTTTATAACATGATCGTAATGGCCCTGGTTTTGCTTCTACTACTCCAGAGAATATTGACTCGATTTTTTTCTTAAATGGGATTGACATAGGTTTTTTATTTGTAAAACAAATTTAATGTTAAATTTTACCCCAAATTACATGTGTATGAGAGACAACTGAATACAAAATGTAAATCATTTGAGAATATGTAGGCACAAATGCTCAGACAGACAAATAATTGATTCACCAGTAATGCATTTTTCTATTATTTATTACACACTTACTAAAAAATCTCATAAACCCTCACATTTGGATTCCTTTATCTAGGCGGCTTAAACATATAAAATCAACTCATAGAAATAACCAACATTAGTTAAACAAATATCTGAATTCTTGTACCAATTGAACAAGAGGTTGTTAATGAACACCTTCGTACACTTATCATTTTACTTGCAAATTATCTACTAGCTTTTGCTGTCAAGGTGATTTCAGCTAAGATCTTGTGTAATTCGGTGAAACTACAAATGTAAAGGTACAAAGCTGGAGATACCATACGCCAGTCTTCTCTATAACTCTTCTTTAAATGCAATTTTCTTGAATAAATTGAAACAAAATGCTTTCCGGCATCGCTTCGCTTTACATACCTACAAATACAATAATGGTTCAGCAAATTGGATTAACCATGAGGATCTGAGGCAGTTAATTCACTTATTCTATTTGCCTGCAGTAATGCCATCTCTCTAGAGTCTAGAGCGACCTTGCTCTTTTGTTACATCTGAAATGCATTATTGGAATAAGTAAGCATATCTTGCATTAAGAATCAACTGCTAAATATCTACTGTATTGTCCATGAGGTCAGGCTATGGAAATTCAAAACAATTATATGTCTATATAATTAGTAATTAGGATCGAAAATGTTTTTAATCAGTATTAAATTTCACGGCCATCGATTTTGTCACAGGAAATAAAAAGCAATATTTGGTTGCTAATTTCTTATACCTGACGGATACTATCAGTTTTCATATCTTTCTGTTTCTTCTTTGCAGGATATTGCAGCGTTTATTAAGAAGGAGTTTGACAAGAAGTACAACCCAACGTGGCATTGCATCGTCGGGCGGAACTTTGGCTCGTACGTCACCCACGAGACGCGCCACTTCATCTACTTCTACCTTGGCCAGGTCGCGATACTGCTCTTCAAGAGCGGTTAGGGCGCCCCCCCCAGCAATGTTTCACGTTAGGACGCAGTATTCTCGGGTCGGCTCACGCTTCTCGATCGCACCATTTAGATCTCATACATTCCTGGATTTTTGGACGCCTAATACCTTTCGTGCCCGCTTCGCTACTTCGCACAGTACACTGCGCAAAGCGCTTCGGACTCTAAATGTAAACTTCGCGAAGGTAGCCCTCGTTCAGACTGATCGCTTCGTGCTTTGCCTGTAAAACAGAAACTTACCTGCACGGTTTTCGTCTTGAACTTGTGAATATAATTAAATTCAAGACTAACATAAAAAATATCTACTTTAATTTATCTAAGCTGTTATGTTCAATTGTTGTAAAAGTGTGCAGTGTAGGTTGTGTTTTGCAGACTGTACCCTAAGTAATCGTCTGACGAAGTTGTTACTGTGTAGTGTACAATTAGCGAAGCCGGTACTTCGCAAAGAACACTTGCGAAGTTTACATTGCGAAACGTGCATGTAAATTGTGTACACTTGTAAAGCGGGTACTTTGCACAGCGTACACGGTACGTAGTGCGCTTTGCGAAGCGCTTTGGGTGAAGCATTTGTGGAAGCGGGCGCTTTGCAAGGTGTATACCTGACGGGGTGCTTTGCAAAGCGTATTTGGCGTATTGCATTTAGCGAAGTGGGCGTTTATGTATTAAGTATTAAGCGTTTAAAGGTAGCCTACCAACGGGTAGCATCGCCTGTTGATGCATTTGAGCGGTGCGGGCGGGGGGCGCTCCTGTGCGGGTGACACTGTGGAATCTCCGACACTCCTTAGTTCCCGACGCACTCGATGTATGTTTGTATGTTAGTTAACTATATTGACTTAAAAACAATCACTTCTAGTGTATTTATATTAAAGAAATTTTAGTTAATTTATCCTAGACTATACCTAGCATAGCGTAAAGTCTTATGTTAGTACTTACCTAAATTTATTGTTTAATTTTTTTGTTAATACATTCACTGGAGATATTTTCAATACTTCTATAATTATTAAACTTTCTTACAAACCATGACATCTTTAATTTTGTATTCCGCCCTTCAGGTCAAGATTTTAACCCTTACGCCAGATTTTTGGCCCACTAAAAAAGAAATTTGCTTTTTTGCTTTCTAAGTTTCACTCATCACACTCATGTCACATCTGCAATGTTAGTCTCTACAAAACTTCACACTTGTCAACCGAGATATGTTACACACTTGTTCACATTTTTATGTCCTCCGCTTACATTTAGATTCGGCAACTTGTTGGTGATGCCTATGATATCCGAAGATAACGGTGTACTCCTTCAGTCCAGATGCCCACTTTTTTTCTTGGCGTAGCGAATTGAAATTTATAGGGGATTTAGTTAAAAGGAGATGGTCCATTTTGGAGTCCGGACCCCCCCCGTGCTTCACCTATGTAGGTTCTCCACCTGGGTGAAGCACGGGAATTTATAAGACTGATGGCGTTAAGCCGGATTTACATTACGAAATTAGTTGCTTCAAATTAGTTTGATAAAACTAATTTAACCAGTAATTTCACGTGTAAACGTTCAGTTTAATGGTGCGTACACATTATGCAACATGTTATATAACTTTTGTTTTATAACACGTCCACACTAACATTGTTGTCTAACAATGAAACATGTTACAAGACCGTACACATTAGAACAACATTGTTGTATAACAATGTTGTATAACAAGGCATGAGCAGGTAACTCGTGCGCAAAAGTTATATAATATTGTTGCACAAACTAATAACATGTTGTATAACTTGTTTTTGTAACACATAGCGTCCACATTTGTAAAACATATTATTAAACAATGTTCCTTTATAACATGTTTTGTTACATAGTCTGTACCATTACATTGCATGCATTACTTTTGTGACACTGGAGTAGTTTCGTGCTATGCGCATATTTTTTGTAAAACAAATGTCATGCAACT
Source organism: Hesperia comma (assembly GCA_905404135.1). NCBI lineage: Eukaryota > Metazoa > Arthropoda > Insecta > Lepidoptera > Hesperiidae > Hesperia > Hesperia comma. The sequence goes on along the minus strand of FR990015.1, from coordinate 13,912,093 downwards.
AATTTCATGATGTAAATGCGACGCGAAACTAGTGTCGCGACAGCACCTGCGCAGAGTGGACGTTCGGTTTTTTGTTGGATAGCAGACAAATACTCGCCAAAAATGGCTAATCAACGTTATGCTGCCTCTACACATAGGCCAACACGTTGGCAAGTGCGCTGGCTCAGCCACTGGTCCAATGTGTAGAACGGGCGTTGGCGCATTGGCGGTAGGCTGGCCGGCGCGTTTGCGAGCTTGCCGCGCGGTGTCGCATGTCGGTATCATCAAAGAACACTTGTCGCAAGCTTGGCGCACAATCCACACATTGGCCGCGCGATCAGTTTGCCCGGAGCAGCGATCAAGAGTGCATATTTTCTTCTTGCGGCGTATTAACACCTAACCTAACAAAATGGCGTATAATATGAGTAATGAGGAAACTTTTAAATTTATTGAGCTCTATCAGAGTGAAAATTACCTATGGAATCCAAAAAATGAGTACCTTAAAAATAAAAATGTTGTAAGTATTAAAAATGCTAAATAAATAAGGTTCTTGGACATTCCGTTTTCGTTACGATATTTTACTTCAAAGTAAGAGCATCGTACTTTATCCGTCCGCACATTGGCCCGAACCAAAGCATACTGAACGACCTTCCAATTTGTGGATTAACTCACAAGCACGTTGGCAAGCGCACCGCCAGCGCGTTGGCGAATGCGCTGGCCTGTGTGTAGAGGCGGCATTAGACAATAACCCATCCTCGAATCCACCAACGTCTTTTCTTCCGAGATAACCTTTTTTTTATTTTATATTCAATCATTTCTAAGACGACGTTTTACATCATGAAATTAGTTGCATGACATTTGTTTTACAAAAAATATGCGCATAGCACGAAACTACTCCAGTGTCACAAAAGTAATGCATGCATTGTAAAACTGAACGTTTACACGTGAAATTACTGGTTAAATTAGTTTTACCAAACTAATTTGAAGCAACTAATTTCGTAATGTAAATCCGGCTTAACGCCATCAGTTGGAGCACGGGACCTTATAAGTCCCCGTGCTTCACCCAGGTGGAGAGCCTAGGTGAAGCACGGGTCCAGACTCCCATTTTGGGCGTGATCTTGTACACTAAACCATGAAAAACCAAAAAATACAGAAAGTTCATTAAAAATATAATAAATTCACAAATCGCGATAAATGACTTGCTAAAATAAAATTAATTTCGACTTATTCGGTAGGTACTTACTACTTGCAACACTTGCAAGATGGCGTCCTTCACTCTGAGTTCGAGCCATTGTTCAAGCATAGAGAAGGCATATTGACAGCTAACTTCATACTACGGGATGTTACGGATGTGGAGTTTCGGATCTGGATACGGATACGGATATAGGAATTAAATTATATCGGATTCGGTTACGGATATTAATTATTTCGGATTATCCGTAAGTTTCGGATAGTTTCGGTTACGGATATTACAATAAGAAGAAGTTTATCATGATCAAAAAATGTCCACATTAATTTTGGACGCATTTTGCCCTTAATTATAACTTAATTTAGTACGCAGTACAAAACTTTTCCTTCACTTTATTGGTGAAATACTCAATATTAGCTAATAAATTGACTAGGTTGTTAATGAGGTTTTTAAACTGTTGGATTCCAACGACATGCATGCATGTCACGAATGCATAGTACGTTCACTTCGCTGGAATCCAATGGGATTATTATTATTTAGGTGTCTGGGCATGAACTAGTATTCCCATGAGGCCAATGCGAACATCTCTGTTAATGAGACCTACCTGCCTACACAACCTGCCTGCCTACCTGCCTAAACAAGATTCGAGAACGTTCCTTGCAACCGACTTTCGCCCGTATGACTATTGCCGTAATGGTCGAAGCGTCGTGCGTACTTTTGAGACGGGCAAGCGCGCTATTGTTCTATTGTTGACTCGACATGTTTATGGCCCCTATTGTTTATTGTTTCCGAAGTAGCTGCGCTAGGGTTGTCACATTATTATCACAAATGCAGTATTATTTTTTGTTTTGTTAATTTATATATAATGCTATTGCAATAGCTTTACCGCGGCAGTCTCCGAGTGCCACACGTCTTTTTAGTATAATTAATACTAAATATTATGAAATTATTAACGTTGAATATTTATTATTTAATGATGCCAAAGAAGTATAATCTTACGCGCGTACATAAGTACACGCATTTTAATTTTTTTTTGAACAAATATAGCCGGATGGTAACCCTACTCTCTAGTGCTCGTAAGTACCTATTTCTCACGCGTTTACAGCAGATGTCAGAGAAATGAGTAATAAAGTATTTCACCAGTGCCTTTAATCAGTGTATAGGTATGTTACGGCTAATACCCGAAGTGCGGCTATACCTAGTTCTAGCCGGCTACAGCTAGGTGTAGCCGGCCACGTGTTGTTAGAACTAGGTGTATCATATTTGTCGTCGACTAGAACTAAGTTTTCAGTTCAGTTAAGTATTTTGTGATCGAATATTATTTTATACAACGTTCATTTCATGAAATGTTCAGGTTATAAACGCCCTAAAGTCGGTTCTGGCACTCGCCGGCCGCTGCCGCGGCACGCTCGCTTCGCTCGCTGGGCTCGTGCGATGGTTCCTGTTAACCTAACACGCTCGTCGCTTCGCTCCTCCTACACCTAGTTGTAGCCGGCTAGAACTAGGTGTAGCCGCACTTCGGGTACTAGCCGTGACATATATAATATTGCGAAGCTTTAAGCATGAAATGCCGCCATAAATACTGAGTACGTAGGTAGGTGCATACCTATTATACTTACCTAAGTAGGTACTTACCTTTCGGACTAAGATCTAGGATAAATCCTCCAAATACTTAAGTACACTGTGTAATTTCTTAGATTTGCTCCAAGCTAAAAGTTTTTTTTCATAATTATGACAACGAAAAAATAATTTTACATTAGGTAATAACTTTACACTGCGTTTATTAATAGGACAGACAGTGTTGTCGAAAACCCCATTAGGTATAATTATGTATTTTATATAAGTACTTATTATTTATACATACTTTTTAAATACTTATATTTTAGTGTAATGCGCGCACAAACGCAGTCGGCAATTTATTAAAAAAATATAGTTTCTAAAACATTAAGGCCCTTCTCACACTACGCTACTTATTAGCTACGCGACTGCAACGCAATCCAAAATTCGCTGTATCTGACACTGTTCACTGACAGGAGACGCATCGTAGACGCGTCGCTTCTTTATTTTGACAACATCCTAGTCGCTTGCAAATAGCGTTGTGTGAGAAAGGCCTAACAATCTCCTGTGCATAATTAGGTACATCTTGGATGTGTAGGAACACACAAAACAACCCTTACATAATGTAAAGTAAGTGCTAATAATATCATTAAGTAACATTAACTAAGAGGCGTTAAATGCTCCATATCATTGGGAGATGCGGGACTGTCTTTGTACGTAGGTAAACCTGCCTTTCTAAGCTTATTTTACCTTACCCATAAGTATCTATATCTTCAACACCAGTGGATGCTCTCGCTTCGCTTCGGATGTCTTGTTTCTTATGTAAGTACGTGTAATATTTGCTGAGCCCAGTCGTAAATGAAGACTTTATGACCCAAGGAAGTTCAAGTTTAATAGATGTAAAGGATGAAGGATGTCATGATCATTATTTCAACCCGCTGGGCACGGGTCTCTTCTCATTCTCACAAACCACAACGTGAGATACAGGTCAAAGTCACACTGTTTAATTCGGCAGACTTAATACACCTTTGAAGACATGGAGGAACCCTTTATGCATGTGTCACTCAAAATTATTATAATGACCGAAACAAGTTTATTGTTCATCATTTTTTTAAAATATTAGTTACCTACTCAAGAGAATAAGTATTAATTCCGTTAATAAGTTAATAATAAGGAATTCCATTATCCGGCGACGCAGATATATTTAAATATAAGTACCTACCGCATATAAATAGTTATTTGTATAAAGTTATTGAAACAAAGCGAACAAGACCTTCGACACAAATCTGTTATTAGGGTTCCGTTACGCCGGGACCTGACTTGATATGTTTTACCTCACGTTAAACTTAAATTATCATCATCATCATCATCTCAACCCATCATGGCCCACTATTGAGCACGGGTCTCTTCTCAGTTTGAGAAGGTTAAGGCCGTAGTCCACCACGCTGGCCAAGTGCAGATTGGCGGATTTCACACACCTTTGAATTTTGCGAATTCTCCGGCATGCAGGTTTCCTCACGATGTTTTCCTTCACCGTTTGTAGCAAGTGACATTTAAATGCTTAAAACGCACATAACTCCGAAAGTCAGAGGTGCGTGCCCTGGGATTCGAACCCGGACCCTCCGAATAGTAGGCCGAATTGTTAACCACTAGGCTATCACCGCTACATATTCGTATTTTTATTCCGTATGTTTTCATACGGAACATCATAAATAATTTTACACGCAAAATTGTAGCGTCAGATCAGATGTCTGCTACCCTGGTTACGAATACCTATGTTCAGGTTCACTGATGCGCGAAAACCGCGTTTATTAAATTGTACCGCGCGCTTTTGAGCTATTAACTAGCACAGTAGCACTTAGCTTTGCTCGCGTTGATATAACATACTTGGATTCTGATCTAGGTATCTATTGCTAACTTGCATAATATATTCGCAGTATGAAATACCTACGCGCTGCAGTTCTGTTAATTCCACTTGTGGGCGATTTGTTGAGCGCTTCCGTGATTCGGAGGGCAAGTAATATGGCCAGTAGGAGTATCGGAAGGTCTCTTTGTCACCCGCATAAAGCCGCATAAACTATTTTACTAATCACGTGTATGTAATGTAATAAGTAGGTATTGCAGCAAATGTGTTGGTTACCTACTTATTGAATGATAGTTCAAGTAAGGATTTACAAAATCAAACAAACAAACAAACGCTAACACACTCATACCCCCGCAGTAGGTTACCTGTGTCGCGGCTGGTATGGACTACACTTATAACACATTACAATTACACCCATGACCCGAGCACAAATATTTATCTGTCACATAAATATCTGCCCCGGCCGGGAATCGAACCCGGGACCCCTCGCGTCGCAGCAGGGTCGCTACCAAATAGGCTACAGGATCGTCAGTCATATCATATTTATATTGATCCATCTATACCTCCGCCCACTTTGATCTAAAATTATCATAGACGCATCACCGCCCTTTGAGGACAAGATCCGAGACCTATGTATAGGTACAGTCTGTACCTACCGTACAGAGGCTCTTTCATCTTTATAGTGCATATCAAACGTTTGAGATTAGCCATGTTTCTTAAAGGTTAGACATTCTAGATAAGAATTACTTAGACTTATAGCTTAACGAACCACTTTTTAACCGACTTTAAAGTAGTAGAAGGTTCTTATTCAACTGTATATTATTTTCATGTCTTTCTTGATATTTTTTTACTGAGTGAACCAATTTTTATATTTTGTGGACTATGGCCTTACTCTTCTCATTTTGCGAACAAACTTGACCTGGTGGGACTGGGTTTGTTAATAAATAAGTAGGTATCCAAAGAAATAGGTTTAAAAGGTACAGGAATGTAGGCTAAATAAATTAGACCATAAAATGCCGACTCCGACAGGCAACACACACGCTACCTTTTAACATACAGCCTTGAGGGGAAAATGGAATCGTGACTCGCCTGGTACGGTGATAACGTTATTGTGTTTATTAAATTATTTTTGACACCCTATATTCAGGTTTGCCAGTTGGCCGGGAAACCCGGGATTGTCCCGGAATTTTGCAACTCTTGCAGTGGCCAGTAATAATTACACTTCTCTGTCACGGATTCTGAAAACCTACTTGGTTTAGTTACTTGTGTTTGAACGTGTATTGATTTCGTTTTTAATAATTGAATGAGTGGTAAATGTGAAATTAAGATCAAGAACTTTTATTTTCATAGATCAAGATGAAAAACTATTAATTAATACTACGGGCCCTACCTACCTACCTACCTACTCTTGACAGGGAATTAGGTACTTGTACTATGGTGTATAATGCGTAAGCGCGTTAATTTTATTTGCACTTAGGTAGGTACCTACTTACTGGTTTTTAATTGAAGGAGTGGGTACCTACTTAGAAATAGTAGATTGTATGACAAGGGTGCAAAGTAATATTTTTTTGGCGAGGGCGTTTTTTGAATCCAGAGCGAAGTGAGGGATTCTAGAGTAGAATCCCGAGCGTAGCGAGGGATTCTTTAGTAGAATCCCGAACGTAGCGAGGGATTCAAAGTACGTCGCCCGAGCCAAAAATATACTTGCACCCGAGTGATACACTCTACTTTTCATCACCCACTATGAGAAAATAATATATATATGTATATAATAGAAAATAATAGAAAATAATACGTAAAAATGCACGAAAACTTAATTTTAATTTGAAAACGAAATCTTAATTTGATTTCTTTTTTTATTATTCAGCTGGCGGGGCCCTCGCGTCGTACCAGACATTCTTTATTCAAACAATATTTGCGTTCGATTTCTTTAGCGCAAAATACTAAAATGTTCTAAATTCAAAATAGGACGGAAAAGATCTAGCCGGCAGGAAAAGTTGTATGAAAATTCATTCCGGCCCGCTGAATAGAAAACAGCAACTTTGGAACCCCGTAAGTCCGAACCAAGTCGTCTTTTTCGAATAGGTGTGATGAAAAATATTTAGAAGAACATAAGATAAGAATAAGAAATAAATAAAGTTAAGTACCTACTAATGTTAGCGCCGAACCAAAATGCCTACTAAGTATAGCAAAACCTAGCTTCGAGCAGAATCGCGGTACCTAATGTGGGTAGGTACCAAAATATGTAAGTAATGTACCTAGTGCAGTCTAATAGGATAGGACCTTAATAGGATATTCTGCTCATCGGATGTGTCGATAATATGACATTTTGATCGTTTTGATAATAAGTAGGTGTTTTTGCTAATACCTAGGTCAATTTGCTTTAAGGACCTTGTGATACGGAGACGTATTTGCATAGTAGGCACCTACCTGTAATAAACATAGCCTGTAGTAGTGTAGATATGATTTATAATATTATTAGTATAGTATGGATATGGAGCGTGGAGGTAATAAAATAATATGGCTATAAAAATATCCCTAGTTAACTTGGTTGGTGATTTTCTCCCAGGACTTAAAGAAACAGCAATTTAAAAATGTTTTTACACTAAACCTACTTCATCTTACCTCTAATTAAAATTTCTTTAAATATTTCTTTTAAACTTTCCGAATGACCACTTGATTTTAAACTAGGGGACGTGTAAAAGCGTTTTCTAGGCAATATTTCCTCAACGGCATTCTATTTAGAGCCGCTCAAACGAATAGGTATGTCGCGAGTGAAGAGTGTGACCCTTGATGGAGAGCCCCTCGACTTCATAGCACTTCCAGTGAAGATGAAGACTTAGTTGAAAAATTATTTTTCCCTTAACATAGTTCGGCACTCTATTTTATATTTTACTTATATTCAGCCACACCGAAATCATTATTGATCCGCCGGCGCCGTTACGACGAAGGAAAGGCGAGGGAGTAAGAAGAAACTACCTACTAATAAAACTAATGTCGATTTACCGATTCATACCTGCCTACTCAAGAGTTGTGACGAAAAAAATAGTCAACCTGACGATTACATACTCTTTAGGCATCATACTTTCGATTGGTATGAATTTTTATTTGCCTATTGTCCAAACCATTGAAATTTTTTTTAACCCATTTGCAATATATTTATTGGCATATTTCATTGGATATAAAATACTTTTCATCCATTAACCAGTTCGGTGAAGGTCCTGGATAGTGCGATCTTAGACCATCAAGAACGATTTGGTTAAATGTTAATTTAGCATCCTGCAAAGAAAGAAAAACTGGCTCTAAGGCCCAACTGGAAGGTGGACCCAAGAACTAAGTTACTTACCACCTAGTACGAATCAAATTTCTACTACTAGCCTTAAAGAACCTTCGGGATTAAACTAGTTGATAAAGAGTCCACTGACCTCTGCGAAGGACGGTCGCCTTAACTTCGTCCATGGTTCATCGGTGTGCACCACACACAAGCAAGGGAAGTCGTAATGGACTCAAATATGGATGGAGCTCCTAACACTATACTTACACGCTGGTTTGTAGCTACCAGCTGGGCTCAATAGCCCAGTGATTTCGAAAGGACGAACCTGCGGTAGGCCTATACATGGGTCCTCACCAAAAGCAAACTTATTACCTTTGCTCACAGTGCAATTTAATTTGTAAGGTTTGTAAGCAAAATATTTAAGGCATTTTTAATTTTTTAGATCCTGCCGTCAATCTTAAATGTATCGTACCTAAATGTATAGGCAGAAAGCTGGCATATGTGCCAATGCCATGCAATTATAACGAATTCCAGAATTATACGAAGTAAGTATAACCCTATACTTTGTTTTGAAGATAGAGCTTGGTCCTTACATCCCAGCACATTTACCTAACAGTTTTTACTATTTCAACTGCAATGGGAACTATACGAATAGAGACCAGTCTAATAATTATTTTGTTAGCTACGATGGCGTGTCACACAACTTTATGTTAAATACCATAAGGTGGAAAATTCATTGTGCTTAGAGTCCAGCTGAATTGGACATCAATATAGTAAGCGGTCGCGAGTTTTTGATAGGGAAACCACAATTTCCTTCTACACCCGGTACTGTCCTTGCACACGATACGACTATAGGAACACACACAGGATTGTATAAATATTGTGTGTTGGTCAGTGTTTGTCATTCGAGCCGTGAGAGTCACGGCTGAACCCGCCATAAAAGTTTTCATAACTTAACTTTTCAAAAATTATTTAAATTAAAAACTATTTTTAGTTTTTCTTTGGGTTTTTGGAAAGGAGTTACGAAACTCGGTAAGTGATTTATTTATTTATTGTATTTATTAATTATACTTTTGTTACGCGCCTTTATGCATTTGTTTTAAAGTTGTGTTTTTTATTATTGTGAATCTGTAATAAATGTAGTGGAATCGTTTAGTTATTACTTAAATCATAATGTTTTCTTTGAAATTAGTTTAAAAATCATCTTTTTTCTTAGACCGAAATGACACGACAAATTGATTGAATATATTTAACGATTATAATAATTAATAACGTAATTATGCATTTCAACCAATCAAAAGTTAGAAATATCAAATTTGATGCTAGCATGCAAAGCCGTCATTGTGATAAAAAATAGGTAAGTACCTTTGATGTTTTAAATATCTAGATTGAGCGTCGCCCTACAATGAAAACAAAAAAACAAGGCAACAATATCAAGCATGTGTGCGTGCAGGCGATGTTTTCCACGTTCGTCTATTGTCTATATGTGCGTAATGTGTGTGTAATGATATAAAAATTGTGGCTAACAGTTGGCCACATTTTTTGACACGTTGGCGCGGATTCGATGTTCCATCTAGACATTTAAAACAAACGTTGTAATAAAACTCGATCAGGTCGGCATTTTAATTAAAATTGAAAACAGCAATAAGTAAACAACACTGTTAAACTATTAATAAACGGAATCTTGTTGTTATTTCTTATTAATTAAGTATTGTCCTGTTTTGCGCCCACGTTTTCCTCTTTATACAAAGGAAAATAATAATAAGATAAGGGTAAATACCTGATTTGAAAATCTGCTCAAAAGTAAGTAGGGTGTAAAAATGGTGTAATCGAAATCGAATCCCATGGGAACCCCTGGGGTACCTATACCTACTTCATGAATTTGAAAAGCAATTTTAAATTATTAATTATTGATTATCATTTAGAACAAAGATGTCGAAATCGGACTTATTGCTGTTCTTCGACCGCCCTACGGAGCCCTGCTTTATGCAGAAGGGCGAAGAGAAGGCGGTCTTCCAGCTGCCCGACAATTACTACGTAAGTATTCGCTTAAGTACCTAATAGAAATGAAGTTGAAGAAACGTTAATACTCACACTCATACCTTCGCACTAGGGATTCCCAGTTTCGCGGGTAGGACGGAAAAATATCACATTACTAATACTCACCCATGATCCAAGAAGAAATTAATATTTGATCTGTTACATAAGTAATATTGATAAGATTCCATCAGGAAAGATTCAGGAAACTTTATTGGGAAGATGATTGAAGTTACAGTTCGCGCAAATTCTATAGTCTGTTGCTCATTTGACCATAAGCTTGCGGTTATCAGAGCATAACAAAGCGCGATAATCGCGCTGTTTTACGCATAAATAGATCAACGAGCATTATTGTCATGCAGCTGATCACATTTACTCTCCAGAGTGGTCAGAAGACCATAAAATCATTTAAAACACGTCTACATAAATTAAGACTAATAAGAGAGCTTATATTTTCTGTATAAATCCAACTTAATATCTTAATACCTAAGGGGTTTGTTATAGCAGTAATTTCGGCTGTAATATGTTATTCCGCTGTCTAAGCTATATTACTGCAAAGTTTCATGAAAATCCGTTCAGTAGTTTTTGCGTGAAAGAGTAACAAACCCACACACACACTCACTCACTCACATACATCCTTACAAACTTTCGCATTTATAATATTAGTAGGAAGTAGGATTAGTAGGATAGGATAGGATAAAACAATAAAACTAAAAAGTAGGACTAAATAATTGCTTTTTACAAAAAAAATAACCGACTTCAATCTTGATAAGTAGAGATAACTCAAAAACTACACGCCAGATGGCGCTCAATTCAACCTGTAAGTGTAAAATTCTCGTCACTACAAATTAATCAAGCCCAAACACTAGATAACTGCAGTAAATCGTTGAGGAGTTCCCTCGACTGTCTTTCGGCTTCATCAGATCAACTCCAGATCTTCATGAAATGGTAGCGCTTTAATGTACTTATGATAACATGAACAAACACACTAGTTGTCCATACAATTTTCGAAAGTTCCCCTCGATTTATCTGAGATGCCATCATCAGATCCTGATGTCCTTATCAGGGGACCCCACTGCGCATATCTACTTTACAACAAAAAAAGAAGTATCAAAATCGGCCCATAAACGACGAAATAATCGCTGAACGTACATAAAAAAAGCATATATACGGTCGAATTGAGAACCTCCTTCTTTTTTGAAGTCGGTTAAAAATATGAACTTCGATACAAAATAACTACTAAAAAAATCTTTTCATCACCCCTATTCGAAAAAGACGACTTGGTTCGGACATAAGGGGTTCCAAAGTTGCTGTTTTCTATTCAGCGGGCCGGAATGAATTTTCATACAAATTTTCCTGCCGGCTAGATCTTTTCCGTCCTATTTTGAATTTAGAACATTTTAGTATTTTGCGCTAAAGAAATCGAACACAAATATTGTTTGAATAAAGAATGTCTGGTTCGACGCGAGGGCCCCGCCAGCTGAATAATAAAAAAAGAAATCAAATTAAGATCGCTCGAACTATTTCCCGCGTTTTCGTGCATTTTTACGTATTGTTAGAAATTTTGTTTTGTTTTGAAAAAATGAGTTCTTCCAACGATAGTGAAAGTATCCTCCTGATAGTATAAAAACTGAAGCGAGTAATGTGATGAATAGTTGCGAAATCCCGGGAAAAATATTTGAAAGCCTATGATAATTTTTTGGAATGGAGAAATGCAAGAGGCGTCAAGAATTTTTCAGAAACTGTGTTTTTGGCGTACTTCCAGAACTTAGCCAAAACTAAAAAACCTTCCACCCTTTGGAGTATCTACTCAATGCTTAAATCAACAGTCAGTTCTAATAACGATATAAAACTGGACACATATTCGAAATTAATAGCATATCTGAAGAGGATGTCTGATGGATTTAAACCTAAAAAATCCAAAGTGTTCACAGTCAAAAATGTGGAGACTTTTCTTAATGAGGCACCCGACGAAATCTTTCTTGCCGTAAAAGTAAGTAACTATGTATATGGTGGAGTGGACTATTATAGTAAAATATAGCCATAGTGTTTTAAATAGCTGAATAATAAAAAAAGAAATCAAATTAAGATTTCGTTTTCAAATTAAAATTAAGTTTTCGTGCATTTTTACGTATTATTTTCTATTATTTTCTATTATATATATATATTATTTTCTCATAGTGGGTGATGAAAAGTAGAGTGTATCACTCGGGTGCAAGTATATTTTTGGCTCGGGCGACGTACTTTGAATCCCTCGCTACGTTCGGGATTCTACTAAAGAATCCCTCGCTACGCTCGGGATTCTACTCTAGAATCCCTCACTTCGCTCTGGATTCAAAAAACGCCCTCGCCGAAAAAATATTACTTTGCACCCTTGTCATACAATCTACTATTACCTTTTTAACTCCGTTGAGATGAGTTTCTATGAAATGAATCTTCCATTAATTATCTTAAAGAATGGTTATGCAAAATTGAATCATATCTGACCAAGGAATCAATGATATTTAATTCATGATATAATATTGGTTAAGGGGATTTGTAGACTTCTAGTCCAGAAATCCCCTGCCCCTTTGCGAAGGGGATTTGTGGACAAAATTTCCACAATTCCCCTTCGAAGGGGATCTTCGAAGGGGATTTGTGGAATAAGCCATAATATGCTATTGCTTTTCGTCTATTATTTTACAGAAACAACTTTAAGTTATGAATTTAAGGATGAAATTGAAAGAAAGAAAGAAAGAAAGAAGAAAGAAAGAAAATGTTTATTTCTGAATTACCTTCAATCATAACACTATGACAACAACAAGAAAGTGTTAGTACAGCTAAACAATAAGTAAGTAATTACACTAATATTAAGGATTAGTGTTCACATGTGCTATGAATGAGGTGCCAGAAAACGGTACCCACTCAGCGTTATGCCGTTGCTTCGCAGCGGCGCTGATTTTCAGTGGGCCCTTGGAATGTGAGCGACGGGCTGGCGTTTTGTTATAAGTAATTTAGATTTAGTACCTAACATTAATTTGATAAATCTGCTAAAAACGAATTTTTTTTTTCATCTATTTGCGTTTGATGTGCATGTGATTGTGGACACAGGAGGCAGAGGGCAGTGCAGGACAGTGTGTTGTGTTGTGTTGTTTTTGTGTTAGTGTTTCCGTTTGTGTTTGTATTTATTTGCATTAACATATTTTTATTTTGCACCTAGCCGGACAAATACAAGTCGGCGAGCACCACCCTCTCCGACCGGTTCGGCGCTGGCTCCGGGCGCACCGTGAACATCCAAAGCATTGCTCTCCCCGACCTCTCTTTGCCGCTGCAACTGCCCTACAATGATCAGTTCTCCCTCTTCGTGCCCAAGCACAGGAAGATGGCTGGCAAACTCATCGATATATTCATGGGTAAGCATCAGTTGAACTTTTGTTTAATGTAAATGTTAACATAATAATTAGGGGCTCAATGCTTCACTCCAAGCCAATTTTCTCTGTGATTGCTTAACTACTGGCAAAACCGCATGGAAATATTATGTGCATTACTTTGGTTACATTATCGTGAATAAACAGGCAAAGTATCACGAAATGATAAATGCTACATTAACGATAATTTTATTGTGAGACTCCATACACCTATACCTATCTACACTAACTTACCTACAATCGACGCAAGACAGCGTTGCAGCCGTGTAATAGTAGGTCACCCTAAATGATTCCATCTGATTTGACCCAATCCAGGTATGCGCAACGTTCAGGACTTGGCATCGATATGCTCCTACTGCCAGCTCCGCATCAACCCCTACATGTTCAACTACTGCCTCTCCGTCGCCATCTTGCACAGGTACACCCATTGTAATCAACAGAATCTTCGAAAGAATCTTATTCGGAAAAATACATGGAAATTTTGTACCATGTTTTACCTACTTAGCTACTTAGAATAAATACAATTTCTTGATTATTTTAATTATTCACTTAATACTATAATTACTCACTTAATACGTATGCCTGATAAGATATACATTTTTTTATTTATCAGGGATGATACTAAGGGCCTGAACATCCCAACTTTCGCGGAGACCTTCCCCGACAAGTTCATGGACCCCAAGGTATTCCGTCGTGCCCGAGAGGTCAGCACAACTGTTCTCACTGGCAATAGGGTACGTATGAATGAATGGAATCAAGTACTTCAGCCACATTGGATTACTAAATTTGTCTGATTCTAACCTCTATCGCACATTACTCAAAGAATTAATTACCTGTGTAGATGCCAATAGTGATCCCCCTAAACTACACGGCGTCCGACTTGGAACCAGAACAGAAAGTCGCGTACTTCCGCGAGGATCTCGGCATCAACCTACACCACTGGCACTGGCATCTGGTCTACCCATTCGACTCTGCCGACCGCGCTGTCGTCAACAAGGACAGACGTGGGGAACTGTTCTACTACATGCACCAACAGATTATTGCCAGGTATGATATTAAATGATTTGGAATTCGGACATTTATTATTGAGCGGTGAGCATCAAGTGAAACGATAATAATAATTAGTAACATAATGTTACTAATGCATGCATGTGTCAGTCTCGTAAACAAACAACAACAGTCAACAGTCAACAGTCTTTGTTGTATGTATTTCTAATCATTTAACTTAGATTTGTGTAGATATATATATTTATATTATGTTTAGTTTACATTACTTCCTTTGAGAGATTAGAAATTTAATTTATCTTTAGAAGATGTTATTCTCTTACAGCGCTCACTCACAACCTTTGTACATTGCACGAATTGTCAAAGCATAGACAACTTGAAAGGTCCGTCCTACACTTGTGGGTTCGCTTACAGTGCCACAAACTTATCTGGCCCGGTGGCCAAAATTGGAACTAATGCAATTGTTATACTGTTGTCAGACAAAGACAAAGACAGTAGCGCCCCTCTTACCGGGTTAGATAAGTTTGTGGCACTATACTCCCACGAATGTGAGTTTCAAGGCTATGTGATGATTACTTACTTCCAGATACAACGTAGAACGTTTCTGTAACAACCTTCGCCGCACAGTGCCTTTCAGCGACTTCCGTGCGCCCATCGAGGAGGGCTACTTCCCTAAACTGGACTCGCAAGTAGCCAGCAGGGCCTGGCCTCCGAGGTTTGTTCGTCCCCTTAGTCTTTCGCATATACATAATATGTATATAGGTAAGATTTAGATTAGCGGGAAGTCTACGCTCCATATTTTGTTTACGTAAAACAAGTAGACGAGACGAGTCAATTCTTGGCAATTGGTCACCGACGCCCATGGACGTAACACCAAAGGATTCCCTCATATGTTACCATATTATGTTACTAGCCAAGAAAGAAGGGGAAGAAGGAATGTCAAAGGAAGACGATGATAATGACTTGAAGCCTATCCCCGGAAATAGTATTCTATCTATCAATAAATAAATATTGGGAACTGCCGAAAGAGTAAATCATACACTAAGTTATAATAAATAATTAAGTAGACAGCATAATAATTCTTTATGTCTCCACAGATTCGCTTATTCCACGATCAAGGATTTGAATCGGCCCGTGGACCAGATCCGTAGCGATATCAGAGACATGGAGACGTGGAGGGACCGCTTCATGCAGGCTGTCGAAGAAAATGCTATCCTCCTTGTAAGTTATAACTTCAATTATTATAATATATATAACAATATTATTATCTATAGAATCTATACCATTATATCTATTATATACTTATATTAGGTAAGTTTGAACGCGCTAATCTCAGGAACTAAGGGTTTGAATTTAAAAATTCTTTTTGTGTTGAATATTCCACTTATTAAGAAAGGCTATGGGCTATATTATAACATCACGATACGACCAATAGGAGCCGAGCAACAAGTTTCCCAGAGTAAATCAAGTGCGTCTACTTAATAATATGTTGCAGGGAGATGTCTGCCGGGTAAGCTAGTATTTTATATGATTTTCCTATTCTATTTATTAAAAGCCTCAATCGACTCTTTTCAGCCCAATGGCCGTAAAATGCCTTTGGACGAAGCAACTGGTATCGATATCCTGGGTAACTTGATGGAGTCCTCAATCATCAGCCGCAACCGAGCCTACTACGGAGACATGCACAACATGGGACACGTCTTCATCTCCTACTGCCACGATCCTGACCACGCCAACCTGGTGAGGAATGATTAGTTAAATTAGTTAATACTTGTAATAAATATAGATTGATTGTGAAATATTGATTGTGAAGTACCGAGTTGGCTTATACATAAGTCCGTACACTGACTTGGATAAGTCAACTCGGTACTTCCCACCGCACGATTATATTGTCACTGTCCTTTCAGTAGACACCGCCAATAGTAATCTCATCGTCATCTTTTTGTTAATTAATTTTACCTTTCATTTCTTTCATTTCTTTCTTTCTTTCTTATATATCTTTATTAACTTTTACTTAATATTCCTGATAACAGGAGCTGTTTGGAGTCATGGGAGACTCCGCCACCGCCATGCGCGATCCGGTCTTCTACCGCTGGCACTCGTTCGTGGACAACATCTTCCAAAAGTACAAGAGCAAGCTCCCAGCGTACAACAGTGATGCGGTAATAAATCTATAATTGATGTGTTCTTGTCCTTTGCTATTTGGCTATAAATTAAAGTCTTGTAAATCGAAGAATAACCACCATATTTTAGCTTAGTAGTAACATTTCCGACTAAAGGAAGGGTTAGCTTATCTGGAGCAGAATTTAATATGCCATGTTCCTTGTCCACTTGTAAAGCAAGTATGGATTTTTTGGAGCCGATGTCTGCTTTACTAATAGTCTCTTTCTTCTGTCAGCTGGACTTCCCAGGTATCCGCGTGTCGTCCATCTCCGTGCAAGGGCCGCGCGGTGCCAACACGTTCTCCACGCAGTGGGAGCAGAGTACAGTAGATCTGAGCCGCGGTATGGACTTCACGCCGCGTGGCACCGTCACGGCGATGTTCACTCACTTGCAGCACGACGAGTTTACATACAAGTGAGTTTTTGTTTATATGTCAATAAGGAAGGGGATTTACCTATCATCTAATTTTCTACTACCCATAGACTGGGCACTGACGTCTGCGTCTTATCTTCCTTCTATAGTGTCCCACATCGAGAATAGGTCTACTAAGCAATTTTCACAATATGTTTTTCTTTGTACGTTCTAATGCTGCGTAGTTGTATTTCGTATTACTACTCGATTTTAAGATACGATTTCGCAGATATTATTTTTGATAGAAGCTTAAACCAGTCTAGTAACAGACTCTGTTTGTTATAGGAAATACCTTAGATGTTGGAGAATATTTCCATTCTTGACTCTAACTAAAATTATCCTGTACTAAAAATAACTTATCAACCCAACAGCATCGAAGTAAACAACACCAGCGGACAGGGCGTGATGGGAACAGTACGTATCTTCATGGCACCGACCGTGGACGAGGATGGAGCCCCATTCTCTTTCGAAGACCAGAGGAAACTCATGATCGAACTTGACAAGTTTTCGCAACCAAGTAAGTAGTCGAAATTTCTAGTTGTCCAGAAATATATAGGGGAAATTAGCTCGCTAGGTTACTTTGTTACTTTATGTCTCATTGCATAGGTACACATCTTTACGACCCAGAGAAGACTTATCTTGTAGCGATAAAGTAAGGATGCTTTGGGGTTCCCTTCGATAATACATAGTAGTTTTCTTACCCATTTAGCTAAGTTCTACTAGACTAGATGATCACACTTGAGAAGCAGTCACACACTTTTTCTTCTGTGTATTGTAAAAAATCATTACTGGATCGCGCCATACAGGAATACATTTACACGTCATTACGGTAAAGTCAACTATAAAGCATCATTGTTCCAGTCCCAACTGGTACCAGCACCATCACACGTAGCAGCGTCGACTCTTCAGTGACGATTCCCTACGAGCGCACCTTCATGGACCAGACCAAGCGCCCCGGAGACCCGGGCTCCGCCCAGGCCGCCGAGTTCGACTTCTGCGGCTGCGGCTGGCCGCACCACATGCTCATCCCCAAGGGAACCACTGGAGGGTACCCGGTTTTGCTGTTCGTCATGATCTCCAACTGGAATGATGACAGGGTAATTGTTTTTGATATGGTTTGAACATTGTACTTGATTTTGTTTGCGTCGAAGTGTATGGAGGCAGTTTTGGTACTATAAGCTCAATTACTTATCTCGTTATTGAGCTAATGCTTGCAGCATTTACTAAAACCAGAACCTTCAAGTTACTTTCTAATCCTGCACGACTAAATACCTAACGATCAAGTAGCACTATTATGAAGGAGACACAGGAGGGGAATTTCACGACCATTAAAATCCATTTAGTATCCGTATTTAGAAGCTAATTCTTAGCAAACAGACGTTTGCTCAGGGGTCACACCTAAAATTCTTTTAACAAATTCTAAGATCTAAACTTCTTTCAGGTGGAACAAGACACGGTAGGCAACTGCAACGACGCAGCGTCGTACTGCGGGATCCGTGACCGCAAGTACCCGGACCGTCGCGCCATGGGCTTCCCCTTCGACCGCCCAGCTCCCGCCTCCACCGTCACCGACTTCCTCACGCCCAACATGGCCATCAGGGAGTGCAGCATCCAGTTCACTGACCAGACTCGCCAGCGAGGACAGCAGTAGGTACGAAATATCGTAGTTCGAGGTATAAAGTATCTTAAACTAATTTATAAAGGCGAAGAGTTTGTTTGTTTGAATCGCCTAATCTCAAGAACTACTGTATCGATTTGAACAATTCTGTTCTTGTTGGATAGTCACTTAGATTTTTTTGGATTTATCGAGGAAGATTTTAGGGTATTTAACATCACGCTAGGACCAATGGGAGTGGAGCAACAAGTCGAAGCGAAGCACGGTCGTCTACTGATGATAAATTTGTAACTGCTATCTAACAATAACTTGTTTAATACAACTTTATTTAATTTGACACAGGTCGTACGAGACACCGGCCAGCAGTGCTGTGGAACCAGTACACAGCACTGTGACCTCCAGCAGTCCCAAGGAGTGTGGCTGCAAAGACACTTACACCCCGGAGGAAATAGACGCCATGATCAGAAAACCTTACTATTATACTAAATGTTCACATAAACATTGCATATTTTAGGTTTAACCATATTTCAAAGTCCTATTTTAGTACTTATAACATTAATAAATTAATTCTGAATTATGTTTTTAAGTCATCAGTTAACTTTGGTTTATCCCGTTTCAATTATTTCCATTCTTGATTTAATTTTCTTAAAATTAACATCAGTCAATATTTCTTTACTTGCATTCTGTTTAATTGAATTTCAATTTTGTTTTTTGTTGTTACTTACAAATGATGTTGAACTATTACCTACTGGTTACGATTTTGGCTATGCAAAACGGACTTCGATTACTTAATATTTAGTTTTAAGTATTGGTCACTTACTTAAGTTAGTTTTACGTAATAACTATGTAACTCTGTAAACTATGTACATAATGTAAATACTTATTTAAAAGACAAATAAATTCAGCCTTTCACAAAAATGTCCTTTAATTTTGCTCCATTAGTGATAGACTTTAATTTACTTATCGCTGAGATAAACGATTAGGTACATACATACTATGAGGTTAAAAGTACCTACTTAATTCTTTTTTAAAACGTAAAAAGTAAAGTGTAACAAAAAATATTAGTAGATATCTAGGTAAGGTAAAAAAATTCAACTCAATATTTTCTTTGGCCTTGTCTGACTTTCAGCGCAAAACACGTGTTAAGAATATTATTAGTTTGTCAGTTCGTACGTTTGAATACTGGGGACAGTGGGGACAGATCCTGTTTGAGACAGTTGGTTCTGATAATTGGCTTAAAATATTGTGAAGTTAGATAGGTATTATTATTATGTGTAAGCTTACAGACATCAACAACCATAAAGATAAAAATTATCTTTTTTTCTTTGTAGAAAACTATAAAAAGTTTCCATATTTGTAAAACTATTTAGTTAATTTCTAATTAATTGTTATCTCTGGATGGTCAAACCAGTTTAATAAATGAATTTATAATCGATATTTAATAGGCTGGGTATTATAACAATTTGCTTTAGTTATCAAACATATTTCAGTCCAGTTTTGTGTACAGTTGAGTTACCATGGCACTAATATTAAAGGTAGGATTAAAAAAGCCTTATTAACAATTTCATTTCCCTTCCAAAATTGAGTTTTCTCGGAAATTTAACTCTCGGTTTTGCGGTTTTTCAAGAAGTAATAAACTACCTTCCTTTGTTTCTAGTAATAACGTTATGCCTCTGTAGGATTTCTGGCAGTCCTCATTTGTCAGTTCAGGCATCATAAATTATTATAAAAAATGTCTTCATCAAAATAAATATTTTTATGACATTAGACCATGCAATGAAAAAGCCCGCGGACCACAGAGAAGTTGTTGCTAATTTCGATTAATCTTGAAAAAACTATTTTTTATAGACAAACTGGGTGATACCTACCTTATTTACTTCTTTATATAGTGATCTTTGGCTAACTCTATCTACTCAATTCTTACTAACTATTACTAACAACTAATAATAAATAACTATCGTTAACAGACATTGACGGAGTTCTTTTACGTACTTAGGTATAGGTATACCTACCTAGTAACGAACTGACCGACTAATGTTATTAAAAAATCCCTCTGCTTATTGGCCTAACCATAGTTCCTATTTGAGTGTTATTGCATGCTCATTTTTATAATCATATTCTGTTACTTAGGTATTGTTGTGATTCCTGGTTTTCTGTGGTTTTCTGTTACGTCACAGTCACTGGTTATATAAACCAGTCCTATCCTAATTAACTGGTTTATGGGATCGGTATGAACAGAATGTTATTACAAAGCTACAAAACAATCTTTCAACCGCGTACCAGGAAATGTGATTTAATGAATTATGCAAATTATGCGATATTTATAATACCTATATTCTCAATAACAAAGTACCTGCTTAACATTGTATAGATAAGTACCTATAGAGGGCAGCACTGTTTACCAACATCGGTATAAAATATTTCTAATTATTATCTAAATACCTACTCCTCTCAAATTTTTCGTTTAATAATTAAACCAGCGCATTTTAGTAATGTTTAACATTGGTTAGTTTAATAATATAAGACGTTAGGCACACGTATCGTTCCTAATATTTATGAAAAATCGTAATAAGTATATCATATAATTACCTAGGCTATATTCACTGTTAATAAAATTGATGACATTTCTTTCAGGTTTCGTTTTTCAGCATACTTATCTTGTTAGTCGACGGTCAACAACAACTTCAAGATGGAAATACAATAGATTTATTAACTTTTACAAGGTTGTTGCGGACTGCAGCACGACTGGCGTACCCTGTGACTACCAGGCTCAACAATGTTGTCGGCAATTTAAGAGATATTGATGCCATTCCATTAATATTAAATCTAAGACCAAACGCAAACCCGAATAATAAAGGCCGAAATCGGCCAAGATCCGAATTTGAAAATTTACGAAGAGCGAACTTACCCACTAGAAAATTAAATAGTCACGATATTACCGGGCGATACTCGGACATATCGCCATATGACAATTATGGAGACGATTATTATGCATATGATTACTATGGTGATTATAGTTATGAGGCTGATGATGATATGCGAGGTTTACTTGATCCACAACCTACAGATCTGAATAGAAATGCACAAATTTTACCACCAAAACCAGGCAAACAACGGCCAGCCCATGTCTCTAACGATAGAAGAGCTCAGACCAAACCTTTACACGGTCGATCTGGTTTGAATGTTCCAATAACGAATTCTAATGCTCCCGGAAATGTCTTGCCCGAGTCGAACACTGCCCAGCCTAAGGTAATTTACGTTGTAGTCAATCCAGGAGACGTTAAACCTGGTATGACTAAGGACAACACTGTTATATTAGACAAACCAGGATTGAAAGCTATTGAAGATGGCGTATCTTATCCAGCTGATGGAGTATACATTGGGCCTAATGTTCAATTGGGTATACCGAATGATCCTGTCGGTTCAGTTGCAAATCCACAGGTTAGCATTAAACAAGCAGCTATCAAGCCAAGAGTTATTTAATAATTTTATAGTTTAAAGTTAGCTATTAACGTATTCCAAATTTGTAACCCTCTCTTAATTAATCTCGACTTTAAAATCACTCAAAATATTTTGAGTGATCTTGAGCTAGCTTGTTAGCGAGTTAATGCAATTATTTTAAAGTTATATTAACTATAATATTAATCTCAAGGTGTTATCGATTAAATTGTTTTAAAAGAAACTCATGTTACTGTTCATAATAATTATACTTACATTCAGTACGATTTTTCTTTTATTTTTC
This sequence comes from Hesperia comma, assembly GCA_905404135.1. NCBI lineage: Eukaryota > Metazoa > Arthropoda > Insecta > Lepidoptera > Hesperiidae > Hesperia > Hesperia comma. Next base: position 13,889,850 of record FR990015.1, on the reverse strand, counting down.
CATTGATTCCCAGGAGAGAGTGACCGACATCCAGCGACATTTACATTGATTTCCCCCGGGTAGCCCGGGTCAGTAGTCCGCGGTAGCGTCTATTGTTTGCGTTTCGATTTTGTTGGGAACATCTAGAATTTTCATTTCGATTTTGACTTATTCATCCAGCTGTGAAGTGTCCATAGCCAGCTTGCCGAGTTGAGCGACAGCGGACGCGGTCAGGAGGTCGATGGGTGACCACCGGTGATAAAAATTCTTGAGCGTTTCCGTGCTTCGGAGTACATGTTAAGACGAAGGTCCTGCTCCTGGTAGTTTGCACGCCTTCGGGCGGCATAAAAACTTCAGACACATGGCTTGGCGACTAAACATTCCACCAATTCGCACTAGCAGAGCGTGATGGAGTATTTTCGTTGATGATGATGAGTAATGCTCACTAGTGGGCCATTAATGGGTTAGAGCCACCCAGCTGTTTAATTCAATGTTACCTATTCCTTTTAATGTGCTCATTTAATAGGTACTAACACTGATAGGTATTGCTTATTGACATAAATCAATTCCAATTTAACGGTTGAGCAAATTTTTCTATAGACAAATTTTGAGAAGGTGATCGCTAGAGATTTACTCGTAGGTTAAATATCTATCTCTAAGTCTGATCGTATTTAAAATTGTTATCAAGATAGCATTTATTTAACAAATATTTTTCATATAAAATAAAAAGGAGTTAAAATAAAATATTCGTGATTTTAAAAAGATTTTTAATCATTGACTTCGATATAATTAGGAAATCAATAAATTACACATTTACATAAAAATCCGAAAAGTCATCCCGTTCACAGAGAACATTGTTTAGCAGCTTATAAATTATGATCTTAACCCAAATATTAACCTAATCTAGTATTGGAGCAGGGAATATGCATTAAAATTGAAATCGATTAAATTTTCGTACCCAACGAAATAACTAAGTATTATTAAAAAATATACCTACACTTGGGTAATAAATGAAGCAATTAACAGGTTACTAAAATTATTTGGGTGTTATAAAATTCAAACGCTTGATATTTTATGCATATACCCTTTACGTCTGACAAAATAAAATTTATAATTATAAATGGAACATGTTCGAGCATGATGACTCAAGTAGGTAGATAGACTTTATTTTGTTATACTCGTATTGTGTTACCTAAGGCATGATAAGGTAGGTTTAGATTTTGGCAGTATCAGATGTAACACAATAGGGTACTTTCGGTAGTGAAAAATAAACTTGATTTTCCTAATAAAAAGCAACAAAAAATATATTTCGGCAAAATAAACACGCTTTCTTGCCTTAAAATAAAAGAAAATATTCTATTTTTATTTCCGGAAAAACGTTGTCAGAACTTGTCAGCCATTTTGATGACGTAATAATGGTAAATTGTACAGTGCCACAAACTTATCTGACCCTGGTAGCCAAAATTGGAACTAATGCAAATGTTATACTGTTGTCAGAAAAATACCAAGACAGTAGCGCCACCCTTACCGGGTCAAATAAGTTTGTGGCACTGTATGTAAGATCGGCATTCATTCAAGTTTTTATGCACGAAACTGAACTGACAGTTTGGTTTTTGGAGGAATAGTTTTGCCTTTATGACGTCACACCAATGCCTCTCGTGTTTTAGGTCACGTGACATACAGATTAAAAATTTCAAATTATAATATTGTTTATTAAAATAATTATGTGCTTTTATGACTCAAAATCAGAATATTAAAGTACATATATTTCTACATTAATTGTTATTTTTATCAAATTTCATAGCTTATTTTTCATTACGGAAAGTACTCTATTGACGAATGTCGTTGATAGCGACTTATGAGTGTTCTGCGAGGTAGTTTTGACACAGTAGGAATTTGCAGAGCGGAAGATAAAGATTGTCTACCCTCCAAATCCGTCGGTGCAGAGTAGGGTGAGTAGTAGGCCTACTGAGCATGAAGAATTTTGAGGAATTGACCATTTAAAAAGCTCGTTTTAATAAAAAACGTAGTGTGTTCTATAGTTACTCCTTACTTTGTGTCTTTTTCTTACCTTTGACTTTAAATAATCTCATGACGGAGACAAATAATTTTAAACTTGGAATAACTTAAAACCCTGCGTTATTAATAGGACAATAGTTTTAACACTTGAATCGTCACATCATGATCGAACATGATAAAGTTACATATTCCAGTCATACGTTTAGATATTTTAAATAAGTATATTTAATGATTGTGCACATATGTACTAAAAATGTTTTAATAATTATCAAATATTGGAACATTTGTAAGCTCTAAAACTTACAGCAAAAATTCAATAGCTTTGGACTGACACAAAAGCGTTCCGATTAAAATATTAATTTTAAAATTTTATAAGAGATTTTAAAATCTACTTGGATTTAATAATAATTATAATATAATATTTAAAAGCATTCCCCTATTCATCTATCACAACATTTAAAGGCAATAATATAATAATTGGACCATTCGCTTGCCGAGGATGAAGACGCAATTTTACATTTCTAAAAATAAATGGAGTTTAAAAAGTTCTTCCAGCTTTTTAATTTTCTTAGTTAATTAAAAAGTATTTTAAAATGACAATTAATCCTTACCTTACACATTATCTTAAAACGCATTATTCTATAGTAAATGCGAAAATGTGTTTGTTTGTCCTTCTTTCCTTCACATCATGATGAACCAACGGATGGATGTATAGTTGTAATTTTTTTTGCGGAAAAATGAAATGAAAGAAACAACTTTAAATTAACAATTAATAAACTAAAACAGCATCGATGTAATCGACGTCAATTAAATTTGCATTTATGGGATAACTCAAGAACTACTCGACGTTGCTCAAATATAAATGGGACCAAATGATAAGCACCAGCTTTCCAATATAAAAAGGACTATCAAATGGGTTGTTGCAAAAAATATCCAATCAAATAAAGAATCGGTTTACTAGGCTTACGGCACGTTTACGGCATACTAGACATCTATTAGGCCCAAGTAATTGGAAAGATAACACTAAAATTAAGTGTGTACTTTTTTATTATTATTTTTCATTTGCTGCAAAAATATATCATTTTTGTATGTTTATTATGTAAAATTATTTCGTTAAACTGGTAACTTTACTAATTATGTAATTTTACGCCTCAAAACGCGTTAATTAGGGTTCCGTACCCAAAGCGTAAAACGGGACCCTATTACTGAGACTTCGCTGTCCGTCTGTCCGTCTGTCACCAGGCTATATCTCATGAACCGTAATAGTTACACAGTTGAAATTTTCACAGATGATGTATTTCTGTTGCCGCTACAAAAACAAATACTAAAAAACAGAATAAAAAGTGGGCGCCCATACTTTCGACGCCTCAGCGATAGTTTAGTTACCTTTCGGTCCAAGAGATGGTGTTGTGCGTAATAGGTGGCTACAATAAAACAATTAAATATTTAAGTGAGGCTTTCATACAACAGACCAGATTTTTTTGGCGTTTTTATAAATAATGGTATGGAACCCTTCGTGCGCCGGCGCCGCGGCGTGGCCGGATTTTTTATCTCATTCAATCTAAAAAATGGTCTTTGTCCTTAGTATGTCATTGTAGCGAGTTTTTTACATAACTGGTTAACTCAACATTCATCTTTATAAAATAAAACGTTAGTGCAGCAAATGAATGATTTGTACCTACTCAAACTCAAATCGTATCGTCATTTTATGATTCTACCGCCATTTTGCAAAGGTGCCTTACATTCCTTTATAATAATGGATACTATCATTGATATTATGTATGTGTCGTGGCCATATCGTAGATTTGCTCACATCATGAAATGATCGACCATAAATCATGAAATGGTCGCATTTTATGAAATGGTCAACTCAGTTTGGCCAGATCGTAAAATCGTCTACGTTTCACGATTTGGTCATCAACGTTTGGCCGGATCGTAAAAACGCGGAATATAGGGCATAATTTCGAACCATGACGTCCCGGCGCTGCGGAAGGTGCAGCCCCTTCGCCCTTGCGTAACAAAGCACACTTGTTACAGCGGGCGGGGGCTGCCCTCCCTCCGCGCCTCCGGGTTCTAAAAACACTCTAGTAGGGCATACAAGACTACGTGGAGTAGGGGTAGGCTAATTCGGTTCTGTAACCAATTTGACCTACCTACACCTTGAAGAATTTGACTGAGTAGTAATGGAAATGACTATTCATTGTTTCATATCCAAAATCAACTCAATTTTTATGCTTCCGTTCAATGTTACTCGTTTTTAACAATTGACGTGAATTGTATTCTGCAATTCGCTATTCTTGTTGCTACTCTTTTACTCTAGGCCGAATTGACAAGAGAAACAACAATAACGCCAACGGCCGCCTTCTTTACACATAAACAAAGCGCTTGCAGCACCTCTACCGGTAATTAATGTGACTACTTTACGATATGATCAAAATAATCTTGACCATTTCATGAAAAAGCCGCGCGTTTAGTTGCCCATATCGAGAAACGATTTCTTATCATTGATCTGCTCAAACCACATCATGATGTGGCCAATAGACAGTTGACCATATCATTAAATGCAATCAAATCCAAATCTACGATGTGGCCACGACATATGCACTGAGTGGATGCATATGTATGAAGGGTGGGAATTTTTCTCTCAAATTTGAATTTTTTAATAACATTTTATTTAAGGAGATGTATCTAGATTTGTGAGGGCTAAGATTGCGTCTAATTCAAAATTTACAATTTAAGGTACCTTATCCAATCTTTTCTTTTCATTTTACAATTGACATTGAAAAATTATGGATAGATGTAGACATCTCACAATTTTTACATTTGCAGAAATATCCTTTTTTTCAATTCCATATTGTAGGCTGGACAAACGGGTAAAGACTTACTAATACCTATTACTAGGAATGTTGACATAATACAATTCATCCAAATTAATGACAATATTCGTAAGAAGGTTCCATAATAAAATGTAAATAAATATTTGAAAACAAAAACCATGAAGTTTTACAACAATGTACCTATCCCTAAATAAATTCAACCAATAATATTTTTATGAATATGCATATCATTTGTTTTGTGCATATAGGTAAAAACACGGAACACAGACACCAGTGGAAGTGCGAAGTAGGCGTGGCCCAGCGACTAACAGTATGAGTAGCTCCGCTTACTTGCCGTCATAGCTTATCTGTCACTGAGGGTAAAAATACCTAAATAGTTTATATACTTGTATGAAATAAATTCAATAAGAGTCTTTTTCACAAAAATATAACAAGATTGATTTATTTATCATAAACACTGTGTGCATTTATCAAAATTAAAAGCATTAGATATATTTATTATCCTATAACTTATGGACACCTTGTATATTATAATAATTTTCTCTATTAAAATATTTCCTGAGTGGACTTTTACATTCAGGGTCGTTTAGTCGAAATTAACCGTTCTTCGTGAAGTGTCTGCACTTATTTTTTGCTAAGTAAGTTATCATTTAAAAAAAAAATGGTAAAAAAAGGAAATACCGGTAAAATCTAATATTAATTGGGTTTTCGCCATTACGAGAAAAAAATTGGTCAGATTACTAATAAAACTTGAAATTTAAGGTGACAATTTACACCTAAGTAGGTAAGTAGTCTCATTTAGCATGTAAATAAGTACAAAACATTTTAAGGATTTGTAGTTCCTAACATTCTTTTATCTATTATTTATTCTATAAGTATTACATAGAAAGACAAAATTTTAGAGAAGTAGTATTTTGCGTAGATAATAAGTACTAAAAATAGATTTTTAACTGTTCATACTTAGGTAATTGTTTGTTCTTGATGTATCTTTCGCGTAGTTTGTGCCAAATTACGGTTGATACCTATTTAAAAATGATAAATATGGCTATTAACTACCTGCAAGTACAGTGCCACAAACTTATCTGACCCGGTAAGGGACGCGCTACTGTCTATGTCTTTGTCTGACAACAGTATAACATTTGCATTAGTTCCAATTTTGCCCACCGGGTCAGATAAGTTTGTGGCACTGTAACTAAAGATGTACACAGGCGCATAGGCTAAAAACTGAAGTATACAGACTACATAATTATATTATGTAGCAGATAGGACTGTGCGCAATCGTACCTACCTATAGTTAAAAATATCACATAAACAACATAATATTAATTTAAGAAAAATTCAAAACTAGTACTGGCTACTGACTCGCAAGAATACAGTCGGATCACAATAGGCTAAACTAATAAATTAATGTTTTACAAAACTTCATTGATGAGTTGAGATAACTTAAGAATTATCCGCCAGATGTCGCTCAAATTTTTATGGGACCCATAGATATATTCAGTGTATGCTACATCTATGATGGGATCAGACGCTAAGCTACCAAATAATACGCAAGCAATACAAAAAGAATTATTAAAATCGGTTCACCTAGTGCAAAGTTATGAGGAGAACACACATAAAAAACTGCTCCTTTTTTAAGCCGATACAAAGGGCGAAAATGACTCGGCCATAATTGCTAAAATATTAAAATCTTACCAGAATTATGTTATCCCTATACAATTAGTTATTTACGTTTATTTTTATAATTTCCGTTCTTTTTAAAATACATATTTAAATACAATTAGATATTTGAATTCTTATATTATTAAACCAGGTATAAAATGATAAAAAAACTACATGGACAATTCGTTGAAATCATGGTCTAAACCAATGATGCAATAAATAGGTAGATTGAGCGTCGCCCTACAATGAAGACAAAAAAAACACGGCAACAATATCAAGCATGTGTGCGTGCAGGCGATGTTTTTCACGTTCGTCTAGTGTCTATGTTGCGTGATCAATGATACCAGTTACTAAAATTTTCCCATAAATCACACATTAAACTTAATTTATGGAGTGGTTATTTTCATGAATAAATAAAAAACCCTACTTAATTTAATTACAGTTGTTTATGTTAATGTTGTAATAAACCAGCTAAGTTAATTAAATTAATATTTTTTACGCAGTTTGTAGTTGGAAAGGAGACGGTCCAAAATTGTATGGAGTCTGGGCCTGGTTTTGTACCAGTGATAAAATAAAATAAAAAAGAAAAATCAACCATTTTTGACTAATCAAATCCACGAACTCCTCTATATTTCAGTGCAAAAATTATTTATTAACTCCACGTGACGCAATTATTCTACATAATGGCGGGCAGCAGACCAGAGGATTCATAATTTTTGACGTATGACGTTAGCTGTCAATATGCCTTCTCTATGCTTGAACAATGGCTCGAACTCAGAGTGAAGGACGCCATCTTGCAAGTGTTGCAAGTAGTACCTACCGAATAACTCGAAATTAATTTTATTTTAGCAAGTCATTTATTGCGATTTGTGAATTTATTATATTTTTAATGAACTTTCTGTATTTTTTGGTTTTTCATGGTTTAGTGTAAAAGATCAGGCCCAAAATGGACCATCTCCTTTTCTAAAATTGTAAAGTTACCGTCTCAGATTAAGGTGAAAATTTGAAGGGAGGACGGGTTCTACACTCTCATTCGTCCCCCCAAACTAAATATTGCTCTCATAAAGTACTTACTTTTTTAAAATTATTTTTCTAAATCTCTAAAAATTTTAAGGTTATGTGGTCTCATTGGTTAATGTGTAAGCGCTCGAAGTCTTAAGTGTATGTATATGTGTGTGTGGACGTGTGTGTGTGTGTGTGTGTGTGTGTTTTAAACTACATTATAAAAAATAAATAACTTAAGTAGATCTAATTTGATTTTTGGGCCTAATTTTGAATCGTGACATCTCCGGCGCTGCGGAAGATGCAGCCAAACAGGCAAACAGGACTAACAATAGCGAAAAAGTAATTTGGGGGGAAAGTTGGGGGAGTCACCAACCTCTCCTCCAAAAAATTTCAGCTTAATTTGAGGTAGTCACTTTATAATTTTTGGAAACTTGATTTTTTTATAATAAAAAAAGTATGCATTTCCTAGATTTAAAAATGGTGGGGGGAAGATGTGAGCGTCAGCCCCCTCCCCCCCTCAAATTTTTAGCTTAATTTGAGGTGATAACTTAATTAAAGAAGAGCCAATTATTTACGTTACCTATCTAATTTAATAAAAAAATTACTTGGAAAGTTAATTACATGCATATCATTAAAAAAAACTTCAATAAATAAAGGAGATGGTCCATTTTGGGCCTGATCTTGTACACTAAACCATGAAAAACCAAAAAATACAGAAAGTTCATTAAAAATATAATAAATTCACAAATCGCAATAAATGACTTGCTAAAATAAAATTAATTTCGAGTTATTCGGTAGGTACTACTTGCAACACTTGCAAGATGGCGTCCTTCACTCTGAGTTCGAGCCATTGTTCAAGCATAGAGTAGGCATATTGACAGCTAACGTCATACGTCAAAAATTATGAATCCTCTGGTCTGCTGCCCGCCATTATGTAGAATAATTTCGTCACGTGGAGTTAATAAATATTTTTTGCAATGAAATAAAGATGAGTTCGTGGATTTGATTAGTCAAAAATGGTTTATTTTTCTTTTTTATCTTATTTTATCACTGGTACAAAACCAGGCCCAGACTACATACAATTTTGGATCGTCTCCTTTTCACATTACTCTTGTACCTTTAAAAGTAGTTTATTCGACCCAATGCAAAAATAATCATTAAAATGGGCTCATAAACATACGAATATTAATGTTATATTATTATAAATAAACACAAACGTATTGGTAAACACCACCTTTCTTTAATCGATTTATAAAAGTACATGAACTAAATAATATACACGTAACCATAAACCAATTTATATACCCACAAAAATGATGTTAAGTCGGGCGCATAAAAATAGAAACTAGCAACACTGACAAAAAAATGACGTAATTTGGTTACAATAAAAATCAAAATTGAAATTTAATTAAAAATATGTTTATTGGTTACTTGCCTATGATATGTGATGTTTTTTGAGCTTTTTACCCTTCCTTTATAATTCCGGCACAGTTTAATAGCACATTTCGTCATTTTATCCCTCTTATTTGTTTATTTAAATTGCGCGCGTAATACGTAGTGACACGAAAGCGGCGCGATCGGCACTAATTGGCGGGAAAGTACTTCTGCGTCAATAGTTGGCGCAGCTTTTTTGACAGGTCTTCGCGGATTCGATTATCCATCTAGATACTTATACATCAATGGTCTAAACCACAAACAATAATTTGTTCGGGTTTTTGTACATTACAATTAAAATATGATATCACTATTAGTTTTAAACTTATTTAGGTAAGTATATTTATTTGATACGTGAGACTCAGAAAAGATTTCGAATTGAATATGCTGTAGGGTTTCCTAGCTACTGGAGATCTTGATTGAAAATGATAGTCTCGAAGGAATGCAATAGTATAATTTCTATAGGTACTGAATTTACATAGGATACTTCGTTAAAAGAATTTACATTTATACTAAACGAAACTGATTTAAATTTAAACTGATTACTGAACTTTAACAATAGTATTACAATACTGAACAATGGAACATTAGAGGCAAATAAGAAATATTTAAATTGGGAAACGCGAGCGTGCATTCGCCGTCCGAGCCCGGGTTGCACTGGCGCGCGGGGGCGACTAGGGATGTAACGACTCGATCTACCAACCCGGTTCAAACCGGTTTGAGTCACAAACCGTACGAGTCGGTTTGATCCTATGTCAAACCGATCTGGACGAGCTGAGCTGTCGTGATCGTAAGTCGCTCGGCTCGGGTCGGGTCGGCTCGGGAGTCACGGTTCGCGCGCTGCGAGCGGGATCGCGGGCTGCATGCGGGGGTCGCGGGCGCGGGCTGAGGCGAGTCGGCGACAGTTTACGTTACGTCGATTTCAGACCGTTTTATAAATTTTTAACGAGTCGAGTTGTAAGTCGTTGAACAAGTGCAGGGAGTGTTTGTGGTTTGTGTTTAGTGTTTTATTTCAGTGCGTTTAGATAAAGTGTTATTTGGCTCTTTATAAATGTAAGACTATTAAATTCAATTATAGTACTTAATTTTCTTAGAAGTGTACAAAATTATTCCATGTTTCTTGGTCTCATTAAATAAATATATAAGTATATTGTACTCGCATTTTTTTCTTCTTTAGGGTTATAAAAATATGAAAACACAAACACGATTTTAATTCGTTCTTGGTCTCTACCAGAAACGAAGAGTTAAAGTATTCATAATCCGGTCATAATTCTAGCAAGAACAATAGAAATGGTCCATCGCATGGACTTCGGTGTCAAAGTTGTCAGTTCGGTTTATAACTCGGTTTCAAACCGGTTTACGTAGATTTTTGCGGTTCGGTTTACAAGTCGGTTTGCATAACTTTCAAACCGATTCAAGTCGGTTTGAAAAATTTCGAGATCGTTACATCGCTAGGGGCGACCACGGACCAACGCGACGACGCGGCGGTCGGCGCGGGAGGATCGGCGCGGCTCGCCGATCAAGGTCAAGCAGCTGATGCGCCGGCGGCTTAGTGGCGCGCGTCGACAGGCGGGCGATGCCACAATGCAATTAGAATTAAGTATAAGTAGGTACGTCTAATGATTATTATGTAGAAATGTTTTTATTTTTATTTTCTTCTATAGGTGTGTCATAAAATCTTTTTGATTTGCTTAGCTAAAAGTAGGTAATTAAGTATGAAAAATGCAAGGAATATTACGTAGACCACAAACTTATATAAAAATAAACAGACCAAGCATAGTTTTCACCACTACAAATACGTATGTAATGTAAGCAATAGTTTCATCCCTTTCTTTCCCATGAAACGTACCTAAAAAGTCTATAGACAAAATAGTGTTAAAACATTCCCGCCATTTTCATAAGCTGCAAGATTGAAGCCTATTTTTAGTATGCGGACCATAGACGACATTTTTGTAGACCACAAATGTTTTCTATGGTGATTGTACATGTGTGCAGTATGTCTATGTAGTTGTAACTGGCACTCGTTTTTCTCCCATATATGTTGGGTCTGCTTTTATTTATTTTATAAGTCTATGACGTAGACAGACAATACTATAATATAATTATACGTATAGTGCCACAAACTTATCTGACCCGGTAAGAAGGGCGCTACTATCTTTGTCTTTGTCTGACAACAATATAACATTTGCATTAGTTCCAATTTTGGCCACCGGGTCATATAAGTTTGTGGCACTGTATAGTTAGTTTTCTTCTAAGATAAGACTGGCTTATGGACACAGTATAAAAATATTTTTTACTTTCGATATAATTTTTTGTCTGTTGAATACTCCAAAATGAAGTTAACATTAAATTAATAAATAACGAATATCATCATATTATAGTGATTTTAATCAAATAAATTATAATGGCATTCTATCATGTTGGCGTGTGTTTACGTATTTTATCGTCTCTATCCCGGAGACTAGGCCAGCGGTAATCAACCTTTTTTTATAGGGGCCACAAACATATTTCAGCCGAGCGATCCTGGGACGCAAGCAAAAAATATTTATTTGTAAATGATTAAAACACTATATAAATATTTTTATATATTTTTTGTATAAATATTTAATTTAATTAAATATTATAAAAAATAAATTATAACAAAAATTACTTTTACGGTCTCTGATAGGTGCAAAATTTAAAATGGTTAACAACAAACATTTGAACTTAGGTGGGCCAATTCAAGGCGGGCCGGAGGCTGAGTATAGTTGGACAAGGCTCTAGTCTCCACGGTATCCATGACAATAATTGGATGTTATTAAAATATTTACAACATTATCATAACATTTTAATTAAGAATGAAAAAAAGATACAATTGATATTTATTATATAACAATATTACCTAACTACACTTACCACCTATATAAAAAATATCGGGTCAGTACTTGCGCCAGCTATAATTGCTACGACATCACTTTTCGTCAAAAATACTAAACCTAAGTTTATTAACAATAAAATCCGCAACTACACGTAATTAATACATAAAAAACAACAATAATAATCCGAGTATTGACTCGTAAACCAAAATGGCAATGTCATTAATTTGTGTTACGCAAAAATTGTGCATTTTTATCTAACCTGTATTACCTTTATAAACAAACAGGTTTGATTTTATACTATTTCATACAAGAAAAGGCTGTTGATTAATATTATGAAGTATTTTAATATGAATATTGTAAGCATCTCTTAAGACCCGCTATTCTCTCATAATTTAAATCAATCATAAGAAATATCAGTAAAAATGTGCTTTACGTAATTGAGACTTTTTTTTAATTTACGAAGTTTTACAAAGAGATTAAAATACTTGTTACATAGACATAGAGATTGATTGACAAAGAGTTGTAACTTGTAAGACTTTGTAAAGCGCGCAGCGCAAGCGCGCGGTATCACCGCCCCTCCTTCCCGTTTTGTTGCGCCATTTTGGTGCGTGCGACGTTCTTGCCTTGCTGCGGAGTATGTTTGCCTGCTTGAGGGAGCGGTTTGCTTTGTTGAGAACTCTGTTTCTGCGCGGCCAACCTGCAACTTTGCTGAGGTTGCTTTCCGTTTTCTTTAGTCTCTTTCTCTTTTGTTTCTGCGACGGATTCCAAGCCAATGTCGAAAGATGGTTGCCTGAAGAGAAAACGTATACTAATTACATATTGCAAGTACTATTATATATATTAAGTATATTATATATTAAGTATATTTTTAAATAACAGATTTTATATCTGATTGGGGAGAAGAAAATATAATAAGAACATCAAAAGCGAAAACAAAAACCTTGTGGTAGGAACGAGAAAAGGTTTATTTTTGCTTTCTAGCTAATAAAATGAAAAAGGACCTTTAATAGGGATGTATCAGTATTAGCATTATTATGGTAATTATAGAAAAAGGATATACAAAAATATTTTAGGCACTAGGTTTACGGCATTATCTACAACGAAAACACATTTCACAATCCAAAATGGATTGGTGGCCTCACGCCACACCTACTTTCCTAACCATTCCAACGTCCCCATTTTTTGGAGGTCAATAACAGACTTAGCCCCTGAGAGTAAAAAAATCTCAAGCTTTGCCCACATTAGGTATAACAATCCGGCAACGGGCCAACTAAAGGAAAAGCATTCAATTATGATTTTTATCTTTGTCGTATTGGTATCGGTTCAAAGATGGTCTGGAGTTAGTAGGTGGCAAGTACTTAGTACGTCTTTCAAGTATAAGTACAATCGTAATAAGACCAAGACATAAGATCATAATTGAATGTTTTCGTTTTAGTTGGTCTGTGGTCGCGTCGTTGTAATATATGCTCAGTACTTAACTCACCTCTCAGTAAGGTAGTTGCCGGGCGCCGACAAGGACCGTCCAGACCTAGCCAATGTGGTGCGGCGGCTACTCTTGTCACCATCAGGAGTCTCCCCCTCCCCAGCGTCGCTGGACTCGCGTCGAGCGCTGCCTTCTCTGCTACGAAGGAATGGATTCTGAAAATTCACGAAGAAAGACATTCAAAAGAAATTGGAATTATTTGGTTGTCAATGGCATGACACGGACTTATAAAGAAATGGGTTATACTTTTTAGAGGCGAGCATAAAAGAAATTAGAATTCTTTCGTTGCCTATATTGCTTTTTTTATTGAATTAAGGTAATAAACGAGCAGGCTAGCACCACCTTTCGCTGCCGTCGCCGCCATGATCGTTTATTATAAATCCATAAAAAATTGTAGACTAGTATACCATATCACTATCTCACTTGATGTCATGTTGTCTTGAATATCCGCAACTTCATCTATTCCAAAATAAAAGCAAAGTTTTAAGGCAATAATTTTTAAGATTTCTAGAAACAAAAGACATTATACCAGTCACAAATAGATAAACCTTGATGCTTTATGGCTACGGTAGATGAAGTTGAGAAACTTTTTGAAAATAAAGCTGTAACTCTATTTGCTTTTGGTTCAAGGTTGACGTCCAGTGACTTTTATGCCTATATCTTGGCATGTTGCATGAACTGCAGGTTCAGAATAGGTTTGGGATTTTTGAACTTTTACTTAATATTAGTAAGCTTTTTACCTGGAAGCTATGTTTCTTCAGCATGGTCTTGATGAGAATGAGAGTGGACAGGTTGGGAATGGAGGTCACGACCCGCTCCATGTCTTCGTCTGTCACTTCCACCAGGCGGCAGTTCTCTTGCTCCGAGGGCAGGGGCTCAGTACCATTGGCAGTAAGCCACTCGTGTTCCTGGAGTGAAGAAGATGATCTGCTTACTGATTTGGCTCGAAACACTTTATTTCTAAACATGAAGATCACTTTTGGATAGATTATGGTTACCTGTTCAAAACCAGATTATTTGGAGTTTTTTTTTAATTACACAAAACAGTAGATACCTAATGGAACCGATTATTCGATTACGGCGGAAGTTTATCTGTTTGAACAGTGTGTACTTATGTTAGTTTATTTGACAAAGGGAGATCACCAGCCTACCCTATCCTATGAAAGGTAAGCTAAAAGAAAAGTAGATCAATTAGCAAAGTTTTAATGTCCCACTTTTCTCACGATAACTAGTGACATATATCCCTTTTCACATTATGTTATTGTATGATGGCGTATTAGGTATTGAATGAAGGGGAGTATTGAGCACATAAAAAGTAGGACTATTTATGTTCTAAATCGTTGCTCTCAGTTTATATCTCAAAATTTCACCGTTTAAAATCAACTTGTCTTCATAAATCATTAAAAAGTAAGTATACCTAATCATTTATTATTACTATTTATTTACATGAAAAATATTTCTTGGATAATTAGGTTTCTATTTGCAGCAAGCAATTGACATTTAGGCAACCGTACTTAAACACAGAGGACAGCGGGGATAAACTTAAGCCATGTCAGTTTTGAAACAGCCGTTACAATTTGCAAGAACAATAGTAACGTTACTAACTATAGGGCCTGCTATATACGCTCTAAGGTTGAGAATATTCACGAAATCATATAAAACTTGGCGAACGTAACCAGCACGCGACACAGGAAATTAGGCGTTTGAAGAACCAGTGGAGGACCAAATTGCTCAAAGAAATGAGAATCAAAGAGGGCATTTACACCCTCAATCAAGAATCCTTGTCCGCAATCAAGAATCCGTTACCTCCATTGAAAACCTTTTTACCATCCCCTTGTAAGAAATTTGAAGGGCATCAAAAAGGTAAAAGCGGTCGAAGTGGCTACAATTAAGAATGTCTTAATAGCTTATTCGATTTAATCATTTTTTCATTGAAATACATTTATTTACTATATTCGATGAATAAGTAACTTAGTGACTTTGCCTGTGAAGTGAAGCAAAAGGGATTTTGTCATAATAATATGAATTAGTTAAGTATACCTATCCTTCAAAACAATTCATGGAAAAACTGTCGTAACACAAACTGTTAATTTTCTGAAACGAATTTTTTGCGCCCCATTTCGCCGTATTCCCATTTTCAATTTGTATCAATAAAAATATAATAAACATAATCATTACAGGGAATTTGTGTGAACAGCCTGACTCAGATGTGAGATCAGAGGAGATTTGCGCTCCTGGAGGTAATAAAGGTAAAAATATACGATTATTTGCGCTTTATCAACCGTTAAAATAAAATTATTTAAAAGCCTTAGGCTTAATAGTAAATAATCATAGATTACGTCACCTACCTATGAGTGATTTAACTACTGATTTATATTTGGGAGCACGGCAGTGCCCGCCAAGTACATCAAAGCGGCACGGTCGTAGTATTCTTTTTACTTTCTCTTTACAAGAAGATGGATCAGAATTAGGTAAGAAGTAAACGAATCTTTATCCTCATAAATTATAATTGAAAACTGAAATAAATTGAACTGAACTTACCTTTATCTCCTGCAAGGTGATCCTCGTAGCTGGATCCTTATCCAACATTCTAGCTAGCAGTCTTTGTAACGGCTTCGAGAGTATCGGCTTCGCGAGGAATGTCAGAGGCTCTGCCATAACCCGTCGCTGCAGGTCATTGGCGGACGATCCCGACCAGGGCACGCGGCCTGTCACCATGGCATACAGTGTCACTCCGAGTGACCAGATGTCGGCTGCCTGGTCCAAAGATAGAAAGTAATCAATTATTTTTCTATTGTGCAATTAAAAACCATTCTTTCAGAGAGGGAGAGGGTTGAGAAGTCAGTCAAGGAGCTCATTTCCAACTATCTTCTTGTTTGATAGCTCTTGGTATTACTACTGATATGTTTAAGGACGACGACCTACCAAGAACTTGACCGTCCATAAAATAATTTGATGTAAAATACTTGGCTAACCCTTAGTTTCGTACAAAGTTGGCATTTACACAAGTTCTGAACTTGGAAAAATCAGAGCTATGACCGTCCTGAAGACGGGGGCACTCCCTCTTGAATTTGAAATAAGTTAAAATTCGAAATGACTTTTGTTTCATAAAGGGCAAACACCGGACGTAAATTATAATTTTACAAATGCCTTCATAACTCATCAGCTTCGTAAACACGGCTTGCAAACTTAGTTAAAACAAGAGTGTTAAATTTCTGTTTCTGAACGAGAAGAGAAAGTTATAAAAAGTAATTATCGGCTTAAATAAATTAAAAGCAATGACCTAATATTGAGTGGAGGCTTTGTTATGGGCTAACTTTAGAAGTCAAGGAGTTCGATTCGGCTGATATTTTTCGATGAGTGAGTAAGGCTCCAAATAAGTATTTCAATGTTAATATATTTGGCAGTAGAGTGGAAAATTTATTGCAGTTTTAGACAATTGAAATGTTCGTGATTAGAAATTCTTTTATACCTACATTTGGTAGGAACAATATTTTAGATAACTACGTTAGTCATCCATATTATTCAGTCAAGAATTCCAGGATTGTACATTAATTGTTATTTAGGAGCGTGATGACTTCATATTCATATACCTCAGGAATTCAAAAGAATTCACTTGCAAAAATGCTTTGTATAACCCAGCGAGTGCGCTAAAAAGTTACGCTAGTGAAAACCTTAGATATACTTTTTTTAATGACAGCAAGAGTGGTAAGTATGTATAACTCTCGTCGATCCTTACAAACAATCCCCTATCTACTATTAGAAAAACTTAAATCCTAAGTTTTGTGTAGGTATTTTGCTAACTTAGTCAAGTTTATTAAAAACAGCTTAAAACACTTCAAGTAGCGCACTAAGCTAAACTTTAGAGAATCTTCTTTGCTTTGACATACATTGTGTAATTTATACACGTTTTAAAAGGTCATATTGAAATCCTTTAAGTCCGGAGATGAAAACAGAAAAAAAATATTATATCTTGAGGTTTTCGTCTCAGATTTATACACACAGATTTCAACGTAAAATCTGACTTAAAAACTACGTCTTACAATGTACAAGACAACTTTATTCCTGGTAAAATAGGCCATAAAATTGAATTAAGTGCTTGAGGCATGCCAAGAATGCTAATGGCATCAAGAGACTAGATATAAAAGCGAAATAAAATAGCGCACAATGAAATATGATGTCTATTCTCTTAGTTTAAGGGTCTTATCTTAGGTACATGTAAATTATAATGCATACAAGTACATCTGTCGGAATATTTATGTATAATGAGCTGGAAGATAAGAAATGGGGGCCGGTTCAACGATATCCATTAAAATTATTAATTACCGTTATTAATTAGCGTTTAACCCATTAATAGCCCACAAATGATAAAGTCTATATCTCTCATCATTAAAAAGGAGACTTAAAGCATACTCCACCGCGCCGCTCCAGTGCATTTTGGTGGAGGAGTTAGTGGCCAACCCAAGCATAGGCTGTTATCATGACGCCCGATTGCCTTCGACATGTCATAACGATAGCATTTATCGATAACAACCGGGTCCGAAGGCTTTACGTGACATATCCATAGTAATATTATAAATGTGAAAGTGTGTTTTTTTGTTTGTTTGTTTGTTCCGCTTTCACGTTACAACCAGGCTATTATATGGTATAGTTTATGTGTATGGAGATAGTTAGGAGGGTAAAGAGTAACGTAGGCTACTTTTTACCGCACTCAAACATCTCATTCCCATGTGAAGATAGATTTTTGTTAGTTGTTTAGTTCCGGGTGTTGTTAATAGATGGAGTTAGTAAACAACTCAGTAATAATGGGCGATTGGAAACTGATGCCGAGGGCTTTGTGGTACTAACGGGAAATTTTTGTAACTTACTACAGAGTAATTCAGAACTGATTGCTAAGTGTTATATATGTGAAGATCAATATTTATGTGAAAGGGCGATTTAAGCACCTAAAAACGATATTGTTAACAAAATAAATTTACTCATATTAAATGAAGTAGCAGGAGATATGACAGAATATTTATCAATAGACACAGTCATGGACAAAGAACAGAGCACTTCATATCCCATAGAGTTTTTGAATTCACTTGAGCTGTCTGGTGTACCCTCACATAAGCTCCAATTAAAATTAGGTGTCCCAGTCATGCTTATGCGAAATTTAGTTGCCCCTCGATTATGTATCGGAACGAGACTTGGTATCACACAACTTGGACGGAATTTTGTGCCACCATCTTAACTGCTTAACCGGCGTAGGTAAAGGTGAAAATGTAGTGATCCCACGAATCCCTATGATTCCCACAGATATTCCATTTTAGTTCAAAAGGCTGCAATTTCCTATTAAACTTAGTTTCGCTATGACCATTAACAAAGCGCAAGGGCAAACACTAAAGGTAGCGGGGGTGAACTTAGAAAAACCGTGCTTCTCTCATGGTCAATTATATGTAGCGTGTTCGCGTGTGTCCAATGCCCAGAATCTTTATATTCTATCCCCAAATGGAAAGACATATTATAATATCATCTACAGTAGCGTATTAAAATAGTGCTCTGTTCTGTGGCACAAGCCGCGTATAGCTGGAAACAATTTAAAAGAAAAAAATTGGTTGCCTGTAACGTCGGTATACGGGCGAAAGTTTTACGTGACAACGACTTTAAGTGGTAAAATAATTTTAATGTGAATATTCATTCGTATAGTAGGAAGAAGGATGAAATAATAGTAACAATTTAAAACATTTATTTATACTGTCTAACCGTCATGTGAAGGCGGAAGCAATTTAAGTTTAATGTTTTATTTTTGTTAAATAGTTCCTCACTTGTAAACAAGATGGCATTGTACCAATTTGTGAAACGCGCTAACGAGTGTAACGTGGAGTTTATATAAGAGAAAAATTTTTAAAGGGCAATGTGTCGACTTCTTTGGTTTTATAATAAACTGCTATTTTGGGTTTGCAAGCAGTACCCCTATTATGAGTTGTTGTAGTAAACGTCAAAACTGTTACTATTGCAGTTAACGTTTAGAATTTGTATGAGAATCCGTACAGCGCCTCTAGCGGTTACGATCGAATAGTCTAATACTGTAGTTACATTATGAGCTATTATGAGTTTTGGAAATGAAACTACAGCGGGTATCGTAAAGACGTGAGACGGTACAGTTTCCGTTACGTTATGTTGGCATCCATGAGTAATACCTCTCTCATTCTTTTATTATGATGTCAACAAGGATAGAACGAGACCCTGGCAAGCGAGCCAACATTTGTGAAATTAAAAAAACAAGTCTATGGATGCTCTATAACCCGACTAAATTAGGAAATGTGAAAGAAGAGTGGAATTAATGGCGGTTTGGTACCTTTTCAATTTAATTACATTAGCGTTCTGCGTCAGTCGCATTCAGTGTCAAACTGTGGTGTCAAAGTGTTGCTAACTTTGATTTGTCAAATTTGTGACTCGTAATACCAAATTGTAAGTAAAACATGACCGCAAGTACTGTATTTAATAGAGTTATGCGCATTTACTATTAAAGCAGCGTTTTCACGATAGCATCAATAGTAACGTTTTTTGCGTTTACTACAATCAACTCATAATAGGGGTACAGTTGTGGTTATTTGTGAAGTTGACCCTGCGTTCCCGTATCTTCATGGGGTAAACGTATACAAAGAATTATATTTAAAACATTGTAACACCATCCGCCATCTAGCGCTGCTAACCGTTAGACCATTAACCATTAGTCACAACTAAGTGAGGTAACAAACTAGTTACTCTACTTAATCATAGATGGCGCTGTACCATTTTCTGTACACTGTTACCAAGGAACGTGAGCGGAGCTTACTAACGCAGTTTCTTGAAGTGCCTCCCGGCAAACCAATTTATAAGACGTTGTCACGTCAAAAAATCACAAATATTTATAAAACAAATTACACTTATATGCGCTCTCCACGTTAGAATTCCCTGTACACGTAATCAGGATAGGTAGATCCCGCATCAATCTTCACTACACAATTCTATTGAAGGTAGCTTATAGCTCCAGTAGGTATGTATGTAAGTGTATGCACACTTTATCTGCGGTCAGCATTACCTCTGGTTTCTCTTAGTAACTTTTAATTTAATTGTGGAACTGTCCCTTATTTATAATGTATGGTCATGTATGATAAACAACTCATTATTCATCCGCTTTGCTTTTCACCATGCGTGTGAAGCCGCGGGCAAAAGCTAGTTTGCAAATAGCGATTACCGAATAGCACCCGCGCCAGTCAACTCAACTTTGTCAATCACTTAGGATTGACGCACTAGCTAGGTTCTGAGCGCTTCAGTGTTCATCAGTTCATACATACCTCTCCACTGTATCTCTCTGTGGGGGCAGCAGCCTCCGGAGCGCGGAAGGCCGGAGTCCCCACGGCACCCGAGAGTCTCCCCGCGCCGGCCAGCTCTCCGCACGCGCCCAGGTCCGCCAACTGCACCCTACCCTCGCCGAGCAGCAGGTTCGCTGGCTTGATGTCCCGGTGAGCGATGCGCTGGTAATGTACTGGGGAAGATACCAATAACTAAGTAACATCTAATGAATTCATGCTTCTAATGAATAAAAGCATTTAAGGGTGGTTTGAATGCTGGAATTCTGAACTAGGGGATCCAGGTGCGAAACAGGGCACGCTAATGGGTCTTAAAAAATTAGCTAGCACTTGCTTTGGTTAAAGGTAACATCGTGAGGACACATGCACACCAAAGAGTTTTCAAAGATATGCGAAGTTCGTCAATCCACACTGGCCCTGCATGGCCTGTAGCCTATCCCTCACATTGTGGAGATTGGCGCCCACTGCACCGGTGTGATAGTTATGGGTTGTTTTTTTATTTTGTGACCGAATATAGCTGACCGGTAAGACAGTTCCGTATAATGATCGATTGTTGAGTGGAAAATTAATACTACCAAAATATTTAGTTTAGTTTAGTTTTAAAGCACGCAAAAATTTTGCAGGGTAATAAATATAGTATGGAATTATGGATATAATTTTCTCTGAGATTTAAAGCCAAAACTCAATTTTCTAGTGTGAGAAAGTATGAACATTACGGAACTCTTTGACGTTGGGAAAGATTTAGGGACCTTGCAGTTGCGATAGCCACACTTCCTTAGCTTGTAGCTTGTTATAAAAGTATAGAATATCAATATTGTTAAATTACAAAGATTCAAAGACATTCAAAGGAAATTCATTTCTTTGGTAAAATTAATTATTATTCAGAAACATCATCTCAGGCCGGATAAGTTTCAACTAGGAAGACTAATTTAACTTTCTTTGAATTATGTTTACTGCAACTTTACATGGTCAACTTTGAACTTGGCTTAAGTTGACTGTTTAAATATGAACCTTTTAACTGAATGCAGTAATAATGTGAATATTTTGCCACAACTCTTCAATTGCTTTGTGTGGATGTAGGTACTTACTTTCGGAAATGATAATAATTAATTTTCATGATAAACTAGCTACAGGCCTTTAGGTTTTTTACTTAGTCCGTATCAGTTATAATTTCTAAGAAAGCTACATTGATAGATACACCAGCTTATGTGCTCAGTAGTGGGCCATTAATGGGTTGTTGCTAAACCATTCTAATCCCGATTCATATTCTGGGTAACCAACACATTTGAAAGCGGTGTGCATACTCATTTGCTGTCTTAATTCTAAACAAAAGCTGACAGTTAACAATTTCTATCAGGTATTACCACATTCCATCTGCTCGTTGTCGACAAAGTTCGGTTAGTTAAACATAAGAGAATACCCTTTCTCATGTAAACATATAAAAATCACTCAGAAATACCGACGTATAAGATAAAACAGCCACATAAAACAGGAATATTTATGAACAGCATGTAATAGCATATTTCCAGAGGCATGACTCGGCCCGCAATTCAGCTAAAACATGTCTGGGAATTCCGCAAGAGCTTCGGGAATAAAAATGCGAAATTCCCGCGACCTTCAGGCGTGTCATTAATTTTGGGACGTGTTTTTGTTGGATTTTCGTCAGTCAAGCTTACTAGGATCTTAAGGTAAGTATTGTCTTAAGTTTCATTCATGTAAACCATTGTTAAAAGTAACTACAAGGAAAAAAGTTTTGAATGAAAATGTTTTAAGCTCGTGCTCTACACTCGTGGAACACACTATCTCGTCTACACTATGGAATTCGTTTTAATGGCAACCCATACAAATGCCAGCTTTTCGCAAAGGTTCATTGTATTGTCATACAAGGATCTATTGGCCTGTGGGTGACAGAGACAGCGCCTTACAGGTGTGGCAAACTGTAAGGCACTGTCTCTGTCTCTGTCGCCTTACAGGTATGGAAAACTGTAAGGCACTGTCTCTGTCACCCACGCGCCAAAAGATCCTTGTACGACTGTAGATTGAACGTGAGAATTTAAAATGCCTCAAGTATATTTTTCTTACAAACTAAATTTAATTGTGAGCACAGGTAATAAGATTGTTTATAGCGGGGACTGGCAATTCCGTATCCTCGGCGTCTGAAGTATAGTTGTCGATAATATTATATCTATAGCAATATCGCCAATTTTATAAATACTTTTTTAGTATACGAGATTAAGGGTGCCTTTCCACCAGAGATGTGCTATGCTACGTTGCTAAGGATGCGTTTGAGATCTACCAGTCACATACATTGGCCCTCGTAGCAACCTTCTTACGAATGAATATGATTGGTGGATGGTAAACGCATCCTTAGCAACGTAGCATAGCACATCTCTGGTGGAAAGGCACCCTAAGAGAAATACTTTATTTATTTTATTTACATACTAGTAAATCCGCCCTCGCTTCGCTTCGGGAAACCAGTCCCTCCAAAAATATCTATAAATTTTAACAAATTATGTTATTCCGATGTCTAAGCTATATTACTACAAAGTTTCATGAAAATCCGTTCAGTAGTTTTTGCGTGAAAGAGCAACAAACACACACACATACATCCTTACAAACTTTCGCATTTATAATATTAGTAGGAAGTAGGATAATGACCACTTTCTTTCGTGTCAGGAATCCTATTGACAGATCTCAGAAACCCTTGATTACGCACAACACAACATATTCGCACAGTATGATGGAAAACGAAAAGTTTACCTACAGACTTATTATAACAGCTATGAAATTGTGTGCTAATTGACAATGCCTTTACATTTGGTCATAAAGTTCCATGGACCATGAAAGTTGGTCAGCTATCAATTTAAAGATAAATTACGAGATTAACATAGGAAAACCAGCCAAGTGCGAGTCGGACTCGCGCCCGAAGGGTTGCGTACCATTATGTATAAAAACGCCAAAAAACAAACTGGTCTGTTGTATGAAAGCCTCACTTTAATATTTAATTGTTTTATTGTAGCCACATATTACGCACAACGCCATCTCTTGGACCGAAAGGTAACTAAACTATCGCTGACGCGTCGAAAGTATGGGCGCCCACTTAAATATTTATTTATGCTGTTTTTTTAGTATTTGTTGTTGTAGCGGCAACAGAAATACATCATCCGTGAAAATTTCAACTGTGTAACTTTTACGGTTCATGAGATACAGCCTGGTGACAGACGGGCGGACGGACGGACGGACGGACAGCGAAGTCTCAGTAATACGGTCCCGTTTTATTTATTTATTTATTTATTTAAGCTTCTTTGCAGCATACAATGGTATACGAGCAAAAGGCGGACTTAATGCTAAAAGCATTCTCTGCCAGTCAACCTTTGGGCAGTGGGAAAACAACGAAGGCGGCAAAAGAATATATATACACGTACATAAACATATATATTATTATACATATCATAAATAAACATACATGTAATTAAAATAATTTACACATGTAATTTTAATAATTTACACATGTAATTTTAATAACATACATGTAATTTTAATAATTTACGGAATTATTATTTTAATTACATGTAATTAAAATAATAATTCCCTTACCCTTACCCTTTGGGTACGGAACCCTAATAAAAGCTAAGTCAGCAAAACTTGATACCGCCTGTATTTAGTTTGAACTTGTCAATAACAAGCCATTGACTTGAAAATTTAATACCAATATCCATTTGAAACTGCTGTCACGTCTGCGCTATTCCAAAAGTTTCTTCATTCGTGCACTTTCCTGAGCGTTTGGTAACTTGTGTTGCTCAATAAACTATCGTTGGAGACGACTTAGGTATGTGTTCTATCAGCAGCGAAACTAGCAAATTGTAAAGCACATTCATCAACGCATTATAAAACCTTATATACATACGTAATCGGCTAAATATTCGGTTAAATTTCTCGATAAATACATCGTCAGGAAACCTGAATGAAAACCTGAGCCAAAGGTTCGCAAAACTCAACGATGTGTGAAGGCCTTAACTTTCTCATTCAGTAAAGAGAATCGTGCCCAGCAGTGGGAGAGTAATGGGATGCGATGATGATGAACCACGAATACACCCATTTTTATCTTCATGACAATTCATACCATCTCTTGTTCGTTCTCATAGTGTCTAAACAAAGATGCTACGCAAACGAATACAGGCGAAAAATTCTGTCATTCGCGTTAAAGTACCGATACCAATCCAATACCAATACTGAAAATTACCGAACAGCTTGCTTGCCGTCTCATACGCGTTTTCTGCCTTTGCGAACGAATTCGGACAAATCTAAAGAAATACTGATAAAAATAATACCTAGATACAATAAACTAGGTAATAATTTCCCGTAATTAACACCCTATATCTTTTACATAGCAGTCATTTCAAATAAAAATTTGTGACTGGATTACAAGAATTGGTTCATATCCGGTTTTAGCAAGAATAGAGTGTGCTAGAATAATTGCTTTTTACAAAAAAAATAACCGACTTCAACCTTCATAAGCAGAGATAACTCAAACACTACTCGCCAGATGGCGCTCAATTAAACATGGAAGTGTAAAGTTCTCGTCACTACAAGTTAATCAAGCCCAAACACTAGATAACTGCAGTAAATCGTTGAGGAGTTCCCTCGACTGTCTTTCGGCTTCATCAGATCGACTCCAGACCTTCATGAAATGGTAGCGCTTTAATGTACTTATGATAACATGAACAAACACACTAGTCGTCCATACAATTTTCAAAAGTTCCCCTCGATTTCTCTGAGATGCCATCATCAGATCCTGGTGTCCTTATCAGGGGACCACACTGTGCATATCTATTTTACAACAAAAAAAGAATTATCAAAATCGGCCCATAAACAACGAAAAAATCGCTGAACACCCATTAAAAAAAAGCATATATACGGTCGAATTGAGAACCTCCTTCTTTTTTGAAGTCGGTTAAAAAGACAGATGCGCAAATTATTTATTATATAAGACTTCATTTTCCTGGCGGTATAATCTAGCTCAGAGAAGAAGACTTAGCTTCTTGCTCGCGATACAGCAATATTGGACTATGAAAACTCAAAGTTCACGATGTGTTGCATTTGCTAGTAGTTCAACTTTGAATAACTACGGTTCTATCTGTATTTTACTGAAAACTTGTTAAAACTTGATTTAAAACTATTCTACAAATATCAACAATATGTAACAGTTTGCCAGAAAGTATAAAAACACTTTATTGATTTGTTGACTCTAATAATTCTACGTTTAATTTGCTTATTATGTAGCTGTTACCCTTCAAACATAAAAGAATAATTGCTCATGAAAGTGGTTACTGATTATATGGTGGTAAGTTTCTCAGAGAATCGTACTCGATTATCATTATCGTAATTTACCCAGAACTTCTTCAACAATTAGTGTCTTTTTTCAAAATGATAAAAGCTTAGAGCCTGCTGCCCTTGATGAGCTTCAACGTGTTGCTGAGAAGGAAAAAATAGATAACTATTCACATTGATGTACATAAAGGTGATAAAAATATGAGGATTTGAGCCAGTAAAGCACACATACACATGAGAAGACAAATAATTTTTGTATTAATAACTCATAATTTTTTGTCGAAATTTAGCTCATTTTAATTTTATGAACCTGTTTTTCAAACCTCTATGTTCAGGAACACTGCAGAACAAAGGACTCTTAATGTCATTGAAGAGATTTATCTAAACTGAATGTATCTGTCTAAACCAAACGACCCGTGTAGCAATGGTTACCAAGCCATTAATTTAAATTTTTCGGTCTGGGTGTGTATCCTTATCTTGTGTTCCATAGCACTCATACACACACCGACAGAGGGAATCCTAGTGGGGTTTATGAGTTATTTTAACTAAAAAAACGTCGGAATTTCACGGAAACCTCAGGATTACGAATTTTGCCACTATCCTTCTCACTGGATGCTTCTTCTCATATATTATTATTTTGGGAAATTTAAAAGGCATTTTACAGTACGGATTTCACTTACAGTATTCCACTCCCAAGACGGTATCTCTGAAGTACCTCCGAGCCATCTCCTCAGTCAGAGGCTCGTCGGTAGGAATGTCTATCACAGGACCGCCTTCCAGCAGTTGGAATACTAGGTACAATTGGTCTTCTGCTGGATCGTCTAATACCTGAAGGAAAAGAACCGATGAGTACTACCTGACCACAATAATTAGGCGCATGACAGATAGCAGTCACGCGGGCCCCCCACCCCGCTCTAGCCCCGCGCGTCCCCTAGTGAGGCGCAGTCGTGTACAATTGTACATTAAGGTCATTTTGACTAGGCTGATGTGAACTTCGTTTTCCGAGATGTTTGCGCAGGTACAGTAACTGACCAAGTACAGGTGGTAGGGCCTAGAGCTCACCCGGGGAAGTACCACCGCCCGCCACGGTACTTTGTACCATTCCTACCGTGTAATAATTGTTTTAAGAACAATTGTGTTCCGGATAGGAAGGTGTGGTGCCGGTTACACTTTTTAGAGGCGACCATCTCAGTCCTCAGGGGTAGCAACGCATGTGTGACCGAATTAGAACGAGACTCATTGAGTCTAGTTCTGGGTCGGTCACAGTTGTTATGAGCGGCAGCGGAAGGTGGTGCTGCATGCTCGTTTGCTATCTTAGTTCCATAAAAAAAATTGTACCTCCATTAAACATTCACCATGGTACTTTTGGTACTACTGCAGAATGTACTACGTATTCCCATCCCTAGTTCCAATGACGTCTTAACTGACATGCGCCTAATTATCGTGGTCGGCTAGTAAGACAAAGTACCAAAAAAATATGGAGCTCCAAGGAACCTAGTCAATCCCAACCCCGTCTCCTGCATTCTGCTGAAAATAAGATAAAACCATAGCATCAAGACCTTCCTCTTGGAGATCACTGGGTTTTGTACCTATCACTCAGACTTCCGAGCGACGGTGGTCATGTATTTTGATGTAGTATTTTACATGCCAAGCTAGCTATCCCTCCTAATTTTAAATCGGTAGTGAAATCGGTAGTAGGTACAGTTATTTTCAGTCTAGAAGATTAAGAAATAATACGATATCCTCGCAAACTCCTCGCTTTTTTTTGGTTTGCAACGCTTTGCTAATGCCCGTGGGAGACGATCCAGATGGTTCGTCTGAGTATTCGTAGACAATTTAGACAAAAATAAGAAAGAAATAATCTGTAGTTTTTTTAATAAAATCTGTAACTCGAAATTTTACTCGAAACTTAGGTACTCGAAAAAATCAATTGAATATGCACATAACATATAAATTCAACAATATGTTTCAGCTATAAATCTCATCTAAATGTCCACATAAAATCTAACTTAGGGCCAAGTAAGTATTCGTAGCACACAAAGTGAATTGTGCGCCAAAATACCGTTTTCATAATTAAATGGAAAACGTATAAATCTTTTTGTACGAGCATGTTTGAAGTTTGTTAGTGTACGAACGTTAGCAAAAGAAATATGACGCAGACGAGATTTTCATAAAATCTTCTTGAACAAATTTTAGCTTCATGGCCGGTAAAAGCGCCGCAATTTTTTCTCGAAAAACAAGAAGAATATTATACGTATAATGGCACAACCTATTTTTGTCTCATTGCGGGGCTTAGGCTTAGATGTCTAAATTGGTTTTAAACGTCAAGATGATCAATACTGTTGCTTTCCACGTGTACAACTCTTATTTAACTATGATTAACACACCGAATGTTATTCGAAGGTTTCGGGAATGGATTTCCAACTAAGTGGAAAATTGAATGATAATTATGCTCAATTTCTGTTTTCATTCAATGTATGTGTTTTCATGGAATCTATGTATAATTGTTTACCTTCCGCCATAATTATCATTATGGGATCAAGAACCAAGAACCAGTGAAAAGACCTTCCGACAACTTTACAAAAGTCAAATACAGCTTATCAAATAACCATACTCGTACCTCAACTAATTTAACTACGTTAGGATGGTCCAATTTCTTGAGCACTGCTATCTCTCTATACACCCTTTGCAAGGGGTCTGGTGGAGGCCCAGGTCCTGGCCTCCTCGGGGGTGCCCTCCCGAAGAGGCCTGCGCGTCTCATTAGCTTTCGTTTTGACAGGATCTTCATGGCCTGTGAATAAATGATGAACAAAATGTACGTTTTCTTTAAGTGACGACAGGATATGCTTTTTAAAGTATTTTTTAATACAATAAGTAACACTACATCTTATATTTCTTAGTCACCTCTGCTGAAAAATTGGCGAATTCTGAGGAACAGTATGATACTACCTACATAGATCAAGCAAGGGCTTTCCGCAAAGAATTCCTGGTTAATTACCACCTTTTCATCACAAAAGGCAACAGAAGCTGGACCCTGCTTGGTAGTAGGCCTATACCTAGCTAGCTACCAACTCTTGCTTGAGTAAATTCTTGATCGTAGTCAAGCGCTAATATATACAAGATTCAGTCGCCAAATCCGGTTATTGTGTTTCAGTTCTTTTCTTTTTTTCACTTTATTTTTTACTGTTTGAGAAAGCATCGGTGAAGCCTCTAGTGTTACCAAGGGGTCAGTCGACTCTGATGGGTCAGATGACTCATCTACCCCTTTGTGGGCTATTAATATAAAAAAAATTGTTAGATACTTACGTAATGCGTGTCATCCTCTTCATTGTAAGCCAACTTCACGATGCCGTAAGAGCCCTGGGACCGAGAGAGTATTACGTTAAGCTTTGTAAATGTTAGGGCACTCGCCCGAAGTGGGATTGGTTTGGGTTTAGTTGAAGATGTTTGTGTACACGTTTATTAGGGTTCTCACACATCCAGTTCTAACACATCACACATCCACAAAATAGCAGGGCCGTGCATGCTAATTGAGGGTTACCGAGGCCACATATCTAGTCATCATCTTCTGGAGATTTTAGTACACACTGACAAATTTTACTTCGAGACAACCCATTTAAAACGTAACTCAAAACGTAATTTTTAAGTTTCTAAAGTACCTACTTATTTCAGATTTTCTATGAAAAATTAACAGATATATCTACCTAAGCTACTTATTTTCACAGGTAACGCGGATCGTGTGAAAATTTTAGCTATTTCTCATTTTCGTTCCAAAGATAGAACCTGGTGATAGACAGGCAGACGGACAGTCAGACCAACAGATATCGTAAGTATATTTGTAGGGTTTCGTTTGTCACTTTGTGGGCACGGAACTCTAATAACCCACGCTTGAAACCCGCAGCAAGACAATGAAACTCGAATTGATAATTTCCGAGAACAAGAGAATATTTCACCAAATTAATATTTTTATTTTTCTTCGAGTTTCATCAAAGGTCAATTTACGAAGTACAGATGTACTTAATTTAACTTTCGAAACTCCTCTCGGCTATTGATATTTTATTTATCCGAACATTCAAATTTAAGGCCTTTTTTGTATTGTTTTTAATAAAAATAAAACGGGATAAATTAAAATATCTTATCAGTTCTTACTTTGTCTGAGAGTTCTTATTGTAAATGTCAGGTAGATAATATATCTAAAAAGATTTAAAGTAAGTTTTGGTTCCGATCTTTTTCTTGTATGTATATTTTTAGCCGTCTTCAAATAAAGGAGGACACGGACACTGAGTATGAGAAGATAATTATGGTTTTCCTTGTCCCTAGTCTTCATGAACACCATGTTTTTTATTAAAGAGGGCAAGGGAAACAAGTATGCCGATGAGGCCACTGCGACCATTCCTGATCTATTCTGGTCATCCCATTGAAATTAAATCTGGTCTCCTAAGCCTACGCTCTGGACGACCCGTAGTATATTTTTGGGGTCCAGATCTTTAATTTGGTCGGGTGAAATTAAATGCTCTCCCAATATAAGACTCCTGTAACGGGTGATTGCTGTGCATTCGCAAAGGATATGACCACCATGCTCACCTGGCCAATAGGCTCCAACAGTCGGTACTGGTTCAGCTGGACGTATCCCGGGGCCTGTGCCAAGGATATCCGGCGCGACTCCCGGGGGGCACGTCGAGCTCGTGGGGAACCCTGGCCACTGCACTCCGCCGACTTCGCTGCGTGCGACTTGATCAGCGCTGATCTGTCTCCCGTGAATGCGGATAGCCTGTGAAGAATTTTTGTGGTTAAAGCAAGGTAGGGTCCAAAGACGTTTTTAATTTGAGCTAATGAATTTGAAACTTTTTTTCAATTAGGGGGGGTTGTAGCATTTCAAAAATCAAGTTTATACGAGATCTCCACGTTTTTGTAGTCGTTTGGTAATTTCGTTGGAAGTTATAATAAAACACGCATCTCGGTATTTTCGGTATACTTACTTATCCTCTAATTACTAGGCATACTTACTTAAAGTTTTTATTACTAAAGCTGTTAGAATAAACAATGTATGTCACAGGAAAACGTGTACTGGAACAGTTGTTAAACCTAACAATAAATAAATATATTTTTATCTGTAATTAATCGCATGGGGTGCTATTAATCGTGCAACTCCGTAATGACTTCAGCAATTGAGGTCAAACTCATGTAGGTAATAACGCTTTTTCTGTCGATGTTTCGCGGTTCCCAATTTGTAAGTGTTATTCAACATACTCATACATAGTGGTTTAGCTGCCTCTATGAAAAATGAACGTATTGTCGCTCTAAAGACTATAGCTACGCGTGGAACAATTTTATTAATAGCTACTTAGATTTGTTTTATATACGACACTATTAATGTTTAGGTTCCATCAGTGGCTGTTCTAAGTTTTGATGGCTAGTTTTAACAGTTTTAGTTCTTAGACAAGACTTAATTGCGACAAAGTTAAGCAACTGCGGCCGCGGTCGGTAGATGTATGGGTGACCGCTAGCGGCAAAAAAACATGTTCTGTACGTAACAAACACGTTGTGTCTACGTTTATTACGGCAGATTGACACACAGTGCCCCCCCGCCCCACGCTGTCGGTCGCGGCGTAAACCCACCAACAAATTGACGTTCATTTCTTTACTCGGAGCATCATTAGGTCGAGACGGGATAAGGATACTTTCCTTTTGTTTGACATCGTCGAGAATGAATTATTATTGCTCTTTTTACACTTCTATCCAAGGTTTAAATTGTAAATCTTGTAATGAAATGTAATAAATAGCTTTTTAAAAAATGTTCCTGGCTGGCTTGCTGTATTTTAATTGGTAGGTTCTTCTATTGTCTATGGAAATGAAGACATGACGGAAACCCGTTATCAATGTTGATCATAAATTACTGTTAATATTTTCGATCCTGTGTGGCTATTTTTAAATATATTTCAAAACATGGCTTTTTTATTAGAATAAACAATGTTAATGGAATTATGGCAGTTGACATAATCATGCAGCAACATTGATCTACATACAGGTGCAGCCTCAGACCAATAAACTATGTATGTATAGACGGCGTGCCGTGAACAAAAGCGTGAAGCCGGCAAAAGTGTGCCTAAAACACACATCGGAACCAATAGAATGCCCTATGTTGACAGTTTGAACTAGAACAAATTTAAACTTTATTTTTTGGAACACAGAGCTTCATTCATTTTTTATTATTTAGATTAAGTCGTTTTGGTGTGAGTGCCGCCGTGTGTATTACAAGGCGAGGCGTACTTTTTGCCGGCTTCACGCTTTTGTTCACGGCACGCCGTCTATACTTTATTGGTCTGAGGGTGCAGCAACCACCCTTCGGCTGCCGCCCATGACAACTCAGACCGACCCAGAACAACACTAACTTTCTCTATAGCTACAGTTTTAGGGTTTAAATTACTTTCAGCTCATTGTATGGTTACGGTATAAGTATTTTTGTTTGAGAGCAAAATAGTCTCCTTTGTTGAAGAATTATGTACCATCTGCCTTAAGTACTTCGATTTAGTATTTCTGCCATCTGCGTTTAGCTCCGAAAATGTTATTTAGGTATTTTCCTTTCAATCGGTACACAGAGATGTGAAAATATTGTTTGTCGCTAAGTGTTTATATTGACATACCTATTTGAAGAAGCTCTTAACGTTAGTTTACGACTCCTTTTACGTTCGTTTATGACTCCTTGGGAGTTTCTTGCCGCTTCTTCTTCCAAGACCACTCACCGTAGGGATTTGTTGAAGCGATGGCGTAGCTTGACGTTCGGAAAGTGTTTGTAAAAACCTACTTCGAAGAAATAAATAATTTGGATTTGGATTTGGATTTGGATTACAAAGAGAAGCGCGATTGTGAGAAGAGGATCTTTTGATATATTTTTCTTTTACCTACCGGTTGGGTAACGTCAAATAAAATGACGCCAATATTATTTTCGCGTATTATGATTACAAAATGCAAATAAATAAAATAAAGGCTGAGTCTATTAATTTAATACGGGTACTGTACGAACAATTTATTATTATTCGTACAGAATACGAATTATTTCATATTAATTAATTCGTACGAATAATTTTATTTTATCCATGTTATCAATTAGGGTTACCCTTGTTTCGTATAACAACTTTTAATATAAGTTAAGTTAAATTAATTAATTAGGTAGTTTAATTTAAGTTTTTTCTCTTCTGTGTCTTGTACATTGTGGAAAGTAATAAAATAAAACCACGTTAAGAAAACTAGACTTTCAATCCAATATTCTAACAATTTTAATAAATCGAACAACGTTTAAGATAATAATCAGTTTGTATAATATCGTTTGACATAATTTTCATTTGATCGAATATTCATTTTGTGTAATATTGATTGACATAATGTTCATTTGATCGAATATTTATTTTATACAATGTTCATTTCATGAAATGTTCAGGTGGTTATAAACGCCCTAAAGTCGGTTCTGGCACTCGCCGGCCGCTGCCGCGGCAAGCTCGCTTCGCTCGCTCGGCTCGTGCGATGGTTCCTGTTAACCTAACACGCTCGTCGCTTCGCTCCTCGCTAACCTAACCTACATATTTAGTTGAATAGTTATTATACCAAAGAATACGCTGTAAATATTTGCAACTTTTTTATTTACAAAACAAACACTTAGACTAATCTCAATCTAATCACAATACACATTACACCAATCAAATCATAATTCCATAGGTTCCAAACTAATCATCCAATTCATTCTTAATTAAAAAAAAATAATAGATGTACGAATAAATATAATTTATTCGTCCAGTACCCGTACAAATAGTCACTTTGTAAAATAAAACGTCATTTCAAACCTCAGAGTAATGATAAAACATGGAGAGGTAGTAATAAGTTGAACAATCTATACGCTATCTGTCTTTCTCAGACTTATGTCAAGTTGGCGTGTGCTAAAAAAAGAAAACTACACGTCATCCGTTGTTTTTTCAAAACGTCAGACGGCTAAGGGCACCGCTTTTTCAAGCTCGATTAACCACCGTGGTTAACAACTGGTGTAAACTTTGGAGACAAGTGTTCAGTAAATCTTTCCAGTATTTGCAGAAATTTATGGATCAACCAACACGATATATAATTAAGAAGTCATGGCGTGTGTGGTTTATGGGTGTAAAAGTAAATGTTCGAAGAAATCCGAGGATGACCCGAGGTTGTCGTTTCACAGGTTTGCTTTTTAACTACTTTTCTCTGATTAAAAGAGTTATTCTGGGGAAAGATCCATAATATGACTAAATGTTGTGTAAATAAAATCTTATTGACGAGATTAGACACTCTATTTCGTCTTGTTTTTCGAAAATTTTACAAATTATGTGTTTTAAGTGTTGTAGACAGCCATGTTTACATCGATAATATCGATACATTGCTGAGGATAGGTACATTGAAACAATAATTATTTGCTAAAGGTAAATAATATGTCATTACGTTTGTGGGATGCGTGTTGATGTAAAAATAAACAAGACTTAAATTGCATTATGACAGAACATTGTTATAACATGAGCCAACTATGCCTGTTCAAAACGTTATTGCATTTGTACTTGTTTATGGAGATCCTTCCGAACATAAGAATTCTTATTATCTTTCATATTTACCAATTTATATACTTAAATGTAAACCCTATCAACTTGCAACATAAATACATTATATTCCTAGTTCCCACAGTGTAATTGCTAATTAGTAGCTACTTGCTAATTAGTAACTGTCTAATTATTACATTGTTTATTTTCCTTCACTACTATTACTATATTACTAAAAGAGTACTAACAAATAATGTTCCGTTATGTCTTTGCTACCGTATAGAAAAGTCCATAAATATTGTTCCAGAATGTCCTTGTTATCTTAGATACTTACTATTTTACATAAATGTGAACACTACCTATTTGCAACATAAATACATTGTATACCTAGTTCCCACAGTAATACATACAACAATTTATTTAAATACCTACTTCATGATGCTCTTTATCATATAATTTTATAATTTTAATGTAATTAGCTCATAGTGTTCACAATTGAATTCCCTAAACTGGTTTGTTAGTGGCTTTTTTATCAAGGGTAAAGTTAAATTGGAACCTTATAAAATGTTACATCGCCATAAATATATACTAATCTTTACAATTCTCCACAAAATGGCCATACTTAAGAGATAATCTCTATATACTAAACTAGCGAACCGCCCTCGCTTCGCTTCGGGACCCGTAAGTATCAACCGCGTAGGTCCCGCTCCCGTAGAAATTTCGGGAAGATAATAAACTATCACCAAAATTAATTCAGGTTAAATTAAATTAAACTTGGAAATAAAGCTTACGACAAAATAAAATAATAGCAAAGTAGCAAAGGATCACAGCAAGATTAATTCAGATTAAACTTGGAAACGCGGCAAGTTTGGTATGGCAGTGGGTTCGACCAAATTTGATTACCATAAAAACGGTTCTAGTGTGTTAATCTTAAAAGATAGACATATACTGTCGTGGACATTTTTTTAGATCATTTCAAGAGGAATAATTCTTTCATACATATATTTTTGGTATCTTGAATCGTTTTCGCAACGCATGCAACGAAAGCCCTCGAGAATGAATAATTTTCCCCGTTTTTTCCACATTTTCCATTATTTCTTCGCTCCTAATTGTTGCAGCGTGATGTTATATAGCCTAAAGCCTTCCTCGATAAAAGGTCTATTCAACACAAAAAAAGAATTTCAATTCGAACCAGTAGTTCCTGAGATTAGCGCGTTCAACCAAACAAACAAACAAACTCTTCAGCTTTATAATATTAGTATAGATTAAACATTATATCAACCGGGTATATGAATATCTTTACCATAAACATAACTAGAATAATTATAAGTCCATTTTTGCATGTTCAGATAAATATATTATGGAGAATAGTGTACTATATAATATGTAACAACATTGATCTTATGTATTGTGAGAAAAATTAAACTAATCTATTTATGTGCACTATAATCTATAATATAATAAAAAAGGGTATGGGACTGAATGATTGAGGTTTATGTAAAATGAGCTCGCAATTTCTCCGCAGAGAAGAAACTGGTTTTCAAATGATTTCATGATTGCAGATTTCCACAAGATGAACAATTAAAAAATATTTGGGTAAAGGCTATTCACAGGGAAAATTGGAAGCCAACACAGTACTCCCGCATTTGTTCTAAACATTTTACAAACGATTGTTATATGGAAGGTAGAACAAAAAGATTCCTTCGAAGAACTGCTATACCAACAGTGTTTGAAAATTATCCTACATATATACAAAAGGTTTTTGTTTAAATTATTATTAAATTTAATGCTTCCATTTGCCTAATGAATAAATATAGAAATATCTGAATTAAACATGATTGTACTTAAGATTTTTTTAAGTAGTTTAAGTGATCCGGTTATTAAAAACAATTTTTATTTTATAGGAATCTACAAAACTGGCTAGAGACAATATCATAGATTTAAGAAGAAACAACAACAACTAGCCACAGACCTTCAACCTTCAACTTCAAAAGAAGTGTGTAAACCGGTACGTACTCTGAGTGAGCCCTCTGATGGTGACACTCCAAGAAAGAGAAAGCTGAAGAAAATTCTTGCAAAACAGCTAAAACTGTCTGCATCTCGTCTCAAAAGATTAAAAAGTTTACAAAAAAAATGCCGTAAATTTAAACGCAGAATATTATCATTGGAAAATGTCCTAAGTGAATTAAAATCAAAATCTATGATTGACGACGAGTGTGCTCAATTATTATCAAATATAGGCATTGAAAACCAAGATTTCTTATGTAGTTATTTCAACAAAAAAAAGGGTGACAACAAAAACTGGTGACTTGTACATGGGTAGATGTATTAAAAACTATATGTAATAAAATTCCGAGACAATTAACGAAAATGCCATACTGTAAAATTAAAACTCACGTTAAAAGCATTCTTATGACGAAAGGTTAAACGGAACAGAAACGAACGAAAGGTTAAAGAAAAACTTGATGATAATTTTAAAGATAAAATGGTTTAGACGTGAGTTTTGTATTTTAGCCATAAGTAATACCCGTAGTATTCAATCTGTAACTGTCAGTAGGAAAAGCAACTCCTTGGGAGTTTCTTGTCGCTTCCTCTTCCAAGACCACACAGCGTAGGGATTTGTTGAAGCGATGGCGTAGTTTGACTTTCGAAAAGTGTTTGTAAAAACCTACTTCGAATAAACGTTTTTCATTCTGATTTTCTTTTACTTCTAAAAATATTTCGCCCTATTTATTTTTCATAAATCATAAATAGAAATGAATATGACTAAGTAATTACTTAAAATGTAACAATTTAATGCAGCTGACTTAACTCATAAATACAATCCCAAAATGTAACGTTGTTTTCTTTACAATTCAATATATCGATAGAATCAATTTTCCCGTACACATCACTAATTGATGCCGTGTAAAAACGGCGACCTCAATGTTTGACGTACATATGGATTATATAATATGTTTATCTCTTTCTGTCACGAGCGGACGTGCGTAAGTTAAAAGAGTTTCGCTATATAGAAAACATTCGATTTATTACTACCTCTCCATGTTTAATCATTACTCTGAGTTTCAAACGCGATTAAATGCTTATAAAGAAAAAAAAAAACGCCAAAATCTTACTCTTTTCGGCCAATATTAATGGCAATGATCGAGTGCATTAATGGCAATAATGAATTGAACAAAAAGAGATATTGGAGAAAAAAATACCCATATTATACCCATAAGATGGTATCCATCAGAGAACGTGTGATAATCTTGGATTTAAACAGTGATTCCCTTTTGACAACCAATTAATGGGTCTTTTAAAAATTCAACCCCAAATGTTATCATCAATAGGTACCTACCATGAGGTCAAATA
Source organism: Hesperia comma (assembly GCA_905404135.1). Classification (NCBI taxonomy): domain Eukaryota; kingdom Metazoa; phylum Arthropoda; class Insecta; order Lepidoptera; family Hesperiidae; genus Hesperia; species Hesperia comma. The sequence continues at coordinate 13,852,002 of FR990015.1, read as the reverse complement.
CGGCAACATAACACAGACATGAAAAATAATATACCTAATTGAAACAAGGAAGGAGGAACAGGCAACTACAGGAATTAAAAATAAAAGACATTACAGAATCAAACGTAAAAGACAAAAACAATATACAAATATCCCCCTTAACGATGAAACTATAGTACATTATGATACAAGTGCGCGAAGTTGGTCATTACAGTCGAGGCGGAATTGAGCCCGAGCCGCAAGCAAGGGCTGTAATAGAGCCAAGACTGTAATGAACAAAGCACACGCGTATCATACGACGTTTTTCAACACACTTGCGAGGAAAAAATCAATTAGGTATCGACATTTTTCAGTCACAAATCAGCAAATTATAAACGAACAAATGTTTGCACAAAACACAAAATGGCGCGGTTTATTTTTTCGCGCGCCGTATCTTTGGTTGAATAACTATGCGCGCGCAGGTTAAGTCCAGAGACACCGAACATTCAGCCACAATATATTAAACTAAATAATTATGTATTTCTAATAAGAATTTACGGTAATTAATGATTTAAAATATTGTATTTTTTAAATGCTTTAATAGATAATTAGATGAAGTATAATCTTATCTTATCAGATTTTGACTAAGTACAACAAGTTTATTTATTTACAAAATAACAAATCTTTTGGTAACAACCTCTTTACGGATATTAAAAAAAAGTGGAATAAGAAAAACACTAGTGCGGTAATGAAAAGTAAAACGCACTAGTGTGTAATAAACCGCATTCCGGGCGTAAGACTAAAGAAAAAATAGCAACTTTACGAGCAAGTGTGTTGAAAAAGAACAATTACCATGTGCACATTGTTTAAAATCGTAGTGCTGTAAGGAATTTGGAGCTTTGTACCGCGAATACATTCAAATATTTTTCACGCAATTTAAAATACGCGTACCAAATCTTGTTACATGCGCATCGCGAAACAAATTTCTCGCGATTTTCGTCTGTTGCGAGACACTGCATGAATAATTCTTAACTATGCTATTATCCGAATCATTCGAAAATTTTTGACGCGATTTAAAGTAGGTACTGAATCTTGCTTTATGGGCACCGCGAAATAAAACCGCGCGATTCTGGTTGTAATTTATATTCGCATTTTGTATGGACTTATGCGGGTCCATAAATCCAGGTTTCTGCGGAAAATACCGTGCAATTAACCTTTACCTACATTGCGGGGGTAGATATTAATTACCTCAGGGGATGATCTCCCAACTTATGATCATAGGTAGATTCATTATTGTTATAGGTAGGTTACAAACAGTACTGGCGGGGACAAACAATACTGTTACTTCCGGGTAAAAAAAGGTTTATCACAAGTAAGTACTACGTTTGTCACCGCATGCGGCAGCATGAAGTATTTTATGTTGATATTGTGACACTTGTTTTTTTCTTTTAGAGTTCTTTTGTAAGCAGTTGGGTTTTTAGGGTTCCGTACCCAAAGGGTAAAACGGGACCCTATTGCTGAGACTTCGTTGTCCGTCCGTCCGTCCGTCCGTCCGTCCGTCCGTCTGTCACCAGGCTGTATGTCATGAACCGTAATAGTTACACAGTTGAAATTTTCACAGATGATGTATTTCTATTGCCGCTACAACAACAAATACTAAAACACTGAATAAAATAAATATTTAAGTTGAAATATGGCTTCGACGCTTGAGCGATATACCTTTCGCTCCAAGAGATGGCGTTGCTTGTGGCTAATATGTAGTCCGATGCTTTTAGTTACCCGTCGGTCCAAGAGATGGCGTTGCTTGTGGCTAATATGTGGCTACAAAAACTGAAGTAAATATTTAAGTGAGGCTTTCATACAACAGGCCAGATTTTTTTGGCGTTTTATACATAATGGTACGGAACCCTTCGTGCGCGAGTCCAACTGGCACTTGGCCGGTTTTTTGTTTTTATAATAATATTTTTATTGATTTTTATAAAATAACGAACGTTGTTTGTCTCTCATGATAACGATAGCGGGCATAAACAAGCTATTTAATATCATGAGAAATATTGAGTTTGAGAACACCACTCTATAGATTTAATTGCAATTTAACTTGTTTTAAATTGTACCTACTTCCACACTGGTTAAAGAAATTCTTGACCGAGAATTTATCTAGAGTACCTACCGCTTGAAGCCTGAAGACATTGAAGGAATTAGTGAAAAGTTTTACAATGAAGAAGATAAAACGTTAAGTAGGGGAGGGAATTTCTTTGCAATTTGTTGAACAAAGAAACTGTTTTATTCCTGAAAACAAGCAGAAGCCGACGAGTCATTTCGAATTAAATTATAATAAGTTGAGGTTCCGGAATTATGCTTTTGTGCCATCGCATCGGAACTTTTGGATTGGATTCACTTAGAAAATGGGATCACGTTTTGGAGTGAAGCGAGTGGCTCAAATAGTTTTAACCCTCCACCTATAAAGAGGGGTGTTATAAGTTGCACCTGTCTGTTTGTACCTACTGTGTGTCTGTTTGTGACAGTCTGTGGTACCAAGTGTAGTTTTTAACCGACTTCAAAAAAGGAGGTTCTCAGTTTGACCTTTATATATGTATGTATGAATGTATGTATGTATATTTGTTCGCGATTATCTCGCGTTTGGTTGAACCGATTTTGATACGGTTTTCAGCATCGTGTTTATCAATCTTAGCAGAAGGATTTAGGAATACTAACCGCGTTTAACTGAACCGATTTTTACTTTTTGGCGTTAAAGTCGGTTCTATTTTGTTAAAAGTTATTAATCATAAGCCCGTTTACAGTTTACTTGCTGTAGTTTTTAGCTATATTTGGTAGCAATCGTTCCAGTAGTTTGAAGAGATCTCTTGTTCAAAATAAAATTGCTGTTAGGTATGTAAAACAGCGATTTCTACAATCCGACTTCGACATATGGACGGATACCGGTTGTACGATAAAGAAACGGGGATGGGGGAATTATTTCAAACAATTCTTTGTCCATACGAAAGTTGCTCGCTCGTGGTCCTATTTGAATTCGAGCGACATCCCACGAGTATTTTTGTAGTTATCCCAAGTAAAGCATTTTAATTGACTTTGATAACGTCGATTATTTTCTCATTTTACTACTTGTCGATGTTTAAGTCGACTTTTGGACTACTCTCTTTTGAAATGGTGTAAGTAGGCACTGATATTTAAGTCACTAAGAAAAAACTTCAATACCACTTCAGTTTACTTTGACGCTAAGAAATAATACTGAGATATCTGCGAACTGACGTAATTTTTGTTCTTACTTAGAGGCTATCGAGAAACAAACAATCCTATTACCAACACCTACTCGTTTGCTCCATTCAAGATGAAAGGGAATACTTTCAACAAGATCGGGGTGTGGGAGGAATACAAACGTTCCACTTTTTATTCTTACACAATCAAATCAAGCAGACGCGTAAAAGAAATGCTTTGGCTACAACTACAACCCATTAATGGCCCACTATTGCGCACGGGTGTCTCCTCATTAGAGGAGGGAGGCCTAGAGTATACTCCACCACGCTGTTCCAGTGCGGATTGGTGGAGGGGTTAGTGGCCAACCCAGTATCGAAGTTTTCAAGCCACCCAAAGGCCTTCCAATATAGCTTAACGACTGCTATCTATCTACCTATCGCTAAAAACCGGGACCGACGGCTTTACGCCACCAAGAACGCTCTAACGACCCGAAAGGCTTTCATGGAGGTGTTTCAGAAGGATTTATTATGTAATTGTAATCTATAATCAAGCATTTGAATGTCACTTGCTACAAACGTTGAAGGAAAATATCGTGAGGAAACCTGCATACCGGAGAGTTCGCAAAACTCAAAGTTGTGTGAAGTCCGTCAATTCGCACTTGGCCTTAACCTTCTCATTCTGAGAAGAGACCCGTGCTCAATAGTGGGCCATGATGGGTTGAAATGATGAATCTATAATCATGACGCGTCTGCTCCTTTTTCAGGTATTTAAATCGAATGGTAAACCAAATCGAAGTGAAACGTATTTCTAGAGCTAACTTACTCGTTTCACGTCAGCTAGGCTATTCTGATGAGATTCTGATTAGCATAATATTTGGCCGGTAATTTGATGCCATACCAACAAAGATTAAATTATTTAAGGTTAAATAATTTTATAATAATAAAGACTAATTAGTAACAAACAAAAAAGTCTAGCCGAATAGTTGGAACACTGGGGTCCTGAACAGAATGACATTGTTTGGTATCCGTATAACTCAAAAAGTACTCGTCAGATCCTCGATCTTTACCATGACACAAAATCAGTTCACCTATTTAAGAGTTACGAGGTAACACACAAAAAATACAATGTAATTGAGAACGTACTCTTTTTTGTAGTTGGTTAAAAAATTGTTAGTGGTTTAGCTCGTACGTATGAATGGGCAAACTTACTTAGAAAAGCGCTGCTTATTTTCTATCCGGTAGTGCTTTCAGTTTTAGGTACATTTAGTTGAAGTATGAACAGCACTTTCGTTCGAGGTTGTACTCGGTGTGAAGTGCGCTGAGATGTCCGGGAGTAAGTGTATGCGGTACATTACGTATTTGGCGGTTCGCGTTATTTCGGTAAATGTCACACGTCGTCGCTAGTTCTTACTAGCTGCTAAAATCTTTGCTATTGTCAGACTTGTCCTAGTTCCTTGTTAAAATTAGCAAAGTAGTTATACTTATATAAAGCTGAAGTGCGTGTTTGTTTGTTTGTTTAAACGGGCTAATCTGAAGAACTACTTACCTACTGGTCCGATTTGACAATTATTTTTGTGTGCCAATGTCACAGTGGCATGGTCAATCTATTTAAGAGCGTTGAAAAGTCGTGTCTGTTTTTTTACGAAATTGACAAAACAAAGTATTGAGGGGGGTTAAGAAACAGTAATTGAACATGAATCTAAAAAAATTAAAAAAGTTTGTCTGTTTGCGCGCACTAATCTCCGGATCGGCTGAACGGATTTTTATGGGAATTCCACTGGAAGATAGCGGAGATTCCTGAGCAACATTTAGGCTATTTTTTATCCCGGAATTCCCGCGGGATCAGGATTCACGCGGGAAAAACTTTTATGCACGTAGTCGCGGGCTTAAATTTTTATGGAACTTTCACTGGGAGATAGAGGAGTTTCTGGAGCAATATATAGGCTACTTTTTGTTCCGAATTTTTCGCGGGATTATCGTTCAGCCGGGAAAAACTCCTATGCACCAAGTCGCGGGCTTAGCTTTTTATGGGACTTTCTCTGGGAGATAAAGGAGCTTCTGGAGCAAAATATTGGCGAAATATAGGCAAAATCCATTATTAAAACCGCATTTCCGATTAATGATGATGAGAGCTCAGCTTAGTGATAATTAACATGCTCATGAGTTTTCGAAAACATTTCTAAAAGTTGGAGAAGGCATCCTTCTTGCACAAAAACCTGCACATATACCTGAAATACGACCTTGGAAAACATGTTGCCACCAAAAAGAACATTCATAGAAATCTCGCAGGATAATCTTTGTGACACACTGAATTCTATGCGGGCGGAGCCGCGGGCACAGTATAAACAAAACATATCGCCAACACATTGATTATACCTACTACCAATGATGTTATAAATAGGTAGATTGAGCGTCGCCCTACAATGAAAACAAAAAAACAAGGCAACAATATCAAGCATGTGTGCGTGCAGGCGATGTTTTACACGTTCCAGTTACTAAAATTCTCCCATAAATCACACATTAAACTTAATTTATTGAGTGGTTATTTTAATGTTCAGACCTATAAACAATGTTCATGACTCTGAACTCTTACAGGATGACCTGAACCGCTTGGTAAAATGGTGCAACCTGAATAGCATGGACTTGAACTGGTCCAAATGTCATTTAATGCGATTCACAAGAAAAAAAGTATCTCTCAACTACACCTATAAAATTAAGTCAATTCCTTTAGATACAGTAGATACTATCAGAGACTTAGGGATTATTCTGGACAGTAAATTATTTTTTAACATTCATATAGAACACATATGTACTAGAGGTTTTAAAAACCTAGGATTTATCCTCCGAAATTGCAGGGACTTAAAATCGCCAAAAATAAAAATATTACTATTTAATTCATTAGTTCGGAGCATTTTAGAATATGGCAGTGTGATTTGGAATCCCTTTTATGACATTTATATCAAGAGACTAGAGCGTTTGCAAAAGAGATTTCTATGGCATTTGACGTATTCGCTAAATCTTACTAAGGACATTACAAGTTATGAGGAAAGATTAAATTACTTCCACTTGTCATCACTAGCAGACAGAAGACGTACGCTCGACTTAGTCTTTCTCTACAAACTTGTTAACGGCCAACTAGACGCTCCCGATATCCTCTCGCTCCTGTCTTTTACATTCCCATCACGGATTCCAAGAATATCGAGGAATTACAACCTCTTTTCTCAAAACACATGTAAATCAAATTTAGGTCTAAACGCTCCCATCAACAGAATTGTACGATCGTTTAATAGTATTTCCAAAACCAAGGACATTGATCTTTTCGATAGTAAGATTGTCAAGTTCAAGAAAAGTTTGTTGTAATAACATGTTTTCACTTATTTTAAAATTAATAATTAAGTATATAAGTTTTCAATTTTAAACGTTATTTGATTAGTTTTATATTTATTATCGACATGGAACAATTTGATCTGAATAACATTATTTTAATTATGACATAATAAACTAATTATTTTTAGATTTTTAATTTTTGACATGGTACCTAATATTATAAATTTTGTAATGAATTCAAAATAAGTTCGATTAAAATTGTAGTCTTAGTATTTACTTTGATCTAGAATATTATAACTTCTTATTCAATGTTTTGTAATTTAACGTTTATATATTCTATTGTATTCTATGAAATCTGTTACTTATAAATTGCATGTTGTCTACACCTATAATTGTAATAGCATTAAGAAATTATCTTATTAGAATGTGATTTTTGATTGTATTAATGGATGCTTATTATGTTGGTGTACTATAAATAAATAAATAAATAAAAATAAATAAATAAATGTAAAAATAAAAAACCCTACTTAATTTAATTACAATTGTTTATGTTAATGTTGTAATAAACCAGCTAAGTTAATTAAATTAATATTTTTTTACGCAGTTTGTAGTTGGAAATTTGAAATGAAAAATCATAGATATTAGGAATGAGATCTAACTTTACTTTTATTTTGACTATACTTTCTATTAGTGACCACCTCAGATTGAGTTGAAAATTTTAGAAGAGGAGGGGGGTGACTCCCCAACCCTCCCCCCACCATTTTTGGGTAGAGGAAATGCATACTTTTTTTAGAAAAAAAACAATGAAATTTTCTAAAATTGTAAAGTTACCGTCTCAGATTAAGGTGAAAATTTGAGGGGAGGACGGGTTCTACACTCTCATTCGTCCCCCCAAATTAAATATGGCTCTAATAATAGCGAAAAACAGGACTAAGAATAGCGAAAAATTAGTTTCGAACTAACCTTATTATATTGGTAGCACTGTCAAACTAAGCCAAGAGTCAGTAATCCATCCGCAAATCGCGTGTTTAAAAAACACCTTAAAGAATAAAACAAGTCGACGCACTATGGATTGGTAGGTATAGGTTAGGTTGGATTGTATAATAACCAAGCGGAAAAAGGGACGCCCGAAGGGGGTCCCTTCGACATTTATTTACAACACTTCCTGCCTTGAAAGGTAGCAATTATCTAAATAATTTAGATAAGATAAAAGAACCTTGTACAGTATTTTAGTTCCGTCATAACCTTAAAAATTTTGAAACTTAAAAGAATAATTTAAAAAAAAGTATGCACTTCCTTACAGCCATATTTGGGGGGAAAGTTGGGGGAGTCACCAACCTCTCCTCCAAAAAATTTCAGCTTAATTTGAGGTAGTCACTTTATAATTTTTGGAAACTTGATTTTTTTATAATAAAAAAAGTATGCATTTCCTAGATTCAAAAATGGTGGGGAGAAGATGTGGGCGTCGGCCCCCTCCCCCCCTCAAATTTTTAGCTTAATTTGAGGTGGTAACTAAAGTAAAGTAGAGCCAATTATTTACGTTACCTAGCTAATTTAATAAAAAAATTACTTGGAAAGTTAATTACATGCATATCAATAAAAGAAACCTTAATAAATAAAATTTTCACATTATTCTTGGCATCTTTAAAAGTGGTTTATTCGACCCAATGCAAAAATAATCATTGAAATGGGCTTATAAACAAACGAATATTTTTTTTTAATATTATTGTAAATAAACACAAACGTATTGGTAAACTTCACCTTTGTTTAATCGATTTATAAAAGTACATGAACTAAATAATATACTTACACGTAACCATAAACCAATTTATATACCCAAAAAAATGATGTTAAGTCGGGAGCATAAGAATAGAAACTGGCAACACTGACAAAAAATGACGTAATTTGGTTACAATAAAAATCAAAATTGAAATTTAATTAAAAATATGTTTATTGGTTACTTGCCTATGATATGTGATGTTTTTTGAGCTTTTTACCCTTCCTTTATAATTCCGGCACAGTTTAATACTTAGCACATTTCGTCATGTTATCCCTCTTATTTGTTTATTTAAATTGCGCGCGTAATACGTAGTGACACGAAAGCGGCGCGCGGCGCGATCGGCACTAATTGGCGGGAAAGTACTTCGCGGCCAACAGTTGGCTGCGCTTTTTTGACACGTTTTCGCGGATTCGATTATCCATCTAGATATTTATACATCATTGCCTACTACATAATCAAAGCACCAACACTAACAATCCGGGAGCAAATAAACTATTTACAAAAACATCTACTTCAATATCAACATTTAGGGACAACTCAAAAGTACTCGTCAGATGTTACTCGATGGGATCACACAACAACCATCGATTCACGCAGTAAAAAGTTATGAGTCCCCTCATAAAACATTCATTCGAATTGAGAATTTCCTCGTTATTTTGAAGTCGGTTAAATAATAGGTTTGGTATTAAGTCGCATAGATATCTGCGCCGACCATGGCGCCGACAGGCCGGCAGGGACATTATCAAACTCGGGAGTCGACAAACTTATCCAAATTTTTTTTAAATAACAAGAACAAAGCTATCTTCCCGTTGTGCGTCTTTCTATATCTTTCATCTCGACGCTTCACAGTGTGGCGGAGTTATTTGTCGTCTTTGTTTCAAACAAAGCAAAGATGTTGTTCTACAATTCTGGATACGATTGTTCTCGCTGTGACACTTATATTTTTGAATAAAAGAAAACTTGTGCCTTGTTTGAGATGTATGTTCCTGTATGTAGCTTTTAGTAAGACTGGGAGAGAAATGAAACAAGTAAACTGAGTAAATAAGTCATCATCATCTCAATACATCATGACCCACTATTGAGCACGGATCTCTTCTCAAATAGAGAAGGTTAAGGCCGTAGCCCACCACGCTGGCCAAGTGCGGATTGGCAGACTTCACACACCTTTTAGTTTTGCGAAAAATGTTTTCCTTCACCGTTATAGCAAGTGACATTTTAATGTCTGAAACGCACTATATTTCGAAAAGCCAGAAGTGTCCACTCTGGGACTTAAACCCGAACCTCTGAGTATTAGGCCGAATTCTTAACCAGCGCTATACCGACCATCATTCTTCATCTCTGTTACACAAAAGTTGAAGCCAGATTTATGTTTTTTCTTACTTAGCGTATGTGTGTGTGTGTGTGTTCTGGTCCGTATTTGAGTTTTTGCCATTTGTTCGAAATAGGTCAGACGTGTCATTTTAAATTAGTTGTTAAACCTTAAAACATAACAAATAATTATATATCATCTACGTTTACATAATTAGAAGCGCATACGATAATTGACTCCAAGGATTCGTTACGAGAGATCGAATTCCAAACCCCGATGGAACATTAATTATTCAGGTTGTTAGAAATATAATACTCATTGTTAGAGAAAAGTTCAAAGTCGGCTATCAAGATTGCATGATCGCGGTAAACGAGTTAGGCCACAACCTGATTAACAAGACATTATCCTAATAACGCGATCTAGAACTTTGCGAGCTTGTTAAAAGATTGCAGCGGTAGGGCGTCGCCGTCGCGGAGCTTATACTATCATATCAGTATTCCGTCATCAGTGGTCATAGATCTACCAACTTATCTCTGAAATGGCAAAAATTGGAACTAATGCCGCCATGTTAAAAAAACATTCATAAGTGCGTTGTGGTCATTCATCTGTCAGTTACTACCTGTCGAATTGAGTGCAATTATTGGTCCAATGCGTCCGACAGCGCCTCTCTTCAGTTCAAGGTCAAGTTGGTTTTACTATACTGCATGGCTGTTACACAGACTATATCTATTCTTCAAATATACTTATCTTCTAGACAAAATATGCGTGAGTCGTAGTCGTGTTTGGGTTGGAACGAAGTTTTAATTTAGGTAGCGAATGAAAATGCAGCACCACCCTTCCGCTGCCGCCCATGAAAACTGTGACCATTTACAACATTAGAATAAGACTCAATTAGGTACTAGGATGGTGAGTCCAGTTAGTAGATGGTTTGAGTCCAGTTCTAGATCGGTCACAGTTGTTATGGGCGGCAGCGGAAGGGTGGTGCTGCATGCTCGTTTGCTATCTTATTTCCATAAAAAAAGATTTTGTATCTCTTACCTACATGAGAAGTGACTGAAGTCTTGTAGCAACTTGTGCTTCGCGGCTTCACCGCGTGGATTTATTCTTTAGGCAGTGAATTTTCAAAAATCTCTTAGTGTTATCCAACACTCCCCAAGGAATATACCTAAATGCCAAATCTTCTGCTTGCGTTCAGTAGTTTCGGCAGTATCTTGTCTGTCAGAACTGTCAGTCATTCAGTATCTGAGGAGTTTTATATATTACTAGCTTCCGCCCGGAGGCTTCGCCCGCATGGAATTCGTTTAAACTTCACCCCTCTATTTCACCCCCTTTGGGGTCGAATTTCCAAAAATCCTCTCTTAGTGCTCCCCTACACTTCCCAAGAAACATACATGCAAAATTTCAGCTTCTTCTCTTCAGTAGTTTCGGCTCTGCGTTTTCTGTCAGTCAATCACTCAGTAACGCAAGAGTTAGATGATGATATAAGGGACAAAATGTATCCATTGTCCTTTTCAAGGCTGATGCCTAACATACTAACTTAATATAGTTAATCTAAAACGATTATGCTGATTCAGCGTGAAAAGGTTCCAGAAAGATAGAAAGAGCTATTCTTGCTTTTATAGCATTGGCACGGAATTAGGTAAGCAATTATTTGTTGCATTCATTTACTTTTGAATATATAGGTAAGTTTACGAGCGACCTTGTCGTTTCTTGTTCTCGGTCTGGGTGTATATTCGGTATATCTTATTCTTGGCATTGGCATTTAGGACACAGGAATCCTAATATGCACCTAAGAGTCACTGACCTTTTTAACTGACTTCAAAAAAAGGAAGTGGTGCTCAATTCGAATGTTTTTTTATGGGTGTTACCTCACAACTTTGCACCGGGTGAACCGACTCTGATGTTTTCTTTTGTATTCCAAAGGCAGTGCTTCATGTTTGATCCCACTGAGCAACATCTGTCAAATCTGTCTTTGAGTTAGCTCCACTTATTGATTTTCAATTCGGTTATTTTTTGTAAAAAGTTATTTTTGGTCAGTGGCAAAATGTTCGCTCCCGAGGCACGTGCCTTAGGGATAATCCGCAACTAGTTACATTTCCTACAAATTTACCAGTTAATAGTTAACCAGTAGTTTCTAGTAAATCATGCACCCGTAAGATCCCCACGGATTCAGTCGGATTCTGATGCGGTCGAATAAATCAATGCGAAGCTTCCATGAATCCCAGCTAGGTAAGTATATCGAAACGTTACTTTCAAATCGAACTTGGTTTAACTGAATTCCTATTATATTGCGAGCTGGCCATGATGCCACGAGCCACACGTGTATTAGGGTATTACTGCAATATAGTTACGGATATAAAACAATTTAAAAATAAAAAAAAATTACGTTATCGTACACCCCATGAAACTCCGGAATTTCTCGAGACTATAGCTCTGTTACCTATATAGGGATGTGAGATGTCGCGCAACAGTTAAGGGTTCCGAGTTCAATTCCCAGCAAGGCGTTAATTTGAATAATGAGTTTAAACTTCTGTTCTCAGTCTGAACCTCAGTGAATGTCTATGTCTTGAAAGGAACTCTCTATGTCTTGGAAGGAATTTCATACTCAACGAAACATGTATCTAGCTGCAGTATTATATTTTAATTTCGCTGTATGTGATTATTTCTGGTGTACAAATAAAGAGTTTATCTATCTATCTATCTATCTAGTACCGTATTTATTTACACTACTTTGTACTACAAAGAGCGGTACCTAAAATGGGATCTATCTTGTGTGCATTTACATTTTATTTTGTAAAATGTAACTTGGCGTCAAGTTTATTGTGTTGCGGTAGAGTTTAATAAATTGTCTAGTTTCTTTGAAGTCATTTAAGTTTCATTCCTGAGAAATGGCGCACTCGTGTGTTTTAAATTATAATAGAAGTCTCGATCCCGCGGGATGCTGGATGATTGTAGTCGTGTGAGTACCTTCTATGCAGTATTTGGTACCGACTGTACATTTTCTGATTGTAATTTTTCCGTCACGGGAGCGTAGTATCGAGTCCAATGTTCAATAGAGAAACTTATGCACATTTTGATAACTTTATCTAAATATATCAACAATCAAAGTTAACAATCCATAGTGAGTCACTGTTGTGAATGCTTTACTTAACACTTCATCACCAAATTTTTAACGATGGTTTTAAGTGTGTTAAATTTGCTTGTGGACTAAGGTCTAATTCCATAAATCGTGAGGGAGTTAGGGTGTTACCAGACCAATCGATCGATCGGCGATCGACGGATCTGGTAACACCCTAAGTAAGTGTACAAATGTGACTTCTGTCGCGGTGATGATGATAATTTAACGATTACACACCTGTCTCCATCTGTTTGCTGCCATCTTGTGGTGAGACTGTGATCTCTGTTCGTTTCGCTGACCACATCCACTGCTGAATGTCTGCAAAGACAGAAATGTTAACATCAATATGTATTATTGTAAGGCTGCACCTGCATCTTAGCACGGTAATCAACACGCTAATGTGGTGAAATATAAAGAAATTCCACTTGCCAAAATTGTCAATAACTCTTATTTTAATTATTAGGAATTTATGTTTTAATAAATAAAGTCTAACAGGTTCCTATTATTAAAATGTATTTAACATAAATTCTTGATACATTTGTATTTGTATTGGTACACTGGTACAAACATTATTGTCATGTGCCATTAAAGACATCAATTCATTATGTGTACCTAGATACCTACTACTAATATCTAAACCTACTAGAACTCCTTCGACTAGATTACAAAGAAATAACTTAAATCTGAGACCTAAATAACCTAGATACATATAACGTTGTCGCTTGATTTAAATGTTCCTGAGAGTTCAATTTAACTTTTACAGGCATTGCGAGTGCAGAAATTAATCTTAAAGCTACTTACTTTAGTTTTATAGTTATTTTAGTTTCAGCTTCAATTTAGGTTAAATTAATATTTTATGGTGTACTTTGGGTCTTGTACACCACTGGATACCACTTACAATTTGACTGTCAATTGTTTTGGACGAGCACGGTCCTTCTTTTATTTGTTGTTAGTTAAGGCTTGAATATGTGGGATTTTTCCCACATAATAAATAGTGACGTGAAGTATTAAATGATGAAAAGAAGTCTCGGTCACAGTCGGAGAGACAGTTAAAAAGTACGGGTTGCCGGTAGGGAGTAAAACGTTAATATTCGCAGATCATAAACTCGAACATAAAATTGACGGTGCACTTGCCTGTATTCTCGTGCTCTTAAGATTTTACATGCTACGTTTAGTACTGAAACTTCTCTACCGTACTTATTGGTCAAAGTCAAAATCGTTTAAACCTGTAGGTATTTTCTCAATACACTTTTACGTAATTTTATTGAGTCTACCGCCGTTTCCAAAAGTGCTACATATACTATATATTTTTTGTTTTGAGGAGAAGAAAGGCAAAAAAACTCCTCAGCACATCTTTTTAATTAATATCATACAATGAACGTAGTAGCACCAGACCGAATTCAATTACGAAAATGCACGTTCTACTGATGAAAACGACTTGAAGTTTCAATTTAAATATTAATGGTTTGGACCTCAAAAACTTGCAAAACTTGGAACAACAAACTTCGCAAGCATAGCGGGAACATCATAATTTAAAATTGGAATCCCAAAAGAATTCAAATTAGTTCTCTTTGCATGAAGGAAGCAAGTTTCAGAAACGAAGCGTCTGTAGGCAAGTTTTTGTAATTTAATAATTTGGGAACTCTGCTTGTTAATATCGACATGAATAAGTTTAAAGTAAAAGTAACTTCCTACTTTTTATTGGGCATGCTTTGTACAAAAGAATGTAATATTTATAAAAATCACACATTGTCTAATTCTTATTAACCAGTTTCTATTAAAACCTACAATTGAGGGTATTATATTTTATAAATTTAATAAGAAGAATTAAAAAACAACTGGTGGCCGGATTCTCTACGCGCAGATAAAGTGATACACATTCACATTGTAAAATTTTAAGCAAAGGTGTTTTTTTTATTAGAATTTTTACCATAAGTTACTTAATTTAATTTAATAATACTGTTATCGTCACATTTTTACGGGCTTCACAAACAGCATGCATTACAACCCTTCCGCTGCCGCCAAAGTCACATGTGTCCCACCTAGAACAAGACTTAAATCGGGACTAGGATTGTAGCCTAATTAGCATATTGTGTTCTTAGTTATAAACAACTAGTAAATCCGCCCTCGCTTCGCTTCGGGAAACCAGTCACTTCAAAAATCTCTATAAATTTTAACAAATTATGTTATTCCGATGTCTAAGCTATATTACTGCAAAGTTTCATGAAAATCCGTTCAGCAATTTTTGCGTGAAAGAGCAACAAACACACACACACACTCACTCACATACATCCTTACAACCAACGGGACCACGGGTAAACACCCACTTTCGCATTTATAATATTAGTAGGAAGTAGGATATAGGTTAGTCAGTTTTTTAGTATGTATGAGGGCTGGGGCAGGCATAAAATATATCCAATGTACTTACATATTTGACTGATGTTTTAAAAGTGTTGAGGACAGCAGTGATATCTACATCATTACATCAGTTATTGAGAGCTATGATTACAGACGTAGGTACATAGTTATTCCCTTTCACGCTGTCTGCAGTCTTTACTCAGATTTACAGCCTAACATTTGCATATGGTATCAGGTTATTTACACGAAGTGGTTCGGACGCTGGTACTCGTTATATTCACGGCTCCTATGCAGATTTATTGGCTAGAATCTAGAACTATGCGAGGTTTGCAAGCGACTTTTATTTGTCATGATTATTACGTTTCTTTGTACCTATAAATGTTAATGGCTGTGATCGTCTAGTCACTAGACTCTACTAGTGGTTAGGACCCTACGTCGTGAGGAAAATCAATAAACCCTAAAAATAGTTTTGAGACAACACGATGTATATTACTTGTGTGCGAAAATTCAACTATTTA
This sequence comes from Hesperia comma, assembly GCA_905404135.1. Lineage (NCBI taxonomy): Eukaryota > Metazoa > Arthropoda > Insecta > Lepidoptera > Hesperiidae > Hesperia > Hesperia comma. The sequence goes on along the minus strand of FR990015.1, from coordinate 13,836,419 downwards.
GTGTTTATAGTTTCGAAGTTAAATTCATTTTTAATTAAAAAAAAAACAAAACCCATTTTATTTCCTATCCCGTAGGAATTTCAAAAAATCCATTCTTAACACTTGCCTAAGTTACGTATTAAATTTAATCTATGTGCAAAATTTCAGCTCTGTAGCTCAAAGGGTGTAAGGGTAGTTGCAGGGCGATGATGAGTGAATCAGCCAAGAAAAGAATATCACAAAAATTCTAACTTTCTCTTACGGAATTCTATTATTTATTATATTAGAATTGTAATATTTTGTAATATTATATGAGTTCGAATTATGATAGTAAATACCTATCTAAATTCAGAACTGTTTATTACCTCGCTCCTTGCCACGGAGAAACAATTATGTAGACATACAAAAGATAGAAGTAATGTACATAGTTTATACTCTGAGGGTGCGAGTTTTTTACGATAACTTTGTTTAATGTCATATTGATTTCCGATGAAAGTGGTTGGAAAACATTACTCCTTGACCCACATTATTATACTTCCTGAGGTGTGAGGATTCGTAAATGATAGTAACGTCATGTCAAGTCCGCCCTAGCTTTGCTTCGAAAAAACTGCCCTACGGGCTAGTACCCGAAAGTCTATTATACCTTAGTAGGTATACTCAAGAAATGTAGACACGGTTCTTTAAATTAATATAACTACTTTTATATATTTATGAACTGATTGAAATAAAATTAAACTATAAATTTTGGAGAATCATATCATGAAAGGAAAAAAAATTGTTGATGGAAGAAATTATTGGAGGTCTGTATTTATTAATGTAATAGAGATTGACTTTTATATTTACGTCTGTTTATTGGTTTGTCAATTTTTATAGCTTATCTGAGCAACAACAGTCCATTTAAATGCGGTTTTTATTGACGTATTTTGATAGAAAAACATGAAGAGTGAAAAGTTTGTTTTATTTCCATCGTTTTGCACTTTCGCAGAGGAATAAAAACCTTCATACTTTCAAATTCAAAGCAATGAATATTTATTTGTTGTTTCACATCAAAAGAAAGCTAAATAAAATGTTTCACATTCTCTCTGTAATGTTTTATTCGTTTAACTCTCTCCGAACTCAACTAAGACCACTCCAAAAAAGATGAGGCAATTTAAAAATCCCGTCTTAATATGTTTTTTCGTGCGGACATTAAGGCTAGTTTCCCGATGCCGAGCGAGGGTAGTTGTTGTTAATAGCCCCTCAATTTCAGCCAAGAGTGAACCACAAATGGATTGAGGTACAAAAACCCATAATCAAGTTAATAAATTGAGCTCAGTAAGCACAAAATTGGGTATTTACAACGAACGATTACCCTATATTTTCCTATATCTGTCTTTCTCCTTTATGTTTACAAACGTCAGCGTGTTGTAGTGTGCTATCTCTATGCTTCACTACAGATGTAGCAATTACACGCACACTACTAGACATATGGGGTAATTGTATACATCGGTCGCAATAGCCTTTCGTAGGGCTATCTCTCATTTTATGGCAAAAGATTATTACTTTGATGATATTATCGTGATAGTTTTTAAAAACAAGACTGTTTCCAATAAATCTTATTACATCAAAGCGAAACGTCACTCAGTCATTACGAAATATCGAAAACAGTTTGTCGTAAAAAGATGAAACTTGACAGTGTTTTTAATAGACGTCCTCTAAGAAAGGATTTTATAATATTTCATCACAAAGGGAATAAAACAGGGATTAAGAATTTGTTTAATATTTCGTCGATTTTAAAGCTATGGCAATTGGTCATTAGTACCTACCTATAGGTTAAAACACCTGTTTCAACGTTTTCAGTAAATTAACACCTAAGACGGTAAACAGAAAGAAGACTGAAAATTTGTCACAAGTACTTGAGCCAAGCTGCGGACAGTAAATATATAATATACAACGAATGACATTACTTTCCACCTACTGGGCATCCTTTACTTTGTCTGCCCCTAGCGAAACCTTTCCAGCCAAAAAAAGCGTTGTCCGTTGATTATTTTTTTAGAATTAGATATTAAAATCGGTTTACCCAGTATGAAGTTACTAGCGAACCGCCCTCGCTTCGCTTCGGGACCCGTATCAGCCGCGTAGGTCCCGCTCCCGTAGGAATCTCGGGACAACGATCCCGCGGGATTTTCGAGAAGACAGAATTGTGAGTTTTATATTAATAGATATAATATACCTATAATATGTTTGTTTAGAAGCTATACCCTGAGTGTAGGAGATTTTCCCGCGTTTATTCCGATCCCGCTGGATTTTCGGCATAAAAAGTATCCTGGGTTATAAACTATCCGTGTACCAAATTTCATCTAAATCCATTCATCCGATACAAACTTTCACATTTATAATATTAGTAGGATGAGGTAGGTAACACACTTTAAAACAGTCGAATTACAAAAATTAGCGGTCGAACTATGAACCGCCTCCTTTTTTGTAGTCGGTTAAAAAAAGAAAAGCCTTCCTGCTTGGCCTTCAATGCATCGGTGATAAGGCATCAATGACGGTGTAGTGACGTGTTGACATTCGCATAGAGTAGCCATAGTCTGTTTACTAAAAAATTGGCACACTCAAAAGTAAATATTTCTTCAGCCCTGTCGTAAAGCTCGTCGATGCTTTGAAGTCCCTCGGTCTAATAGCGCGTGAAGCGTATATCAACATAGGTATCGCTTCGAGCATTAAGTATATTAACTAAATAGAACATCCTCTTTGTGACAACGTTCTCCTCGTATTTATAAAACTACTAGTAAATCCGCCCTCGCTTCGCTTTGGGAAACCAGTCCCTTTTAAAAATCTCTATAAATTTTAAAAAATTATGTTATTCCGATGTCTAAGCTATATTACTGCAAAGTTTCATGAAAATCCGTTCAGTAGTTTTTGCGTGAAAGAGTAACAAACCCACACACACACTCACTCACTCACTCACTCACATACATCCTTACAAACTTTCGCATTTATAATATTAGTAGGATAGTAGGATAGTAGGACTAGTAGGAAGTAGGATAGTAGGAAGTAGGATCTATGTGTGTGAAGACGATATACAAATAACTCTGCTTTGGAACCCATAACTTTTCTTTTACTGGGTCGAGTCTCTAGCAATCGTCTTCTACTAGTCTTCGTCTTCTTCTACTTCTACATGGAGTCACCATGGACTCAGTTAAAACTTGCAGAGGAAAAGTTTATAGCTTCTATATACAGAGTGGAGCTGAAAGGGCAGAGAGGGCAAGAGTCCAAATGATCTTGATCTTTACTGTCAGCGTAAAAAAATCAAATATTCTCCAGTTTTGACTAGTAGTATAGAAACCAATTTTAACTAAATGCACTCTGTTCCTCATGATTATATCTCTCTCATTACTGTTTACAACGAAAATGCAGCCTTATAGCCTGAAAAAGAGCAAGGCATTATTTTAAAACGAAAGCCAGTCAATGCTAAAACGAAATATCGATGGAAAATATGAAAAATGTAAATATCGGGAAAAGTTGAAATAATTCTCATAAACCTAAAATCCAGACCGCCGTTTTAATTAAATTCGAGCGTTGTAAAACGTTCGATAAATACGTGAACATTCCCGTTATTATTTTACGGTTGGTGGGAAACAATTAATTTTCCAACTTCTGATTAACCGCTGCGCCCGCAATGAGCAATCAAACATGTTTGATGTAAAATGCTGGCAATCAAACGAGGGTGTAGCGTTGCGGGTGGTAGGTCGGTTTGCTCACTGTGTTTTAACACGAATCCGAACCGTTTTGAGTACAAATACGCCTCGCCGTGGTTTATTTGTGTATGTATGTAAAAGGGGACATCAGGGTTCTACAGGTATTTATAAGTACCACGACACCATTTATAATATTTATATTAAAAAAACCGAGTTCAACAGTAAGTAAAGTAGAAACAAGAACAAAAAAGTGTTTGTCAGGTTTCGATAAATTACACGATCAAAAGCTGGTCGGAACACTCTGTAAAAAGTTATGAGGAAACACACATATAATGTTAAACCTAATAATGCGCATTTGATTGACTTCGACTACGTTAATGTTCTCACTATATTAACTCCAGAGCTAAAAAAAAACTGGTTGTCTGTAAAGTCGGTTTACTGACGATAGTTGAACGTGACAACGTCTTAAGAAAATACTGATGGAATGATTGACAAATAATATCATCAAAGTAAACAAACGTCATGAAATCGTATTTAAAGTTACAGAAATTTATCAATAAAAATAAAGAAGGAATACAGGAAACATTTATAAAAAGGTAACATTTAAAATTTATAAATAGTCCCAGAAGTCAATAACAAAGTAATAATTGGATACATTACCAAAATATCTACCTCCAAAGTAATCAAGCTGCCGAACGCAAAGGCCGATTGTGCTTTTTATGTCTGTCTCTCTCGCTCTTAGGCGGGCTAACCATGCCCGAGTGGAAGGGACGCGTGCCTCTCACTCGCTCTCATTGTGAGCGCATAACGTGAGCGGAGCGTAACGCAGTTTCTTGAAGTGTCACCCGGCAAACCAATTTATAAGACGTTGTCACGTCAAAAGAGGTGTAACTTTGACCGGTTTTTGTGTCTCTGCATCTGTGGGTGTGTCCGTCTGTAGCACCGTAACTCCGGAATAAACCGATTTGAGTGCAGTTTTATTTAATCGAAAGCCAGTTTACTAGCGGTGGTTTTTAGATGTTTGAACGAAAACAGTATTTTCTAGCTATACTTAAGTGGCCAAGAATATGGAATTCCCACTCATCGCCAAAACAAAACTAATGACATGTGCTCACAGTTCAATTTAGGTTTTAAGGAAAATTCACTTAGGGAATTTTACATTCTCGCTGTCGCTTTACAATGAACCTTATTCACAGAGGCGAAATCTGGCATTTTTGGGGGTTGCCATTAAAGTCCTACAACGATCTTTTGGCGCGTGGATGACGTGTGGGTCACGTCAGCCACGCACCAAAAGATCCTTGTACGACTAAACCAATTCCATATCAAAAGCGAACGGCTATAATATTTATTTCTAAAAACCTTACAAAGGAGTAATGGTGTAAAATATGATGATTTTAGCGAACTCAAAGCCAGTTTTATCGCTTATCATGTATCATTTACAAGATAAATGGGCCTGTTACAAAATGTACAATGTAATATATAATGATACTATATGTTTTTATGACTTACCTAATTTTTTGTCCATTACAGTGATTTTACTTGATGGATGACCGTAAAAAATGTGGGCAGTTTTGGGCACGTCAGCTTTGAAAATTGCGTATTAAAGATTATAAAAATACAATATCTAATTTGTTTTAAACTTTGACGCTGAGACTTATTTTATTACGATATTAAATTTTTTTCGATTATACCTACCTACCTACTTCAATTAATTCTTCTCGAGTCATGAAGTCTTTTCCCGTCTCGAATAAATACAATTTTCTCGAGAACTCTCGAACAAAAACCTTAGTATGTTTTTTATAAGTCGTTATGTCATTAAGCGTAAAAATATTTTATTGAGATGGATGTCTGCAAAAAGATTCCGAAACATTATGTATTTAATAACTCCTTAAGCGAATGTCCACGAAGGTCTATGCTCAATAAAATTTTAAGTACGGTACTGTCAGGAAGTACAGGTTTCTACTATGATATACTTAATGATTGTCAGGGCAAGGTCTGTGTAATAAAACCGCTCGAGTCAGAAGCAAGTAATATTCGACGTTTACTACCTCGTGAATTAACAGCATGAATTTAAATAAATAAATATTGAAGTGAAAATTTTAGACCTTGTAACATGAAATTCGATGAAACGGAAATAAGTATGACACAAAGGGAAAATTTAGGATTAAGTCGGCAAGAAATGAGATAGAGTACCTACCTACATTACGCAAATGTAAATATGTTATGAACTAGAAAACCCGGCAGACATTGGTTTGCATCATTTATTGTTTATCGTAACCGCCGTACTAATAAACAATGTTAAGTATGATTATGAGAGCATACCAAGAACACTGATTGCTATGAGGACACTTCATATGCCAATTAAATTGGATGAACCTTTAGGGCGTCATTTGAGTTACTTCGGACCTCAAACTTTTATGTAGCCTGATAACGCACTACAGCACTGCTCTACAATATTGTTAAAGTTCAGATTAGTGAGAGTGCTTAAAGAGAATTGCTGTTACAATCAATCACTTCTGCCTGGCTTTCAGTGGAATCATACTAAGGCTACAACCGAACGCTATTTATGAGCTACGCGACTGTAACGCAATCCAAAATTCGCTGTATCTGACACTGTTCACTGACAGGATACTCGCTTGCAAGTGTTGTGTGAGAACAACCTATCGGATTTTTTGATGCCCAAAGCGAACAATGACTAGTAAATATAGAAACTATCATAACGCTTCATATCTAGTTATCACTGGCTACATGAACCTTTCAATGCTGAGTTTATGAGTTCAGCCATTTTTATCACATTCAGCCACCGGCGCCATAAAACATTTTATTTCGCGTCGAGATTTGTTCCGAATTCATTGCGATTGTCGAGGGAAATAAAAGAGATTGAATATGAAATATGGGGCAGCGGAGGCTGTTTATATAGAAGCTGAGTTGATATTGTTGTAAAGCTTGTCATATGTCTATGAAAGGGGATCCGCCAAAATTGACCCAGGCCCGGCGCCAAAGCAATGTATCTCAGTTTTTAGAGTAAATATAGTAAAAATATTGTATATATTCGGTTTTCCTAAATTCAAATGCTAACACATTTTTTTTGCACATTTTCATAGGCGCTCTATGTAAAAAATACATTTTTAAGAGAAACGTCATTATATTCATTGTACTATACCATTGTAATACTGTGATTATGGCATATAAGCATGTATACATTGTATTATATTTACATATTTTTTATTTGCAGTTATATTTTTATTTAGAAAAAAATTAACTATGAAAAAATTACCTAGAACTTCGAAACTATGAAAAAGTGGAAAATAATGGACAATGAAAAATTGCAAATAAAAGTTATTTCAATATAATATACATGCTTACATGCCATAATCACAGTATTACAATGGTATTGTACAATGAATATAATGACGTTTCTCTTAAAAATATATTTTTTACATAGAGCGCCTATGAAAATTCAATGGGCAAAAAAATATGTTAGCATGTGAATTTAGCAAAATCGAATATATGTAATATTTTTAATATATTTACTCTAAAAACTGACATACATTGCTTTAGCGCCGGGCCTGGGTTTTTTTTGTATGGGATTTGGCGGATCTCCTTTAAAAAAATTAAATAAAAAATTATGTAAGAATAAAGGCATATTTGTTATTTTTTTTATTTATCGTAGTTATATTAAATATTTCAAATGTTTGAATATTAATATAAGGTTCTTATGTATAATGACCATCAACCTTTTAGCTAGTTATTATCTTGTTTCATAAACGCATTGACGAGGCACTTGAAATTACATTTTAGTTTTAATTACTACTACGAAAAACGATAACACATTGTGTGTAAGGTATTAAGTAATCACTATAAATTGTACCTCTAGCTAAGCAGGCATTTAGCAGCTTCTGTATAAACGAACCCATGTTGGAACACTTATTCATGCTTTCTCCCCACTATACAACGTAAGGTTAAGAACAACAAGATTCAATATGTATGTACATGTTGCGGGAATAGAAAGATGGAATCCATCATCCATTATTATTTTCAGTTACCTACCAGAAACACCGACTTTATAGGTGGGACTTGCGCGTCCTTAGGCGCATATCACCACATGTATATATCTATTAGTGTATGTCGTGTGTGTTATAAAAATCACCAATCACATTCATTTTCACGTCTTGCGGGGACAGTATCCAGGGGGGTATCCTAGGCAGGCAAAGGCTTGGCAAAGGTACCTTTGTAGATCTTCCGTAGGCAAGACGACTGTGCAATGTCGCCAGTTGCCACACATCCTTAGCAACATAGATTAGCTTTAATTTAGGTGGAGAGGTACTCTTAGGTACATGCTTTAATGACACGTAACAAAAGTCGATTTAGGTTCGCGTTCGATATAGAATTCGTTTTAATAGCAACCCACACAAATGCCAGCTTTTAGTAGAAGATCCGAATCTAAGTCGACCTTCACCGGGTTGATAATAGAATCGAACTTATTTTATAATAAATTTCGTATCTTAGAAAATATATTAAAAATGGGTTGACAACAAAAATCCTGGACAGAATAGTTTTAATTATTTTTTTTTAATTATTTTTCATAAAATGTTGTACTTATGATGAAGATAATAATAAAATTTTATACTGGACTTAAAGTATAGAACATATAGAATGTGCAGACGTAGGGTAGACTATTATTTACCTGGACGAACTACTGGGTAGACAGGTATAAACAGGTATGTCAATACTAGTTACTTTTCACTCGATTTGATAATAGTCTGCACATTCTATTATGTTCTATACTTTAAGTCCAGTATAAAATTTTATTATTATCTTCATCATGCAAAATTTTATGAAAAATTATTTTTCAAAAAATAAAAAAAAATATTCTGTCCAGGATTTTTGTTGTCAACCCATGTTTAATATATTTTCTAAGATACGAAATTTATTATAAAATAAGTTTGATTCTATTATCAACCCGGTGAATGTCGACTTAGATTCGGATCTTAGACCATTTCCTCGCCTGTGATTAAGGTTCATTGTAGATTGACGTAGAATTCAAAATGCCTTAAGTAAATTTTGCTGACAAGCTAAATTGAACTGTGAGCACACATTATAAATTTGTTTTTAGCGGGGAATGACAATTTCATATCCTCGGCGACACTATAGATGGCGCTTCCTTGATTGCACGCTTTCTATGGTAATTTATTAAATAATGTAACTGTAAATAGCGTCCCTCGTTTGCATATAGCATACTACGATGTTTGAGAGAAATTAATTTTAAGCGCTCGTACTGTCTTGTACTCTGAGACCTATCTTTTCGACGATAGAAGCAGAGATTAAAGGAGATGTTTCAAAATGTATGGAGCCCCGGCCACCACTTTGTACACCATACTAAAAAATGGAGAAACACAATTAAAACAGGTTTCAATCATCCAATTCCTTTAAATTGCTTTAGTTTTGTGGTATAACACAAAAATGTACACTTAAAATTGCAACACAAAAACAAAAGTCTGTCATGGCGGTAAGCTGTCATCACACGTCATGTTGGTTAATTTGATAGAAGTTTGACATATGTACCTACAATTCTGTCATTTAAAGTGACAGTAGACAGTTCGCGATCTATGATCAATGACAACTTGGCAAGACGCCATGTTGAAAATTGATAAAAATGAATTATAAATACAAAATTTGTACCAGATAAGTATGCATTTAAGCAATTTATCTTTATTTTTCCCAAATTCCATGAATTTTTCTCGATTTTTCGAGGTACTGTACATATTGTGGGCCGGATTTGAAACATCTCCTTTGGATGATATATCTAAATATGGTAACTCGAACCCTGAATAACCCTGTGCTCTATTAGGCTAGCTGACCCGACAGACTTGTTTTGCAGTATAGGTATTATTTATATCTCAGGTTCTCAGCGGGCTCAGCGGCGTACCAAAATAAAATATTCAACAGATTTAAGTGAGCATCCAGCAAGATAATCAAATTTCATTATGTAGAGTTTACTTGATGCCCGGACAAATACAAAGAGACTGAAAAATATTTCCAAAATAAAGATATCAAGACCGTTGATATAGTTTTTTCTCAAATAACTTCAATGTACCTACACCAGATACTTTTGGAGTTAGGTATACCTACTCGTATTATAGAGATTATTCTTAGCCTGCCGCTATAATGTTTCAAGAATAAGGTTTTCTATTAAGTACTGCAAGGTGCGGTGGCCGGCTAATGAATACGGACAGGCGATAATTAACAAAGCTAGTACAGTGCCACAAACTTATCTCACCCGGTAAGAGGGGCGCTACTATCTTTGTCTTTGTCTGACAACAGTATAACATTTGCATTAGTTCCAATTTTGGCCACCGCGTCAGATAAGTTTGTGGCACTGTACGTAGGCGATATCGTAGTATACCTACCCAGCGGCTGGGATCGGGCCGCTACAGCTGCATACGAATGTTCTGTTTAGCTGAGATAGCATCGCTGCTCTATTGTGTTACTTGTCTGTGTGTTCGTATTTAGTAAACTCACCTACGGAAATCATAGCCGATTCGACTAAACGGGTATACTCCGTTCGCGTTCTATATGGAATTATTTTTAATGGTACACAAATGCTTTAGATTGACGGCAAGAATTTAAAATGTCTTAAGTAAATTAGGTTACAAGCTAAATTGAACTGTGGGCACAAATAATAAAGTTCTTTTTAGCGGTGAGTAGCAATTCCATATCCTCGGCGACTTAGGTATGATAACATTATTTCGGGAGAGACGGGATTCCCTTTATGCCACCCATTGACAAAACAAGTTGATATGACTGACGTCTATCGAGACTTAACATTTATCTGTCACATAAATGTCTGCCCCGGCCAGGAATCAAACCCGGGATTATTCCAATAACACCTTTTCATTTTATACCAACATTGAGTTAGTTGTGAAGACATTTTGTGGACCGCTATTTTGTAGCAGCGGCCATCCTAGATTTACAAAACTACCGAATAAATTAAATTGTAAGAAGTATGTACCAAATTGTATTATGTATGAAAGTTTATATCAGATCAACTGTCAAAGCAAACAAATCGACGCAGGCTAAGGCTAAGCGTCCACAGATCGGTATCGTACGCATCGGACGCATCGCATTAGGTAAACGGATCGCAGTATTCTTTGTATAGAAAATCATACAAATGCGTCCACTGATCCGCATCGTATTCGTACGGATCGTACTTTCTATACAAACTGCGATACTGCGATGCGTCCGATGCTTACGATACCGATCTGTGGACGCTTAGCTTAACAGTGAAAATAAATAAATAGATAAATAAACAGTGCAAGTTCAATAAAATCGTTTTATAACAAAAAAAGATTTCTAACCAAAACAAGTTAATGATCAACAATTATCCAACAGAACTTGGACTTTCTGATAATTATCTTTTTTACTGTTTCTTTAGTAATTAAGTACCTAGTAGTTTTGTTTTGCAGCAGTAAACAGTCAGTATTGGCTCAACAATCAATTTAAAGCTCAAGTAAATAATTCATTGTTCTAAGATTAAGGTTGCATTGTTCTCTCCATTTGATATTGGGCAATGCAAGGCAAGAGCACAATTTCGGTACTCTACTTACTGTTACATTTTAATAATTATTCTTTTTATATTCGAAAGCTGGTGCTTGTGTTATGGTCTCATATAAATTTTTAGTGACATCTAACGGTAGTTTTTAGTCATTCTTTACAATGCATATTAAAATTGTGGTCTACCTTTTACCTCATAACTTTGTCTTTCGATTTGTACAATTCTTTTTTTAATCAAAATTTGGTGACTGTCGCTTGGTCTTATATTTTGAGCGATATCTGACGGGTAATTTATGAGTTTCGTCTAGGTATTTCTCGATTTTAAAGTCCGATATTTTTATCCCCGGACGTTAACAGAGAGGAGTTAAATGATTGACTGTAGCCTGAATTACCAAACCGATTTGAGTGTTTGTGTTTTTAAAATCAAAAGCCAGACTCGAACTATTATTAAAGAACAGCTTACCTACCACTTTTATTGAATTAAGATAGCAAACGAGCATGCACTGCACCACCTTCCGCTGCCGCCCATGACAACTGTGACCGACCCAGAACTAGACTCAATGAGTCTCGTTCTAATTCAGTCACAGATGCGTTGCTACCCCTGAGGACTGAGATGGTCGCCTTTAAAAAAGTGTAACCGGTTCCACACCTTCCTATCCGGAACACAATTGTTCTTAAAACAATAATTACACGGTAGGAATGGTACTAAGTACCGTGGCGGGCGGTGGTACTTCCCCGGGTGAGCTCTAGGCCCTACTACCTGTAAAAAACAACTAAATCGTTTAAGCCATTTGAGATGGACAGAATTAGAATCAGTGAAATCTTTAATTAATTCCTTTTTGACATAACCTTGACCTAACTCATAGGTATATCTCAAGGCACACAGACAATACCAGAAAAGAAAACCAATATGAGTTCTGATTTGTCATCTGTGAAAACAATTTACTTAACGCGGCAATCTTCCCTCAAGGCAGGGTCACAACCGAATGGAATACGTGAACATCTTATTCAATTCAAACGATCTTTTTTTGCAACCCGTAACCCTGAACATAATAAATAACAGAGCGGCCGTCATAGTTAAACGATTGGATAGATGTTATTAAGTTTTTTTACGAATATTTTTTATAAGTTAAACTATACCTACTACAACATCGCTTCAACAAATACATACGGTGTGTGGTCTTGGAAAATTACGTGGCAAGAAACTACCTTGGAGTTTCTTTTTTCCAGTTGTAGTTTCAGATTGCACTAAGTACTGTTTACCTACTGCTAAAACGTTAAAATTAGCACAATCTTGAATTTTTAAAAATGATGTGGTATCAAAAATAAAATGGCTTTGACGAGGAAATTATAGTCAGGAAACCGATACCCTCAGAGATGTCTCAAAGATTATGTGAACTCTGTCAAACCGTCCTTAGTCCTTAGTCGTTAGCGTGGTGGTGTAGTCGCCTATATTATGAGAAGTATGGCCGCTGTAAGAGGGCATTCAAGGCACGGTGCACGGTGGGAGACACGTCCGTCCGTGGGACCGGTAAATGGTAACACGCGGCCGCTCATGCTAGCTCCACCCCTGATGAGAAGAGATCCTTACAAAACAAGGGGAAAATTATGGGTTGCGGCAATGAAAAATATGATAATGTTTAATTATCTTGACATTGTTAACGAATCTTTAATTATCGTGGTATTACAAACACAACAAAAAAAATACTAAATCAGACTAGTCATTTTCGAGTATGCGTTTAATAACGCTTTTTAGCGATGAATTTGAATAAAAAAACATACAGACGAATAGAGAACCTCCTCCATTTTTTGAAGTCGGATAAAAAACAGCAAATTATTGAGATATTATGACATTATTACAGAAGTTAACAAATACATTCAATTTTAATTCTGAAATGTTTTTCATCAAAATGTTTCATAATAAGCACTTTTATATCTTGAAGTGCCTCTAGCCTTCGGTTGCAGTACTTTTATTAAATCATATTACAAGTGCTGTCGGCGTACGAAACATTCATTGTGAAAAATAAATAAAAAATATGTTTCTCGAGATCAAGCCGACTTTGTTTCATGTTGTTAAATATTAAGATAATGATAAAACAACGAAAATAAAATGTTTCTTTGTAGACGGAAAATGTAGCGATTTCGGATAGGGTTACGCAAAAGTATCGATATTTCTGGATATCGACACTTTTTCTTTCGATTCCAAGTCCTTTTGGTATCGATACTTTCTACAAGTAACGATAGGTACTTTCTAACAGTTTTTTCTACTTTCTTAAATAAAAAACAGTTATTACTTGACTACAAACCCTCCTGAGGGTAAGCAGTAAGTATGGTCGTCAGTCTGAAAATGTTATCGTACCTAGGGACGTAGAAGTCGCTGACGACCTTTTTTTCGTCGTCATTAGGAACGTGCTTACTTTTACTGTTTTTTTACTTGTATTAAAAACTATTCGATACATTCAGGTATCGATACTCATGTTCTGATACTTTTATATCGTCATTTTTCATTTTCATACGATAGCTACTGTTATCGAGGAAAGTATCGATACTTTTTAAATTTTACGTGCCTATCCATAATTTGGGAACAAACGTCGTAGCTTCGTAGACTAACTTATACAATTTTCTTGCTCCGTCGTGTTATCTCTGATAATAACAGGCCCCAAAACAATCAAGTTGTAATGCTTATGGCGATGTGTTTCATATGTTCCGCTTTATTACGAGTAGTACCATTTAGTAGTTATGGCGGTAGACATATTTTGGGTAAATGGTCCCAGGCATTTCTAAGGGATTTTGCGTTTATGGAACTTCTATTGTTCTCCTAGGGACCTATTCTGACATATTTTATGTGTTACCAAAACATAAAATTAAGGAAAGACCGGAAAATAACGAAATATTCTTACAACTCGGTGTAGGTATATTACTAAGTACAGTGTATTGAGCGAACCACTGCTTTTTGGATTAGTTCCGAGGGATTCTAGAATTTTCTAAGATTCACCACATACAGTGCCATAAAGTTATCTGGCCCGGTGGCCAAAATTGGAACTAATGCAAATGTCATACTGTAGTCAGACAAAGACAAAAACAGTAGCGCTTCCCTTACCGGGTCAGATAAGTTTGTGGCACTGTAAATGCCAAGGCGAAGGCATCTCCTTTTGATGGAAGTGATGTATATCGATGACGATACCATTCAGATGGCTCATCCGTTTTACCGACTATTGACATTATAATTAACTTTTTCCAAAAAACTTGAGGACAACTCAAAAACTACCAGTTACATCGCTATAACTTATTTGGGACATGATGTGAAGCACTAACTTTCGAAAACATAAAGATTTATCAAACTCGGTTCACCCAGTACAAAATTATGAGGATAACACAAACAATAATTAGATAACTTCTTACTAAAAGAAATAACCGACATCAACATCGGTAAGCAGAGATAACTCAAAAAATAATCGCCAGACGGCGCTCAATTCAACCCATGCAGGTTTAAAGTTCTCGTCATTACAAATTAATCAAGCCCACACACACAAAGTAACTGCTGGAAATCATTGACGAGTTCCATTGACTGTCTTTCAGCTCCATCATTAGATCGACTCCAGACCTTCGTTTAATTGTAGTGCTTTAGAACACTTAATGAAAACATTAACAATCGCACTAGTCGTCCCTAGAGTTTTCGGAAGTTCTCCTCGATTTATCTGAGATGCCATCATCGGATCTTGGTGACCTTAAAATGGTACTACTCTTTGAGTATCTACTTTCCAACAAAATATAATTATCAAAATGGGCTCACAAACGCCGAAGAAATCCGCGAACGCACATAAAAAAGGCATTCATACGGTTGAATTGAACACCTCCTTCATTTTAAGAAGTCAGTTAAAAATAGTTAAACACAGGTTAGGTACTCTTAAATCTGTGAGAACAGTGAACAATGGCGTCGCGATAATTGATATACACAGTCATCGCTAAGTCTGGCACTGATGTCATCTGGGAGCCTATTGGGAAGAAGCGATGAATTTGTGAACATTTATGGAACAAAGTTCCATAACGCAGTACGGATGGAAGCTAGAAAAAGAAAAGTGTAAGATGTTTGCGTGCCGGAACTGGATTTTTATGCTTATTGGTCAATCAGGTCAGGTCAGGTCAGGTATGTCAATGTCAGGTGAGGTATGTCAGATGTTCAAGTGTTAGAGTTAGGTAAAGTGCAAATTTCGTTTCAACCCGGTGTTAAACTACACACACGCAGTTTTTAAAAGGAGTTGTTTCAAAATGTATGGAGCCCCGGCCACCACTTTGTACACCATACTAAAATATGGAGAATCGCAATTCAAACAGTTTTTAACTATCCAATCACTTCAAATTGGTTTAGTTTTTTGGTACAACACAAAAATATACAATTGAAATTGCAACACAAAAACAAAAATCCGTCATGGCGGTAAGCTGTCATCACATGTCACGTTGGTTGATTTGATTGAAGTTTGACATAATTATGTACGTACATTTCTGTCATATTAAAGTGACAGTAGACAGTTCGTGATCTGTGATCAATGACAAATTGGTAAGACGCCATGTTGAAACTTGATAAAATTAAATGATAGATACAATTTTTGTACCAGAAAAGTATGCATTTAGGTAATTTATCTTTATTTTTCCCGAATTCCATGGATTGTTCTCGATTTTTCGAGGTACTGTACATATTGTGGGCCGGATTTGAAACATCTCCTTTAAAACTAACTTCGACTACACTTCGCTGTAGCTCAATGTAAGTGCCATGGCAATGGTTACCACAGCAATGATCGCATTCAATATTCCTATCCCGTGGCTGTCCACAAACAGACGGACAATCAAAGCATCTGTGACCGAATTAGAACGAGACTCATACTAACAATAACTAACTGGACTATTACTAACATTAACTAACAGGACTAAACTATCACTAACTGTCCCTGTCCTCACACTTATTAATAAACTAACCAACTAATATTCTAACACCATCTACTAACTGGACTAACCATCCTAGTCCCATTGAGTCTAGTTCTAGGTCGGTCACAGTTAAGAGCGGCAGCGGAAGGGTGGTGCTGCATGCTCGTTTGCTATTTTAATTCCATAAAAAAAGAGAGTTAAATTGCTTTCTATAGGTAGACACATCTCGACTCAGGTAAAACATTTGAATTTCCTACGGTACCTTAATATGCAGATCAGTAGCAAACTCATCAATGTCACTGAAGACACGTCAACGCGTCACGTCACGTCACACATTAGCGCCATCTACGTTATCCGTGCGACGTGACACGACTACGGTATCGAACACGTGCGAAACATTTGCGTACATACGCTAAGTTTTATTCAAGACTTTATTGAAAAGGAAATTTATTTACGACTTCGGAATAGGAGTTAATATTGGCTACAACGCATTAATGGCCCACTACTGAGCACGGGTCTCTTCTCATCACTGAGGAGGCCTAGAGCATACTCCACCACGCTGCTCCAATGCGGATTGGTGGAGGGGTTAGTGGCCAACCCAGTGTCGAAAGTTTTCAAGCTGCCCGAAGGCCTCCGACATGGCTTAACGACTGCTGTCAGTCGATAACAACCGGGACTGACGGCTTTACGTGCCCTCCGAAGCACGGAAGCGCTCAAGAAATTTTGCCACTAGCGGTCACCCATCTGACTACCGACCGCGCCCGCTGTTGCTTAACTTTGTCGATCGCTTAGGATCGACGCAAGCCTTATATTAAATAAACTATGATCGGAGGGCACGTAGAGCTGTCACCGGGTCGGTCCCGGTTGTGTTTTATAGATAGCGATCTTTAAGACATCTGACGAGTAGTTTTTGAGTTATCTGCACTCGTCAATGTTGAGGTCGATAGGTTTTGTAAAAGTTGACTTATGATTTTCAATCCCGAAAACGGTTTTGATCCACGGGTTGGTGAAAGATATGGAATGATAATATGGAAATGAGGTGAAAATAGTTTTTGTAAGCATAAATTAAACGGAAATAAGTGACTGTGGTCTTTATGAGAATAAATTCTTTAAACACAACACAGCTATTGTAAACAGTTAATATTTTTCATAAGTTTGAGAATAAAAAAATAGTCACTTAAATATTATTATAATTTATATCGATAAATTGATGAGAGTTATGTTTCAAAATAATGCCTGAAAAAAATGAAAACCAATGCGTCATATGCGTACACTTTAGATACAGGTTAAGAAAAACAAATTGAGACCTATTATAGTCTACGATAAGGTAAGTGTATGATTTTGACCGTTTACTTTGATTTGATAATTCCTGAAACAAATTTTTCATAGAATTAAGGTAGTTAACGAGCATACAGTACCACCCCTCTGCTGCCGCCCATGACAACTGTAGTAGGGACTAGCATAGTAAGTCCAGATAAAAGATGGTGTTAGAATATTACTTGACTCGTCTGTTACTAAGTATAAGGACGTCAATAGACTTGGATAGGGTTAGTGATAGTTAGGAAGAGCCTAGAGTTCACCCGGGGTAGTACCACCGCCCGCCACGGTACTAAGTACCATTTCTACCGTCATAATAATTATTTTAAAAGCAAACGTGTTCCGTATAGAAATATGTGGTTGGTTTAATTTTTTTAGAGGCGACCAATTCAGTCCTCAGGGGTAGCAACGCATTTGTGTCCGAATTGGAACGAGACTCATACTAATTGGACAATTACTAACATTAACTAACAGCACTAACTATCCCTAATGGTCCCTGTCTTTTCACTTATTATCGAACTAATATATTCTAACACCATTTATTAGCTGGACTAACCATCCCAGTCCCTAAATTAAATTTAATCTTGTTCTAAGTCGGTCACAATTGTCATGGGCGGCAGCCGAAGGGTGGTGCTGCCTGCTCGTTTGTTACCTTAATTCCATTAAAAAAAGTATAGTAGTATAATATTATAGTTAGGTAGGTGTTGTCAGTTTTTTTGCTCCGTACACCTTTTTCGTATTTCACGTAAAACAATTAACTCTTCAAAGGTGTTGTTATGTTACCCATATTGTTTCGCACGTAACCGTATTCATTTACCACAAGCCCACTTTATTCGGGTTAACCCACCAACGCCACTTTGATATATCTATATAACCGACTCACATTACAGGGTTAAGTAAGATGTTTATTGCCTAGTGCATACTATGGCTTTGCTTTTCGGTTTTGGTAAAACCAATCCAATTTTGGCTTATGTCGAATATGTTTTAAAAACCTGAGGAGTTTATATTTTCATAGTTTTTTTCTGTTTAAATAAATTATTTGAATTTGAGGGTTGAGTCGCTTTTAGGGCAGAAGGGGGGACAGGCGAATATCTAAGTTCATAAGAATAGCAACACATTTGTAGTTGTACCTACTAACTTGTAATGTAAAGCTTCAAACGTTTAATTAACGTTCTAATACCGTTTGCCGACTTACTAAACATCGTAGTCCCGATATGAGTCTTGTTCTGCGTTGGTCATAGTAAGTTGTCATGGACGGCAGCGGAGGGTGGAGCTGGTAGTTCCTCGTCTATCTATGCTATGCTATCTTAATTCTATACTTATGCCCATTATTGCCCATACTTATCGATGCGGAATCGGTTTATGCAGATCCGCAAAACTTTATTTCTATGCTAATATCGCTTCGCTCGACTGGATGTCGTTTGTACGGGTTATTTTCGTTGCTATTGTCATAGACATAAAGCTTTTTGTAATAGGCTTAGGCCGATTCCGCACTGATAAGTATGAGGAGAGAATCTAAACATGTAAAGCCGGCTTAAAACCAATTTAGCCCCTCAGTTTAAAACCATTTATTAACCGACTTCAAAAAAGAAGGAGGTTCTCAATTCGACCGTATATATTTATTTTTATATATTTATTTATTATTTTGTAACACCTTATTCTAGGGTATACAAGGGCAAAAACTTAATGCCTGATGGCATTCTCTACCAGTCTGCCCTGGGTAGATGTTGAAAAGGCATATAGTAGGTGTATAAACTATAAAAAGGGAAATACGAAGGAAGAATATAAGTAATGCTTACAAAATATATGAATAATTAATACCTATACCTATTATATAATATACTATAGCATAATAAAAAAACATATGTATATACCATTTTATTATATATAATATGTACAACGTGTCCCAAAATTCAACGATAAGCGGGAACTGGAGGGTGCACTTGCTCATGACTACTTCAGGAAAAATAAGAAAAAAAATCCAGCCCTTTTCGTTTTCATAAAAAAATAAATTTTCGAAATGTGTTATTTTGAGCTACCATGACCACAGTTTTTCAAATATTTCAGATTTGTTTTTGGTATCGGCAACCTAAGAAGTACTACTATTCATCACAATTCTTAAAAATCCCATCACTACATAGTATAAAACAAAGTCGCTATTTTTGTCTGTTTGTTTGTCTGTATGCTTAAATCTTTAAAATTACGCAACGGATTTTGATGCGGTTTTTTGTAATAGGTAGAGTGATTCAAGAGGAAGGTTTTTATATATAATAACATCTATTAAATAATGGAGAAATACTGTTATTTTCAGGGTTTCTAATGTGGTGTCGTAAATTCTTACATTTCTTGCCGCTTACATTGCGTACGCAGGCTTAACCTTACAGGATTTATAAAAATAATGTACTAAGTATTGTACACCTTGAAAAGGTCTACAGAAAAGTCCGCGATGGTATATGTCTATCTCTTATGGATATCCCACAATAACATTTTTTTGTCATTTACTTTTTACGACGAATAATGGCTAATTTTCGAAGCGATTTTAACCAATACAGCATTAATATAATCCTTATCCAATTAAATAGCTTAAATACATTGTTGATTTAATATAGATCTATATGGTCCTTTACAGCACAAGATTTAATCGAATATTTTCGAAGATATTACAGATTTAAAATTGCGGGACGTAGCGCTTGCGGCGGTACCTACTGGCCGGCCGCCGGGGCGAGTGACATAGGCCATACTTAAATGTTATACCCGTGCGAACCCAGAGCGGGCCGCTATGTTTTTATATACAACGTTCACAGTTTTTCTGTAGTGTATTTAGTATCAGCATTGCACCCGTGCGAAGCAGGGGCGGGTCGCTAGTAGGTGTATAAACTATAAAAAGGGAAATACGAAGGAAGAATATAAGTAATGCTTACAAAATATATGAATAATTAATACCTATACCTATATATAATATACTATAGCATAGTAAAAAAACATTTCTTAGAGTATAATACCATTTTGTAATCTTGGTTAGATGCGCTAACTTTTAAAAAAACTGGCCGCAGTAGTGTTCATACCTTTTTTTTACACAATGATGAGTCAAAGTAGACTGAAAGTAAAAATCTTGCAAAATTTTAAGGTAATTTTGGTGTTTGTTTGAGTTTTGTGGAAAAACTGCAAGCCTTCTGGGATTTTTAAGAGTTGTGATGAATAGTAGGACTTCTTAGGTTGCCGATACAAAAAACAAATCTGAAATATTTGAAAAACTGTGGTCGTGGTAGCTCAAAATAACACAAAGGGTGTAAATTTTCGAAAATTTATTTTTTTATGAAAACAAAAAGGGCTGGATTTTTTTTCTTATTTTTCCAGAAGTAGTCATGAGCAAGTGCACCCTCCAGTTCCCGCTTATCGTTGAATTTTGGGACACGTTGTATATACCATACAATATAATATATGTATACATAATACAATATATATGTTAACGGAAATGTGTTAAATCCGTCATTGTATACAATTCCTAGGCAATGTATACAATGCCTAAAATCGCCAGGCAATGTGTGAAATTAATTATATTGGACACATTTCCTAGGAAATTTATACATTTCCTAAACAGCAATCGGAAATGTAGTACATTAAGATTATAGATCAAGATTTTAATGGGTACGCGGGATAGATAATATGAAGATATTTTATTTTACGTTATGATTTTTACCAGATTGTCTCACCGAGTGCCTTAATCAAAAATATTATTGTGTAAAACAATGAATACTCATTTCCATTACTACTCAGTCAAATTCTTCAAGGTGTAGGTAGGTCGAATTGGTTACAGAACCGAATTAGCCTACCCCTACTCCACGTAGTCTTGTATGCCCTACCCCTAGAGTTTTTTTTAGAACCCGGAGGCGCGGAGGGAGGGCAGCCCCCGCCCGCTGTAACAAAACGCAGACACCCGGGCGAGCCGGAGCGGCTGAGGCTGGTCGCCGAAGGCGACCAGCAAGCCGAAGCTGCGCAGGCGAGCGTGGGTGTCTGTGCTTTGTTACGCAAGGGCGAAGGGGCTGCACCTTCCGCAGCGCCGGAGACGTCACGGTTCGAAATTATGCCCTATATTCTGCGTTTTTACGATTTGGCCAAACGTGGATAACCAAACGTAGACGATTTAACGGTCTGGACAAACTGAGTTGCCCATTTCATGAAATGCGACCATTTGAAGTTAACAAATCTACGATGTGGTCACGACATACACATTTCCTAATACGATATCGGAATTGTATACAATTCCTAGGAAATGTGTACATTTCCTAGGAAATGTATGAATTAAATAATTTTTAAAACAATATTTTACACATTGCCTAAAGAGCTTAGGAATTGTATACATTTCCTAGGAAATGTATACAATTCCTAGATTTCATACATTTCCGGTAACATATACATAACATAATTAAATACATACATATTTCTGCACAATATGTTACAATTACAATGTGGTGGAATATAAAAGTCAAGTAAGGGTGGAATTAAGCAAGTGTTCTCGGAGTCGCTTCTTAAAACAGAACTTGGTGGATGCCTTCCTTAACTCCGTGGGCAAGCTTTATATGCTTTTTTTTATGGGTGTTCAGCGATTTTTTCGTCATTTATGGGCCGATTTTGATAATTCTTTTTTTGTTGTAAAGTAGACATGCGCAGTGTGGTCCCCTATTAAGGACATCAGGATCTGATGATGGCATCTCAGAGAAATCGAGGGGAACTTTCGAAAATTGTATGGATGACTAGTGTGTTTGTTCATGTTATCATAAGTACATTAAAGCGCTACCATTTCATGAAGGTCTGGAGTCGATCTGATGAAGCCGAAAGACAGTCGAGGGAACTCCTCAACGATTTACTGCAGTTATCTAGTGTTTCGGCTTGATTAATTTGTAGTGACGAGAACTTTACACTTACATGTTGAATTGAGCGCCATCTGGCGAGTATTTTTTGTTATCTCTGCTTATCAAGGTTGAAGTCGGTTATTTTTTTAAAAAAAAGCAATTATTCTTTAACAGACTTCAAAAAAGAAGGTTCTCAATTCGACTGTATAAATATTATATGCTTTTTGCAGTTAGAACAGATTTATTATAAGTATGCTACTCGTATAAGTAGATAAATAATTTGTTTTCGGGTCATGGTGTTAATGATGTGTGATTTATTGTATCCACACTATCTCCGAAGCGAAGCGCCCCGAAGATTCCTAGTGCAGGGGTAAGAGAGAAGCTTTTATTCATTTATCGCAGATCAATCATCTCCCCGTTAAGAGTTCCTCCGTCATCTGTCATCTGTTAAAATCGCTCTGAGAGCACAAATGTACGTATTATCGTGCATGAAGTGTGTTTACTATACAAACTCACAAAGTGATCCCATTAGCTGAGGCACCGTTACTCAAAGTGTTGTTGCTGCCTTACTCTAAAATCCCCTAGGGATCCATTTATGAAATAGGTTCGTCCATTACATTGTAAGGGTTCGCGACCAAAAATTAACGGTAAAACAGCAAAAATTAACATTTTTTTGCTTTTTTAGTTTTGATTATAAACTTCCTTCATTTTAAAAGAATACCTACTCAAAAGGTTATTGTTATGTAATCTATAGACAACTAGAGAACCGCCCGCGCTTCGCTTTGGGACCCGTAGGTAACAGCCACGTAGGTCCCGCTCCCGTAGGAATCTCAGCTAAAAAGAAGCCCATAACATTTGCATATGACTTCAGTACCAAGGCCAAGGCCACTTATCGTAGGGATTTGTGGAAGCGATGGCGTAGAGTGACATTCGAAAAGTGTTTGTAATAACCAAGTTCGAAATAAATCATTTCATTTTCATTTTCAGTAAATTACATGTACTTAGTATTTGACAGCGTGATTGAGAACTTGCAAATGAATTTTACTAACGCCATCTATTAACATCATCCGGAACTAAATATCTAGCAACTAACAAAACATCGATCTTCCCATGGGAATGAGATGTTTTTGCGCGGTAAAAAGTAGCCTACGTCACCTTCCACCCTTCTAACTATCCCCACACACATAAACCATACCATATAATAGCCATGTTGCGACGTGAAAGAGTCACAAACAAACAAACAAACACACTTTCACATTTATAATATTAGTAAGGAAGTAAGGATGTGCGTAACGTAATTGTTAACATGCCAAACCTGCGGGTTTAATGGTCCGAGGTTTGAACCCTGTGTGTGAATCGTAAAGTTGAATGATGAATAGGTAATAGTATGAATTTTTTCACTCTAGTTTTGTATGTCTGTCTTTTTGTGCCGTCCATTGCACCCACGATACAAGAAAGTATTGCAGGGATATAAGTGCATAGCGTTATTTTATATCTTTCTTATTTTATTTGTATGCTATATCAGCAACCTAGGTGGGGAAAGAATGGTTAATTGTAAAAAAGTGGCTTTCTATAAATCAAAAAAAGAGTTAAGCGAATAGTTTGAGAAGCGCTGAGCTAAAGCTACCAGAACAATAGATATTTATGTGACAGACAAACGTTTCTCTATTGATCTATTGTTATGAATTCACACCCACACGGTAATCGTGGTGGCGTAGGGACCCTTTATTTATTTATTACAAGCCAATACTCTACACACGCTCGCTGCGATACTGATAGATGGAGATTTGTTGGCTATTATGTAACATCATGTAACAGAGATGGACTAATGTAATCAATTACAGATTACATTGTATTTATCCGGAAATGGTCGCACGAGCGCCTGTCTAGAAAAAGTAAGTTAGTTTTACTTGTACTGTAAGCAAAATTTACTTTAGACATTTTGAATTCTCGCTGTCAATCTACAACCTTAGGGTCACAGCTCATTAGAGCCACCCGGCACCCACCCCGCACTGCCTCGCTTCGCGCGGTTAGTATTCTTTATATGAATTTGTATGGACGTGCGCTCATTACATCAACGCCGTAACGTCACCGGATCGCCTTGCTCGCAAGCTGGCCACGCGCGGGCCATTGGTGGACCACTCGTTGACAACTCGCTGTTCGCACGCTTACCTCGCGTCGATCACGCGTGGCTCCCGAGTGGACTGTGCACTGCCCGCGAATGATTTCCATGACACCCTTCCTTTATACCGAGCCTTTCTTTCAAACAGTCGCACGTATCGTAAATCGGAGGATGTATCGCTTTTGCTTTCAAAAGAAAAACTTATCGAAATTCGTGGACAAAGCGATGTCCAATTGTCCACTCGTGAACCACGCGGTGTTCACTCGCTGGCCACGCGACGTTCACTGGTTGATCTCGCGACGTTCGCACGTAACAGGCGTCGTCCACCCGTGGTCCACCTGTCGACAACGAGGTGATGCCGAAAATTGAGGCGGTGCTGGTCGGGTGCCGGGTGGCTCTGGTGAGCTGTGTTCCTTACTCACAGCAGCGGAAAGCTGGCATTTGTGTGGGTTGCTATTACCATATTGAACGCGAATGGAGTATTGTTACATGTAGCATGTAGATATAAGGGTTCTTGGAGGAAGCATTAATTTTCGTCCTTCCAGATCTAATCGTAAGTTAAAATTTCATCATGATTACATTTTGATTACATTTTTGTAGTAGTCGAATTGAGAATTTTTCCTTTTCTTAAATCGGTTAAAAATATACCTACACCTACAGTGCTATATTTTGGTCCCTTATTTCTTCGGAAAATCTCCAGCTATTACAGTTGTATATTAGTTTGAGTAGGACAAAGAGGGCCGAATACATGACTTCACATATTGTTTGTAAGATAAAGTGGAAGGAAAATAAGTAGATGTTACTATTATACCAAATGCTAGTTGGACCATACAAGGCATTAGATTAAAGCAGGCACAGTTCAAAGCAATATACCAAATTAAAGTCCGTGGATTAAGCGAAGATAGCTGTATACAAGCTTAAAGAATGGGATTACTTTTTTTAACACGCTTATAGCGCCTCAGTAACATTCCCTGTGTTGTGGATGCCATGGATGGACAACACATAAATACATAGATATGCATACACCCGTCCAAGAACGGAAACTCATAATTCAAATTTTCGCCTTGCTGGGAATCGAACCCATAACCCTTCGAATAACTGTATTTAATTTTTTATGGAACTTTGAGCTACTTATACCAGTGTGATGTAAAAAATAACTGCAATTAGGCAAAATTGATGTATAATTAGTAATTATTAATTACCTTTCGAGCTCTGTGAAAGAATTTAGGATGCAGCATTATGCAGCGTTAATAATATAATTATTGCACAATTTTATTTATAATGCTTATGAAGCAATCATTTAACAAGCTTTTATTGTTTTCTGTTGCAAGTCCATCAGAAGTCTGTAGTCATATTACAGCTATCAACAGCTATATAGTACAACAAGTTATAAAAAGACATAATATAAACATTAATGTAATACACGTCTTGCTTGTGTCCACTGCAGCTTGGTTTGTAAAATATGGAATTTGGAGAATATGGAATTGCCAAAATTTTACTCACGTCATTTTAAATTGTTGCCGTCAATCTGCAATATACCTTAATCACAGGAGCGGAAAGCTGGTATTTGTCTGGGGTGCAATTAAAACGAGTTCCAAATCAGACGCGATCTCAGTGTAGTTTCAGCGATTAGGATCTTGTCAATGTATGAAAGCGACGCGTCTACGATGCGGCTCCTGTCAGTGAGCAGTGTCAGATACAGCGAATTTTGGATTGCGTTGCAGTCGCGTAGCTCATAAATAGCGTAATGTGAGAAGTGCCTTAATCAAAGCTAGAGTGTGCTTCACATGTTATTCAAAGCTACGAGTACAAATTGTTGTTTATTTCCGCTGCCCGCCGATGTTCAATCGATTCGTTGTGCTTTGACATGTTGCGATAAGCCGTCGACAACTGGACCAGAATGAATATTTGCAACGATATTGATTTGATGTTGACTACTCGAAATAACTTGCTAGAATCCGTGTTCTTGAAATTACATTTATAGCTCTTTTGATGCGTACCTACGCGAAAGTTTATTAGTGACACATATCATTAAATTTTTGTACACACATTATAACCTGCTATATCCTGGCATGGCATGGCATTGTCTGCCATGTGTATTGCAACTTATTGCCAGGTGTATTAAGTGTGCAAACTCACAGAGCCCTTAATGTTAAATAAATATATATTTAAATAAATCATCCATTAGTGATCAATACTTACTACAAAAGTTACTTAAGCAATCATCAATAATTCAATATCAATCAAAATATAAAACTCTTCCGTTACTAGGTGACCGGCAGACAACGCATAAAAGGAGATAACTGAAACATTTTATTTTTTCAATAGATTCACTTAAAACTTTATAATTGGTTCCTATTTATATAAAGTGTTAAGTCCTCCGTACTCAAAGAGTAAAAAATGGAACCATTATCATGTCTCTGGTGTCCGTCTGTCACAGGGCTTCTCATGAACGGAATTGTTAAACACCTGCAATGATCACTTGACTAGGCGCTGTGACGTCACTGCCAACATAGAACCGCCCTCGGCGCATCCTCGCAAGAACTTCAGTGAACTGGAAAATTCTCCGCATGCTTTCAAAGTAGCTATTCAACTAAAAATGTTAGTTACGATAGGGGACTATTAATAAAAGATTATTTTTATAAGGTATCTATCTATTTTCAGAATAATGGCATAATATATTGCTTACATTAATGGCCCATTACTCGATTCGTTTGTTTATAAGTGTGAAATTTATGTCACAGAAGCTTGTTTTCAGTTTTGCGTTTACTAACCTCAAACCCAAACTGGAGGAGCATATTTAATAATCTTGACGTTCAATGAAGAGGAGATTATAAATCTATAGGTAGAGCTGAAAGATTAGACAAAAACTTCGACAAAAAAGAAATATGAGCGTAAAAATAGGGAATCAAAATTTGCATATTAATTGAATAACTTTATTGTGATAAGAACTTAATTATATTACTTATTACTTAGGTAACCAAAATACTTTAACTGACTTCTAACTAACCTAACTAACTTCTAACTTCTAAACTTCATACCTTTTTAGTGGACACGTCGCCTGGTCTTATAATATTTTAAGAGACATCTCACGGGTAGTTTTGGATAATAGTGCGTAATTCATTTATGGTCGTTACAACATAACTTTTGACTGGGTATTCCGATTTTTATAATTTAATTTTTATTCAAATCTGAGGGTAGTTTTTTTAGTTACCTCTACTAATAATTTTGTAATACATGATTTGACTTCAACAAAAATAAATATCACACAGCGTAAAGTATAATTAATTGAAGGATTTTGGTCTTATTTTGTAAAAAAATATTCGTACTATAAATGAAAGACAAGTATCTAGGTATAAGGCAAAAAGTTTTTGTATCAGAATTAGTATCCTTGTCTAAATGGAATGTTGTTTTAAAGTGTAGGTGTAGGTACATAAATTTGACTCGAACCGGTAGTTTTTATAATAGGAATGGTATGAATGTAACATTTTTCCTTATTTTTTGGTTGGCTTTAAAGACACTACAGTATTTAATGATCACAACCGGGACCAGCTTAACAATTAAATACGTCAATTAAATACGCATTACCTAAGTATTAGGGATTACTCAAACATTTGTAGTTAGATGCAAAATAGGAGTCGCTATCGTGTGCTTGTAGCTTCACAGTCGCGCTTGTGTAGACTGCGTTTGCGTTCGATATGGAATTTGTACCCCAAACAAACAGCAGTTTTCCGCCCCTATGATAAAGTACATTGCAGTTTGCGGCAAGAATTTAAAATGCCGTAAGTGAATTATTATTGTGCTTACAAGCTAAATTGAACTGTGAGCACAGGCACTAAATTAGTGTTTAGCGGAGAGTGGCCATTACTCTCAGGCTCAGCGACTCATGTATAGAGATTAGAGACACGAACGTCGAACATACATCGTTGTAAAGGTCAAAGGATGTGAAGCGACAGAGGTCGCTGCAGCGTCTTACATGGCTAGCTAAGCATGACGTTTGTTGAGTGTGCATCTTGTTTGTCCAGCATTGAAAACAGGTTTTTGAGATATGTTTGAGGCAACAGTTTTAATAATCACAATCCGTTAGTTATTTTATTAAAGAGATAATTGTTTCATGAGCTCCGACTATCCTTAAATCAAGCCATTTAAACACGCAGGTAAGACGTAAGGTTCTTGTTATCTGAAGTTTTAGTGGATATGTTTGGTAATAGTGCGGGAGGCACACTGAATTTTTCCTAGAAATTTTGTTTCTTATTTATGTAGAGTAATATATTTGAAGTTTTAGAACCTAGAAATGATTAGGAATAATGCGGGAGGCGCACTGAATTTTTTCTAGGAATTTTATTTCTTATAAATTTTATCTAGAGAAATATTTCATTAAACAATGTTCAATAAAAATAGCCTCTGGTATCGTACCTGTAGAGGAGCTAATAGACTACAGGCCCATGTCGAAAATGGCACTCAGTTGGACAGCTTACAAGTGACGGCATAGTGCTGAATCTTAATATTTTGTGCTCTTATATCGTCCTATATACATCACCTGGTGGTTCGTATGACCGATCCATTTTCGACATGGGTCTGTAGTCTATAAGGGTAACTTTGAATTTATTTTGAGATAAAAGTAGGTACGTATGATCATCGAACGAAAATTTATGAGACGATTTTTGATGAAATTTATTAAGATTCGGTTTAAAGATCTTTATTTCTCATTGAGATACATTTATCACTTACATGAGAACATTACTTAGAAATACATTCTATACTCGGTGTAGGTAGTTTTGCATTACGTTACAATAAAAATCAATTAATTCACTGCTCGAGAACTAGACAAAAGTGGCAATGAGGGTAGTCAATCATTACGAGATCGGATTCGCTCAGTTACAAGTTACAATACTTCCACAAAATGGGTTGTGGTCCAAGTTATAAGAAGTAAGAAAATATGTTCTATCCTAAAATTATATTAATTTAGACTTAACTTAAATTTTATGCTATATTTTCAAGATATAAGATTCAAAGAAGAAATCAAATTAAGTTTTAATGTTTAGAAACATCAGCTTTTAAAGCAGTCGTCTAAATGTTAAAGAGGTGTACACAGTGTTTCCTCGGGAAAAACTACGCAGTCCCTCGGGCACAGATAGTACCTACCAAGTAAAATAAAGAATTCCATCAGCAAAATATTTGTGGGTGTAAAGATCACCAGAATATTTGTCAGTGACTCCACGCTCAGGTTCACGGAGCGTGGCAAGTTCATCAAACCGTTTTTCTTTCCTCCGTTAAAAATACCATCGACATTTTCTTTATTGTTTTAAAAACTAGTGATACCTATTAGCCCACGCTTCGCTTCGGGAAACTTGTTTTTATATCTACAAAAATACATTTTCTTTGCGTTTCTCAATATTCTTCATGGATTCTCTGCTTCTGTTAGCCGGACATTGTAAAGCCATTACCAACCACCTGCCTACCTTCCAAAATAAATGGATTAGGTATCTAACACAAATTATGTCACAAAACGACGTACCTATCTTCATTCACTCGTGTTGTGAGTTGTGGCTCCAATGATTTGATCACTATACGTTGTTAAGCGAAGCTAAGCTACAACCCTCTAATGGTCCACTACTGAGCACGGGTCTCTCCTCATTACTAAGGAGGCCTAGAGCATACTCCACCACGCTGCTCCAATGCGGATTGGTGGAGGGGTTAGTGGCCAATCCAGTGTCGAAAGTTTTCAAGCCGCCCGAAGGCCTCCGACATGGCTTAACGACTGCTATCAATCGATAACAACCGAGACCGACGGCTTTACGTGCCCTCCGAAGCACGGAAGCGCTCAAGATATTTTGCCACTAGCGGTCACCCATCCGACTACCGACCGCGCCCGCTGTTGCTTAACTTTTTCGATCGCTTAGGATCGACGCAAGCCGCCGGGCTATGAGCGCTTCCCGCCGGGCTATGAGCGCTTCGTTATATTATATTGTTATACGTTATTGTTATACGTTGTTACAATGATTGAAAATAATAGCCAAATTACGAAAGACTTCGAAGTGCTGCCATAGAAAAAGTTATTGAAATGTTAATTATTAGGAACATTTCATAAAGCTGAGAGCCTTAAGGAATATAAAATTTTAAGGTCTATGTCCATAAGTTAGAAATGGTAGAGTACCTATAAAAAGTGATGTAGAACATCTAGTCTAGCAGGTCACCTAGTATTTCTATAATATGTATTTAAAACACCATACCTTGTTAACTTTGATGATCTAATGTCTAGATATAGAACATCGAATCCGCGCAAACGTGTCAAAAAATTGTGGCACTGTTGACCACAATTTTTATATCATTGATCACGCACACATACCTAGTCAATAGACGAATGTGCAAAACATCGCCTGCACGCACACATGCTTGATATTGTTGCCTTGTTTTTTTTTTGTTTCATTGTAGGGCGACGCTCAATCTAGACACTTATACCATCAAAGCTTGTTAAATTAAATAATATGTATAATTTCGGAAAAATAATTATAATGTAATTGGGCACTGTCAGGACTAACTGACTGAATGACTTCACGAACCAGCATTTAAACTCTCTAATTTCACACACATTTCAGTCGGTTCGGCTTCTATTATAAAGTTAACAACTGTCTTACAAAGTGGGCGTAACGAACTTATCTGTTTCAAAGAAACTCAGATAAAACTTTACACAACATTTCTACAATGGGGGCTTTAGTTAAGTATGGAGTTATTTAAACAAATCCCAGCTTCCTAATTTTTTTTAATGTTTGGCGCGAGGCTTGCCATGCCGGACTATGATTAGAAGAGACCTGGATTCCCAATTGAATGTCCATTTGCAGTCTGGGTGTTGTCTTTGTGTAATCTATACTTATATATAAAACTTGCGTTACTGAGTGACTGACAGACAACGCACAGCCGAAACTACTGAAAGGAAAAAGCTGAAATTTGGCATGTATGTTCCTTGGGGAGTGTAGGGAAGCACTAAGAGAGGATTTTTGGAAATTCCACCCCGACGGGGTGAAATAGGGGGGTGAATTTTAAACGAATTCCACGCGGGCGGAAGCCTAGTATTGTCTATGATACTACAAAACCATGAAAGACATAGAAAAGCGGGTCTTTAGCGGATTTATGTTAATGACGAAGGGATAGTCGTCGCAGCGATCTATACTTGATGGTGGAAAGGGGTGGAGGAATTCAATCGAGTAAGTACTGGGTACAAAATTGAAATGCCATTTTTTATACTATGATGTCGAAATGGGCCTGAGTAATGACTAAACGAACACTTACCATCACTGGTACATGAATTTCGGGTAACTGTGTTAAAGAAACCGACCTGAAACAATAAAAATCCAATTATTAATAAAATAAAAACATTTATTACATTAACACATTTAAAACCCCTTTTTGGGTCCCTTACAGGCCTTCAGGGCCCACAAGATGCGTTATCGCTCACATTGAAAAAGACTTGTACTTTGTACTTATATGACGCAACAGTGAGAACGCAGTCTACGTGAATTTAAATTTTCAGTTTAACAGAATAACATCTGTGCCCCACTTCTGATGGTAGTACTTTGCACTGAAATACACTGAAATCGGAAAATCGTGGAGCGCAATACAGAACAATACATTGTTCCATGACTTGCAATACAATCACATCATTTTATTTTTATTATGTTTATTGAAGTTCCATGGAATGAAAATGGAAGGTAGAAAATTAAAAGTGTACGATTTTTGCGTGAAGTAACTGAGAATCTATGCTGTGAGATATCACGAGAATGTACGATTGTACCTACTCGTATAATATGGCACAAGAACAGTTCAGTCGTATTTTGCTATCACAGAAAAAACCGCCACGCAAAGCGCGTTAGAATATTATGTAGGTAGGTAGTACTTATTATTATCTCTTTTTAGGGTTCCGTACCCAAAGGGTAAAACGGGACCCTATTACTGAGACTTCGCTGTCCGTCCGTCCGTCCGTCCGTCCGTCTGTCACCAGGCTGTATCTCATGAACCGTAATAGTTACACAGTTGAAATTTTCACAGATGATGTATTTCTGTTGCCGCTACAACAACAAATACTAAAACACTGAATAAAATAAATATTTAAGTCGAAATATGGCTTCGACGACTGCGATAATTTAGTTACCATTCGGTTCAAGAGATGGCGTTGCTTGTGGCTAATATGTGGCTACAAAGACTAAAGTAAATATTTAAGTGAGGCTTACATACAACAGGCCAGATTTTTTGGCGTTTTTATACATAATGGTACGGAACCCTTCGTGCGCGAGTCCAACTCGCACTTGGCCGATTTTTTATGTCATTGGCGTAAGTTGTTCCTTTTCTGCAAGTGCGATATAATATATGATATCTGTAGTACTAGTTTTGTACTCTTCGGAGTCTTCGACAATAACACTTTATTGTACACCACGAAATAGATACAACTTATAGTTGAAAAATACGTAATCATCTATTTTTACTTCTAGTTTTTAAAAGGAAATTGATGGTACTTTTAGTTAGCGTTTTACACAATAGCAATGTTTCGTAGAGTGAGTGTGATAAATCAGCTGCAATCCATACTATCCATACTAATATTATAAATGTGAAAGTGTGTTTGTTTCTTTCACGTCGCAACATGGCTATTATATGGTATGGTTTATGTGTGTGGGGATAGTTAGGAGGGTGGAGAGTGACGTAGGCTACTTTTTACTGCGGAAAAACATCTCATTCCCATGGGAAGATCGATGTTTTGTTAGTTGCTAGATATTTAGTTTCGGATGTTGTTAATAGATGGTGTTAGTAAAATTCATTTGCAAGTTCTGAATCACGCTATCAAATACTACATGTATCGTTAATTTACTTAAGTCATAGGTAAATGTTATAACTTATGTTCCAGTATAACATATAGGCTACTTTTTATCCCGAGAATCCTACGGGAGCGGGACCTACGCGGCTGTTACCTACGGGTCCCGAAGCGAAGCGCGGGCGGTTCTCTAGTACTACATATTACAATAACACGCATCTTATGAATATCTTAAAACATGACGTCAGCACCATGAGTTGCGCACCACATGTCAATGTGAACCCACGCTAGTGCGTCGACTTTGATCACACCAAAGATGTTCCCATGGCGCTACACTATAATATATTATCATTATAGGAATTAGTAATAGGTACGTTTAACGTTATGTACATATATAAATTTCTCGTTACTATTTCTGTGAAGAACATTTTACCTCATTAATTTGTAATTATGTAACCTACCGGTTGCCGTCAAACTTAAAGGTATTGCCTATTTCACTACAAACAACGCTTTTAACTAAAACTAACAATTTAATACGAAAACTTTGAAGTTATAAAGTTCCCAGTAACAGGTTCTAATAATTACTCAAACACTATTTAATCTATAGTTATACCCTGTTTTATTTTGTATTATTCTTAATTTTGACTTCACAATCACATGAAAGAGACAAAAAAGTTAAACATGTAGTAAGAAACTGTACACCGTGTAAGACAATAAAAATATACTTAACTGAAAATAATTAAGTTACTCATTGTACACAATGACGATTAATTTATAACGCTATAATTTATAACTCCCATCTCTAGATACTACGTGCGAGATCAAAAGTTCGGACAGAGGTTGTTGACGCCTTCCAATCTGGTTTGGATGTCTGATGAGAATCAATGTTGTAATCATCAAATGAATACATGAGTCATAAGGAGTAGGTACCTACTACCTACTTTTATTTGTATTTTCTGCTAATGTTTTCTTTAAAAGTAGTGCAACAAACTCTTGCGACGCAAACGGTGTTTGTAGTAAGTATAAATTTATTAATTTTTAACCGACTTCAATAATAGGAGGAGGTACTTCAATTTGTCTGTCACATGTCACACGTCTGTTACCTCATAACTTCGGGTTGAACCGATTTTGATAATTCTTTCATCATTCGAAAGCTAATGACGTGCCGTGCGGTTCTATTTTAATTTAAGCGACATCTGACGGTCAGTTTTTAAGCTATTGCATAGCTTCTATCGCGGGCCTTGGGCGCGGGGACCGAATGCAAAAATTTCGTAACGAAAAAAACCTAACACCCCCTACTCGTGACATCTATCGATAAATACCAGAACTTTTAACTGAGTTAACTAACTTTTACTTTATAACGGCTAAACCGATTTGGCTAATTTTAGTCTTGAAATATTCGTGGAAGTTCAGGGAAGGTTGCAGCGATGAAAAAATATGGAAAAATTGCGAGGAAAATACTAAAAATGAAAATTTTAATTTCCCATACAAATCTTACCTGTCAAACATTTGATTTTCGCCCCGTCGGTTCGGTATTTTATGAATAATTACATGTAGATCTGATTTAATAAGGCGTTGGAATCGACAACATATATTCATAATAGTCGAATTATCGCGTATTTAGATTTAAAACATGCAAAATAACATAGACATATAGACATACATCATACATGACATAAAATAATGACACTATAAATAATGACATTTGGTTGTTGTATTGCGTGGGTTCAGAAATATATTTTGTATAGTTTGCTTTACTCTTCATCATATTATGTCAAATCGCCCCGTGAGATTTCCGCCCATTATGACGTAACAATTTTATTATTATAGTAAACCCAACTTAAGACTGAAACGAAAGAGGCGCTGTCGGACGCATTTGACATTCATTTGACCAATCATTGCACACTAGTAACTGACAGATGAATGAACACAACGTACTTATGAATGACTTTTCGTTAGTTCCAATTTTTGCCATTTCAGAGTTAAGTTGGGCGGACTGTATCACAAATGCAGTATTATTTTTTGTTTTGCTAATTTATATATATTGCTATTGCAATAGCTTTACCGCGGCAGTCTCCGAGTGCCACACGTCTTTTTTCAGACAGTCAGAGTTATTCTCAATAATGTGAATTTAATTTATGCTTTCTTTTGACTGGGTGTTCTGATTTTAATGATTCTTTTTTTGTTCGAAAGGTAGTGCTTGTCATGTGGTACCTTATAAATTGGAGCGACATCTGGGGGTTTTTGAGTTATCTTTTGAGTTAACTTTAAAGTCTATTTTTTGGTAAAAAGTTATAGCAAAAAACTTTCGTTGTAATGAAAATTAGATTTAACGAGGTATCGATGTAACGTGTTCGATGTCATAAACTTTGATGTAGAATCATAGAGATGTCGTGGTCATATCGTAGACGGTAGATTTGCTCACATCATGAAATGATCGACCATATCATGAAATGGTCGCATTTCATGAAATGGTCAACTCAGTTTGGCCAGATCGTAAACTCGTCTACGTTTCACAATTTGGTCATTAACGTTTGGCCGGATCGTAAAAACGCGGAATATAGGGCATAATTTCGAACCGTGACGTCTCCGGCGCTGCGGAAGGTGCAGCCCCTTCGCCCTTGCGTAACAAAGCACAGACACCCACGCTCGCCTGCGGCGCGGCGGGGGCTGCTCTCTCTCCGCGCCTCCGGGTTCTAAAAAACATTCTAGGGGTAGGGCATACAAGACTTCGTGGAGTAGGGGTAGGCTAATTCGGTTCTGTAACCAATTCGACCTACCTACACCTTGAAGAATTTGACTGAGTAGTAATGGAAATTAGTATGCATTGTTTTATATACAAAACCAACTCAATTTTTATGCTTCCGTTCAATGTTACTCGTTTTTAGGGTTCCGTACCCAAAGGGTAAAACGGGACCCTATTACTGAGACTTCGCTGTCCGTCCGTCTGTCCGTCCGTCCGTCCGTCCGTCTGTCACCAGGCTGTATCTCATGAACCGTAATAGTTACATAGCTGAAATTTTCACAGATGATGTATTTCTGTTACCGCTACAACAACAAATACTAAAAAACAGAATAAAATAAACATTTAAGTTAATAAATAATATTTTCGACGCCTCAGCGATATTAGTTACCTTACGGTCGAAGAGATGGCGTTACTTGTGGCTAATATGTAGTCCATGCTTTTAGTTACCAGTCGGTCCACGAGATGGCATTGCTTGTGGCTAATATGTAGTCCATGCTTTTAGTTACCAGTCGGTCCAAGAGATGGCGTAGCTTGTGGCTAATATGTGGTTACAAAAACTCAGTAAATATTTAAGTGAGGTTCTCATACAAAAGGCCAGATTTTTTTGGCGTTTGGTACGGAACCCTTCGTGCGCGAGTCCAACTCGCACTTGGCCGGTTTTTTAACAATTGACGTGAATTGTATTCTGCAATTCGCAATTTTTGTTGCTACTCTTTTACTCTAGGCCGAATTGACAAGAGAAACAACATTTACGCCAACGGCCGCCATCTTTACACATAAACAAAGCGCTTGCAGCGCCTCTACCGGTAATTAATGTAACTACTTTACGATATGATCAAAATAATCTTGACCATTTCATGAAAAAGCCGCGCTATTAGTTGCCCATATAGAGAAACGATTTCTTATCATTGATCTGCTCAAACCACATCATGATGTGGCCAATAGACAGTTGACCATATCATGAAATGCGACCATTTCATGATATGGTCGATCATTTCATGATGTGAGCAAATCTACGATGTGGCCACGACAGAGACACAGAATAGAGCAGGCTTGAAATTGATGCTGAAATACAAAGAGAGAGACGATTGCGGTACCAAGCCAATAGGTACCAAGTTGATGTAATTAATTAATTTATTTATTCTTTATTATACCTTTATAGTAAAGTGGTACAAAAGGTGGACTTAATGCTAAAAGAATTCTCTGCCAGTCGACCTTTGGATAAAACAGAGAACATCGAAGGCGGTACAAATACATAATTATAAATAGTTATAAATAGAAGGAGAGTTGTAAAAGAGAGTAGTGAATAATTATAAGATAACAAAATACAGAAAATAGATATACAAGATAACATAACAGACATACATACATACAATATTACATACGAATAGATGCAAGCACATAAGAATATAAACTAGGAGAAACTAGTCCGTACCCTGTTTCTTCAAATAATATAACTTTACTCTTGAAGGACTGTTTACTGCACGCTTTTCTAAGGTTGTCTGGAAGGGAGTTCCAAAGCCGTATTGTATTACCTGAAAATCTTTTTTTTTCTTTCTAGCCACTGTACGTTTCTACTTATAGGGAGAGCGTATATGGCTCACCTACTCTAGTTTATACTTCTATGAGGGTAGTTCGATGTGGTTTATAGCTGTATAGGAGGACCCTTTTAAAGATATTTATATTTTAGTACAAAAAAAAACTTTTTATTAAATGCTTTGATGTGAAAAAATATTATTGCGAAGCTAAATATTATTACGAACACTTTGTAATAATTTAATTAATGGAAATTTTCACTTCTTTTGCTTTTGATCCGTGACAGAAAAATTCAATTTAAGGCAGTTTGCAAATGTTTACCCAATTACGTCTTTGAATAAATTATTAGACAAAGAAATTTCTAGAGAAGTTTTTGCAAAACGTTATTGCACGCGGGCGGGCCTGATGGACCCTTGGTTGCATCTATCCTCACTATCCTCAGTGATCGATCGAGTTAAACAATGCCAGGCGCGATCTGTAGTTGCATGGGTGGCCGCTAGTGGCAAAAAATGTTGAGCGTAGTTTCCGTGATTTTGAGGATACGCGAAGCCGTTACTCCAACTTATTTTCGTTAGGTAGTCAGTCGTCAAGCCATGGGTGGAGGCTTTCGTATGGCTTAAAAAACCAAGACGGGATGGCTACTAACCCTTCCAGAAAACCGCTCATAAGCAAGGTGGTGGAATATGCTTAAGGTATCCTCAACTAGGTATATGAAGAGGCACGTACTTAGCAGTAGACCATTAATAAATAACCGATTAAAATTAAAATGTATCATCTCATCTGTCATTATATGAATATGTGAAGCAAAAATTTTTCACACATTTTAACGAAAATTGCGCGGACGGAGGACTACCATACACGATGTACTTACATATTTGTAACCAAGTAACAATAAAACCATATTAACCGATTGACAGAATGAATGATGGCCAAATTTCGACCGCAGAGCAGGCAGATAGTTAATACAAATTCATGTAACATAGGTAACACGAGGAATAGAGACGAGGAGAACCGCCTCGGTGTATTAAAAATTTTTCGTAGAAAAGCGTAAAATAATGGTGGCACCACTCAACATAACACATAATATTACAAGGCCTTTGTCTAAAGTGGCAACGTTTTTTGTGAAATATTTTAGGATATTTTTATGTAAGCGGTGTTCAAATGAGCAAATATTCCGTTTGTTCCGTGGCGTGTAGTACAAAGTTCACCACATCCTGTTATTAGTTACTTACCCATACCACCGGGTTTAAACTTGACGGTATAGATAACAGATAAACTGTTTGTACAGCAGATAGGCAAAAACAATTAATTACAGGATGAACAAAAACGGGTTATTCCCATTGGTCAGATTGGTGGTCAGATTGGTCTGAATAATAATAGGTTGCCACGGCATGCATCGTGGACATGTTTATATTAGAAAAGTTAAAAGTTATAAGTGTGTTTAAACTTAGA
This sequence comes from Hesperia comma, assembly GCA_905404135.1. Classification (NCBI taxonomy): domain Eukaryota; kingdom Metazoa; phylum Arthropoda; class Insecta; order Lepidoptera; family Hesperiidae; genus Hesperia; species Hesperia comma. The sequence continues at coordinate 13,797,451 of FR990015.1, read as the reverse complement.
CTTAGATAAAAACATTTAATAATAATAATAATAATAATAATACACTTTATTGTACACCATAGCAACAAAAACAACAGAATAAGACATTTGTACAAAATGTGATACAAAAGGATAAAGGATCTATATAAAGTGGATAAAATTAAAATGAAGATAATTTCGATGTTTGTGTACAGTTATGTTGCAGTAAGTATTAATCTTAATATAATACTTATATAATAATTAAAATAAAATAAATTTAAAAGTGTGTAAATAATGTTACTGAATATATCAATATCCACATCATTTATTTTAACAAGGGAGTTGTATAGACGTTGTATTCTATTTAAGGTGGAATTACGTTACGACCAATATTACTTTTGGCCCGTCCTGTTACAAAAGGAGAATATTTGGTTCTTCGAAGTATTTCAAAAGGTGCACTTATTTTAATATTTTGTAATATTACTGGACAGTCTATTTTTCTATTTACTAACTTAAATAAGAATACAAAATCTCTTCGTTCTTTCAAACTAAGTAATTTGAAGTGTTTGAGTCGGTCTTGATAGGATGGTAGGGGTTTCGCTACGTTATGTTGATAACTCAAACGCCAAAGGAAACGTTTTTGGACTCTTTCAATACGTTGTACATAAACATTGTAATAGGGGTTCCATATAGGACTGTTATATTCTAGGCCCTCTCTGACTAATGTATTGTACTGTTACGTGTCAGGAGTTCGAGAAAATTCCAGAATGTCCACAAAGACTACAGTGTAATCGTCAATCCACAATTACACTACGTACACACCAAAACACTACGCATGTAAGTACTCGTAAACACGGTCGTCGATCGTTGTATCGCCCGTAGAAATCACTTCGTGCCTCCGTATTCCAATCCTCGCTGGTATCGCTCGTATCGCTTGTACTTCCCGGTTGCGTCTCCGAAATTAGAATGCATTGCCACGCAGTCAACCGAGTGCCCTTTTTATAGCACTTACTCCCACCAAACATGCCATTCTAGAATGTTCCGGCAGTTGTTAGAATAAGGTTCTAGTACGTTCCTTGCAATCGACTTTCGACCTTATGACTGATGTCATAAGGTAGAAGCGTCGTGGCGCGTACTGCCGAGACGGTCGCGTCAAGGCTGCTTCTATTGTTATCTTGACTTGAAAACATCGTGAGGAAACCTGCATGCCGGAGGGTTCGCAAAATCTCAAAGGTGTAAGAAGTCTACCAATCCGCACTTGGCCAGCGTGACCTTAACCTTCTCATTCTGAGAAGAGACCCGTGCTCAATAGTGGACCATGATGGGTTGAGATGATGATGATGATGATGTTTCCTAGCCAAATGGCAAAAAGCCGAACCCTTATAGATTCGTCATGTCATGTCTGTCTGTCTGTCCGCCCGATTGTCACAGCCACTTTTTTCCGAAACTATAAGACATATTTATATTATTGAAACTTGGTGAGTAGTCCGGGAATGGCTTTAAGATTTTCACACAAAATTAGATGAAAATAATAAATTTTGGGGGTTCCCCATACTTAGAATTCAAATTAATTTTTTTTCATCAAACCCATACGCGTGCGGTGTCTTTGAATGGCTTATTCCGCAAATCCCCATTGGAAGTCCCATAGGTCTTCAAAAATGATATTGAGGTTGCTAATATCTTTTTTTCTAAACTTAATAGTGTAGTAGATCCACACCAGAACTTCTTGAAATTGTAGTGCTTTTATATTATATAATTATGTAATGAAAGTATTGCTGAACAAACAAAAAAAACATATAAATACGGTCGAATTGAGAACCTCCTGCATTTTTGAAGTCGGATAAAACGTATTATAATTATTATTATTACGTCTTCGGATTTTTGTATTCAAAAGTACTTTATTAAATTACGTCATAATCTAACCAACGGGAAAAAAAATTCCCGTTGGTCAGATTGGTCTGACCATCAATCTGACCAGTGGGAATAACGAACAAAAACGATGGCTGCGATGCTAATTATCGCTCTCTTGCAGGCGACTTTTTGCAAAGGAAAAAATGCGCATATAGGTACAGATTCTTAACCTTACCAGCTATTATCTTGATGCTATTTATTATAACTAACTTTTTACAAAAAGATAACCGACTTCAAAGTGGAGATAACTTCAAATCAGTCGCCAGGTGTCGCTCCAATTTGTAAGGGATCACACGACAAGCACTACCTTTCAAACAAAAAAGAATCATCAAAATCGGAACACCCTGTCAAAAGTTTTGAGGCAATGAGCATAAATTAAATTCACATTATTGAGAATAACTAAAAAACTGACCGTCAGATGTCGCTCAAATTTTTATGGGACCAGACGGCATTCTACCACAGGTATGTTACCAGGTCAGACTAGCAGAATAGCAGCTAGAATCAACTCAGTTCATAATATGTAAATTGTAAGGTCATATAATAGGTCTGATTTGTGAACAAACACAATACAGAATATGTCTATGAGTTTGTAGTGTTATTATTATTTAACAGGTACCTAACAAGACGAGAAAAACCAAGAACACATCCACCCAGACTAGGAACAGAGATTTGTATCCGTCATTCAAATTTCCGCGTCACTGGGAATCGACTTCGGGAGCCAGAACGACAGTTCGACAGTTCCGTTGCATACGGGTCGTCGAATTATGGATCCTTAACACCCCTTTATAAGCTTGACCTATGAAACCGAAACGTTCAGTAAAATTTTCGACAATTTCAAGAAGTCAGATTAACTTGAAAATTTGCACAGAGGTCTGGGGCAGATGACAATACAATATTGTCACAAACATGGCCAAATAGCACGATCAGTATTGGCTCAAAACAAGTTGACTCTTTAACTTAACGGGTTACGGCAATGTGGCTACATTTTATTGCTCGCATTACTTAAGTTAGCTTATACAAGGTGTTTCTAGTTGTTGAAAGTATTCATTTATGTTTTTGTTTCGTATTTTACTTTTTCATCAGAGGATAAAATATATTTTTTGTGTTTTTCGTTTATTCAATTCCGAGCGGCATTCCCTAAGGAGTCGCGACTCACAGGTTGAAAAACTCTATTATGCATGTTAGAACCATCTTTCTGATCAGAGATTGGCAAAATATTCATGATAACAGATACAGAATACAATAACATTTCGAGGCTCAGTAATGCCCCCGCGAGCGCATTTTGAGAAAAGTTAGACAGTTCTTGGTCGGAGCATTTCCGTTCCTCTAGATCAGCAGGTGTCACACTTTTCTGACTAAGGGCTGCACAATACTGCACAGGGAACCTTTATACCTGTATGGACACCATGGGGACAGCTGCTTTCTGTGAGTGCCCGCATGAAATACCGTTTTCTATACTCTTTCCCCCGTCGCTTCAACGATACCATTTCCGATCCTGTGAAGTTCATTGTAGATTGACGACGAGTATTTTAAATGTTTTAAGTAAATTTTGCTGACTAGCTAAATTGAACTGTGACCACACGTTATAAAGTGGTTTTCAGCGGGGATTGTCAATTCCATATCCTCGCCGACACAAGTACCCATAGACTCAGACCAATATACTATAGACGGAACGCCGGGAACAAAAGAGTGAAGCCAGCAAACAGTCAGCCTAGCCTTGTAATATACACGGCGGCACTCACACAAAAACGACTTTTGTGTTCTAAATAATAAAAAATGAATGAAGCTTTGTGTTCCAAAAATAAAATTTAAATTTGTTCTAGTTCAAACTGTCAACATAGGGCATTCTATTGGTTTCAATGTGTGCTTTCGGCTTACTTTTGCCAGTTTCACTCTTTTGTTCACGGCGCTCCATCTATAGTTTATTGGTCTGAGCCCATAGATGTAACAGTTATGAGTAGGCATCGATACATTTTCCTTTGTTCCAAACTGTACATTGACCTCAATGATCCATCGACCCGGAACCATACAAATGACGGAAATATCCACAATTGAGATTTAATTGATTTATAATATCCTTGGCCTCGTATATTAATCGACTTGTGAAGTTTTAATAATATGGTATTCAATATTCCTTGATTACTCGATTAATTTCATCATCATCATTATTAGCAGATTGGGGACTTAACTAATTAATCGACTTTCAAAAAAGAAGGTTCTTAATTCGACCGTAGGTATATCGTATACAGTATGCTCTTTTTTATGACTTTTCAGCCGATGACGGCATCTCAAAGAATTCGAGGCGAAATTTCGAAAATTGTAAGGGCGACTAGTATGTTTGTTAGGGTTCTCATTTCATTAGTATATTAAAGCATTACAATTTCATGAAGTTCTGGTTAATGAGTTTTGAGGACGGACGGTCTTAGTACGCAATGATGCCAATTTAAAATTGTTAGAGCTCTTTGCATTTTTATGAACAATTAAGATTAAAATCAAATGTTGTAAGAATAATATTTACGACAATGTTTTGACTTCTAATTGTGGCAGTTAACTCATAGTTTACGTTCAAACATAGTGGAGGTAGTCTAGTACGCAAATCACGCTAATTAAATCATTAGTCATTACATTTATGCAAGTCTAAATTGTTTATGTTAATAAAATTACCCTCTTGCTACACAGTGGCGCCACCTTTATTTAACGTTTTTCTATGAACACTTTTTAACAAACAGAGACTGTTATATTGTCTTTAATTTCCATTTTAAATATATTCTGTGTATAGATTTAGATTAGTTGCACTTTAGAATTTTCAACTAACTTCAAAAAAGGAGAAGGTTCTAAGGAGACCCTCAAAGATTAGGCACGGATTTCTGTGAATATAATTAATGTGATTCGCTGTCCAGGCCGCCCGCTCCTGGAATTCGCTCCCAGCCGATATAAGAAGACCAGCTAATAAGTTGACACTTAAAAGAAGACTCCGGACACACTTAACGGACTGATATTTTGTTAGTCATAAGTCGTAAGCTCGTCATCTCTTACATATATTTAATAATAATTGTATGTATGTATAATGTGTATGTATTAATTTAAGTATATATGTGTATATATGTGTTTAGATACGTTATCTATGTACTTAATTTATGTTTGTAGGTATATTATGTAGACATGGTATAATGTATTTTATTTAGTACCGCTCATCGTGTTTTTTCTGCTTAGCCCAAAGGTTGGCTGGTAGAGAATGCAATTAGCATTAAGCCCGCCTTTTGTACCGTTATGTAACGAATAGTGGTCAATAAAGTTTAAATAAATAAATAAATAATAAAATATAATTTCTTATTGTCGATAATTTAAGTTTGTTTTATGTTAATATGTAGGCATTGTATATGTAGATAACTTCCAAATTTATTAATTGACGTTATCAATAACCCCATTATGTGCGCACGAAATGTTTAGGCACGAAAATCGTAGTTTTAGTACCTATATAATACTTTTATTGTACTTACATGATTTCAGGAAAATTTTCGTTTATGATATAATATATTTTTATAGCTTGCCCAAAGTTTATGCTTCAGTCCTCCACGCGGTAGGTACCTAATTGGTCACAGACATGCTAGTTTTACATAAACCAATTCATGCTAATGAAAACTCTAGGGAGCTGAAAAATAAAAATATTATTATTCGTCTACGTTTTATGTTAAACTTTTATATAATATACTTATCTAAAGCTTTTTCGTTACAGAGTGACTAACTTACAGGCAACGCACAGCCAATAAACTAAAGAACGCAAGAAGCTGGGAATGAATGTTCCTTGGGAAGTGCAGATTACTAAGAGAGAATTTTATAAAATTGCCTTCCTAAAGGTATTATATAGGTATAAAAATGTATAATAGGTATAAAAAGGGAACAAACTGGAATAAAAATTACACGTGGGTCAACCCGCGAGAGTACGGCTAGTGTATGTACATTTTCCCTTCTTCTACTTATAGTACCTACTTATCTTAATTTGACAAATTAAGTATCGTTGGGAGTACTTTTATTGTTCGTTGTATGTTGCTCACGTTGTACACGCTCGTTGACGTCACGTTAAACTTAATGTGGTGCCCTCTAGAGGATAAAAGTTTTTAATTAACTTAAAATATTTTGCATGATGTCACATGGGTTTCAAATGGAAGAGTTGTATAAAAATATTTATAATTCTTTAAAAATATCATAAAAATATGTAGCTTGTTATTATATTGTAAAATCTTGTAGGACTTTAAACGAAATTCAACATGCACCAAATTAAAAAAAAATATCAGAGACCCACTCTGCTTTAGAAATTCGACCGTATTTCCATTTGTCAAGCAAACCCTATTTATATGTCGGAGACACTAGTCAGGATGGTGGTATAATGCTCCGATCATCAGGTTGTAAGGTGTAAAATAAAACACAGTGGGCGTTCAAATGTCTTGTTAACAGCCCCGGATCTTCATTTTTTTTTAGGCGGGGCAAAAACTGAAAAATGCCGCCCCGCCTAAGTACTTATGTTTATTTTCATCTTTATCATCCATATTATAATTCCAGCTATCAGATGTCCACAAATTGCTTGAAATTTGGACAAAGCCTACTTAGGCCTTCCGGAAACAATGCATCCATCATTGTTCATAGTTTCTGATAAATCTTGGATCACGCACAAAAAATTGCATTTTTTGTCTTAGAAAATAAAAGCCAAGATCTTTTAACCCTTTCGCAATTAGCCAATTTCGCAATTAGCCAATTTTGTACCACATAGGGTCAACTCACACCGAGACGAGACGCGACGCGACGCTGCGCGCAGTCTTTCAAAGAGCGGCTCAAAAAAGAACTTTATTTTCTACACGAAAAAATACACATTTCATTGTGAGAATTCAGAATACGTTGCTTCATGCAGCGCTGCCTCTCGTGACGCCTCGCGGCGTAGCGTGGTGCATCGCTACGCAGCCGTGCATCGTCGGTACGCGCGGCGTGCAAGAGCCGCGCTGCGCCTCCCAACGCCGCGCAACGCCGCGAGGCGCAGCCGAGGCCGCCGCCTTCCGTCCAGACTTCGTGGTGAATTGATGCGGTTCGGTCGAGTGTGCGAGTGAAAAAATGAAAATATAATGATAGACTGGGATCTTGGTATAATCTGACTTCCTGTAGAAGAGAAAGAGCACGTGGCGAATGAAGACACATTCCGCTGCGCCGCACGTCTTCTCGCTGCGTCGCGCGCGCGACGTCTCGCTGCGCAGCGAGGCGTCGTGTTGCCAACGATTTTACGATGCACCTCGCGCCATTGAGATGCGTCTCGCGGCGGCGCGCGGCGCAGCGCGAAATCACTGGCCTGGCTCAGGTTGCTCTTCGCACATCGATAAACATGGTGAAGTTGGCACTGTAAAATCTTGATCCATTTGATCGAGTAAAGTGCCAGAAACATCCTCTAACTCAATATCAACTTCGGAAGTTGCAGCAGATACTGACGGGTTACCCCTCTGCGAAGCCAATTTTTCATATTATCTGCACATTGTTTTCCCTGCAACTCCTTATATTTAGCCTTTTTCCACTCCTTATAGATTTTTTCTTGGCACACTCATAATTACAACCTGTAAACAAAAATACCTAATGATACAGAAGACCGAGGATTATAATCAGCCGCTATGTGTTGCCTTTGCGGACTATGAGAAAGCCTTCGATTCTATCGAGACCTGGGCGGTACTAAATTCTCTCCAGTGGTGCCGAATCGACTACCGGTATATCGAGGTGTTGAAGTATTTATACACATCAGCCACTATATCCGTCAGAGTACACGACACAGCAACGAACCCCATTCAGCTGCAGAGAGGTGTCAGACAAGGGGACATTATATCCCCAAAACTGTTCACCACTGCGCTGGAAGACATGTTCAAGCTGATGGAGTGGAAACGACGTGGCATTAATATCAATGGCGAATACATCACATACCTGCGGTATGCCGACGATATAGTAATTTTGGCGAGATTCATGGAAGAACTTAGTACAATGCTCGGGGACTTGAACAGCGCCTTACAACGGGTGGGTCTTAAGATGAACATGGACAAGACGAAAATCATGTCGAATGCCCATGTCACGCCCGTACCGGTCGTTGTTGATGGCGCTGCACTCGAAGTTGTAGACGAATATATTTACCTGGGACAAGTGATCCAAATGGGTAAGTCAAACTTCGAGAAAGAAGTCACTCGTAGAATGCAACTCGGATGGGCTGCGTTCGGGAAATTACGTCACATCTTGTCGTCCAAAATACCTCAGTGCCTGAAGTCGAAGATGTTCGAGCAGTGTGTGTTGCCAGTGATGACATACAGCTCCGAGACGTGGTGCTTTACGATTGGTCTAATCCACAAGCTCAAAGTCGCGCAGCGGGCTATGGTGAGAGCTATGCTTGGTATTTCTCTACGTGATCGAATCAGAAATGGGGAGATCCGTAGACGAACGAGGGTAACCAACATAGCTCAAATAATTAGCCGGCTGAAGTGGCAATGTCCAGCAGTGGACGCAAAAACGCTGATGGATGGATGGGTGGATGGATTTAGGCATATTGTTTGGCTGAACCGATTTTGATACGGTTTTCAGCGTGTTTATCAGACTAAGGAGAAGGATTTAGGAATATTAACCGCGTTTAACTGAACCGATTTTTACTTTTCGGCGTTAAAGTCGGTTCTATTTTGCTAAAAGTTATGAACTATGCCTACGCGCGTCGCGAATAATAAAATGTTCGTGCAGCACGTCTCACTCCACGCTCAGGGTGTCGGTCAAGTTGATATGGGCATGAAATTCCTGTGCTTGTACTATTATTTATTCCGTGGTCAAAGTTAAATAAATGAAGAGTTGTCCATTGGTCCGTGAAGTGTGAATTTGGCCGCCCCCTGAATTTGCCGCCCGGGGCATGGGCCCCGGCTTGCCCCCCCCTAGATCCGGCCCTACTTGTTAATGATTTGAATTAGGTTTCAGGTTACACAGTTCGATTTAAATTGATTAAAGCTTTTAGGTTATGTTAAAACGTGGTACGACTGAAATACACTTAGAGAAACGTTACGCCGTCGGGCATAGGTACAACGCAGTATAGGATTTTTATTACACTAGTTAACTTAATGCGACCGTTCAGTTCGACGTCTCTCGATAAGTTAGAAAAGTAGACTAGATTGAGTGGCCTTTTATAACACATGTCCAAACAGAAAACACATAGGTGGCTCCACTGTGCTCAACTGAAAGTCAGTATAACAACTAGATTAATTTCTGCACACGGAAATAAAATAGAATAAAACTTTTATTTACTTTGATTTTAATCTAATTTAATTTCCGTCTCCGACATATACATTGAAGCTTTGAACGTAATAATTTTAAACGTCCTGACATGAGTCATACGCATCGCAGTGTGCATAAAATACCTACCCAATACCCTACTACATTAAATTACCTTAAAATTGTAGAGTAGGTAATTAAGAAATGAGTGAACAGTAATATTGTTATAATACCTGACATTTTAATAGTTAATAATACCTAGACATTCATCTGTTGTGGTCATTCATCTGTTAGTTACTGCCTGTCGAATTGAGTGCAATGATTGGTCCAATGTCCGACAGCGCCTCTCTTCATTTCAAGGTCAAGTTGGTTTTACTATAGCAGACGTTAGAACATTTCTTGGTAAGTTTTTTCGTAAGTCTCGGACTGGAGGTAGGGACTTTTAGTGCTAGTTTAGTACATAGTTATAACGATAAATTGCATCAGTCCCCAGTTAATACAATCTCTAACGGGCGTAAACAAGTATTCATTTTTTGTTATTGTGAGATAAGCAAATAATATTATTGTGTTTACAACGAAGATTGCCAGTTACTCCGCCTTTGACCCGGAGTTGGTGATAAATTTAGAACGAAACTGTGCGCATTCGCTTGAAAATGATCCGGATAATGTACAACGCAAGAGGTTATCTTACAAGACAAAGGACACGTTTGATCTAGGTTTTAGACTTTGATGTTTTAAATATCTAGATGGAACATCGAATCCGCGCAAACGTGTCAAAAAATTGTGGCTAACTGTTAGCCATAATTATTATTTCTATATCATTACGCACACGTAGACAATTGACGAACGTGTAAAACATCGCCTGCACATGCTTGATAATGTTGCCTTGTTTTTTTTTGTTTTCATTATAGGGCGACGCTCAATCTAGACATTTAAAACATCAAAGGTTTTAGATGAATTTTATATCTAAAAGTTTTAACACAGTTTTTATACTCGTCATTATCGCAACACGTAACTTTCCCAATGCTGGGCACGGGTTTCCTCTCAAAATGTGAGGGGTGCCGTAGTCCACCACTCTGGCCAAGTACGGATTTTGCGATTATAGAAAACTCTCAAGTATGCAATTTTTTCACGATGTTTTCCTTCACAGAAGTGATAATGAAATTCTAATACGCACATAATTTTTGAAATTATAATTGGGCATTCTGAATATTGAAATGAAACTCTTAACCTTATTTATGTAGGTAGCAATTATGCGTAGCGATGTAACAAAATCGTATTTTTTCGCCAGTTATCCTCAACAAGTAGTTTTTCCAAACATTGCCATCTATGACTTATTCATAAGTTTACCATGGCTTGATTTCATTAACTGATATACCCTTATACGTCTCGTTTTCAAATAATAGCCAACTATAAGGCACGAGCCCTCTTTATAATTGAATTTCAGTACAAGTAATGCTACTTCCGTACAATTCCATACCTACTGGTATACCTATGTTATATTCAGGACGGGCCACAGGCTAAATAATAATAATGTTTTAATTGTGTTGTGTCATTTTCACAAACTTCGAGTGGTACATGGTGTTCTGCTCAGTTCTTTGCTCATGAGACGAGATGAGATGGTTTTCTGTTCATGTAGTGAACTGCGTCTTGTCAGAAATGTTCGATCGCCTATGCTTATTACATTTCTGCCATACCTACCTATTTTTTTTAAACTAGTACACAACCTAGGGTTGACATTTCGTAGAAAAGCAGTAACTTCAAAAATGAAAAATAACCTTAAGAAAAACTTAAAGAAATTTTATACAAATTCTTTTTTTGGTTATTTTTATTCTACCTTTGTAAAACAAGTTTTAGTCTATTTCGCCCCAAAAATTGATCGATGTTCATCGGCAAATTGTCCATGACCTGAACTTGACGTTTTCTTGCCTAGAAATAAATGGCCGATTGAGTGACGTGAATTCGTTTCGTTCTGCCAATGCTTCACTGTAGGTGTGTTTCAGTCCCAGTTAATATTAAAAACGAGTTGAATTTATTACCGACTTTCAACGGCTCGCGGCTACGCCCGCATTGATATGGAAATTGACACAATTATGTCATAGAAATAAGTCAACTTCAAAGCAAAAATATAAATCTTCCATCTAAATTACTCCGCAGAAAATTTAAAAAATGCGGTTTTAACACTTGTCGTTATTGTAAGAAAATATGAGTGTTAAATTTGGAATTTCTTGCTCTATTTGCCATGGGCTTTGATATTTCATTACATAACAAAATTACCCTATTTAATTTCTACCGCTAAATTTCGTCATAAACAAGTCTCCGGTACGATCGATGCGCTTATTTGCTTCGTTTATTGTGATGTGTATCTACCGCCGTCCGGGCTTATGCGGTTCGCTTTTAATGTAGGATTTTTTAAGTCAAGACAAGAGTGGAAAGGTTTTTGTAAGTTAGCGAACTTTAAAATATAAGGAATACATTGCAGTTTGCAGCCTAATTACCTGATTTAAGTAATAACCTTTAAGTTTAAAAAGACAATCGGGGAGATAAAAATATTATATGGGTATAATAAGAAATTAAATTTACTAAAAGTTGATACAATACTAAACAATAGTTATAGCGGGTGGCAACCCTAATCACGGGATTCTGGATCCCGGATACGGGCGGTTGATAAATTTTTGATTTTATCAGTACAATCCCCCAAATTCGTAGCTGCCGCTACGAGGCAGGTTTTATGTAAATAGGAGTCGCCAGCCCGCGAGAATGGTCGTATTATCAGAATTTTAAATATAGAAAATATCATAAAAATATCGCATAAAAATCCGATATTGAACGCAACTTCATATTCATGTATTATAATTCAAGGCATGAAACTGAATTATGAGCTATTTCGTTCACTGAAAGGTAGGTATTTTTATTAAATATTATGCCGGGACACGCTTCGTATGAACAGGTATCTAAACTGCTTTGCGCCACCGCCACCGGTTTGTGAAAGAGTTCCTCATTGTCTAAAGATCTAAATAGACGATATTATCTTTTAGGTGCAGCTCAATTTTCTAACGAACGTAATGGTAAATAATACCTAGGTACTTTTCACACCTGTCACATATTTTTTCGCTTCAAATAAATTTGAGTTTTTTCAATAAGATAAGTTTCAAAATTATTTCTTATCGAAGTCTTTCGATTTAGGAACAATTTATTCCTATTTAAATAATATTAGTATACCTACGAGTAAGTCAAATAAATTATTCTTCAGTTCTACCTAAGTTTCAACACTATAATTTAACTATAACAAGCGGAACCGACGGCTTTCCGTGCCTTTCGAAGTACGGAAACGCTCAAGAAATTTTGCTACTACCGGTCACTCATCCAACTACCGACCGCGCCCGCAGTTGCTTAACTCAGTTGACCACTTAGGATCGACGCAAGCCACCGGGTTATGACTCTATGAGCGCTTCGGTTGAGGTAGTTCTATAGTTAGGCCCCGGCAGGATTGTAAATTGACCGGCAGGAATTCAATCATGTATCTAAATCATGTTATGTTAGTAGAAGACAAATTGTTTCGGATCTTACAGGAAAAAATCTTTTTCACATTTCGCAAACGACGTTACAGACGAATTTATCAGGCAAGGAAGTAAGATATTTTTGTGTTTAATGTTTGGTAGGATAATGAGTTTGCCCGCGGCATCCCCGGTCCCCGGCCTTTGAATTGAAAATGACAAAATGCCGTTAAAATAAACCTACAGGAATGTATTATGAATATTCTTTATATTTAATAATTTGTGCGTTTGAAAATAATGAAAATAATGCGTTTTAAGGATTAAAATGTCACTTGCTACAAACGGTGAAGGAAAACATCGTGAGGAAACCTGCATGCCGGAGAGTTCGTAAGACTCAAAGGTGTGTGAAGTCCGCCAATCCGCACTTGGCCAGCGTGGTGGACTAAGGCCTTAACCTTCTCATCCTGAGAGGAGACCCGTGCTCAATAGTGGGCCATGATGGGTTGAGATGATGAGATGAATAATATTATTAATATATTTACTACCTACTGGTATTAAAACTATTCAATGTTTCCAAGATCATAAACTAACTGCATCGGATTAAACACGAAAAATAGCAGATAGAGTTACTTTCGCATTTTTAGAACGAAGTTCGTTATCGCACGGTGCGGATGGAAGCTAGGAAATGAAAAGTGTAAGATTTTTGCGTGACGGAAAAAAGAGAGTAAGTATACTATTGGATGAGCCCTAGATGCGCGCTTATAAATCAATCAGTATTAGGCAATGAGGGTAAAGGCGTGTGAATTCGCCGCTAGAGGCGCTAGTGTAGAGTGAGGTCTGGCTGTCAGTGCCACAAACTTATCTGACCCGGTAAGAAGGGCGCTACTGTCTTTGTCTGACAACAGTATAACATTTGCATTAGTTCCAATTTTGGCCACCGGGTCAGATAAGTTTGTGGCACTGTCGCTTCTCACTTGTCTGAATATCACTTGTCACTGTTTATGTATGGGTGGGCTTTGACAGCAGGACCTCACTCGCCGGTGACGCCAACTGGTGAGTACAAAAACGGCGACCCTCATTGGCCAGCATGGTAAACTATGGCCTTAACCTTCTGATTATGTGAGGAGATCTGAGCTTAAAAGTGGGACCTGATGGATTGAGATAATGATAACATCCTATGTTACTGCAGTCATTGCATGGTAGTTTAAGTTAGTAGCCACAGCCCAAGTTGTGTATCTATATTCGTCGGAAAGGCTTTGTCATAATTTACCATCGAATTATGTGGAACATCTGGTAAAAATCATAGGTCTCAAAGTTCTTGAGCTCCCTTTACAGTCGGAAAATTTCATTATATTATGGTAACATTGAACGCTGCACTAGCGACGCCGTCTACTGAAAAGTTGGTGGCACTATAAGTTCCAATCGAGTGTTCCACGATACTCAGGCATTTTAATAATATTAGTAAGGTTTTATTATTATGTATGGACGCGTGTTGTTTTTGATTATGTGATGCAGTTCATTTTGCCCTATGTTTCACAATGATTCGATATTTCCTTTTGTTTAGCAAAAAAAATCTTTTCGTCCTTGTACATTACAAATTATACATTTTAGCCTTTTGCACTTCATACGGAACTCCTATAAATTTTACTGTACTAAATTTCACACTCATCTAAGCGCGAAATATTCCTAACAAGGTGTAGGTACTAAATCTTCACATAGAATCATTAAATATGCTGTCTTGTAATACAATACGGAGTATAAATTACAGAATATAATAATAACGTTAATATTTGTGCTTTGTTTTCAAAAGACGTAGTACAGAACAAGTCGTATGGATGGCATTTATCGCACTCACGCAAAAAAAGAAGCAACAATAAATTGCATGTCAGTAAGTTGTTTGTCGTGGTTTATGTTGTTGCTTTGAGTGATTATTTTGTACTAAAATGCCAAAAACTATTCATAGTCGTAAAAAAGGGACATAGTTAATGTACTAAAATAACATGTATTTCCTTTAAAATAATATTTATTCCCATAAATTTTATCAAGCTAGACCAAATTACCAAGTACATACTTTATTCTTGTTACAAACGTTCGTACATGCCAAGATTAATTTTCTTGGTAATTGCGTTATCTTATAAAAGTCGCGCGTTAGAACATTTAGGTGCAAATTAGGTACTTTGTTCTACATAGTATATTGCAGAAAGCAGACTTAATTAAATAAAGTGGTAATAGGATGAAATAAATTAAGGCCAGATATAAGTATGTGTATGCTCATAATATTCAATTAAAATTAAATTTAATAATAATTGCTAGAAACACGTTCGTTGTGTTGTATTTACAAGTTTTACCCGAACTCAAATATCGATAGATACACATGATAAAACTGTAACCGATCGATTCCTGTACTATGTACAAAATAATGAAACAATGTAGGTATCTAAACCTACATAGTTTCATTATTTTTATACCAAATTCATTTTAAATATCACGATTCAATGTTTGGCACTACTTATAATTTATGTATACTGTCAGATTCAATGTAGTAGAACTCAGATCCGACAATATTCAGAGACATTCGACCTAGTACGTATGCAAGTACATAAAATAACCCTTCTATTAACTTAGTGACTTATTTTTATTGCAAGATAGACCAGCTTCTAAAAATTTTTGCCCATACTCCTTTGGCAAAAGCCAAAATTGGCCAAGAGCAAGTAGCATTAAATATATTACTCCTACGGAACCCTTCATGGGCGAGTCCGATTCGTACTTGGCCAAATTTGAAATTGGTAATAAAACATTTTTTTTGTTAAGTGAAGTTTAACGCAACATAATTATCTCCCAGTGAAAGTTCAATAAAAATCCGTTCAGCCGTTTCTTAGATTAGAGTGCACAAACAGCGATCAGTTTTATTATACAGGGTGAACTTTTAAACAGTATTGATAATTAGATATATGTATGGAATAGATAGAAGATGATGAAGATGGAATAGATTGAAGCGCTCATAGCCCGGCGGCTTGCGTCGATTGTGAGCGATCGACAAAGTTAAGCAACAGCGGGCGCGGTCGGTAGTCGGATGGGTGACCGCTAGTGGCAAAAATTTCTTGAGCGCTTCCGTGCTTCGGAGGGCACGTAAAGCCGTCGGTCCCGGTTGTTATCGATAGATAGCAGTCGTTAAGCCATGTCGGAGGCCTTCGGGCGGCTTGAAAACTTTCGACACTGGGTTGGCCACTAACCCCTCCACCAACCCGCATTGGAGCAACGTGGTGGAGTATGCTCTAGGCCTCCTCAATAATGAGGAGAGACCCGTGCTCAGTAGTGGGCCATTAGTGGGTTGTAGCTTAGATAGAAGATAGATAGATATAGATAAATAAATAAGTGCCATCGTCAATAATCGAACCAGGGATCCTTCGCTGAGCAGTCAGGTCACTAGCAGAGTATCATAATCGCATTACGTAGGTATACTATCTAAATATTTGACGCCCACCCAGGTAGTTGTAGTTGGGGCTGCGGCTATTGGTTTGTGATTACACACCTAATTAATTGACCAATAACTCCAAGGTTAGATAGAACAGAACGACGTGTGTCAACACTACCGAGGTTAAAATTATACCTGAGTTGCTGAGCATTTGGAATTGCCTATACTGGCTAAAAAACCTGCGTTTAGAATTCAATTTGGCTTGTAAGCAAAATTTATTTAGGGCATTTTTAACTAACTTCAAAAAAGAAGGACGTTCTCAATTCGACTCTATAATTATATTTTTTTCTCTTTTATGTGTGTTACCTCATAACTTTGCACTTGGTTAACCAATTTTGATCTTTTTTTATTCATTAGGTCCGAACTGGGCCAATTTAAATTTGAGCGACATCTGACGGGCAGTGCCTCTATTATGAGTTGTTGTAGGTTTTTTTTTGTTTTCATTGTAGGGCGACGCTCAATCTAGACATTTAAAACATCAAAGGTTGCTAAATATTTTGTTGATCTCGCAAGTTCAAAATTTCATTATTTTCATCTCTGCGTTCGGTTGCGTGAATCATTTGCCAAGCAAAATAGTGCCTAGCCATGATTTTGTTTAAATATACAGCAATATTTAATGACATTTAATTTCGATAGTGACTTTTCACCTTAGAAAATAGCGTGAGTGCCGTAACTACTACGGGTAACGTAATTTACTATAGCATCTGTCAAATTTGTGACTCGTAATACCAAATTGTAAGTAAAACATGACCGCAAGTACTGTAGTTAATAGAGTTATGCGCATTTACTATTAAAGCAGCGTTTTCACGATAGCATCAATAGTAACGTCCTTTGCGTTTACTACAACAACTCATAATAGAGGTACAGATTTTAAAATATTTTCCATATTGCGTATTTAATTTAAAGTTGTTACGTCGTAACTTGTAAATAGGTGGTCTTTTTTATTCGAAAGCTGTTGCTTGTCGTCTAATCCCATATACATTTCAGCGACATCTGACGGGTAGTTTTTGAATTATCTTTACTTATCAATTTTGAAGTCCGTTATTTTTTTGTAAAAAGTTTTTTAGTTTCTTTAGTTTCTTATATAAGTACCCTGACATAGTAATGAATGACCTGACTGAATGTAAAGGACATGTAAAATTGTAATTTTTAATATTTATTGAATGTAATTTGATTTGATATGACATAATGCAATTTAATTTAATATTATTTAATGTAAATCTAATGTAATTTAATGAAATATAATATAATGTTTATTGTAAATTATTGTAATGTCATACTAACATAGGATAAGATATACTAACAAATTTATATGAGATTTATATCTTGAAAATAAAATTATTATTATTTAGGGCACAATGTATTTTTTGATGGGTGATTTGCCCAAAATATTGCCAATGGTTCACTAGTCTAGTCTAGTAACGAGTTTTCCGGTCCGATACGACCGCACAATTTACACTAATCTGTTAATTTGGTTTAGTTGGAAACAGCTGTTCTAGTTTATAGATGGAGCTAACCGAATTTCTGTCTCTACTTTCTTCCTCTGCCTATATTAGTTTACATACTGGGAGCTTGTGACTTGTGATAGTCAAATGGTTTTCATGTTGGTCTCCCGAATATTTCTCATTTTAAAAAGTTTTGCGTAATAGAAATTTATAATTTTGTTTGTGAGAATTAAAACAGGGCGATGTAAACTTGGACATCTGAGAGAAAGAAGATAGAAGCGCAAAGAGTTATTTACAGACGCAATTTCTTCACACATTCTCCCGGTTGTACCATTAAATAAGAGATGTAAAATACTTTTTTAGAAGCGAACATTTTAGTCCTCAAGGGAAGCAACCCATCTATGACCTACTTAGAACACTCGTACTAGCAACTTAATGTTAGCTGGATTAGGTCATCAGGTATGGTCAGGTAATTAACAAATAACTTTTAAATAAGTAACAACTTAATTTTTTAACTTTTATTGTGCACACTAAACATTTTTAACGGGCTTTAAAAAGGAGAAGATTCTCAATTCGACTTTATTTTTGTATTTGTGTGTGGTATGTTATGTAAATTTTGCACTGGGTGAATCGATTTTGATAATTCTTTTTGTTTTCGACAGGTAACAAGGTTCAATTCTTTTCCCATATATTATTTAAGCAATATATGAAGGAAAATTTTTAAGGGATTATTTGGTAAGATACTTAATAGTTAGTTACGTAAAAAAATGTTACTTAAATAACCTTTAACATCCTTGTCGTTTTACATATTTTTATGTCTAGACTTCACTACATAGTATAAAACAAAGTCGCTATTTTTGTCCGTCTGTTTGTTTGTCTGTATGCTTAAATCTTTAAAATTACGCAACGGATTTTGATGCGGTTTTTTGTAATAGGTAGAGTGATTCAAGAGGAAGGTTTTTATGTATAATACATGCATATATTCCCACGAGAACGGGATCCACGCGGGTGAAACCGCGGGCGGGCCGCTAGTTTATTATAATGTAAATTTAATGACAGCCGTTGCTCATACAAGTTTAATAACTAGCATGTCCTTCAGCGAGACCTTAACGACTTGTGTTTAATGGATTGTTTATTTTATATTATACTAATTTTGCCCTCGGCTTTGCCCGCGAGAGAGGTAACGTAAGAATACCTGTAGGAATATTGGGAAAATTAAATGTGCCTTTGTGTGAAACGATTGAATCACTGACGGTGCCGGCCACCCCTTCTTTATTTCAATAAAAACAAAAACATAAATACAGTCGAGGGTACGTTTGTGTAGTTATAATTACCCCCTTTCAGTCGGTTTAGGAATAATTTCCGGGTTAAAAATATCCTGTCTTTTACCAAGGTAAAAACCGTTGGGGAGGAAAGATCCTCGAAAGGAGCGTAGGGCGCCCCCCGACTAGGTGGATTGACGACCTGAAGAAGTCGATGGATTCAAAGCCCTCAAGAGCGGTTAGAGTGGCGCCAGTTAGGGAAGGCCTACTTACGTCCAACAGTGGACATCAAAAGGCTGCTGGATGAATGGATGGATGGATAAAAAATAATTTAACTTTACATTAAATTACTTTGAATTATTATTAGTTTATTAATTTCTGATTGCCGGTCGATTTCCCGTGTTCCTGGTGCACTGTGCTAACTTTACATCTTAGAAGTCACAATTACTCTCTGTTTCCTTATTTCTATAAATGGCCCTAGTGACCACGAGTCCGCATCATTGAGGAGGCCTAGGGCTTATTCAGCGTCACACAATTTCTTCCACGCGTGTTTAACTCGAAAACATAAGCAAATGTTAGTATAATTAAAATTTCAGTGGCTATTTCTAAAATAGCGTGACCATAATCTTATCGTTCGTTCGGTACGTTAAACCAGTTACGATGTGGTTTGATATGCATTCACTGGCGTCCGTGACGTACGTATATAGAAAGGACCCACTGAAAATCAGCGCCGTAGTCTACACTACGGCATCGAGCTGAGTGGGCTCCTTTTTCTAGGCCACTAGACACAGGCGAGCGTGATGTAGCTATACAATAATAGTGTACTTATAATCTACCTTTCTGTATATTTTTGTTGTGTTGTAAAATACGACTGCTAATTGGGGATTGAGTACTAATTGGGAGATTAATGTTACGTTGCGTTCAGTAAATATTAAGTGTATGCTGATATTTTGGCGCAGTGTGTTTTGACCGGGCTACGCAGAAGCAAAGTACGGTTTTTTAATTCTTTGGAGTGAATAGAACAGGCGATAGCAGGATGAAAGATTATGTTTTGATGACGTGAATCTTCGTCTTTTCTCTCAGAACTATTTTTAAATTATAAGCGAATGGTAGGTATGTTAAGTCATGTTAAATACGTTGCAAAATCAGTAAAAGGGGAATGCCCATTTTTGGCCCTAAAATGCACTCAAATGAAATTATGTTGAAAAAAAAAAAGATTTAAAAAAATATAATATGTGCCTATAATATTTCAATATAGGAAGTTTACGTAACATTGCGTTACAATAAAAAGTAATGGAAATGATTTAATAAATATTTTCATTTTTACGTCAATCTTGTTGATTGTTAGTTGTTGCCATCATAACAACATTGTGTCCGATAAAATATTATCGTAGACAAATTCAGTAATAATAAAATGTTTACTTGTCTTGTAATTTTTTAAATATATAATAGTCAACTGAAATCATATAACATGTAAAACCATACATATATTTAACCCTACAGATATAAATTGGACTTGTACTGATCAATTTTATTATTGATTTTTGAAGTAATGGTAACTTCGAAAGTTATTGACGTTTGTCATAAGTTTTGTGTTGGTGTGTCATAAGTTTAAGTGTTTGTCGTAAGAATGTTACAGATTTCCCTATTCTGTCATATACTCGTAGTAACTTAATATTAATTTCTTGCGGGACATACCAAATAAAACAAGCTCGTGCATATTACGGTGAGCATGTAAGGCGTAACGGGTGCTATGAAATAGAGGTATGTTCCCAATCAAGAATGAGGTTTGGCCCTAGTTCTTAAAAATTGCAAGCCGGCATGTAAGTCAAAAAAATCGGCCAAGTGCGAGTCGGACTCGCGCACGAAGGGTTCCGTACCATTATGTATAAAAACGCCAAAAAAATCTGGTCTGTTTATGAAAGCCTCACTTAAATATTTAATTGTTTTATTGTAGCCACATCTTACGCACAACGCCATCTCTTGGACCGAAAGGTAACTAAACTATGTACAAGATTCTAAAACTACTTAAAACCACTTAAATATTTATTTTATTCTGTTTTTTAGTATTTGTTGTTGTAGCGGCAACAGAAATACATCATCTGTGAAAATTTCAACTGTGTAACTATTACGGTTCATGAGATACAGCCTGGACGGATGGACGGACGGACGGACGGACGGACGGACGGACAGCGAAGTCTCAGTAATAGGGTCCCGTTTTACCCTTTGGGTACGGAACCCTAAAAAAGTGTATTTTGTATTTGTAACTCACAAGAATAATTATTTAATTTAGAACTTTTTTTTTAAATAATCTTTCACAAACCAATTCACACTATCATATACTAACAATCTAGCATATTTTTTTTGTGTGCATTTAGGGCCAAACTCTCTATGAGGGATGGGCATTCCCCTTTATCCCCGATTTTAAAACGACTGCCAAATATATCTACGCTTTTTATTTTTTTGGACCTTTATAGCCTTCCGCTATGGAAGCAAAACTATATTTTAGTACTTACTGAATGATTCGTGAGTTTTTGAATAAATTTTACGTTTAAAACGCAGCGTAATATAACGTGAGGTAAGCCGCGTTATACACGTAAAATGTATTTAAAAATATAGTTTTAAACCGTATATTTTTTTTCAACACACTTGCTCGTAAAGTTGATATTTTTTCTTTAGTCTTACGCCCGGAATGCGGTTTATTACACACTAGTGCGTTTTACTTTTCATTGCCGCACTAGTGTTTTTCTTATTCCACTTTTTTTTAATATCCGTAAAGAGGTTGTTACCAAAAGATTTGTTATTTTGTAAATAAATAAACTTGTTGTACTTAGTCAAAATCTGATAAGATAAGATTATACTTCATCTAATTATCTATTAAAGCATTTAAAAAATACAATATTTTAAATCATTAATTACCGTAAATTCTTATTAGAAATACATAATTATTTAGTTTAATATATTGTGGCTGAATGTTCGGTGCCTCTGGACTTAACCTGCGCGCGCATAGTTATTCAACCAAAGATACGGCGCGCGAAAAAATAAACCGCGCCATTTTGTGCAAACATTTGTTCGTTTATAATTTGCTGATTTGTGACTGAAAAATGTCGATACCTAATTGTTTTTTTCCTCGCAAGTGTGTTGAAAAACGTCGTATGATACGCGTGTGCTTTGTTCATTACAGTCTTGGCTCTATTACAGCCCTCGCCTTGCGGCTCGGGCTCAATACCGCCTCGACTGTAATGACCAACTTCGCACACTTGTATCATAATGTACTATTAAATGTCGTGTAAAGTACATACCCTGGCCGATCGTGAAACTCGTGAATGATCGACCGAGATAAGTAAACAAGCGGGCAGTAACTAAACGAATGACCTCTAGCGATTAAATTTGTAGAACATTTCCTTGCTTCAAGGTTGTGAAGTTATTTGAAGGTAAAAATAAGTTATAGTTAAAATAAAACAAAAATATTCAGACTTACCTTTTTCGAGAGATTGCTCTGACAGACAAACATTTAGACATTATTCACCATGGCTTGACTCGTAGAGAATGAAAAAATAAATAATTTAATTTATTATTAGATAATAATTAATTAAATTAATATTTTGAAGTTCGTAAAAATTTATAAGATGAATTGAGTACCTACCTACTTCCTTGTTTTTGAAGTCTATGAAATATTTGAAACAGGTTTTTTATTATTTCTGATTAGAAAGCCAATTTATATATCTAATACTTAATAGTCCTTCCTTTAAAACCGGTCTTCGACACACACACAAACAAACGAACATAAATACACACATGCATGCCCACACATTACACACCTACACGAATATACATATTTGTATCCAACACGTTAATGATCTGAAAACTAGGCAGTGCAGTGGTGAGACAGCGTCCCATGACAGATCGTTATAGTGAAAGCTGAGTCATCGTAGGGTCTGTCCGTATGTTACGGCGTTCGAGCCTCGGGAGACAGCTGATTGATTACCCTACGTCGATGGGTATGACCTAGGACCTTTATGATTCACCTAAACCTACTACCCAGCTAACTAGGATACCTTTAACAGCAAAAATCGACTTAAAAATCGACAAGATCTATATACCTATAACACTATCAACGTAGTTTGAGTCAATTAATTACGCATTGTTGGGATTAATTTTAAAACTACCCGTGAGATGTTGCTTGAAATTATATGGAACCACCCACCATGCACCATCTTTGGAATAAACTGATGTCTAATGGGCGACGATGACCATTTACGAGTATCATCAGATAAGCAGTGTGATCGTTTGTATCTAGCGTTTTAGAATAGAAGAAAAAAAGCACTGGCACTGCAGCACTTTGATTAATTAAGACGGTGGAAGTGGCAATAGGCTGGCTACATCGTTTGAAGAACGGACAACCGGTGGAGTAAAAAAGTTCTCCAATGGTAACCTCGAGAGGCTCGGTAAAAGGCTGCCACTCGAACACCTGGACTGATGAAGAACTGAGCTGAAGAAGACATCGGGAGGCCATTGGATTCAGAGGGTTCAGGACCGGTCAGAGGGGCGTCAATAAGGGGAGGCCATTCTCCAGCAGTGGACTTAGAAAGGCTGATAGAAGGCCCCAGTGGTAGCTGCTATTCAAAGGCTTTTCGGGGAAATAAGACCAAAATAATTTTTTTATGTTTTGGAAAAACCGTTTATAAAACGAGGAATGGTATTTCATTCGCCCGTAAATAAAGAAGGATGGAAAATTCTCGCATGTTCAAATACCTTTGTACAACAGAACAAAGGCTTGCCATACGACACCTTTGTTATTTGTTGAATATGTCGAATAAAAATATATAGACACGCTCTGCGCTCGAATTGCCACCATCATTTACACTCTCCAAAGGTTAGTTAAATTGGTACTACTACCTAAATTTCATTACATGGAAACGTTATATCACATCGTGCGAAATACTTAAGTAGTCGTGTTGAAAAGAAAAACTTATGTCAATAGGCGTAATGTTTTAAATCTTTTTGCTCTCCTTCCCTGTAAAAACTTTAAGTACTTTCGTAAAATTTCACTATTCTTGCTCAGCGATGACTAAGCCAATTAAATATATTAACAAAGATGCATAATACATATACATATACCCGTCGCATAGTCGTAAAATTGAAATCAAGAAAAGAAAAACATGCTTAACTTTGAGATAACCTCAGCCGTAATAAAAAATGATGTTTACAGCAAAAATTTAATTTACAATTACAAAGCGACATCAGTGTGCAAAACAAATTGGGAAGGTCTAAGCGAACGTGACATGAATGTGTTACATTTGCTTAGCATACGACACTGTGTTATTTGCACGTTCTGTGTAAGTAAACAATTATAGTTAATAAGTTAACCAGATGGTTGATCATCGTGTTATAACGTGATAAGCGGTTACCAAGAAGCATTCAGTTCTATCCGAATATAGTATGATTAATAAGTCCTCGCTAAGTACTCGTACCTATTGATAGATAATCATATCCAATAACATTTTTCATGCCAATAAAAAAAGAAGTTACTCTGGTAAGTAGTTGTCGGTTGGACATTGGTAACGGTAAACCAGCTAACCACCACCACCACCAATGAAGACTGGAATGTACGAGAATGTTTGAAGTCAACCTCGAGAGATCAGCTTACAGTCCCTCCTTTCATAAGTGGCTGGATATTAAGACTGTCTAGTTTATTCTCGAAGGTTGTCTAGGTTTTTCGTTATGGCTGTAGCCTGGCCAGTCACTACCTTTGTGCCTCCGAGAACCACCAATTTTTGCCAATTTTAGCTGTGGTCTTGATTGCCAAATTTTTTTCTTTCCTCTCCCTTCCTTCTTGGCTAGCATTACTGATGTTGCTCAAGTTCATGAGCGCTGGACCAGTTATCATCAGGAGGTTCATCAGCTGGTTTGCCGGCTACTAATTAAATAAGTAGTTATTATTATTTTATGACAAGTACTTTGTATTTTTTTATGTATCTACAATTAACCGCTTATGAGCCGAACAAAAGTATTTTTTTATGTTACTTCTATCGGGACTTGTTATACCAACTAACCAGCTACCTACCACATAAATTTCATGTAAGTACGTACTTATTTCCGTTCAAGAAATAGAGCCTTGTGACAAGGGAACAGAAAGATAGACATAGGAGTATATCAGAGGTAAGTATATTAATAGATTTTTACGGTTAGAACTCTCGACACTCGAAAAAAGGTTGGAGTAATTCAAGGCTCCTCCAACTTTTAGCACGAAAATCGTTTTTGTTTGTTAAGACGAGTGTGAACTACTTTTTCTTGAACACCTCTCACCCAAACTTTTCCTAGTAAATAGTTTCGAATATATGAAAACAAACTTATAAATAAACCTGCAAAATCCACATTTCCATGGCTTTATGATAAAAGAGAATGAAACTTTTAACAGTATTCATCATCGTTCATTATGATATTAAAGGTACTTAGTTTTGGAAAGTATCTGAATTTGATAATTTTGTTCAGTGATTTTTTCGTCGTTTATGAGCCGATTTTGATAATTATTTTTTTGTTGGAAAGTAGATATTCCCAAAGGACCACCCCTAATAAGGACACTAGTAGGTATCTGATGGTGGCATCCCAGAGAAGCCGAATGGAACTTTCGAAAACTGTAGAGGCGACTAGTGTGTTTGTTAATTTTTTCATTACAGCGCTACAATTTCATGAAGGTCTGCAGTCGATCTGATTAAGCCGAAAGACAATCGAGGGAACTCCTCAACGATTTACAGCAATAACCTTGCGTTGAACACCTCTCACCCAAACTTTTCCTAGTAAATAGTTTCGAATATATGAAAACAAACTTATAAATAAACCTGCAAAATCCACATTTCAGTTGTTTAATTCTACGAAACTAGTTAAATACTGGCCTATTACGTATTTAGGCACTTACGGCAAAGTTTTTTTTTTGTATTCCGGTCCTTTTCCTTCGCGTATATAGGTCTAATTTGGTAGCGATAGGAGTTGTTTTTGAATTATTTAAGAATAATTGGTTATGAGTTTAACGGATTTGATTTGACATATTGCCAATTGTAATTAGTCAAATAAAACTGCGCGACCACAGCTGTTGTATACTACTTTTTGGAACTGAGAAGCGCACATCTCGTCGTTTAGCCGTAGCGTTGGCAATCTCACGTCAAAGCTCGGACGCTATGATATAGCTATGTATGTAGTTGCGTTTCCTGTACGCGTAGATTTCTGATTGAGTTTTGTTTTAAATAAGAGATAATTAGCAATCAATTAATTATGAGTGATTATTCCCATGAACCAATAAAGGAGTGGCATTGAAAAGTTGCAATAAGTGTAAAATAATGACCCTAAATATTTTATTAAATTGATTTCATCCATGAAATATTTTTCTGTTTAATAATCTTACGATAAATTGTAAAAATAATTAATAAGTATGTAATTAATACTAAAAATATTATGTATAATTATTTCATTTCTTCAGCACTTTTTAGGGATCCGTACCCAAAAGGTTAAAACGGGACCCTATTACTGAGATTTCGCTGTCCGTCCGTCCGTCCGTCCGTCTGTCACCGGGCTGTATCTCATGAACCGTAATAGTTACAAGTTGAAATTTTCACAGATGATGTATTTCTGTTGCCGCTACAACAACAAATACTAAAAAACAGAATAAAATAAATATTTAAGTGGGTTCCCATACTTTCGACGCTTCAGCGATAGTTTAGTTACCTTTTGGTCTAAGAGATGGCGTTGTGCGTGATGTACAATAAAACAATTAAATATTTAAGTGAGGCTTTCATACAATAGACCAGATTTTTTTTGGCGTTTTTATACATAATGGTACGGAACCGTCGACCGAGTTCGACTCGCACTTGGCCGGTTTTTTCTCAATGCTACCACAACGCTACTTGACAATTAGTGTCATTTTCGATTTGCTTCGACAAGGTTCCTTACCTCTGGTTGCGCATGGATTTATACTCGTAGATACTGCTTATATTTAAAATAGGTGGACTTGCCCTCTCTTCGCTTCGGGAAACTTAGTTGTCCTTGAGGATTCTATATGACCTTAATTTTGTGTGTCATTTTAATAAATGCTCATCGCGTAAAATATAATATGGCGGCAATTCGATATCTGTATCATATGAAGACGATCCCTTAATTTCTGAGGTTCCTGGTAGACTTTTTAAAAAAATTCGTCCATATAAATCTTTTCTTCATTACCGATAACCTAAACTAAAATAATTATCAAAATCAACCCCGGCGTTTTCGAGTTTTCCGCTTACGAAGGAATTGTGATTCATTTTTATTTAGTAAAAATTATGCTCGACCTGAAGATTTGTTTTATACCTATAATGGAAGTAATAAATTATTTATAATTATGTTTTTTCTTATTGCAGGACGAGAAATAGGTACACCTAAATACATACATACATAAATATAATCACAAATTGTAAATAAAGAAAACATGTAACAAGAATACATTGTTTTTGGAACAAATATGATAGATTCAGACGCTTTTGAAAAGTATGATTGATAATTTTTGTCGACGCTTTTTTGCATCATTCATCTCGTTTCGTTGGTTGTCACGAATTCCTATAACCTTTAGGGATTCACGAGCCACAATTTGAGTTCCCTGGACTAATTCTATTATTGAAATGGAATACGATCCATGATAATAGTGCCGTATTCGAGTGATTACGAATACATTTAGTACAAGCTCCTAGAATACGAATATATGTATTATGTTCAAATACAGACGCCGCCAAAATAAATAAACGTAGTTTTACTAACAATAATTATTGTATCACGCTTCTAGATTCGTACAAATATTTGCTCGCGAACATTAATATCCATTGTATTGCGTCGTTCGTATTTCAGTAGTTTGCTTAAGTCGTTCGTGAAAATCTACAATAATGCACGGACAGAGATTTGACATTGTTAAAGCTTAAGTGGAAAATTTTTCCAAAAGTTAACATTAGAGCAGATTTGGTTTTATGTGATTTTACGAGTAATGTGACTCGTGGATCATGGACATTAGTAAGAGCAAAAGTATCACCGATGCGTGACTGGCCAGTAAAAATGGAAGAGAAAAGAAATAAATTAGTAGTTTGAAAAACTAAAAATACCCTGTATAAAAACTGAAACTAACCTATAAAGCAATCTAAATATATATATGTTATGGACCAGGTGATAAATTGCGCATTATACATAATGCTCGGTCAATATGAATAATGCCCAATAGGAGTGAGCAACTTGATAATTTTTATTCAAATAACCAAATTGACCGGGCATTATACATATTGCCCATTACCTTTTGGGCAGAGTAATACACACATTTATCAACGTTTGGCCGAATCGTAAAACGCGGAATATAGAGCATAATTTCGAACCGTGACGTCTCCGGCGCTGCGGAAGATGCAGCCCCTTCGCCCTTGCGTAACAAAGCACAGACACCCACGCTCGCCTGAGCAGCTTCGGCTTGCTGGTCGCCTTCGGCGACCAGCCTCAGCCGCTCCGGCTCGCCCGGGTGTCTGCGTTTTGTTACAGCGGGCGGGGGCTGCCCTCCCTCCGCGCCTCCGGGTTCTAAAAAACACTCTAGGGGTAGGGCATACAAGACTACCTGGATTAGGGGTAGGCTAATTCGGTTCTGTAACCAAATCGACCTATCTACACCAGTGGCGGCTGTCCCTTGAGTGCGCTCGTGCGCTGAACCACCACATTTTAATAAATAAAAACTATTATTGTTTATTTTATAAAAATGTATTATTATTTTATCTGGTAAACAATTTAAACTCTTTCTTAAAGTATTAAGATTTACTTTCGCTATAAAGAAAAGTTCTCGTGCGCATCGGCGAGCGCACGCGGACTGCTAGTACAATTTCTATGTGATACGAGCAAACACGCCTGGCGCGTGAGACAAAAGATAGTTCTTGGAAAATGTACGGAGCATTTAGCTTGATCCCGTGCGGCGCACGAATAATCCGAAGATTACCGGGAGCGCTCGAGGTTTGACGAAATTTCGCGCCGGCCAGCGCGGGAACGACCAGCCATATTGGATTGACCTCTCGCGACGCGTTTATTTATTATTTACGTTCGTAATAATTAATGTCTAATTGTTTTTGATTTGTTTTTTAATAAGTGAGACAGTGTTTCTTAATGAAAATGAGCGTAAATATAGCATTAAAGACAATAACAAAACTTTTGAAAATAAAGTTGGTATAAAATTGGCCGGACCACCAAGGCCTCAGTTAGTAAAGTGCACCACCAGTTTGACGACCCACCAGCCGCCACTGATCTACACCTTGAAGAATTTGACTGAGTAGTAATGGAAATCAGTATTCACTGCTTTTACTTATTTATCTTTGCCACCCTACTGACATTAATAGTTGCCAAGTCATTATTTATGGCTCCCGTCCTAATGTTTCAATCGACTTTTATAGTATGTTTAATCGTTGCTCCCTCCCCGCACCGCGTCAAAGGCTTTATTATCAAATTGCCCAATTGTCATGTAGCAATATAATAATGACCGTGCCATGTGATAAATAATGAAGATTAGATAGAAATTAATCACTTTGCCCGATAGAGCTGGGCATTATTAATAATGCGCGAGCATTATGAATAATGCCCGCATTAATCACCTGGGCCCTTACCACAAGCTTTATAGAAACAAGCTTATTTCAAGAAAGTTTTGTTTCAATGTTATAATAATAAAACGCTTATTCGTACCATGACCACTATCAAGCAGTCTTACTTTATACCTGCTGAATGAACGAATGATCTCTCAAACCTGCTAATTTTTGTTATTAATTATCCGATCTACAGCTTGGAAAAAGGTCTTTATGCCAAAGACAAACGCTATATAATAAGATTAATATTATATTCGTATTACTTTATAAAGAATATGCAATTTATAATGATGAACGTATTGTATATTGTTAAGTTTGCTTTAAAAATTAATAAAACACGTAAAATAATTTAAAATTACGGCATTACGATATGGAATTCTATTTATTTTTCTAAACCTTTGATGTTTTAAATATCTAGATTGAGCGTCGCCCTACAATGAATACAAAAAAAATAAGGCAACATTATCAAGCATGTGTGCGTGCAGGCGATGTTTTACACCTTCTATTGTCTATGTGTGTGTAATGATATAAGTATTATAAAAATTGTGGCTAACAGTTAGCCACAATTTTTTAACACGTTTGCGCGGATTCGATGTTCCATCTATAGTATTATATGTATAATCAAAGTTCTAAACAAAGCTTATTTGTCAAGTACCTACCTACCTGCATGGCTATATTCATTGGCCATCTACCAATGAAAACATAAATTGAATGAAATCACTTAAAACGTACTTTATTTGAGAAGTTTAGGTAAATAAATAAGGTTTACTTACTATAAAGGTCACAATAATGATATTTTACACGGTAAATTCACAAAAAAATCTAAATAATGATAGATCCGTCGCGAAAATTTAACTTTTTTAAGACTGCCGAAGTTGACGATAAAACAATAATGCTAACTGTCAAAAGACGCGTCATGGTACGAATTGAATGCAGTTTTACGAGGTTACGTCATCAAAACTGCCGAATAACAATGCCGAATAAGTAATATTGTTTCAAGCTTAAAATAAGCTTGTTTTAAACACGTTATGGTACGAAAAGGCAATGTAATATTAAAATAATACTGCTTTAAGAGGTTGTGGTAAGCCCCCTGGTCCATAAATATAACTCAAAAGTGACTGACTGACATAGTGATCTATCAACGCATAGCCCAAACCACTGGACGGATCGGGCTGAAATTTGGTATGCAGGTAGATGTTATGACGTAGGCATCCGCTAAGAAAGGATTTTTCAAAATTCATCCCCAAAAGGGGTGAAATAGGGGCGCGAAGTTTAAACGAATTCCACGCGGGCGAAGCCCGAAGCGAAGCTAGTAAATAATACTCGTATATTCACTGTGGCGTTAACCGTTGAAGAGTTCCCTTGTCTGGAGGAAATTTTGAGCAATTGTCATTGTCATCAGGACTTGAACTTTGTGCAAATTTTCAAGTTATGATTATTTCATATTCATAATAAATTATTATCTATTTTTTTTAATTTTATAATAAGTGAATAATGTAAATAAAGCAGTAAATTTTATTTTAGTAATAAATTTCTTTCGTCTTTTTCAAAATATATTTACCATGACCCATTTTTGGAGGTTTAGTGGAGCATGTCCGAGCTAAATTCGTTTTATACTAGTCCCGAGGCCCATATTATGATTCTTTAACGAGAAGGTTTAGGTCGAACGAATTCGTCCGCAGCCGCCGTTCCTCAAATATTAACTAGTTTACTGCCGGAATATTTATAATTCTCCTTGCTACAGTGTACCTCCTGTTCCCAGGTGTTTTATTAGCGGTGTCGGACGAAGATGTATTGCTTTTCATTTATTTCTGGCGCCCTGGTACTTTCGAGTAGTGAATATTTAAAATCTTGTTACAGAATTTAAAGTATCCATAACTTGTGTGTCTATGGTGCCCACGCCACGGGAGTCCTAGTACCTACGGGGCTAAAGAGTTTTACCGTAATAAATAATAACTGTTGTCAGTTAAGTTAAGAGTAGATATTAAAAATTAAAATTCAATTAATATCCAACTAAGGTAAAACTCTATAAAGTTCTGTCATTGAAAAAAGCTTACCTAGGTTTTCTGAAACGAAGCGCGGTCCGTTTTTACAAGAAAATACTAAATGCAGGAAATTAAGAAAGACTGTCCTAAGAAGTGAAATGAATTCTCTATTCAATGCCCCGCACTTATCCTAAATCAATATTCTTTCCAGCTAGGTTCAACAACCAATAATAACGACGTATTACTCAAACCAAACCACAACATTGATTCTAATTTCGTATTCAGTCTGTCTATTTTAAGACCTTACTTCATGCAAAAATGAATGAATAAAATCCTCAAGGAATCTATAGATACGTAATTTTACAATTTGCATCTATTCCAAGACTTGAAGTAATGAAGCTATTCACGTTTCTGAGAATTTTATTAAATAATGCGTCCGAGGGAAGTTGTTATTTTAAGTTTGTCATGGATTGGAGAGTACGTTGTATTCACTTAGGTGACAGTTTTTGCCAGTTGCGTGAAATTTAAATAAAAATACGATGGCTTTATGATAAAAGAGAATGAAACTTTTAACAGTATTCATCATCGTTCATTATGATATTAAAGGTACTTAGTTTTGGAAAGTATCTGAATTTGATAATTTTGTTCAGTGATTTTTTCGTCGTTTATGAGCCGATTTTGATAATTATTTTTTTGTTGGAAAGTAGATATTCCCAAAGGACCACACCTAATAAGGACACTAGGATCTGATGGTGGCATCCCAGAGAAGCCGAATGGAACTTTCGAAAACTGTAGAGGCGACTAGTGTGTTTGTTAATTTTTTCATTACAGCGCTACAATTTCATGAAGGTCTGCAGTCGATCTGATTAAGCCGAAAGACAATCGAGGGAACTCCTCAACGATTTACAGCAATAACCTTGCGTTTGGGCTTGATTAATTTGTAGTGACTAGAAGTTTACCTACCTACCTGGGTTGAATTGAGCGCCACGTAACACGTAGTTTTTGAGTTATCTCTGCTTGTCGATGTTAAAGTAGGTTATTTTTTTTGTAAAAAGCAATTATACAGCCATATGACGTCATGTCATGGCTGCAACTGTATGTTTGAAAAAATATGAATAAGAAAATTTTGAAACGAATTATAAAAATAATTTACAATAAATTAACTAAAATTATCTAACATTTTCAGAGTGCTAATTAATGCCTTTGCTACCACAATCGTATTTTTAAGATTGTTCTCCTATGGAGTAAAACACCCTTTAATTTTTTTTCAGTTCATCTGAAGTTGCCCTGAATTTGTGTATTTGAATTTATTTAATTTGTGATAGTGCTTAATTAAAATTTAATTAAAAACAACACAAACTGAATGAACCGACTCTCTTATTAAATTAATTGGTATTACCATATCAAGACCTTTAAACTCAATGCTAATTTATAAATGCTTCAATTGCGTCGTGTCGGAATAGTTTGACACGCTTGATATAGTACCTACGAAATGTTAACAAACTGTTCAAAATGGGTCAAACTATTCAAACATGACGAAACTCAAGCATTTCTAAATTAGCAGACTTAGGTCTTTGAGCATAGGGTAATCTATGCAATACGTAATTTTGTCTCACTAGCTGTTGCCCGCAGCTTTGCCCGTGTGGAAGTTAATTTGACTGATTTTTAACCGACTTCAAAAAAGAAGGAGGTTCTCAATTCGACCGTATATATGCTTTTTTTTTATGTACGTTCAGCGATTATTTCGTCGTTTATGGGCCGATTTTGATAATTCTTTTTTTGTTGTAAAGTAGATATGCGCAGTGGGGTCCCCTGAAAAGGAAA
The DNA here is from genome assembly GCA_905404135.1 of Hesperia comma. Taxonomy (NCBI): domain Eukaryota; kingdom Metazoa; phylum Arthropoda; class Insecta; order Lepidoptera; family Hesperiidae; genus Hesperia; species Hesperia comma. The sequence goes on along the minus strand of FR990015.1, from coordinate 13,764,209 downwards.
CCAGGATCTGATGATGGCATCTCAGAGAAATCGAGGGGAACTTTCGAAAATTGTATGGACAACTAGTGTGTTTGTTCATGTTATCATAAGTACATTAAAGCGCTACCATTTCATGAAGATCTGGAGTCGATCTGATGAAGCCGAAAGACAGTCGAGGGAACTCCTCAACGATTTACTGCAGTTATCTAGTGTTTGGGCTTCATTAATTTGTAGTGACGAGAACTTTACACTTACATGTTGAATTGAGCGCCATCTGGCGAGTAGTTTTTGAGTTATCTCTACTTATCAAGATTGACGTCGGTTATTTTTTTTTGTAAAAAGCAATTATCATACAAACTTTTAACCCCTAGATATTTGACTCACTTAGGGGTGGAATATAATAAAATTATTTCTTAAAGGACGACTACTAAGTGCTCATATACACGAACGGCACGAAGTCAACGGCAGAGACAACTGCACCGGTTGGCGGCGGCCGTCGACGTGTCGGCGGCAGACGTCAACCTATGTCGACGATTGCAATTCGATGTTGACATGTCTACGGCCGCCGCCGACACGTCGACGGCCGCCGCCGACCGGTGCAGTTGTCTCTGCCGTTGTCTGCCGTTGACATCGTGCCGTTCTTGTATATGAGCCCTTAGTATGAACAAGCTGCCTCAATAATTTCATCTTCATACGTCAAGCGGTTTCGAGATTTCGTGATAACCTTTCACTTTTATATTTCCCAGTCTTTGTCACATGGCGTCTCAAATATTTGACCCTCCTGTGATGTCACATTTTGTAATGATAATCCTACTAATATTATAAACTACAGAACCGCCCTCGCTTCGCTTCGGGACCCGTAGATAGGTATCAGCCGCGTAGGTCCCGCTCCCGTAGGAATCCAGGAATAAAAATTAGACATCATTTGAGACTCGTCACCCATTATTACACGTTGTCATACTTATTTACTCTCAGTTTTAGACATCATTTTAAGAAAGCTATTAATTGAGCTTGGATAATTTACGGTTCGCTAATAATTTTTGAATTTGGTTACTTATTTAGAGACAGTTTCCAAAGCAATGCGATGGCGGTTTACTAGTAACGTAACAAAAATGAATCAATGTTTTCCACGTCACAGATCGCCATACAATAATACAGTGTTATCTTTTACCGATAGGGTTTTATAAGTAAGTCAATAGATCAACAGATTACTGTAGGTTTTTTTTTTTTTTTTATGGAATTAAGATAGCAAACGAGCATGCAGTACCACCCTTCCCCTGCCGCCCATAACAACTGTGACCGACCTAGAACTAGACTCAAAGGGACTAGGATGGTTAGTCCAGTTAGTAGATGGTGTTAGAATATTAGATGGTTAGTTTGTTAATAAGTGCGAGGACAGGGTATGTTAGTGATAATTAGTCCTGTTAGTTAATGTTAGTAATAGTCCAGTTAGTTATTGTTAGTATGAGTCTTGTTCCAATTCGGTCACAGATGCGTTGCTACCCCTGAGGTCTGAGATGGTCGCCTCTAAAAAAGTGAAACCGGCTCCACAAACCTTCCTATCCGGAACACAATTGCTCTTAAAAACAATTATTATGACGGTAGGAATGGTACTGAGTACCTTGGCGGGCGGTGGTACTACCCCGGGCGAACTCTAGGCTCTACCACCTATTCTGCTCACATATCCACCAGGCTTATCACTGTATTCTGCTAAATTGAAAAACATGACGCTCCAATTGTAGCGCTTGTTGAATCTATCCAAGTGATCGGTCTATTTAAGCAACAAAAGTAACAAAAGTAAACCGACAAGCTTTTTAAGTGAAACTTCTTTAGCTGCGTTCAGTATTTATTAAGGTACGAGTTAAGGCGTTGAAACTGTAATGTTTTCTTCTGTTTAGCAAGGAGACCTCTACTCTGTGCGGTGGCTTGATACTCAACGATAGCTATGGATATATATATATAATACACGTATTTAAACAGTAATGTATTACTGCTACGTTATCTACATATTACCAGATTACCACAGCCTTATTATTGACATTTTTTTACTTCAAATATGCACACATCGACCCTCGCAACGTACATCATCGAAACTGCAAAAACGCGTTTTTCATTTTATTGCTCTAAAATAACATACTAGTGACTGTTTGTGTAATATCAAAAAATTAAATTTTGTTGAGCAATATTTAGCCAATTTTCGAAACGAACACTATCGATACTGCACTATTTAAGCACGGAGTATAATCGAATGGGTTACTTTCGATTATGTTCTTGACTAGCGAGGGATGCGGGTAGGACGAAACTGGTAACATCAGCAGTGTTCGCCGGGATGTCACTTAGTGAGAGTGCATTAACGTTTAATTAATTTTTTGACAGTTTTTCATTTATTTTTCTTTGCTATTAAAAGGAGTGCTCAGAAAAGACTGTTTTACTATATAGCTTTGTTTATTAAATAACTTATTATGCATGTACATCTATTTTTATATTCAATAATATTCCCCTTTCTTTATGTTTATGTCTTCTTCTGACAGTTGTATTTTTAATATCCTTTTATAAGTAAACGGCCTGTTACTCCTTCTTATTGACATAATTAGTGATTGTCCAAAAGGAGTTCCTTACACTATGTTAAAATGGATAGCCGTGGCAGAAAGTTAGTTAATTTGATCAAACCTAACACTAATTATGAAGAAAGTATTACTGATAAACTGTTCATTCTGCATATCAACGACATACTGGAGCGTGCAAACGGCATTCATTGCTATGCAGATGACAGCACGGGAGATGCCTATTATACAGGCCCTGCAAATGCCTCTCGGTTACAAGTGGAGGAATCAAACTTGTGTCTGAATTCAAGAACTCTCTGGAGCAAGTCTCGGAATTGGGTCGACTCTATTTAGTTGAGTTCAACCCCAGGAAGACACAACTTTGCGCGTCTTCCGCTAAGAAAACACCATTTGTCATAGCGCCTCAATTCCAGGCTACCGCACTCACTGGTAATAAAAGTGTTGGGATTCTGGGTGTTGACATTACGAGCAACGTGCAATATCGGAGTCATCTGGAAGTTAAGGCCAAATTGGTCTCCGAAAAGCTTGGTGTCCTGAACCGGCGATGCAGAACTTCACTGCGAGGGACTTACTGATGCTTTATGAAGCTCAGGTCAGGCCTAACATGGAGTACTGCTCTCATATCTGGGCAGGGGTGCCACAATATAAGTTAACTTAGTCCGTTTGATGTCTGTTCGAATAGTCAACGACCCACAAGTCACTAAGAGGTTAGAACATCTAAGTCTTAGGAGAGACAGCGGATATCTCTGTGTGCTCTACCGACTTTACAACGGTAAGTGCTCTGAGAAATTGTTCGATTAGGTGCCAACGTCACCCTTCCATCATCGCACCACTTGCCAAAGATTGAAGTATCCTCATCCCTTGGATTCCGAACAAGAACGGTCTGTTTTTCACTATCGTTTTTGCCGCGAACTTGCAGGTTATGGAATGAGCTTCTTCAAGAAATGTAAAATGGGTTCTCCGTCAGGGCCGGCGTTGCACTGGTGACTCCCCTGGTGTTTCTCGTGTCCATAGGTGACGATGACCACTTACCATCATCGTGTCTCGTCCGCTTTTTCATCAGCCATTCAGGCTATAAAAAACCTTTAATTGCTAAGTTTTATAATTATTTAATGTCGCTAACTTTATTTAAATTGATAAACTGATTGAATAAAAATCCATATAAACATACAATTTTATTTTATTTCCATAAATATACCTTCCTTATAATGAATAAATTCGTTATGATAGGTAAGTATCGAAAATGGAAACTGGGTATGATCTTAGATTAAAATGTGGTAGAATAGTATCGTAAGTGCCATAATAGATATAAACGGTGGTTTGATGTACATAGAAAACAATCGCAACTGCCACATTCGATAAATTGTTCATAAACAAATGCGAAAAACAAAATCGAATGTGCAATATTAAAAAAACTACTTAAAATATCGTAATGATTATCATGCTTAAAAAAAGAGTATTAAATAAATTATTTTTTTCAGATAATTTTTTTAATATAACTAACTCTATTTCCCATTTCATTATATCAAAATACAACTTTAAAATGTTCCCCTGAAAAGTGGACAATTCGGAGTTTCCATAGTGTACGTTGCGAGGGTCACATGGTTGTATTGCGTAAATGGTTCTATTTTCCACAAATCTAATTCTAATCTTATTTCATTATTCGTTAAATGTTTTATCTGTCCCTTCAATTTCATCGTTCTCTGGTATACGTTCATTTCAAAATTTCAGAATAATATTGTATAACTCAATTACACGTTCACACAGATTCTTTACCAGTAAAATTGACACTCGGTTCAGTATTTTTCTAACCCACACAACGTTCGTTGTTATATGTTTAATTTTGCCCCGTTACTGTGTGAATACAAAAAGGTAGGGGTACAGGGTTTAGAGTAAGCAAATGTTAGGTTTTGACTGGATATGTCCGCACTTTCGATTTAACGCATGTTAAAAATAACGGAAAAAATAAGCTTTCTCCTTTTCGTAAAACTTAAACAAATTAAGTATCATGTTAAAAAAATCTTTTTAATATACTTAGCTCATTTTCGCTTAAAATTATAATTTGTGGTTTATAATGTCCAGAATTTTATAATATTCAGCAAACTGTCCGAATATTTCAAACATGGAGATGAAATGAAATGAAATGAAATGAAATGAAATGATTTATTTCGAACTTGGTTTTTACAAACACTTTTCGAATGTCATCTACGCCATCGCTTCCACAAATCCCTACGATGAGTGGCCTTGGTAGAAGAAGCGGCAAGAAACTCCCAAGGAGTTTCTTTTTTCTTCCCCACTCACAGTTACAGAGAACACTTATCACTACTTAAGGCTATATTTCAAACTCATGTCCAGGCTGTTTCATCTTGAAAATATTCATCCAGTTTATAATAACCCTTCGTCATAAGAATGTCCTTAACATGAGTTTTTAGCTTACAGTATGGCATTTCCGTTAATTCTAACGGAATTTTATTATAAATTTTTACGCATCTACCCATGAACGAGCCACCAGTTTTACAAAGCCTAAAATTTGGTACAATCAGCTTAGCCTTATTCCTAGTATTAATATTATGGACATCACTTTTCTTTAAAAAACTATCATGGTACTTTTTAACATACATAATATTATCCAAGATATATTGTGATGTAACAGTGAGTATATTAACTTCTTTAAACAGATCTCTCAGCGAGTCCCTAGGTCTGAGGTTGTAAATTGCACGCACTGCCCTTTTCTGTAATATAAAAATAGATTCAATGTCTGCAGCTGTGCCCCACAACAACAAACCGTAGGACATAACACTATGAAAGTAACTGAAATAAACTAGTCTTGCTGTTTCCACGTTAGTTAAGAGCTTTACTTTCTTAATAGCGTAAGCAGCAGAACTGAGTCTCCCAGACAAGGCTTCAATATGGGGACTCCATTGCAACCGAGAATCTATCGTAAGGCCAAGAAACTTTGTAGAATTTACTAAGTCAAGTACTTCCCCATTTAGAAGTATGTTAGTTGGCACCTGTTTTACATTCGGTAACGTGAATTTGACACACTTGGTTTTTTTCGCGTTTAACATCAAGTTATTACAAGTAAACCAGTGTAGTACCTGCGAAACAGTATTATTCACATCGTCAAAGCAATGTTTTCTTCTATCTACTTTAAAAACTAAGGATGTATCATCAGCAAACAATACAGTTTCACACAAATCCCGAGTAAAATGAGGAAGATCGTTTATGTATATTAAAAATAGCAATGGTCCCAGTATTGATCCCTGAGGCACACCCATAGAAATGTGTGCTCCTGAGGACTCTATACCATTAATCACTACTTTTTGTACACGCTCAGACAGGTAAGACTTTATAAGGCTAAGTGATAGTGCTGAGATATCATAATGCCTAAGTTTATTTATTAATATGTTGTGATCAACGCAATCAAAGGCCTTTGAGAGGTCACAGAATATGCCAATAGCATCCTGTTTGCACTCCCAGGCAGTAAAAATATGCTTGAGAAGAGCAATGCCCGCATCAGTAGTATTTTTTCCTCTCGAAAAACCGAACTGATTTGCATGAAATAATTTATTTTTAGAGAAATGTGACAGCAGCTGGTTGTAGATAATTTTTTCAAAGATTTTACTAAGAGCTGGTAAAATAGATATTGGTCTATAATTAGTGGGGTCGCTTTTTTCACCAGCTTTAAATAAAGGTATTATTTTACCATGCTTCATTAAATTAGGAAAGCTGCCATCATCTATACATTTATTAAAAATAATACATAAATGTGGTGCAATGGAGGCTATAATTGATTTAATGACAACTGTAGAAAGACCCCAAAGATCAGTTGACTTTTTAATATTAATAGAATTGAAGGTTTTTACTATTGTATCAAAAGTGATGTGGTTAAATGTAAATGAATTATTGCATTTATCAACACATGACTCCATAATATTCAAAGCTAGCTGAGGGCTGGCCTGCAAGTTTTTTGTAATTTCATGTGGTATTTCCGAGAAGAAATCCTGAAATGTGCTTGCAACTGCATCATCAGAAGACACATTTTTGTTGTTGACTATTAAGGCAAAACTACGATCATTAGATTTAACTTTACCTGCTTCTTTATTAATGATGTTCCAAGTGGTTTTAATTTTATTTCCAGAATTCTTGATTTTATTTGATATAAAGATCGACTTAGCTGTTGCACAGACTTGTTTAAAAATTTTTGAATACCTTCTTACATAATTTATAAATTCTAAGTCTGTGGAAGTAGACTTTTTTGCATAGAGTTCAAAAAGTCTTATTCTGCTTTTATATATTCCTGTTGTTGCCCAATCACTAAATTTAGTTTTTTTAATGCTACATTCAATTCTTTTTTCCTTAAAATTATTGTTAAATTCGTACTTTATTAAATCAAATACATTGCAGTATGCTTGATTTGGTGTATCATTATAATTAATATTTATTGAAGAAATTTTTCTATCTATATTGCTTTTGAAATTGTTTAAATTTTTTTGAGTAATTGGTCTGCAAACTATGTATTTTTTGGAAAGGTCATGATGGTACTCAATGGTGGCAAGTTGTCCGCTATGGTCTGAACTAATACAGCTTAATAGTAACTTATTAACAACAGTACAATTACAAAAAATGTTGTCTAAGCAAGTAGCTGATGATGGAGTTACTCGAGTAGGTTCAGAGAATGTATAATCTAAGTTAAATGATTTAAATAAACTAATAAACCTTACTGAGAGTGAAGTTGGAACAAGAATATCAATGTTGAAGTCTCCACATACAACTACTTTTTTATTTTTCATACATAACACTTTTAAAACATCCTCCATAGCGGATTCAAATAATGGGTAGTTGCCTGAAGGTGGTCTATACACACATACAATGACCACCCTTTCAAGCTCTATACAGGAGAGCTCTATAGTATGTTCAATAGAGAGGGATACTATGTCTTTACGCTCCTTATAATTTAAACTATTATGAATGATGATTAAAGATCCTCCTCTCAGTATGTTTTGTCTACAAAAAGAACTGCCTATACTATAATTATCTATGGATACAATTAATTCATAATTTTTCAGCCAGTGCTCTGTAACGCAAATAATGTCAATATTCATTTCATTTAAAAACAAATTTAATTCCAAGTCTTTGCCGGAAAAGCCCTGTATGTTTTGGTGTACAATATTTAAGTTATGATGCTTTCCCTTTGTCGACTGATTGCTAGAGGTATTCTCTGTTGTCTCGCAAATTAATTTAAATGATTTGGAACGTATTCCAATAGTTCATGCTGAATGTCAATAGAAGACTGCTCAATAAAAGCAGTGGTACCACCCAAATTTTTGGCTAAATTGTCAATGTAAAATGATAGCACCATTGCTATTTGTCGTTTATGATAATTTGACAGATATAAATTATCTTTAGTCAAATAAATCTTAGATATTAATTTATTAATGTCAATAACTTGGAAATAATTTTCACTATATAAAGACATAGTGTCCATGGTTACATTGAGATTATATCGAATATTATTTTCATCCTGTGGCAAACACTTACTGTAGGGTAAAGTAAACATTACAATACTCCTTAGTTTAAGTAAACATAGCTGATCATAGTAATGAAGCAACATTTTTCTATTTACTTTTCCCCTATTACCAATAAAAATAATTAAATTAGTACTACTATCTAACTTACTTTTGAGAATTTTTTCAAATATATCCTGTAATGATAGTCCAGGAAAACAATGATTAACACAGCTTAGCTCCGTATATAAATTAATTAATTGGCCAAAACTCCTTCCAATCTCATCACTAAACATCACATATTTATTACATTTATTTTGCATAAAGGAATTATTTTCATGTGTGTCTATGCTATTACAAGGTTTAGAGACTAGTGGCTCACACACCGGCTGGTGGGTTACAGATTCCGAGGCACCCAGGCCCGATGCCAGGGAATGTCTTTTAGTGACCGTCTCGTTTGCTGCAGAGACATCTGACATGTATTTTAATGCCAGTATGTATTCCCTAATCTCTTTTTTGGATGTTTCATAGTTTTGTGTCATAATGTTTAATGATTCCTGCAAACTAGTCATTTTATTAGTGAGGGATTCAATATTTTTTTCATATATGTGTCTATTTTCTTCTATAATTGAGGAACAAACCTGTAATTTTTCTGTTAAATGCATTCTATCTTTTACACACTGTGTGTAATTGACAAATTTTTTATTATGATTTAAAAGCCTTAGTTTTCTTAATATACCTATTAATTTTAATATACTTTTTTAATTTGTTCCTACTACATGCAACCATATTGTTTGCAACATTACTGTTAATTGAGTCATCCTTCGTCAAGTCAATAGTTGCAATTGGGTTGCTGGTGCATGAGGCAGAAACAAGGCTAGGGGCACTGCATACTAACTCCTCAAACAGACTTTGGTTCTGGGAGGCTATAACTTGTGTTTTATCACTTTCCAATTGAAAGATACGATTATTAGCCTCGTGAAGCTGTTTCTCCAATGCATCAATGTGTCTGAGGGCCTGCTCATACTCACCACTGCACTGGTCGAACGTGTCAATTATTGACTGAAGTCTGTCCCGGTCATTAGATGCAGTTGATAATTGTGTGTGTAACTCAGACAATTCTTTCTTTAATATACTATTCCTATCTAACACATCCAATAATTCCTTTTCGTTGTCCTCTCTTTCCCTATTAAGTTGGTTAACCAACTCCTTGGTAGCCTTCAATTCCTGCAAAGCCATTTGGAGCTGGGACTCCTCCTGGCGAGCCAAGGCTTTACGCGTCATCATTTTACTGATATCGAATAAACAACTATCAACGAGAAAAGACCAAGAGGTTGTTTAAACAACTATGTAAGCCTATCAGAGTGACAGCTTACTTGCTTTTACACTTAGCTTTATAGGAATAATAAAAGCTAGTGGAAAACTAATTAATATTGTTAAAGAAATGAACTTGTCAATAATAATAACAAAATACAAACTTACATGAAAGAAGTAACAACGATTAACAATTCAAAAATGCACTGTCACTTTAGTACCGACTTTATGTTACGAGTCCAAACCGGTAAAATACGCAATAAAAGTCACAATATTGCACTTACAATCACTATTTATACAAATTATTACAAAAATTATTTAGCAAATGAATGGAAATAGGCCGAAATGTAGTAATTAGTAAATAAAATTCAAATAAAATTTAAGGAGCTATGACAATCAGCTGTTACTCGTAGTGTTGCCACAGAGAAAAAAAAAAAAAAAAAAAAAAAAAGATGGTAACCCTAACCGTGTAGGGATAATATTTACAATTCAACGTCGAGTCACCGAACTGAAACAGTTACGTATAAATATTTTGAATCGGTTTTCCAGAGCATTTCAGTCCTGTTTAGATGTTACGAATATGTGGCAAAGGTCTTTGTGTTCGTAAGTGGCTTCAACTGTCTTTCTACCAGCTTTCGTTTAATTTGGGACATTAATTTAATGCCCTCATCAATCTTACACCAAGGAAAGACCTGATACACGGCGGTATTCCGTCCTTTTAACGTCAAGATCCCTCAAGAGGTACCTACTGGAACAATTTACCAGCGTCGGTGTTTCATTCGATTCAAATGCCGGTGTTTTAAATCAAGAGTGAATAAAGTACTTCTGAGTTAATAATAATATGCTTTACCATCTAAAACTACATACCTATATCCAGATTAACCATGAGGTGAGAATTGTGATTGTAGTCAAGTATTAACTTACTCTTCCAATTTTATGGTAAGTTCTCTGTCACCGCTGTGAAACTTTGAAATTCCTTTCCTATGTCTATAAGACCTGCTCCTTCCTAGTTAAAAATCTTACTTGTCGCTATGATCACTCTCATACAATGATTATTAAATAGTTTTGGTATTTATGTTATAACTGATAACTTTCGTATACCTAATCTGTGTCCTTTTGTAATCTTTCCCTAATTAGGTTGTCTGGAAGAAATTGCTGCTTAGCAATAAGTCCGCCGATTGTTTTTGTCACCACTGGTGAACAATAAAGAGTATTTGTATTGTTACATAATAATAAATAAATTGTACAACTGATAAGACATCACTTACACCCACAGACCCGAGAAAACAAAATATCTGTCCCATAAATATTATATTAGATATGATCAAGCTAGGAGTCAAAGTCTTCGCTTGCTGACCACTATACATTGCTTAGTGACCCACTATACAGAATTGAGTCGTCCATTATTCTTTTTATTTATCTTTGCGACTTTAAAAGAAAGAAAGGTATATTACCCCAAAATACTGTCAAGGACGTGTACCCATGTTTTTTAAAAGCAAGTAACTTGAAAAAGGTAACTTAAGTATCCCGAGAGAATGGTCAGAGAATTGGCGCTTGGAAATTACGGTTAAAAGAAATACGTAGCAAGTATACTCAGGTGTTAAGAAAACTTGAGTTTTTCTCCGACTTAATACCGTTAAAAGTAATAAGCATTTTTCACGGATGTGAAGTAAATCTCTAAGGAGATATCTTTTCTTTTCATTGTAAAATCCAACCTTAATTGAAAATCAGGGTTACTTCCACGGGAAGTAGATAGATACTCGTACGTGGACCATCAAAGATGGGATCCTTTGGGGTCTTTCTTTTACTTTTGTTATGTTTTGGTAGAGCCATGCGTATCATTATCATCTCAAAAAAGACCCTCAAATTAAAACGTCACCCAAGGAGAAAACGTTACCAATTCGTTGCGGTCAAAAAGACAGCGGTGAACATTTTGTTAACGGATAGGCGTCATCTATTGCACAAGAAAACGAGCAACTTATGCCAATGACATAAGAAAAACGAGATAGAAGGATGTTATCTTCTGTTTCGCACTGTGTGACAGTTTTTTAATTTTAAAAGAGGAGATTCTCAATCGGACTTCCTTTTTTTCCTCATGTGTGTACCTCATAACCATGATCTGGGTGAATCGATACCTATTGATATTTCTTGTTAAATTCGAAAGGTAGTGCTTCACGCCCGGTTCCATATATTTTGAGCGACACCTGACGGATAGTTTTTGAGTTATCTCTACTTATCAATTTTGAAGTCAGTAATTTTTGTAAGTTACATGCGCCACATGCAATCGTATTCTCATACTATCTCTGTCCTCACTGTTCTGCGTACCGCCGGAATTTTAGAAGGTAATGATAACATGATTCTTTCGTAAAAATGTCTTCGCCAGCCGTGCACAGAACCAGGAATAACATTTACTAAACAACTAAAACCTAATTTATTCAATAGGTAATATTATTCAATATATCTTTATATATAAAAGCGAAAGGTCACTGACTGACTGACTCACTCATCACAAAATCTCAGAAACCGCTGAACGTATTGAGATGAAATTTGGCAGGGTAGTAGTTGATAGTTAGAAGGGATCCGCTAAGAACGGATTTTTTTATATTCCACCCCTAAGGGGGTCTAATAGGGGTTCAAAGTTTGTATGAAAGTCCGTCAATTGTAAACCAGGTGTTATGAAAATTGGTGTTTAGAATTATGAAAAAAAATAATGAAAAACCTGTATCAAAGTTTTTTAAAAAATCATCCCTAAATGGGTAAAATAGGGGTTGAAAAGTTATAAAAAAAGTTTGTCTCTTTGTACACGCTTATCTCCGGATCGGCTGAACGGATTTTAATGGAACTTTTACTGAGAGATTCGGAAGGTTTTGAAGCAACATATAGGCTACTTTTTATCCAGAAATTCCCGCGGGATCAGGATTTACGCGGGAAAAACTCTTATGCGCCAAATCGCGGGCTTATATTTTTATGGGACTTTCACTGGGAGATAGAGGAGATTGTGGACCAACATACTTATAGGCTACTTTTTATCCCGCAATTCCCGCGGGATCAGGATACACGCGGGAAAAACACCTTCGTGCCAAGTCGCGGGCTTAGATTTTTTTATTTATGGGACTATCACTGGGAGATAAAGGAGGTTATGGAGCAACATATATTTTTATCCCAGAATTCCCGCGGGATCGACGTTCACGCGGGAAAAGCTCCTATTCGCGAATGAACTCGCGAGCTCAAATGGGGCTTTTACTGGGAGGTAGTGGAAGTTGTGGAATGTTATATATAAGCCACTATTTATCCTAGAATTCTCGCGGGATCGGGATTCACGCAGGAAAAACTTTGTGACATACCTACTGAGTTCCACGCGGGCGGAGCCGCGGGCGGAAAGCTAGTTTAATATAATCTACAGTCAAAGGAACTATAATTACTACTAGGTGATCAAAATATTGCACACGTTAGTGAACCGGAATTATAAAAACTGGTTTTAGTGGAGATAATACAACTTATACTTGGGTTGCCGTGGATGAGGAATTGCGACTCCCCGCTAAAAACTAATGTATTGCCTGTGCCCACAGTTCAATTTAGCTTGTTAGCAAAATTTGAGACTTACGACATTTTAAACTTTCGCCGTCAATCTAAAATAAACCTTAATCAAAGAGTCGGAAAGCTGACATTTGTGTAAGTGGCGATTAAAAAGAATCCCAGATCGAACACGAACGGAGTGTAAGTAAATAAGTTTACGTCTGGTAATAATTTATGGAAGTAACGGACATACATTACAACATAATACACTATACAATATATGCATATAATTTACGTTTTCCGTTCTATTCTATTCTAAAAGAAATCTCTAACGAGCTGATGATTAGGTAGGTACATATTTATCTAACCCAACGTCATTCGTTATTCGTCATCCTTCATCCTTCGGTTAAAATAAATTAATAATAAATAAAACGGGACCCTATTACTGAGACTTCGCTGTCCGTCCGTCCGTCCGTCCGTCCGTCTGTCACCAGGTTGTATCTCATGAACCGTAATAGCTACACAGTTGAAATTTTCACAAATTATGTATTTCTGTTGCCGCTACAACAACAAATACTAAAAAACACAATAAAATAAATATTTAAGTGGGCGCCCATACATTTGACGATAGTTTAGTTACATTTCGGTCCAAGAGATGGCGTTGTGCGTAATATGTGGCTACAATAAAACAATTAAATATTTAAGTGAGGTTTTCATACAACAGACCAGATTTTTTGGGGTTTTTATACATAATGGTACGGAACCCTTCGTGCGCGAGTCCGACTCGCACTTGGCCGATTTTTATATTTTTTGGAAATTCAGATCTCACATAAGATCGCTGTTACAGCTTATCGTGAAATTAAAAATATTTACTTTATTCTAAAACAAAACCATATATCTATACTTAAGTACATAAGTACTTGCCCGTTGAGTGCTACGACTACCGCATTTTCACTGTCAATTTTTTGTATGTAAAATTCTTAACATAAAATTATTAAAAATGTTATAAATATTAATGTATTTAATTTTAATACAAGATTTACAATAATTTTGCCCTTCACCCCTCACATTTAACTTCCGTCGTACCTACCTCAAGCCTATGTTGCAGTCAAAGCCAGTTTTTAGTAAACATGCATTTTGACATATACCCATTTTGTTTTGAATATTTACTGTTTTTATTTCTACAAGATTGAAAATGCTACTTAACAAACTAACCAAATAATATTCTAACATTATCTTTTAACTGGACTCACAATGCTAGTTCCTAAATTGTGTCCTGTCCTAGGTCGGTCACAGTTGTTAGAAGCGGCAGCGGAAGGGTGGTGCCACATGCTGGTTTGCTACCCTAATTCCATAAAAAAATAATATTATGACCCTATTGCTTACCTAGTTGTTATTGGTTAGTGGCTGTGTCTGCAAATGTGAGTTAATTAACGTTATTTAAGATTTATTTATTTATTTTAAACACTCAAAAATGTTCGTGCTTTAGCTGAGCTTACGATAACAAAGAAGGTAAAATGTTAACATACATTAACTTCACTCTGAAAGACTCAATTTAGCAATTTTGCTACTACGGGTTTTGTCGGTTGTCTCGTTAAGTAGTTTGTCCAAGGAACTTCAGTAAAAACTCACATACTTTTAACAAGTTACTGGCATTTCGATAATGGTAAACCTTTTCAGTAAAAATCACCTATTAAAATCTCCGTCACTCCGCACTGGAACAGCGTGGTTGAATATTCTCTCCGCCTCCTCAGTAATGACGAGATGCTCGTATTGTGTTTGCTATTGAGTACAGCTGCGGTTAATGGGTTAAAGCCATCTGGGCAACACTTGTTTAAACATAAACAAGGTTTTGGATACAACATATCGAGGTATACATCAGAAATATTATAAAGTTATGCGCGTAATTAATATTCGTTACGTCATCATCATTGATGATTTATAAACAATTTCTTGTAAGGATCAGGTGGCTAATTAGATTGTGGAATCTATTATGCATATTATTGTATTTATATGTGAATCATACTTTGTACCTCTTTTTACCCTACAGGAGGACAGGAGGGTAATGTTTTTAGAGTGCAGGCCATTTTTTGTCCATTTTTTGGCATGTCCTACAGCCTACAGTACAAACAGCCAAAGTGGTCCCGTAAATGAAAAAAACGATTGTGAAAAGATCCTTTTATATATTTACTAGCTGCTCCTCTTTGCGCTTTACTTGAATGAATCCCTATTCGTCTTCGTCGAATTTTCATAAACCTACCTATTTACATACTTTCTACTTTATATTGTGTTGTGTTTAATCCTTCCCCTCTAGCTATCTTCGTAATAGAAATTATCTTTTTTCCCTCGCTCTTTCGAAACTGTAATTCTTCAAAAATTTTATTTCAATTTATTTAAGTTTAACCGGAATAAGTAGGTAAGTATATCTATTTACAACATTTCTCGGAGGCTCTACTAAATACGTAAAGTGAAAACCTTATTTTCCTTCAAAAAACTACTTTTTAAAGATTTCCATAACCCGTAATTATCCTCAGACTGTAATATTCTTCTTTCTCGTGCATTCTATCATAATTTCTTACAGGAATATTTTCATGCTATTTTATAAAGTAAGTGGTCTGAAAATATGTAGTAGCCATGGATGTAGAAAGTAAAGATGCGCCCGTAACATACATAAGGCGCACGACGAGTGGTCAACATTAGGTTGTGTGATTGAGTGATTGATCAAGTCAGTCTGTTGTAGACAGCAGCGAGTTACACATCTTCCTTACGCAAAATTGATTTCAGTAATTACGTCCGCAAATGTAGAAAATATGGCTTCCTGTGCCTTCAAAAATATTCTAACAATTCAAGAAATACAAATAAAGTCCAAAGGAATCACATTTCATTATGTAAACATTGAATTGTAAATTATTTTCACTATTTCTAAAATAATAACTTTAGTAAAATGGCGCGCGACATATGTAAGAGTGACAGAGACAGCACGACTAAAACTTCCAAACGCGGAAGCGAGATATCACTATGTAATCTGTTCGTTTTCAAATATAGTAACAAATTTCCATTGCGCCAACTTCACGCACAAACCGATTCAATTCAAAATTGGATTGTTACAACTTGACACAAATTCGAACGTGCAAGGCAGGTCTATATTATGTATGTCTATGGTAGTAGCTTGTAAGCGGTAAGGAGAGAAGCTTCTTAACTCGACTGTATTTTATGTGTATCCTATCCTCATAACTTCTTAATTAGTGCTAGTGCACCAATTTTGATAGTTCCTTTTACATTCGAAAGTTGGGGAAAATTAACGTTTGGTTCCATATTTTGGGTGACATCTGACGGGTAGCGTTTGAGTTATTCGTATTAATGTGTATTTCATTTCTGGTCGTTATCTCATTGTCATCATTTTAAGTGGTTATTCCAATTTTGATAATTCTTCTTTTATTTCATAGCTAGTCCCACCCAATACCTATACATATTTGAGTGTCACCTGATGAATAGTTATTGAGTAGAAAACAGTATCTTTTCTGTTAAGGTGAACAAGCAATAAAGAGGTTTACATAAAATAATTAAATTCGCAGTGATACATCTATATTTGAAGGATTTATATTGTTTGTACTTTTTGCTCTACGATAGAGCTTTTAACTTGGTAACAATGCTTGTTATTTTCTTCACATTTCTTACCTAAATAAGTCATAATATGTACCTAATAAATTGTATTACTGTAATTTACATAATTACTCTTTAATAAAGCCAAGCGTAAACTAAAAATAATATAATAACAAATTACTGCAAATAAGTATTTCACCGGTACAAATGATCATAATTCATTGTGTTAAGATAAGCCAAGCAGTGTTCAAAATGTAAGTGTTATGTCTTTAAATAAAATACTGACAATGGATTTAAAAATAAAAATCCTCGACAACAATCAATCCGGAAGAAATAAAAAAGCTACCTGTCAACATTTCCCGCCATTTCCGCGCGCTCCGGTTCCATCACTACTCCGTTCATTCTTAAAACTTTCACAACACAGCACAGATAATATAAAAACACATTTAAAATTCGACACACAAAGGCATTTGAGCACCGTGGATAGATTAAAAATATATTTTAATTTTTTTAAATAGTGATATGTATGTACAGATTGTAGAAAAGTTTTTAAAAGAAACGTAAGTAAATAAAGGAGGGAACACACGTCCGACTCATTCGAGCCGCTAAGCGGTTGTAGCGAGCGGCTAGTGGCGGTATTACGAGAGGCTGCCCCTCATAGATTAAGTACGTAGGAGGAAGCGTAATGGTGAGTTACTGATGCTGTGTCGCTGCATTTGAGGTCGTGGGTTGTTAATACATAGTTGTACAAAGTTATCGTCTTTAAACCGGGTACAAAAGCTTCATTGAGAAAACCCACGCATTCAACTTAAACGCTCACAAGTTACAATGCCCGGGCTAAGTTATTTTAAGATAAATAATAGCTTACGCATTCATATTCGAGTAGTCGTAGTAGTACTCGTAGTAGAGTAGTTTCCTAGACAGTTCTTTGTTAATGGAATTACTTAATTCAGTTAGAAAGTGGTATGGTCAAGATGTTATGGTCAACTTAAAAGACGTCACAATTTATTTTTTTTTACTTCAGGAAATGCAGTTACGCATACCGTCCGCTCCGGAGGAAACGAACGGTGATGTGGGACTCTCACTGCCGTAAGGACGGCGGTGACCTACCCACTAAAACCTGAAGGTGCCGACGCTGCCGCATAGTGCCGGGACTGTGTACTACTCTCGCTCCATGGTCCCGGCGCGGCGGCCGCTGTCTTGGCGGCGGCCTCAGCACGGGGCGCTCAATAAATTGAGCGTTCCGCCCCCTCCGTGATTTTTTACGAGGTTGTCATCCTCCTCAATTTTTTAACGAGGTTTTCTTCCTCAAGGCGAAATCGCCTCCACCACGGGGGCATAAAGCCCCCATGATCCATCCACAGTGCCCTCTGCAATCAGAGGGACACGTGGAGGATCACGCCGCCTACTGGCAGCTGGGCCGTCGCCGGCCCCCCCACCCCTACATGAGCGGAAGCACTCATAATAAATTTAACGTCTCTGACAAGATTATTACCAATGGGGCATATTTTTTAATTTCTTGTAGACTTCTAACAAGGTTTTTATTTCATTCTTCAATTAGGTTCGTTTTGCCGATGACTTTCTGCTGTCTCTCATCTCATGCAATGTCATGAATTAATTTGTATTCACCGATTTCAAAAAGGAAGAGGTTCCCAACTCGACTGCATTTTGCTTTTTTTATGTGTGCTACCTTATAACTTTTTACTGGGCGAACCGTTTTCGATAATTCTTTTCATATTTAAAAGCTGATGCGTGTCGTGATGAATAGTTTTTGAGTTATCCCTGTTTGTTGATGTTGATGCCTGTTTGTTTTTATTAAACGTAATTGAAAATAAAATTGGATCAATCGTGATTTTAGTCGTTGGCGTACTTAAATAAAATACTTAAATAAAAAAAACACCCACTTACATGTTGAAAGGCTTCGAAATAATGCGCGCATCAAAAATATATGACAATGCAAAAAATTGTTTCACCATGACCTGATTTAGACCGCCTGATAACTGTTTTAATTGGCATATCAGATGACGCAATGATATTTAAATTTAACTTTATATAATATTGTTACACGACGATTATTTATGTAGATATAGGTACCTATTTTATTATATCTATTTCTATAGCTGATACGAGTACGATACAGCGATCCAGCATGGTAACCATTGCGCCACACGGTGTGTGACTCTGAGGTATGACTAGTGATTTCTACGTTCTATATGGAAATTCGTTTTAATGGCAACCCACACAAAACACAAAGCTTTCCCTGTCATTAAGGATTGTAGGTTGACGGCGAGAATTAAAAACGCCATAAGTAAATTTAGCTTACAACCTAAATTGGAGAGTGAGATCACATATAATAAAGTTGTTTTTCCATATTCTCGGCGACTCAAGTATAGTGGTGAATATTTTTCATTTTCCAGCATCCCGTATTTCTTTTATTTTCGTAATCTGAAGTTCTTCATATTTTAAGATATTAATGGGCAAGGGCACTTAGGACATCCATACTAATATTATAAATGCGAAAGTCTGTCTGTCTATCTGTCTGTCTGTGACGTTGTCACGGCTAAACCACTGGTCCGATTTAGATGAAATTCGGAATAAAAATAGTTGAAGACCCAGAGTCACACATAGGCTACTTTTTTCAAAAATAAACCCCTTAAGTCTTGAAATAGGGGATGAAAGTTTGTATGAAAAATCTAAACCACTTAACTGATTGTTATGAATTTTGGCATAAAAATAGTTCATAACCCAGGGACACACATAAGCTACTCTTTTTTCAAAAATCAACCCCTAAAGAGCTGAAATAGGGGATGAAAGTTAACAATCTAAACCACTTAACTGGTAATAATTAATTTTGGCATAAATATAATTCATGACCCAGGGTCACACATAGGAATAGGGGATGAAAATTTGTATTAGGTATCTATTTACAACAACGCACAGCCTGAACTACTGAACGCAAGAAGCTGAAATTTGGCATGTATGTTATTTTGGAAATGTAGGGTAACACCCTGACCCTTCCCGTTTCGCGATATAAATGAATTCCACCACTTTTTCATTTTAGGACAGCTAGGCGGAGTATGCTCTGGTCCACGAAATATAGATTAAGTGGAAATGTGATACGTCAAAATTATTACTGAAACCGGTGTCGCCAAACGCACACAAACAAACGGTGGTCATTTACTCCCATTTTGCTCCACAAATAGTGAAGAGTAGTTTTAATTGGTCGCTTAAATGTAAAGCTTAAATACCCTAATTTGTACAAACTTTAATGCAAAAACACATCTTGACTCTGAGCAATAGAGTTGGCTTTTCTATAAAGAAAGTAACGTATTTGCGACATTTTGTATTGACCAAGGTGGCAAGTGATATTTGTGAAAAATATAATTTCATCTTTATTTGTAAGCAGTAAGGTTAAATTTTCAATGATTTGTCAACCATAATTCCCGTTATCGTTTAGTGATTTGACACAAGCGTGATTTTATCGATAAATTGGTTGGACCTATTTTAAATGCAATTTAAAATGTTAGAGGATTCGCGATATTGATCCGACTGATTTTCATAATTTATTATTTGTTTATTTTATCATTTTACCTAATAATATCAATACGACAGTCAGCTATACAAGAATTCGTAATTAAATTTTTATTGGAATAAAATTGGTTATGCGTACGTTCAAATGTTAATGTGAACATAATTCCCTTATGTAGAGCCAGGTAGACTCGGGTAACGAACATTTTTTACAAAGAATATCCTTACTAATATTATAAATGTGAAAGTGTGTTTGTTTGTTTGTTTGTTTGTGACGCTTTCACGTCGCAACAAAGCTATTATATGGTAAGGTTTATGTGTGTGGAGATAGTTAGGAGGGTGGAGAGTGACGTAGGCTACTTTTTACCGCGGAAAAACATCCCATTCCCATGGGAAGATCGATGTTTTGTTAGTTGCTAGATATTTATTTTCGGAGTTGTTAATAGATGGCGTTACTAAAATTCATTTGCATGTTCTGAATTACGCTATCAAATACTACATGTAATTTACTTAAGTCATAGGCAAATGTAATAGGCTACTTTAGCTCTGCCTCGAGAACTCCCCGCTCCGGCTGTATTCAGTGTACCGCCCGCCCGCTGGCACTATCCTGTTGGCTGATGTCCGCAAGTTGCTGGACTCGCCGACACCGGTGGTGGGCGCGGGCGACTGGAACTGCAAGCATCCGGGGTGGAATAGCCTAGCTGCCAATAGAAGTGGAAGGCTACTTTTTGATGCCGCTGAACAGCACGGCTACACTGTCGAGGGTGTTGCGCACCGTTACCGCGGCTCTAAATAAGAGAGAACGTGTGTGTGCAGTATTCCTCGACATGGAAAAGGCGTTCGACCGTGTTTGGCACGACGGCTTTCTCTACAAGATCTCGCAGTCGTCGGCGCCCCGGAGTGCCGTTAAGGTGATCTCCAGTTTCCTCGAAAATAGAAGCTTCAGAGTAGTAGTTGAAGACGCCGAATCCACCGAGCGTCCGATCGCAGCCGGCGTCCCGCAAGGGAGTTGCCTGTCCCCGGTCTGCTACGCCTGCTACACCGACGACATCCCGGCGGCAGGGGGGCGTCGCTTGCCCTGTATGCCGATGACGTGGCGTACATCACCACGTCGCTGAATAGAACCCACGCCATCGTCAAGATGCAGCGTGCGCTTGATGCCCTCCCCGAATGGCTCGCCGCGTGGAGACTGTCGGTGAATGTCGGGAAGACGCAGGCCGTGAACATACCAGGAGGATACCTCAACAGGCGGGACCCTACTCTGGAGCTTCATGGACAAGATATCCAATGGGCCCCACAGGCCAAATACCTGGGGGCAAAATCGACGGAAGACTTTCGATGAAGCCACAGGTTACGAAAGCCGTCGCGAATTCCAGAAGCGCGATGGCAGAAACCAGTGCTCTCCTCGAGCCTCCCTCTCGGACTGAAGCTCGGGGTCTACAAGACCTACATCAGATCCCGCCTCACGTACTTGGCATCGGCGTGGTACGCGCTCGCCAGCGAACCGCAGCGCAAGAGGATGCGCGCGGTTCAGGCGCCGGCTGACTGGTGCGCCGAGGCACGTCAGGAACGCCGTCATCCAGAGGGACCTTCCAGTCGAGAGCCTGGACGACTTCATCGAGAGATTGGCACGCAACATGTTCGGGCGTGTCGACGCGTCGCGGTTCGCGCTTCTGCAGGACCTGGCGCCGCTCCACACCTGTCCACCGGACCGCTGGGCCTTCCCGCGCGACTTGCTGGTTGCGCGGGACGGGGCTAGCACTGACTGATACTGGGGCTTCGTAAGTCGTCGCCCGGCGCTGATCGGCTCCTGCTGGGCTTCCCACCAGCGGGATTCACCCGGTAGGGCCTCGATCGCCTGGGCGGCGCGAAGATGAACCCCATCCCGTTTAAGACTCTGTGGCCTGTAAAAAGGCCACCACTCACCGGACTTGACCTATTGGTTAACCACAGATGGAAAAGGGCCTTAGGGCCCAATCCAAGGACCGGCCCGTTTTAACGGGCCGCGAGAGACACCCCCAAAGGGGAACTAACTGTCCCGAGGGCTCCACACACCTCAGACAGGGTGAATAGTCAATAGTCAATAGTCAATATTTTTTATTGCAACATATGGTGTACATCATATGGTGTACATATGGTGGAGTGAAGAGAGCGAGTAGTAGGCTACTTTTTAGCCTAAATTCCTACGGGAGCGAGACCTACGCGGCTGTTACCTACGGGTCCCGAAGCGAAGCGCGGGCGGTTCTCTAGTAATAGGTATATTATTTATCTCTCAGAAGAATAATATTAAACAGCATTTAAAAAAGGCAGTATTTCATTTATAATCCTCAATAATGAGGAAAGACCCGTGCTCAGTAGTGGGCCATTAATGGGTTGTAGCCAATATTTACTTATTAATAATTACTTCATTTCTGTGCAAGTGTAAAAAGTATAATGTAGTGAAAAACAGCATAATACTATTTTAACAGTTTGGTGAGGAACCTAAGATAAGGCTGATTAGATATCTACTACATAACTATGGGTAGGGACCGAGCAAAGTAATTTTTAATGAACATTATTTTACCAGCCATGTGGTCATAGAATACTTTGGTAGCAGGTTAGGTTAGGTTCATAGGTATGTGAAATAAACTACAAATATTTTTAATTAGTACCTTTATTATTGAGTCCCAGTCATCATGTCTCAAATAAATACAACTACTAAATAAAAAAAATAACAATTATCAAATTCGGGTTAAGAGCAAAATAATTCAATAAAATGAGAATATTTTTATTCATCTCTTGTGTTTTATTAACAAAAAAAAAGTTTTTTCATCTTTCGATTTTATTAACAAAAAAGATACACAAAAAAGTTTTATATTTACGACTAGCTGACTCGCGCGAACTCGCGCGTATCGCCAACAATATAGCATAAGACTTAATATATATCTTGTATGTTACTTTTAAATTTTGTAAACTACACCCCTATAATTCACTCCGTTGAGAGTTGGGATTCTAAAAATCTTTTCAGGCTCACATACGTCATGAAAGGAATCCCTGTTCCAAATTGGTGGTACGAAGGTCGCGCAGGTCAGCTTGTGTAAAATAAACGTAGCCTAAGTTACTCCTTATTACATCAGCTACCTGTATGATTATGTGATTATTATTATATATTATTATTATGTAATATTATTATATTATTTATGATTATATTATGATTATATATTTTGCTTATTACAAAGTTAATTACCCCTTGCTTCTCGGTGAAGGAAAAAGATCGTGAGGAAACCTACACACCTGAGAATTCTCTCTAATGTCCTCAAAGGTGTGTGAAGTCTACTAATCCGCACTTGGCCAGCGTGGTAGACTATGGCCTACATCCCAATGTACTATATAGGTTGTTCCTTGCTTTTTTGCGCCAATAGGGAATATGCATGTCATTCAAATTTAGAACCGTTTTTCCCCCGAAGGGTATAAAACGGATATTTAGGTTTCAGCCGCAGCTTGAACCACATTTGAGATTACCTTCCAATATTCGTCATTAAAATAGGCTATCTCACTCGCACAATGCATCAAAATATAGTGTTGTCTCTGTCTATGCCTTCTCCCCCCTCCTCACACGCAGCGGCCGGTGGCCATTTTGCTTCAGTACTTTTCAGGCCGGCAAGGACCTGAAGGTGTGGTTCAAGCTGCGGCTGAAACCTAAATATCCGTTTTATACCCTTCGGGGGAAAAACGGTTCTATTTAGGTGTTCGAGCCTTAGCTTGAACCACATTTGAGACGTGTTTATTATCTGCCGGCGCTGCGTGTGCGTACTGTGACAGATGTAATAGAGATAAATAGGGAGATTTAAAGTCCAAGGCATAAGTATATTATAATGATTTTTAGCTATTTATTGTAATAATAATGACAAGTATTCAATCAATACATTATTTTGGCAGAATAGTATGAGGGAGTTTAATAAAGTAATTAATTAAATACTACGTAGTAAGACAATTTGATGTAATTAGATGATTAATCAAACACATCGGCTAATGTTTACCAAGATTAATTTATGTAACAGTGAAGGATCCAGAGAGAGCATTCACGTTAGGTCTTGGAACATTGCGGACATCTTTAAAGTAATGTTTAAAGAAGGTGTTCTTTGACTGCCAATAATTCCCCGTAAACCGGTTGCTAGTCCAGGCATGTGTCGCCACGGCAGCACGGAAACTTCCCGCCGAAGCACAGATTTGAGCCTCTTTAAATAAGTTCTGATCCGACCCACAAAAACCGTTAGTGAGGCAGGTTTGGCGATTCCGCGTGTGGTAATAAATATGCTGCTAATACCCTTTGACGCTCGACGTTTATGAGAAATTGATATGACGTATATCCTCATCCAAAAACTATGTCAAATCTATTGTTGTTGTCCTTGCGTCCATTTTTCAATAGTCATCTAGACAGCTCGACTGTCTGTAGGAGATTGAATTTGTTTTGGAACCGAAGTTTGACCAAAATAGTAATTCTACGTCCATATCTTCAAATGGTCCTCTTTCTAGGGATAATAAGGTGATGTCGTGGACCCTTCCCCCAGTAACAACAACAGTAGAACGCTAGCATGTCTGGAGACTGCAAAGAGATCCTTTTCGTTGAAGCTATACGATACTAAAAAGTTTATTAAGTCCTCCATTTTCTAAGACAATTGTTAGTAGTTAGTAGTAGTTAGTTAGTAGGAGGGCGTATAGCGAAACCTCCTCCAAATTTTGCAACGACCGACTTATGCATTGCTTTTGTTCTGGGAGCTTACTTGACTTCATCATGAAGGTAGCAAAGGTACCTTGCTAAATCTTGTGGGTTTGGATTGTGTGTCGGGATACTTTTATTTATGGCCCAAGTATACCACTTTCTCCATACTGGTTTGAAACTTTTTAACAATGATTTTCTCCAGGATGACTCTAATAAAGCAATTTCTGATTCAGTCCATCCTTTTACTTGATGTGACCAGCCCGAACCATCCTGGCCCTCAATTTAAGGTGCTCTGCCTGTGGGGGTGCTCGGTTTGTTTGTAGATCGATCTAATTCTTGTGGATGTTCGGGATAAGCAGAGGGGAACCCATTGCCCTGAGGCGGAATTCTGGTTTCCAGAAAGCGTTCTCCCAAATTGGAGCGATGAGAATATATAATCCTTTGTCCGACTGGAGGTGCTGTTACACACGAGGTATTAATGCCGGAGGTGGGAATGTCCATGCTAACTTGTACTTCCACTTCTTGCTGAACGCGTCGTTGAAACAACCGTCTTTGTCTTCGACATTCTCGCTCACATATGTAAGTTGCCACAGCTGATCGCCTCGACGCAAACAAATATATTTCCGGCGTCCGAAACTTCTAGAAAAGCATGGATTTGTTCCTCGACAGGCCGTCCGCTATTCCATTGTATACACCCGGAATATGTCGCGCAATGAGGTGAGATTGTTGGTGTTCGCAGTATAAGAGGATTTGTCGTGCCGCTCGCAGCAATTTTAACGATCTCGTTCCCCCTTGCTTGTTTATGTAAGCTACGTTCGTGCGATTGTCCGATTGGAGAACAACGGTTTTCAATGTCAGTTCGAGATTCAGTCTCCGAAGCACTTCTAGCACCGTCCATAATTCTTTGATGTCGCTCTACCATTCCCTCTGAGTCGTTGACCATTGTTGCCATAAATAGCGATTGTTCGCTATGGTTCCCCAACCTAGATCGGCTGCGTCCGTTGTGATGAAGATCGAGGGATCTTCGAAATGTATTGGCATGCATTTCTGAATATTCTCCATCCACCATAATAAGTCCTTTTGCGCTGAGTCCCGTAAGGGAAACTTCTTGTAAGGGATCTTGTCTGGTAACCGATTTGAGGCTCTCTGAAGTGCTCGGCACTGAAGCCTGCTCAACGGTACCGTCAGTGATGCAAAGTTTAGTTTACCCAGTAATATTTAGGAACGTCCGCCAACTCTATCGTTTCAACCGCAGAAACTTCGATATGATGTGCTTTATTTTAGAACCGTTGGGGCACAGGCTCTTGGTATTTTTTACTGTGTCCAAATGATCCCCAGGTGCTCCAATCTGGTTGATGTGGTTAGAGACGACTTCTTCCGATTGGGATGCCACCCTAAATCCTCTAAGTATGTCATTGCAAACTTGCTTTGACTTTCCAGGATTAGGGGGTCTAGGTGAATTGTTAGGAAATCCTCCAAAAATAATAGGACTCGCAAGTGTTCTAGCCTTAGTCGTTGCGCAACCCAGTTCGTTATTTTGGCAAACGCGGCCGGACTGCTTGCCGGACCAAATGGGAGGCAAGTAATTTCGTAAACGGTTCCTTGATACGCGAGGGACAGGAACCGGCAATGACTCTGATGAATGGGGATATGAAAATATGCCTGCGAGGTATCTATATACATCATAATTATAATCTCCCCTCTCTAGATGTAGAGGTATTTGAAATTGATTTATAAGACGAAAAGACGGGGCATGAACATAATTGTTTAAATTCTTAAGGTTGAATATAGGGCGATTCTCCCTGTTGGATTTTTTTTTCCTCAAGATCATCGTTCACCAAAAAACCCGTTTGATGAATGGATTTTTGTAAGGCGTTGCAATCTAGTTTTGCCGTGGCAATTCGAGGGAATGTTTCGTTTGAAGCCAGAGTCTGTTTCTCCTTGTAAACTGCTTTATAGGTGGGGTTGTCCGAAAGGGGATTCTGTAGCCTTTTATAATTTTTAATATACTTTCGAGTGCCTCCCTCCGTTGGCTTGTGTGAAATGCGAGGTATCCCGCTCGGATGGAGTCAGTGGAGTTGCGTGTGCCTCCCCCCCCCTTTTTTTTGAATTTGCCTGGTTGGTGTGTAGGGTTCGATTGCTTTGTGCTTTGAGTGGGGTGCCATTCCACCCTTTCCTTTATTTTGGGAATCAATTCTTCTTGTAGATCCCTGGTTATTATGCAGGTTTGATTTGCGCTGAAATTTATTTCATTTCATTTATTATATGCATAACATATGTCACAATGTTGTTCCGTATCTAGAAGATTTATTTTGCTTCCTTTTGTCAGGAAAAAAAAAAATTATGAATTCCCCGTGTTCCTGAACTACCTCAGTGAAAGCTTTCTCTTCAAAGAGATGAGTCTCCGAAGGGGGTATTTCATGTAAAAAGATAATTCCCTTCATGTAAAAAGATCTCTGCGGTTCTGTACTACTTCTGTCCTCCGACCACAAACATATTGCAGTAAAGAGTCTGAAGTCTTCCTAAATTTTGAGTCTGCTGTAACGAAGTCCTGCCATACTTTCCCTTTCATTTAGGTAAACAATCTAACACTTGTTGGAAAACCATCCATTGTTAAATTAAATTAACCCATTTGTGATCACTCTTAAAGTATGGTCAAATCGTTCGAGGACAGCGACAGATTTCCACTCTGGGGTAATACCCGCGAGGAGGTTATTCGGGTTTAAGCACAGAAGGCAGGAGTAGCCTGAAATTGTTTTTGTGTTATTGGCATAAAGGTATGCCGTAACATAAGGATATTGCGCCACTCTGAGTCGCAAAAGCCCCCTTCGATTCCTGACCTGTGGTCTTCATGGTGAAATCGAGAGTAGGTTCACTATCAGATGCTTCGGCATGATGCATGCATTGTGCCCCTAAGTTCAACTTCTCGTGAACGTACCGAGGGGCAATTCCTACATCATCCCCAGTGCTATCTGGGAGGGATTCAAAGGATCCATCTAAGTCTTGATCTAAGTCTTGTCGTTGATTTTTCTTGCAGCAACAACTTACCATTTTCATTCTGTTCCGATTGCATATTAATCATTTTATGAAACAGGGCCATTTGTTGGCTAAGGATAGTAGCTAATAAGTGCTCATTACTGCCCTGGTCTGCTTCTCAAATTGAGCGTGAGTGGATTGCTTTTGATGCTTCATCGGTGTTTGACCGTGGGTCGTCACTTCCTAGCTCGGAGGAGGCATCCAAGCGTCTTTTTAATTTTGATTTGAGTCTGGACACGGTGTCCCTGAATATATTGTAAGATGGTGCATGTATTTTTCCCATTACACTGTGGGGGGCATATAAGAGTGAGCACTGTATTCGCACTTCGATAAGGATGATGCTGATAGGTTGAAGGCACCAGCCATATCCACAATAGGGATGGCGAATCTTAGCTTTATTTCTACGGAGGGGGATATCTGATCCCCACAACTCCCAAACAACTCTTGAAAGGTGTAGTTGTTCCATTCGTGCCAACCGTTCGGAAAATGTTGGTCGACAGCAGCAACGATTACCGAGAATGCTCTTGTATCAGTTTGATACGTCTCCAAGGCCAGTTCACCCAAAGTAGATAATTCGGCCATTTTCTGCAAGTAAACAAGTGGCTGCTTAACTTTATTGAAATCAGAGCAATATGTATATACATTATGTGCTCGCTCGTTACCCTAAACGACAAGTTGCCTCATTAGAGACCATGTCGTCTCATCTGAACGGTCGCCTCATTTGAGCCGTCGTTTCATTCGAGATGACGTGTCGAATCAATCGAGACCACGTGTCGCCTCAATCGAGACGACATGCTGCCTCAATCGAGACGACGTGCCGCCTCAACCGAGACGACGTGCCACCCCAATCGAGACGACGTGTCGACTCAATCGAGACGACGTGTCGCCTCAATCGAGACGACGCTGCTCCATTTGAGCCATCGCGTCGTCCCGAGCAGTGTGGCGCGTGGTCTCAACGAGCCGACGCGCCACGCTTCGTCGCTGGGCCGACAGGCGCCGAGCGGGAATAATATCGTCGCTGAGCTTATGAGCGTCGAGCGGAATGTGAGGCAAGTTTCAGAGTAAGTACTTGCTTGTACGGTTTACGTGTTGCCCCGACGAATATTGAAAGCGTACTGAAGCAAAATGGCCACCGGCCGCTGCGTGTGAGGAGGGGGGAGAAGGCATAGACAGAGACAACACTATATTTTGATGCATTGTGCGAGTGAGATAGCCTATTTTAATGACGAATATTGGAAGGTAATCTCAAATGTGGTTCAAGCTAAGGCTCGAACACCTAAATAAGTAAATATTTTTTGTACAGTCGTTATCGCTAAAATAATGATATCTGTCACATTATTTTCTATTTAATCTTTTTAAAATCACTAAAATAAATTTATAAAAAGTGCAAATTTTACGAGGCAAATTTAAAATGTCGAAACGCAACGCCATTGGTTAGACATCGGCGTGACGTCATCCTTCGCAATGGACATGTCAAAAACATACTAGAACTAGCTGTTTTCATTTATATTTCAGTTAATTTGATTGCTTTCAGAGTTTATCGTATACTTCTTGCGTGATTTTTGTTTATTAGTGATGTGTTGAATGACTAACAATGTCTGAAAGTGGATCTCAAAAGGCGCAATCGGATAATCTTCCGATAATTGATTGTTTGCGCCTACAGTTACATTCACTGACGTCAAATTGCTTTGAAAACTTGTGCAGGCGCTCGCAATAATGTCGGTAGTTTGTGTGGTGAAAATTATATTTTACCCGCGACTTACGTACATTCGGACTCGAACATTCTATTAACGGAGCGCACAGTGAATAAGCTTTCTCACGTATTAAATTAAATTAGATGATAATTGTATTTGCAAAGTCCAAAATTAAACCCATTGTTCATCATCACATCATCTTTTATTGAGCACCAAGCTCCAGTGTACAACTGTACATAGATGCTTTCATGATGAGTTCGTACTTCGCCTCAAATAATGATTTTACATCAGCTGAAATCAGGGGAGTCAAAGCTGCAAGGTGAGGAAGTGATAGATATTTAATTTAGGTACATGGTTCTCGTATAGTTTTTCTAAGTAATTCATAAAAGTCTTTAACATAACCTGTAAAGATTTAGACGTTTACCTTCTACATACAAATTATATTATATCCTTCATATCACATTTTAGGAATAAATGGTTGTTAATAAATAAATCCGTGTTTGGGAATACTTTATAATCAAATCTGTTTTTATCCCAGATCTGAACGAGAATCTTACAACAACTTTTTAGGGTTTGTACTTTTGTTAGCCAAATTAAACCAAAACTATTAATATTTGGTAGAAATAATTATTTTCTTCTTACGTTAAAATGATCTTCGCAACAGTATGCAGTGCTTTTTGTAGATATAATATCTCTTTTCACAATTTTACACCAATTTTTCTTATATAAGCATCCCATGGAACATGAAAAAATACTTTGTCCGGCGCGTTCCATCTCGTATTCTTGCACATAGGTACAATACAGTACTTAAAATAAGGTCTTCGGTTTCCATCCATACTTCCGTTTATGAAATTATACTAGAAAACGTAAATTTAATACTATAAAATACTCTTTCTCAACCTCGCTCATAACCACTTGTTAGTAAACAACTCCAACCTGAAGAACGATGACGTCACCATAGAACGCGCCAAAAGGGCGGCGTTTGAATCGGCTTTATGTCACTGCAATTTTCATTAATTAATTTAAAATAAATTTGGACTTTCCCATGACTCGTATATTTTTTACGGTATTATATTAACATAAATGAGCTATAAAAACAATAAAAAAAAATCATGCATATTCCCTATTGCTTGTACACGAAGCCACGCTAAGTAGCTTTATTTGAAAATTACTTACAGTTATTTATATACTCTTCTCGAGTCTGAACTGAAGAACTAGTGAAGAACTAGACTCAAAGGGACTAGGAAAAAAAAATACTCGCCAGATGGCGCTCAAGTCAACATGTATGTGTAAAGTTCTCGTCACTACAAATTAATCAAGCCCAAAGACTAGATAACTGCAGTAAATCGTTGAGGAGTTCCCTCGACTGTCTTTCAGCTTCATCAGATCGACTCCAGACCTTCATGAAATTGTAGCGCTTTCATGTAGTTATGAAAACATTAACAAACACACTAGTCGTCCCTACAATTTTCGAAAGTTGCCCTCGATTTCTCCAAGATGCCATCATCAGATCCTGGTGATCCTTTTAAAAGGACCCCACTGCGTATATCTACTTTACAACAAAAAAAGAATTATCAAAATCGGCCCATAAACGACGAAAAAATCGCTGAACAAACATAAAAAAAGCATATATATGGTCGAATTGAGAACCTCCTTCTTTTTTGAAGTCGGTTAATGATCACATTTGTTTGCATATGTAGTAACGCGACGGCATTACTTGTTATATTATATATCGCAACGTCAGGCGTTTCTGAGTTTGCAAATAGGTGTTATTATTTATAGGTGTTATTTATTATTATTTAACTTAATTTATTATATTGTTTATTCATTAACACGCCCCTGTTTGTTAGCGCATAACATATCTTTATTTATATAATTTATCTAAGCAGGTTAAAATTTTAAAGATGTTACATTACAATTGCTCACTATTGTAATAATAACTAATAAAATGTCGATGTCGATAAACTTTTTTCGCATCACCTACGGAGACGTGAATACCTCTAGAGGTGAATGAACCAACATGTAGATGACACGTGTAAGCTAAGCTAAGCTAAAGCAAGCTTTATTGCCCATTCCTTATGGTTGATTTCAGATTAAAATATCTATTGGGTTTTAAGTAATTGAAATTAAATTACGATAATAAGATTTATTGCAAAAACTTCACTTACCGGTGATATGAAACACCTCCATTCTTAACATTTCTTGTTTTACTATTATTTTTACACTGCAAAACGGAACAACAAGGCATAATTTCTTTGAAACACCGTAAAACAAATAGTGACACGAGACGTCCGTTCTTGAACCGGATGACAGCGACGACTAAAGGCAAGTTTGCGACACAACACAAACTAGTGACACGCGGGCCACGCCTACATCGCACTTCCACTATATGTATATTTCGTGCTCTGGTCCTCTTCAGGTACCCGTACCAAATATTGGGATACTAATGGGTTGAACTCCAAAATGTAACCCCGTTAAGTAAAACCCGTTAACATATTTTTTGGCTACTGCTTCCCTTATAAAATGAAATTTTACGTCTATGTGCTTGGTACGACGATGATATACAGAATTTTCAGTAAGCTTCTGAGCACTTTGTCAGTATATATTGTTACAGGCACATTATTTTGTCTATTGATTAGCTCATGTAACAAGTTTTTGAGATGAATAGCCTCCTTGGTAGCTTCACAAGCAGCCATATATTCAGCCTCGGTGCTTGATAAAGCCACCGTCTGTTGCTTCCTACTTTCATGTGACACTATACAATTTGAATATACAAAACAATATCCTGTGTAGAATCTACGGTCTAAATTATCAGAAGCCCAATCAGCATCAGTATAATCAATCAAATCTAAATTATTTTTAACATACTTTAAACAAAATGACTTTCTACTATACAAATATTTCAGTACTCTTTTAACATATTTATAATGAGTCTCTGTATTACAGTTATTAAATTTACTGAGATAACTAATACAATATGAGATGTTTGGTCTTGTCAGAACTGAGAGATACATCAAACTCCCTATTAATTGTTGATAGGGAAATTTAGAATTTGAATTTTCTCCCTTCTCTAATTTAAGATTAATTTGCATAGGAGTTTCTACATTTTTACAATTCTCCAGACCAAACTTGCATACTAATTTGTCAATAAAGCTCTCTTGACTTATAATAATTGCTTTTTACAAAAAAAAAAACCGACTTCAATCTTGATAAGTAGAGATAACTCAAAAACTACTCGCCAGATGGCGCTCAATTCAACATGTAAGTGTAAAGTTCTCGTCGCTACAAATTAATCAAGCCCAAACACTAGATAACTGCAGTAAATCGTTGAGGAGTTCCCTCGACTGTCTTTCGGCTTCATCAGATCGACTCCAGATCTTCATGAAATGGTAGCCCTTTAATGTACTTATGATAACATGAACAAACACACTAGTTATCCATACAATTTTCGAAAGTTCCCTTCGATTTCTCTGAGATGCCATCATCAGATCCTGGTTTCCTTATCAGGGGACCCCACTGCGCATATCTACTTTACAACAAAAAAAGAATTATCAAAATCGGCCCATAAACGACGAAATAATCGCTGAACGTACATAAAAAAAGCATATATACGGTCGAATTGAGAACCTCCTTCTTTTTTGAAGTCGGTTAAAAATACAATCCTTTTGTATCTTAACATCCATACCTAGACACTGTCTTAATTGACCTAGGTCTTTTAATTTAAATCTCTTACTTAACTGACCTTTTAAAAATTCTACTTCTTTATTACAGTCAGAAAACAAGAAAAAATCATCGACAAACAATGCCACGAAAGTTTTAACATTTTCAGTTGTTTTTATATATAAACAATGTTCATACAGGGATTTTTTATAGCCTAGCTGTTGTAAACACACATCAATTTCCTTATACCAAGCTCTAGCCGACTGCTTCGACCCATATATGGCCCTTTTTAATTTTAAAACTTTATTATGATGTGAATCATATTTAAAATTCTGTGGTAACTCCATATACACTGTTTCATCTAAGTGGCCATTTAGGAAAGCTGTAGTTACATCTAAGTGTGTAATGGAAAGATTTAGTTTAACACTTATGGCAAACAACAGTTTTAATGTGGAATATTTAAGCACTGGTGAAAAAGTCTCTTTATAGTCTATACCTTCCCGCTGTGTATAACCTTTCGCAACTAACCTTGCTCTGTAACGCACTGTATTGTCCACATTTAATTTCTTTTTATACACTCACCGATACTGCACTACCTTAGCATCACTAGGTTTGTTCACAATCTCCCAAGCTTCATTTTCATGAATTGATTTGAGCTCTTCTTCCATGGCGATGCACCACTGCTCTTGTTCAGGTCCACTCATGACCTCCTCATATGTAAGACAGTTTTCATCCAAATCTTCAATATTTTTACACATATTGCTAAATCCATACCTTTCTGGAGTTCTTCTTTGTCGCTTTTCCACAACGACAACCTCTGTCTCAAGATTTTCAGTTTCATCTTGCAGAGACCTACTGTCAGTGAACTCCTCTGAACTTGATGTACTTGTAGTCTCGTCCGGATAATATGTCTCATCATTTATTGAGTTTGACCTAGTTTTTCTTGGGGTCAAGGTTGTGTTTAAGGGGTCCAAAGTTTTACTGTTTACACTTTCCTCCTGCTGGACAGTTGTCTCAGTATCTTCCACCACTGCTTGTATTAAATCTGAGTTTTTTATTTTATCCATAATAATAACATCTCTGCTGGTGATAACATTCTTTGTTTTTGGATTGTACAGCCTATAGCCTTTGGTGTTGTCTGCATAACCAATCATGATATATTCTTCTGACTTTTTATCCCATTTAGTTCTCTTTATTTTTGGAATATGGACCATTGCTTTACTTCCAAATATCCGAACTTGGCTAAGGTCTGGCTTCTTTCCGCTCTATAGCTCATACGGTGTCTTTTGTAATCCGGAGGCTGGCGTTCTATTTCTCAAATAGACTGCAGTGTTAAACGCCTCTGCCCAAAATCTTTTATCAAGGTTGGCTTCGAACAAAAGGCATCGTGCTCTCTCCACGACTGTTCTGTTAAGCCGTTCGCATAAACCATTTTGCTCTGGTGTGTACGGGTTTGTGGTTTGATGCACTATTCCATTGTTCTTTAAATAGTCATCAAATTCTGCAGAACAAAACTCTCCGCCATTATCTGTTCTTAAAATCTTCAATTTCTTTCCTGTTTGTGTCTCAACAAGAATTTTAAACTCCTTGAAATACTTCAAAGCTTGGTTTTTGACCTTGAGGAAGTAGACAAATGCCATTCTACTGAAATCATCAACAAAAAGCAAAAAATATTTTGCTAGTCCCAAAGAGACCTGTTCCATCGGTCCACAAAGATCCGCATGAACAATTTCAAACACATTTTCACACCTTTTACCTTTGTGAGAAAATTGTAATCTCGCCTGCTTACCCTCACAACATGTGATGCAGTTAGATTTGTCAATTTTTGCTTTATCAATGTATGACATCCCCTCTACAGCCCCATTTCTCATAGTATTCAGGTCCGTGCTATTGATGTGTCCTAGTCTACGGTGCCATATCTCACTTGTCAAAGTTGTAGCTGAGCACGCCACCAAGCTTTCTGACTTGATATTTAATTTGTACACTCCATTAACCAAATTCGCCTTTCCAATCAGTACATTTTGTCTATTGCGTATGTAGCAAACTTCTTCTTCGAAATTAACTTTGTTCCCATTTCGAATAAGTTGACTTACCGATAGCAAATTGGTTGATAGGTTAGGAACACACAATACATCCTTTACGATAATGTCGAACTCTGAATTATCAACTATGGTTCTAATCACTGTATTTCCTGAGCAGATTACTGGTACTGTTTCTTTATTTGCGACTACTATGTCCTTTACTTTGTGGTCGAGTGTAACATTTTCCAAACAACTCTTATCAGTTATCATGTGCGAGCTTGCCCCGGAATCTATGTACCAATCTGATTTATGAAAGGCACTATCCATAAATATAGCACTAAAAACGTTTGTTTCACTTTTATTTTGATTACTTGGACATTTATTCATATAATGACCGAGTTGTTTACACTTGTAGCAGCGTATAGTTTTGACAGATTTCGGAGACGCCATTTTTGACTTCGTGTTGCCATTTTTCTTATTCCGCTGCTGCATAACCTTTTGACAAAAAAGCGTTGTTCGTCCCATGTTGGCTGTCGACTTCCGAACTCATGTCTCTATGGCCTGAGTGCTGGCATGGTGCTCTATGGCCATTATCATAGGAGCGAATCTTTCTGTCAGCCCCGCCAATAATAATGACCCGATCCACTCGTCAGTTATCTGGAAACCGGTACCTTTCAATTTTTGTGCGGTATCCACCATTTGCGTAACGTAGGTTCCCATCGATTCGCAATCTTCCAATCGAACTGAAATCAGCTGACGAAGTAGGCTGATGCGACGCGTAAAGCCTGAGTCATCATAAAGAGATTTCAAGCGCTTCCAAACACCTTGAACTGATGTCAACGTAGATGGAGGAATCTATTGTCATGATAAGTTTTGCCTTCGCCTTCTTTTCTTCAACAGAACTTCCATCAGTTGATTCTTGCTTTATATCCACTCCGTCTAACATCAAAAAGTTTTCAGCAGCAAACGCCCACTCGTCATAGTTTTCTCTGCCTTTTAGCTTCGGCACGTTAACAATGTAGAGCTGCCGGCCATTTTGCACGTGGTAACCAGCAGTCACTCGGAAATACACGAACAAAAATACGATTTCCACCGTTATTTTATATTTTACGTATAACGGTACACTGACAGTCCACAAAAAGTAAATAATCCGAAATAAAACTTGACTTTATCGCGAGTTAAGGCACTGGGCCCATAACCTAATAAAACGCACGGATAGTAGTTTGAAACAGACTAACTTTATTTCTCAGTGACAGATACATGCACATTACTCATATTAGATGGCGCTACTTGTAGCATCATTATTATTTAGTTACAAATATAAACAATAAATAGAACAACACTTTCTTAATCTTCACTTGGCTTACGTGGCAGATTATAACCTAACCTAACCTAACCTAACCTAACCTAACCTAACCGTTTGGGGAGATCTAAGCCCAGCAGTTGGAAAGTAATAAATTGTTATTAACCTATCTTTCATATTATTATAAAATAATGCTCCTAATTTAGATAAGATTTTCTCAACACATAATAATTACCTACTTTAACGTGTGAAACTTAAGAGTACGAGATACCACAATAATTTTCCTGTGCGAGATACAAAAGCAAAATATGTTATTTAATTATTAATATGCAACAGTACAATACAATTTCCAAACTGAATTTCGTCCGACGTTTCTCTATCATTAGTGCAATTTGCCGCATGCAATATGAAGTGTATCAATTCCCAGAGCTCTGGGAATTATGAACGGAACCTAACCCCATTTTATACTGGATATGCGCGGCTCGTATGAAATTCGATTAGCATCCCCTATATTGAAGCGGCTGCTATGTGTGCTTTTCTCGCTTCTGTTGAATATCACTTGTTAAGACTTCTCGAAGGCCCTCAGATAAGATCTGATAAAGTTCTCAGATAGACGAATGGAAAACATAATATTATACATATATACTACCGTCATTAGTGTTATAAATAGTATAGTATGTGGCTACAACCTATCTATTAATGACCCACTACTGAGCACGGGTCTTTCCTCATTACTGAGGAGGCTTAGATACTCTAGCACGGTGCTCCATTGCGGATTGGTGGAGGGGGGGGTTAGTGGCCAACCTAGTATCGAAAGACTGCTATCTATCGACAACTATCGGGACCGGCGGCTTTACGTGCCCTCCGAAGCACAAAAGCACTCAAGAATTTTCCAGAGTCCAGTCGTTGTCGGGATCACAGTAATCCCTCTCAGGAATCCGTTTCTAAGTTTCAGCTATAAATCTCCGCTCTTCAAACATTAACCACCTTAATAATTCAATATACGTGCGCTGTACAAATGTTCGGAATCGCAACTTTTCTTTGGCTTTCTCCAAATTCTTTGCCTTTTCCTAAGTTTTTCGACCACCAGTTCCAAGCAAGTAGGACCACCCTTCCGCTGCCGCCCATGACAACTGTGAACGACCAATAACAGCGTTACTAAGAATGTTAATTGGTTGACTCAATAGGTATGAGGTTTAGGGTAGAGACTTTTAGTGATAGTTACTCCTTTTAGTTGTTGTCCGTAAGAGTCTTGTTGAAGCCTATAATGGTCGCATCTCGAAGTGTAGCCGGAGCCGGATACACACTTTTCCAAACGGCAGTTGCTGTTTAAAAAAATTATTACATGGTAGGAATGGCACTGGCAATGGCATTGGTAGGAGTAGTACGTTGGAGTTCCAACGTACTACTCCTACCAACTCTACCACCTATTACGCGTAAACCTTTGATTCTAAATTAACGTCTCTTGCTCGTGAAAGGACGGATTTGGCAATAAGAGTCCGAACTTTGAGTTCAAGCTAAACTTGACTTCCCTTAATTATCGCTGTTGAACAACAGATGAGTGCATGGCACCTTCTGTTGGATATTGACTTTTATTGCCTTGTTTTTACGGTTTCAAATTCAACCTATCACTTTTAATAATTTTATCACTGGTAATGCTGGTAGCCGAAACATATTTTTAATAGTAGATTTGAAAAGGTCATTAATAGTAGGGGAAGATAAGGTAAAATTTCAGAAGGTTCTGGACTCATTGAAAACAGTATTTTAGCGCTTCAACGTATTTAATATAACGTAAACCTTACCCCACGAAAACTTAGTACACGATTATGTGCAAATGTTAACAAACTACAAAGCTACATAAATACAGTCGTCACACTTTGACGAATTAGTATTCCCTGTGACGAGTGGCTTGAACACATACAATTAAATCACAAACAAACACGACTGAAAACAAACATGACCCGTCACATATCTCCGAATGGAAATTGAATCATTCGGATGGTAGGCTCGCTTAGCTGTAGAATTGTCAAAAAACTTGTTGTGGGAAATTCTTCATTCGATCGTTTTGGCCTTTTGTTGCTTTGAACTTTATCAAAAAATAGGTAGGTACCTATACCTAGTACGCGACAAGTTGACATGGCATTTTTCAAGTGATGTGGCATCACATACGTTAGGTTTATATCGATATTTTTTCCACGCAACAAAATAAGAGCAGCATTAATAAAATAAGGTTTATTATAAGTAAAATTTAAATTAATCAGATTCAGTTTCGGCTATTATGGTACTATCACTTATGACAGTAAGAAGATTTAGGTACAACTATGTTGTTATACATTGAATAAGAATATTATATTCATCACAATCACAATGTGATTGAGATTAAAATCGATAAACGCCTCACCTCATACCCCGACTGCCATGTCGACCTGTCGCGTACTGTACATAAGTTACACTTTGAGTTTTGCGTCAAATCGTTGTAGTTATATCATACTATAACGAATGCATAATTATTATATTATTTCTTGAATACATTTTATCTAATGACACTTTGATGATGAACGAATTAAACAATCCGGTAGTATTGACTTCCGGCATTAAATATGTAGAAATAACATCTTACAACTCTCAAATTACAGTACAATGATTTTGGCAAAATCAATTTCAATAGCTATAGGTACCTAGAGAAAATTACTTAGTCACAAAATTTTTGTTCGCCTGCGACGTTTGCCATCACCGAATACAGTTTTGCCGGTGGTTAAGTATAACTGCATGAATAAAACAATTTCTGGAAGCTTAGCGAACTGGTTCCACAGAGTATTAATTATTTATTAATGCAGCGAGCCACGTAGGCATTGAGCGCAGAGTAGGCGAAGTGCCCTAGAGCCCCGGCTATTATTATAGAGTAAAAATACGGGGCAAAACATTCGTGGTCGAGGCTCAGAAACGTTGTTGTGTTATTGCTTTTATATTTTGTAAATGCTGCGTTAATGAAAAATATTTGCTAAGGTTTTTTAAGATTTCGAAGCTATAAAAAGGTCCGACACCTAGGCTGATCAATAATGTCTCCACTCACCCACCTGCGATACTAGACTACAGTGAAATTCTTGGTCTCCACTATCCATATTTATGTTACATTACAAACGTCAAAAAAGTAGAAGGGTCTGTATATTTTACCCCCCTTTGTAGAAACGTATGACCATACTACGTATGAACTTGCTTCTAAACATAGTGGCAATGGGATGGCAAATGGGCCACGGAGAAGCGGCACGACATATTATATTTAATTCATATTATGAATTTGCCTTAAAATTCATATTATGAATTTGCCTTAAAATTCCTCCCCAAACGTTATGAGTGGTTCGAGAAAGCGTCTCACCTCATATACTCTTTAAGATTTATCCATTCAGAAATCATCATTGTCCGAAACGAAAGATCCTGTTTAATGCGAAGTACACAAGTTATTCACAAAGTTGCAGTTAGCAGAATTTAAAGTTGAAGCCTCATCAGGTTTCTTATGGTATTGGAAGATATTAAGTGGAACTAGTTCTAAAGTTCTAAAACAACTGCGACTACTCTTAAGCAACTTTGAGTTACTTTTTGAAGAATGTTCGAGCCACTGCATGTAAATTAGACGCTTCACGATCTGAATGAGGAGATAGTTTTGATAAGTATTTTAAAAAGAAGATTTTTTTTAATGCAGTGTAAGGTTTTGAAGAAACACAAACAAATATAGTCGTACTGAAAAGTCGGTTAAAAAGGGGTAAAAGTTCTGACAATGGAATAGTTGGAGGCCACCGCAAGATCTCCCTTAGCCAAATATGGATAGATTTGCCGCAGCTTCCTGCAGCCACCGTAACACTTTCTTCTAAAGGCACAAAATTAATTAATTATGATTATATTATATATTATATTATATTGTAATTATGATTACATTGTTGATTCCAAAGGCCTACGTTGCAATAGCTACATTGCAATAACCATACACCTACCTTAAACTATCCACACTCCATATAAAGTTATGGCTATGGGACTATATTATAGTCCACTTTTTACTGATAAAATAATCTAGGTTGTTGTGGATAAAACTATCCATTTTCTCACTTTGCACCCGCCTTCGTGGGGTAGTGTACGTTACGTAGTGTAGTTTATTAGTGTGGTATAAGCGTGGGCCGCATATGGTACATAATTATGAATAGACACCGAAGCTAAATGGGGAGAAAACTTTTACCTTAGTTTATAACAACGAGACGGTGAGTTTCTAAACTTTAGCTGACTTACTTTGTAGCATAAATGAATCCAATACTTTTTAATTTAATCATAACACAAGTCATTTTAATTTTAAATGATTTCTTCAGTAACACATTAGGTACCTACCATGTATCGTTATGGATGATGTTAATTTGCTTTGTAATTGTTGGCTGTTAAAGTTGATACTATCAGTTACGATAATTTTAAGGCGTAAGGTTTCTTAAGAGTGAAATCATCATTGCAACCCATAAATCTCCCACTGCTGGTCTCTTCTCACAATGTGTGGGATATAGGCCGCTGTCCATGGTAAGTACAAAATGGCAACTTCACCCGCCTTTGAGTACAATATGGAGAACTCTCTAGTCTGCAAACCTCACGATGATTATTTGTCCTTCTTCAAAGCAAGTGATTAAATTCAAATACAAATTATTTTTGAAAATAAGAGGTATGTCAGGATTCGAACCTGGGCTCCTCGGTTCAGGTGTCCCTTGTTCAAACCCCTAGGCACGAGGTCAAAATGCGGCAAGCGGCGGCTATCTCTGAAGTGACGTAGAAAGGGGTGCAAAACGGTATTGCACATGAGCGCTCATTCAAATAGTGGCGGCCACTATGTTACCATCTCTACCTGGTATTAAGGACTCTTGTTCATTCGACCCTTGGCCCGAAAAGTGTACCCTAGTGCGGCCCTCGGATAGTGAAGTGTGACGACCGTTGCCGTAGGGCATCACACAAAGAGTCAAATAATAAAATTATAAAAATTAATGAACAGTGCTCATTTAAATTTTAAACTAATGAGAAAATTAATTAACTCGTGCTCATATCAAAATTTGCACTTTACGCAGGAGAGATTAGATTGGACTCAAGAACACGCGAAGTCCCATTCATTACAAGTCTGTAATACTGAGAAAACATACACCCAGCAACAACTTCATTATTTATGGCAATAGGTATTCTGTATTTTTTGTGCCCTAAACTTCTACACGAAACGAAAAATATTTCAAGATAAATATGCAGGACGGAAAGTCCTACTTGAGACCGGTTCAAGCTTAACCGGATTTTATTAACTCCCTTAGTTTATAGGTAAAGCTATACAGAAATCTTCCTGCAGAAATAAAAAAAAACTCCGAACCTTATATTTTATTATTGATCGTACGGGCCCCGACTAAATACTGCGCTTCTTTAAAATAAAAGCTTCATGAATGCCGCAAATTAATATTGATTAGAGTGTGTTGTTACAAGGATGCAAGAGAGCATGAAAAGTGCAACTATCTGTGTGTCAAACTTTTATGCATGTATCGAGATGCTCGTGTACGCCAATATCGGCCAATATCGGTAGTTTGTGTTGCCAAATACCCGGAAAAGGCGGACAGTGTTAGGGTGATTGCATAGTCAAGCTTACGGCCAGCGCGTTTGACCGACGTGCAGGTCACGAGCTACAAGTCTCTTGTACCGTTTAATAGTGAAAAGGAACCCGAGCCGACGAACCGCGCGTACCGTACATCACATGACGTACATTTGTAGTGACATTCATCAGCGCGGGTGAACCGCGCTGGCGGTAAGCGTGACTATACAACCACCCTTAAGCTTTTTCATTGCGTATCCGGCCAAAATATACAGTGTCCGACCTGTCCGGCTTTCTTAGGCTTTTTACATTTGAATCATGGCTTTTTAAGTACCTAAATCTGGCTGATCTGTCCGGCTTTTAGATTCGC
This sequence comes from Hesperia comma, assembly GCA_905404135.1. Lineage (NCBI taxonomy): Eukaryota > Metazoa > Arthropoda > Insecta > Lepidoptera > Hesperiidae > Hesperia > Hesperia comma. Next base: position 13,721,822 of record FR990015.1, on the reverse strand, counting down.
GACCTGGTAACCCTACGTAGTAACTATTTGTTGCCGTATTTTACAACTCCTCCGGCGATATCTATTCTGAACGCGAGCTAAAAGTTATCAATAATCTAAGCCCAGGATATATTTACAGCAAAGATATTCATGTGATTGAGAACTTAAATTAGAATATTTGCAAAGTTCTGAAATGCCAGCTGACTTATTGACCAAAAGTTTGTCAAAAAATAAACATTATTATTTTGTTAAAAAGATTGGTGTTGTAAAATTAGATAAATAGTCTAAATATTAATGTGTTTGCATTTCTTATATATATACAAATTATCGCCTCTTCTCCCTCTCAATACTCTGCCTCTGCCGAATTTTTGTTTCTTGAACTGCAGGTAGGGGGTACAAAGGTGGCTTTGGGAGTAGTTTACTGTCCACCTACTATTGATTACTTCTCCAGCCTGGAGACCGTCTTGGAATCACTTTGCTCGGATTACGCACATCTCATAATTATGGGCGATTTTAATATTGACCTTCTCAAAACTTCAGCTCAAAGTACGACGCTACTTAATATTTTTGCATCTGTTAATTTGTCTGTACTTCCTAGTGATCCCACCCATCACAACATCGACAGTTCTACTTGATACTTGGATTGATCTAATTATCACATCCTCTCCTCATCTTGTTAATCACCATGGTCAGTTGCCAGCCTCCGGTTTTTCGCGCCACGATTTGGTTTACCTTGCTTATAGGTTGAAACCGATTAGGCGTAAACCTGAAGTGTTATGGATGCGTAATTATGCCAGGATGGACCTTGAACAGCTGAACAAAGATGCGGAATCCGTGGATTTTTCACCGGTGTTTGCTGCGTCATCAGTCGACGACAAAGTGTCTCTTTTTAACAGCCTTATTTTGAAACTGTTTGACGCACATGCACCTGTGAAAGCTGTTAAACTAAAACTGCCCCTTGGATAACTCGCGGCATCAGAATGGCTATGACTCGTCGGGACAGAGCATTTGGCAAATACAAACGGGACAGGTGTGACGAGAACTGGAGTAAGTACAAAGTCGCTCGAAATCGTTGTAATCAGATGGTAAGGGCAGCTAAACGTCGTTATTTCTTTGATAACATTTCGAATTCTTCTCCAGCTAACGTCTGGAAATTTCTTAATTCCCTGGGTATAGGCAAGAAAATTGTTAAGGAACATAGTCTATCTTTTCCTTTAACCCGGCGGGAGTGTGGTGACAAAAACTTACTTATACTATGTGGCGGGGTGTGACATACCCAAATACAAATCGGATTTTAAAAAGGTTTTTCAATGAAATAACAGAAAATGAGTGATGTATATTATATTTGCATTTATTTACGAATAACAAAAATGAAAAATAATATCAATTTATATTATATTTTTATTAAATCACATAATAAGATGTAAGGCACTCGTTTTTGGTGACAAAAATATTATCCTCTAATTAAAAAATCACAAAAAATTACAACTATTATTATAACAAAAAAACTCATGAAACTTAAAAAAACATGAGATCTTAGACAAAATAAAAATATAAAACCTTAGATAATAATTCAGGAACACTAAAAATTTTATTCAAAATCAGTGCAATTTTTACAATAAAAAATAACATAATCGGCCTAGATATGTTCAAATTCAAATATTTATTTCTTCGAAGTAGGTTTTACAAACTCTTGAAAGTCAAAAGTACGCCATCGCTTCAACAAATCCCTACGGTGAGTGGTCTTGGAAGGAGAAACGGCTAGAAACTCCCAAGGAGTCTTTTTTCTCTTATGGCTTTTCCACACCCTCTATATGCGTATTTTGTTTTGCGATCTTTCTTGCGTGAGCAATCTACATATCGATTATAATGTCCAGGTTCATTTTGAACTACTGGGCGCAACGGATCATTGATTTGTGAAGAAATTCTCTGGCTATTGTTGACAGGAATATTTGTTTGATCTCTTAAATGCAAATGCGTATGCACCAAAATCAACGCTGTCAGAGGACCGACGAGACCTCAGAACTGAAAGAAGGATGTTATCGTCCGAATCTCATTCACTGCTACTATCTGCATAGTCCAAATTTATGTCTTGTGTATCAGATTCCTGTTCATGTTCACTTCAATGATCAGACACTTCTGACGAGTTTGTTTCATCTGAAGAATGCTCCAAAACCTCATATAATAATGACCTAAGTCTTCTTTCATCGCTTTCCACTGAGTTATTTATTTATAACCTAATAAGAAAGCAATAATAAGCTAATAAAACCAAATTAAGCACTAAATAAATTTGGCATAAAACATATACACGAAGTATGTGGCGGGGTGTGACATACCCCATAGACGTTTGCACACTTGTATTCCGAGCGCTGGAAGGTGCAACACTGCGATCACGCCACTTTCCCCTCCTAAAACCCCTCCTCTCCAGCTACACAAAGCCGCTAAAATGTAACAGTGCGAATTAAAATGATATAGCGATATGAACTGTACTAGGGGTATAATACACCCCACCACACTCCCGCCGGGTTAAATGATCTTAACTCTCATTTTTGTCCTAATCCCTCTCTCCCTTCACACGTGAAAGATAGCACTATCTTAACTATTGCCTCCCTTCCCAGACCCCGATGTGAACCATTTGCTTTTAGTCCTGTTTCTATGGAAGTCTCTCGTAAAGTTCTTGGGTCTTTAAAATCAAAAGCGGTGGGCTGTGACGATGTGAGTGGTATTATGATAAACTCTGTCCTTGATCACCTTCTCCCTGTGATCACTCACATTCTCAATTTCTCACTGTTGTAAGGGAAGTTTCCTATTCTATGGCGGAAGGCCTTCATTACTCCTCTTCCAAAAGTTACCAATCCCTCACAACTCACAACTAAACAATTACAGGCCGATTTCCATCTTACCCTTTTTATCAAAACTTTTAGAATCCATTGTTCATCAACAACTTAGTAACTTTATTTATAAAAATAACTTCATCTCTCCCTTTCAATCAGGCTTTCGTCCTGGCCACAGTACCACCACTGCTCTACTAAAGGTCACAGAAGATATTCGTGATGGCATGGAGGATAAAAAGATCACAATACTTGTACTGATTGACTTTAGCAACGCTTTCAACATGGTTGATCATGATATCCTCCTTGCCATGCTCACGCATCTTAATTTCTCCCCTGAGTCCACAAATTGGTTCTCATCCTACCTTACCGGCCGTCTACAAGCTGTCAAACACGGTTGCTGTCTGTCGGACTGGCAACAAACCCTCACTGGCGTGCCGCAAGATGGGATACTATCTCCTCTCCTATTTTCCATTTTTATTAACTTTCTTTCCGACCATCTTAACTGCTCTTACCATTTGTATGCTGACGACCTCCAAATCTATGCGCAAGCAGATGTTGCTGACGTTAATTCCGCTGTATTTAAAATTAACGAAGACTTAGACAGGATATATAATTGGTCTCAACAATTCGGTATAAAAGTGAATGATTCTAAATGTCAAGCAATTCTTTTAGGGAGTTCAAGCAGCTTTCCAAGATCGGAAATGGTGTGGTGTCTACAATCTTTTATGACAACAACGCGATACCCTACACCCCGTATGTAAAAAATTTTGGTCTATACCTTGATTCTAGTCTCAACTGGTCATACCAAGTCCGAATGATCAGCAGTTCGGTCATTGCAAAGCTAAATGCTCTGAACCGTTTGAGGAACTTTCTTCCTGTCAAGGTTAAATTAATTCTGGTGCAAACTCTCATCCTTCCAATCATCGATTATGCAGATGTGTGTTATCCCGACACACACACACACACACACACACACACATATATATATATATATATATATATATATATATATATATATCGTCATATATATGTTATTTGTATACCTATATTTATGTAAAAATTTCTTATTTATGTATGTATAAGTATTGTGTATTTTATAAATGTTACTTATTTTAAATCATATTTTATTTATGACTTAAATTATAGTGATATACATAGATATTTGTTATATACATTATTCTTACTTTACTTTATTTTTTTTTCTTTATTATTATTCATTGTTTACGTGCCGCCTACAATGTTTTCTCACTCCCAAAGGTTAACTGGTAGAGAATGCTTTTAGCATTAAGTTCGCCTTTTTGTAACCTGTACTTTTGTAAGGTGCAATAAAAGTTTAAATAAATAAATAAATATGTATGTATTATTTAGTTAAGTGGTGGTATTGTTTATATTTGTAACTAAATAATAATGATGCTACAATAAGTAACGCCATCTAATATGAGTAATGTGCATGTATCTGTCTGTCACTGAGAAATAAAGTTAGTCTGTTTCAAACTACTATCCGTGCGTTTTATTAATATTTTGACTTCATTTCGGTTGTTTACTCGCCGTTTCCATTATTCTCTCTAATTCTCTATCCTTAATATCTGGATAAATGATGGCACGTAAAGTAATAATAGATGACACTCAAAACCTAATTCCCTGACAAACTTATACTTACACGTATTTTTTTCTATCATTGTTTTGTAAAGGTAGTTATTTTAAAAAGGACTAAAAAGAGCAAAATTAACTCCTCAAAAAATCTTTTGAAACAATGTGTGTAATTTACAGTACCAAGGAGACAATTTCAATGCGTTATTTTCAGGAATTGAACCTAGCACCTTTCGCTCAGCAAGCATCACTTACTAAACTTACAAGCTACAAAATCTTAGAACAATACCTAAATTGTTTTCAAGTTGTCCGTTCAAGTATCGGGTCCGCCGGGCGGGCTCTATGAATACATTATTGGCCATTAAGTAGTTCCAAACTTAATTTCCAAATTGTAGCGATGCTGGGTTTCGTTGTCTGATGGGTTGCCAGAATTCGACATAAAGCCGATTAAACTTTTTCAGAGGTGACTTCTTGGTCCTCAAAGGCAACACAACCTGTGACCGAATTTCAACAAGACTCTTAGTAACAATTACTAAATAGACTTACTAACAACAAACGGGACTAACTATCACTAACTAAACTATCACTAAACGTTATCACTAAACGTTATTCGATCTATCGACGATGCGCATAACCTTCAGGCTGATTTAAATTCTTTTTACAACTACTGTCAAAGGTGTAGGTTAGATCTGAACGTATCTAAATGTTTTATCTGCACTTTTACTCGGAAACCGACATCTATACAATTTAATTATGAATTCAACAAAACGTCCATAGCCAGAGTCACCACTATTAAGGATCTAGGGGTAACATTTGATTCGAAACTTCTGTTTGACACACATATTGACACCATCGTACAAAAAGCTTCAAAAGCACTCGGGTTCATACTACGTCTGTCGTCTGAATTTAAAAACATAAAAACATTAAAAATCCTTTATTGTACTTTTGTCCGTAGTCTCCTCGAATATGCATCTGAAGTTTGGAACCCAACTTATGACACTTACGCTAACCGTATTGAACAAGTCCAGAAACGATTTCTTCGATTCCTGCAGTACCGTACCAAAATTTCTTTCGCTTCTTATAATGAGTTATGCTTAAGGCATCACCTACTTCCCCTGTATGAACGAAGGCGGATTGCTGACATTGCCTTTCTCAGTAAGATTTTGAATTCTAAAATAGACTCGCCTGAACTTTTGAGCAGTATCAACTTACGAGTACCAAGGTCAACCACACCCAGAGTACTTGCTCCTCTGTACGTCCCGATATCGAAAACGAAATACAGGTCAAATTCGTATATTAACAGAGCAAGCAGGTCTCTGAATACTATTTCTCGAACCGTAGATTTTGACATATTTAATACTAGTACAAGTACTATAAAACGTAGGTTGGGCTCTAATTTCTTTGATACGCAACTGTACAAAAAATAATATTTGATAAATAAATAATAATACTTGTTTATAGATTATTATGTTTCCAAAATAACATTTCTACTATTTCATAATTTCTCACCGTTGTTAATTTCTTATATTTGTGAAAACTTGTAATTGGCCTTATATATTGTATATCCTCTTCTACTGTATTTTTGCTAGCTGTAAGTTTTCCTAAGATAAATAAATAAAATAAAATAAAATAAAATAACAATCCCTGCTCCAGTCCTCATACATAATGTACTAAAATTCTTAATAGCAAGTTCTGCTAATTGGACTGACCATCCTCGTCCCGATGCGAGTCTTGTTCTGTGCGTCAATGGGGACTTCCAATGGAGATTTGCGGAATAAGGCCTCTTTTCGCAGGTAGCTTAATTCCATATTTTTTTATGGAGGATAGCAAACGAGTATGCATCACCACCCTTCCGCTGTCGCCAATGACAACTGTGACCGACCTAAAACAAGACTCAATTTAGAGACTATGACGGTTAGTCCAGTTACTAGAAGGTGAAGGTTGGTTAGTTAGTTAATAAGGTGAGAGCAGGGACTGTTAGGGATGGTTAGTCCTGTTAGTAACAACTAACTGTTAGTAATAGTCTAGTTAATATTTGTTAGTATGAGTCTTGTTCGAATTCGGTCACAGATGCGTTGAAACCCCTGAGGACTGTGATGGTCGCCTCTAAAAAAGTGGTAACGGCACCACATCTTTCTATCCGGAACACAATTAAGTAAATACTGCTGTGGGCACCAAGTGCCGTAATTCTTTCAGAGCAGCTAGGGTATATTAAAGAAACGTCGTTACTAAGACTCAATGCATTCAGTTTTTTAACATGTAACAACATTTTTGGGACCCTGGTAAGCAAGTGACAAACGATTACTAACGAAAGCCATTTGAACGTGAAAATGAGAGATGATGGTCGTATTATTATTTCTGAATTTTAAGCTGATTTTAATATAACATGTGTATGGCATAATGGCAAACGATATCGTCGATATTAAAGTAATATGGAGATATTAAAGGTTGCCGTATGGCTGACGAAACGTGCTCGTTTTGTTTGGAGTTTATACTGATAGAATTGATCGTCTTTTCCCATATATGGTATTTACATCAATAGCATAGTCAACTAATGAAAAGCTGGTGCTGGTGAGCAGTTATCGTTGTCCGTGGGCATTCAAAATAGCAAAGGTTATGAATACAAGATCACCCAGAGCAATATTTTTTGTTTGTTACCAAATGAAGCAAACAATTCACCCGTTTTTTTGAGTACATTTATAAAAGGGCAGTATTTCACAATGAAACTGTACCTACGACTCTTCCACAAAAATCTTTCAGAATAACATTGGGAATGCTCTAAGTCCAAAAAGCAGCTGGCTCAAGGTTGGCTTGAACTCACGGATTAATAAATTAGATCCCAAAATAAAGTAATTTTCCACCATCTAGCTAAAAAATTAAATTACTTCGACCTTTGCAGAACACACAAGAGACATTTCATACTCTAATAAATTAAGTTCTATACATAACTTGATTCACTTTGTAATAATCCTATAAAATTTCATGTTTTGAACTCTCTCTTCATTTTGTTGAAACAGATATGTGTAACGTATTTATATCATTTGAAGCTTTGAAAGTGGGTCGAGTGAAATTGGAAATGACCTAAATTTTAACAGCTATAGGGTAAATAAATTTAATACTTTTTAATTGGTACTTGGGTACTTTTTCCTCCGTAAAAAAAATTTGAATAACACCACAAAATAAAACAACACAACACCACAGAGGTAAGAGGTCCAGCATTGTTAACTAGTCATTTAGAGATATTCAAGTTATTTCAGACTGCGATATGTATACATTATACATGTATGTTTGTATGTAGGTATGTTGGTGTATATATTATTTTTAATTGCATTTTCCTATGTGGGAGGAAGATGAGTTTTCACCGATGCATGTTTTTAAGAGAGCTTAAAGAGCATTTTTTCACACAACCCCTCCAAATCCCCCCTAACAGGTATAAACGCGGGCGAAGTCGCCGGAAGAGGCCCTATTCAGGTATAAACAAACATCTGTATCAACTAATCCTTACTAATATTATAAATGTGAAAGTGTGTTTGTTTGTTTGTTTGTTTGTTTGTTTGTTTGTTTGTTTGTTTGTGACGCTTTCACGTCGCAACAAAGCTATTATATGGTAAGGTTTATGTGTGTAGGGATAGTTAGGAGGGTGGAGAGTGACGTAGGCTACTTTTTACCGCGGAAAAACATCCCATTCCCATGGGAAGATCGATGTTTTGTTAGTTGCTAGATATTTATTTTCGGAGTTGTTAATAGATGGCGCTAATAAAATTCATTTGCAAGTTCTGAATTACGCTATCAAATACTACATGTAATTTACATAAGTCATAGACAAATGTAATAGGCTACTTTAGCTCTGCCTCGAGAACTCCCCGCTCCGGCTGTATTCAGTGTACCGCCCGCCCGCTGGCACTATCCTGTTGACTGATGTCCGCAAGTTGCTCAGCCAACAGGATAGTGCCAGCGGACCAGAGGGACCTTCGAGTCGAGAGCCTGGACGACTTCATCGAGAGATTGGCACGCAACATGTTCGGGCGTGTCGACGCGTCGCGGTTCCCGCATCTGCAGGACCTGGCGCGCGCTCCACACCCGTCCACCGGACCGCTGGGCCTTTCCGCGCGACTTGCTGGTTGCGCGGGACGGGCCTAGCACTGACTGATACTGGGGCTTCGTAAATCGTCGCCCGGCGCTGATCGGCTCCTGCTGGGCTTCCCACCAGCGGGATTCACCCGGTAGGGCCTCGATCGCCTGGGCGGCGCGAAGATGAACCCCATCCCGTTTAAGACTCTGTGGCCTGTAAAAAGGCCACCACTCACCGGACTTGACCTATTGGTTAACCACAGATGGACAACCAAGGGCCTTAGGGCCCAGCCCAAGAACCAGCCCGTTTTAACGGGCCGCGAGAGACACCCCCAAAGGGGAACTAACTGTCCCGAGGGCTCCACACACCTCAGACAGGGTGGAGTGAAGAGTGAAGTAGTAGGCTACTTTTTAGCCTAAATTCCTACGGGAGCGGGACCTACGCGGCTGTTACCTACGGGTCCCGAAGCGAAGCGCGGGCGGTTCTCTAGTGTGTGTTATAATACTGCATACCTTTGATGATATAAATGTCTAGATGGAACATCGAATCCGCGCAAACGTGTCAAAAAATTGTGGTTGATATGCTCGCTGTTGATAGCCATTCTTTTTATATCATTGTATCATTGATCACGCACACATAGACAATACACGAAAGTGTAAAACATCGCCTGCACGCACACATGCTTGATATTGTTGCCTTGTTTTCTTTGTTTTCATTGTAGGGCGACGCTCAATCTAGACATTAGATCATCAAAGACTGCATACCTAATCACGCCGAGTCTATTTCGGTATTCCATGTAATCATAATTTGTTACCTGATATCGTGTATCTGATATTGGTTTTAAATGACCTCTGAGATTGATGTCGTAATTAATTTTGTTTTTATGATTTACTAGCTTCCGCCCGCAGGCTTCGCCCGCGTGAAATTCGTTTAAACTTCATCCCTCTATTTCACCCCCTTCCGGGTGGAATTTCCAAAAATCTTTTAGTGCTCCCCTACACTCCTCAAGGAACACACATGCCAAATTGCAGTTTCTTCCGTTCAGTAGTTTCGGCTGTGCGTTGTCTGTCAGTCAATCACCAGTAACGCAAGAGTTTTATATATTAAGATTTAGCTTTTAAAAACTTCCTTCTTGAGTTTAATTAAAAAACAAAAATGCGTGAGTATCGTAAAACATTTGGCTGGAATGAAATTAAATTTTAGCACTTTAACGTTCACATTACGATTACTGATCTAACGGCGAACAGCCGATGATATTCAGACTATATTAGTATAATTGTATTAAAATTAGTAAGAAGTAAAAAAAGTAAAAGCAAGTAAGTAAATAAGTAACTTTTCATTTAGCTTCCATCCGTACTGTGTCATAAAAGGTACTTCGTTCCAAAACAGTACATTCATTTTTGTCGTACATAGTTTCTTTGGGATTTTAAAATAATTATATATTTAAAAATCGCTTTGACGTGAAGCTTGCATGCTAACTCACCATTCCATCAACGAGCTTGAACTTAAATGCAATTTATGTTATGCAATTTGTCAAGAAAAGCTATTTGTCAACTGCAACTTATTTTTCAGTCGCAATATTTTATACCAAACGGGGTCATGACATTCAAGGCACTTTACATCTTTTTTAACCGACTTCAAAAAGGCAGAGGTTCTTAATCTATTTACCAAGCGAAACGATTTTGATGATTCTTTTTAGGTACATTCGAACATGCATTCGAAAGCGTTGGTCGATCCGAGCTTGCCAAATTTCAATTTCTTGTTTCTTGTGTTCGGTAGTTTCAGCTGTGCGTTGTCTGTCAGTCAGGCAGTCAGTCAGTCAGTCAGTCGTTTTTATAGTGTTAAAGTAGCAAACGAGCACGCAGCAATAGCTTTCGAGTAATGGGTGTTATTTGTGGTGTCCATATCACCTTCGACACAGGGAATCTTAGAGTACTTAGTAGAATGAGTGTTATGGTGCGTACAGACTATGTAACAAAACATGTTATAAAACATAGTTAAATAACATGTTTTACAAATGTGGACGCTATGTGTTACAAAAACAAGTTATACAACATGTTATTAGTTTGTGCAACAATATTATATAACTTTTGCGCACGAGTTACCTACTCATGCCTTGTTATATAAAATTGTTATACAACAAGGTTAGAAGTGTGGACGTGTTATAAAACAGAAGTTATATAACATGTTGCTTAATCTGTACGCACCATTAGCGTTTGTTTTTTCTTCTTTATAATACTTACATTTAATTAATTTTTATCTAATATAAAAGCTTCAGCCAGTGGTCCAATGAATAAGGAAGAGATACAAAATAACAGACCAACAGAAGAACATACAAACCAATACATGAGTTGAAATCACCGATTCCTTTAATAATACTCCTATTTAAATTCCAGAATTGATGATAATATTCCAATTCAATATTTATTCGAATATGATATGATTTATATAATAGATATAAACCATGAAAACTGGGTCCGCCCATGTATAAATTAAATGTTTACAAAGAGCGATATCATTTGTTCAGTAACTTTTAACAAAATAGAACCGACTTTAACGCCGAAACGTAAAAATCGGTTCAGTTCAGTTGAAAGCGGTTAATATACATAAATCTTTCTCCTAAGTCTGATAAACACGATGCTGAAAACCGTACCTATCAAAATCGGTTCAACCAAACGTGAGATAATCGCGCACAAATAATATATACATGACGGAGGTAGTAAACCTATGATACTGGTTTGATGCGATTATTGTGATTAAATCTGTACGCGATGATTAATAGGGAATCTGATAGCTGTCAATAGAATTGGAAAATAATAAAGGCTAGCGGTGTAATATCTTGTAAAAGCTCCTTCTATGTTGAAATGCCGTGAATATCTAATAGTTGTTGATAAATAACGCGTGAGTCGCGAGTGCGAATGGTCCGATCGATAAATCAATATCTATCGTGAAATAAATCCAAGATGTCAAAATACCAAACCAAATCTAATAACGTATTTACTGATCCAAACTGTTTGATTCAATAAACTCGTTGATCAAATAAGTTGTGTGTTTGGCTTAGAATCCTGTGTTTCATTTGATATCCTGAGCTCACACCCTGACGTATGAAAGAAGCCCACATTGCATAGTTTGACAAGAATACCTGTCTGGAATGTAAATCGTACGAATGACCGCCCACTCTACTACTGGACCCGATTTACATATGTACCAAAGATGTATAAAATATCTAGATGGATAATCGAATCCGCGCAAACGTGTCAAAAAAGCGTGGCCAACTGTTGGCCACGAAGTGCTTTCCCGCTTGATATGTACATACATACGTACATACAGGTCAAACTGAGAACCACCTTTTTTGAAGTCGGTTAAAAATTGATTTCTGTTTAAAATAACATAAAATTGTTGATTAACTACACCATCTCGATGGAAACCTGGTTTTGGCCAGTTAGTTCCATAACCAAGTGACCAAAACCTGGTTAATACACCGGGGAACACAGCTGTGACTGAACTCAAATAGCGTTGTTTTATTTGAGTACAGATTGCGATTATTCCGTGTTCCGAACTTGTTGGCGAGACGTGATTTCGAACGGCTCACATCGAATGCTAATGAGCTCCAACTTGTTATCCTAGCTTTAATCATAGTTCAGAAACAGACAAACAACATTGGCTGTTCTATATGCATCTGTTTTATATTATGCTATTGTTTTCTTCAAATCAAGTGCAATATAGGTACAATGTTTACCTAAACTGTGTTGTAAATTGTACTTAGTTGTGGCACTGTGGTTGTGATGTGTTGTGTGCTTGTGTCTGTAGTTTTGCCTGTGTGAAAGATTTTAACAAAATGTTCGTAATGGCACAACTACGAGTTGTGCGCACGTAGTTGGTGCATCAGGAAGTGCCATTACATAGTAACGTGAAAATCAAATAATACCGTTCAATAAAATTGTAACTGATAGATACTTCATGTTTTGATTAATCCGTTGCTAATATTAGCGGAAACAAACGCTTAGATAATATTTAACAAACAGACTAAAGAACTAACAATCTTTGTTATGAACGCAATAAATTATGGCATTAATATCACCTCATACCATCTTTAAAAGCGCCAATGCCAATTTCTTTCTTTTTCAATGAAATATTTAAAAAAATCGCAATAGGGTATTTTCCGTAATAAAAAATAAACTATGAAAGGAGGATGGGCACAAATGTATGGAATCTGGTACCCGCACCAATCGGAGTAAATGATACGTCGTTGGAAAGGTATTTTTGTGTAGATTGTGAATATACAATGTCGCTAGTCCTGGTTCATTGTCCGATCGCAGTAATCCTACTTGAAAATTATATATTTTTGGTACTAAGAATACAACAAACTTTTTGCAATAACTCAACGAACGACTGAAAGTGAAAGTCATACATACGTGTATTTGTATGATTACATTGTTTATTAGATAAATCACTCATAAAGGCTGATCTACATTGATACAACGAACAAAGAATGTATACAAAGAATGTATTCGTTGCATGTTCCTATGTGGGAGGGAGGGAGGTGCTACTTGCATGAAGGTATACACCATCATACATACGAGTTTGCTCGCGGATTGTTGCAAAGTAGATTAACATCTAGGTAATCTGTAATAATGGAGTTCCGCAAAGTAACGCCTGAATCAATTAACTATCGATAACTCTACGTTTGTCTGCGTACGATTGACCTACAAAGGGTAATTTAGACTTAAGTCGACGTGATCGACGAACAAATAGGGGGGGGGGGGTCACAAAATCGTGATCAAGTCACAAGAAGTTGTAATTAATCTATTTTCATAAAAGTAAAAAGTAGGCATTGTTTGTTTTAATTAGCGATCCACATAAGGAGGGAGGGGAGGGGGGGGGGGGGGGGCATAGGAATCATGAACCCCTGGATCCGCCTTTGCGTAATTGTTCGTGAGCGTCGCAGTCCAATTCGGTCACAGATGTGTTACTACCATTGGAGATTAAAACTGTAGGCTTTAAAAATTGTAATCGAATAACTTCCACTATAAGCTTTCTCAAATATTTTGCACATAGTAGGTACGCTTATTAGTTACAGTTTAGTTATAATATATTATTCTGCATTTCGGTACTACCTATATCTTTATTATATGTACATAAATAATGTCGGTTTGAATTAATCCCTGTCTAATCCAAATTGGGTTCCGTTCGAGCAAACTTCATACAATAGCTACATGAGGGATAGTTCCGGAATTTCATAATAAGTGATAGTGTTTAACTCAAGTTTCATGTAGTTTCGAACTGTTGGGAACTTCGACTTGGATTCAAGTACATTAGCCAGCGGCCAAATGAATTTTACTATTTACCCAGGATACAAACTTATTCTTTATTTGTAGGTATACCAGACGTAGACATCTACAGTGATATAAACAAATTATGGTATACAAAAGGCGTCCTTAACGTTAAAATAGCGATCTCTTCCAGACAACCTTGGGGTAGAGGAAATATCTTAGTATTTGAATGTATCAATTACATAGTACCCTATGTGTATCTACCATTCCTGGGCTTTGTATTATATCAATATTTGCTTTGGGCATAGGTACAAATAGGGGGCTGATTGGAAAATATTTTAATTGGTAGCGAATTACGAGAGACCACATGCCTGCAGGGCGGCTGACGCTTCAAGTGAATGCTATCGGGCATTGTATTTGTATACTTATATGGAGGCGTAACAAATCTTCGACAGCGTGATTCAGGTTTTCATGACGTCATTGTGTGACGTGTTTGCGTTGTCGCCACACATCTACTAAACACTTTAGCCAGTCTTAATCCCAAACACTAGATAATTGCAGTTAATCGTTGAGGAGTTCCCTCGACTGTCTTTCGGCTTCATCAGATCGACTCCAGACCGTCATGAAATTGTAGCGCTTTAATGTACATACATAATTAAGATAACATGAGTCATGATTATCTTCCATATAATTTTCAAAAGTTCCCCTCGATTTCTCTGAGATGCCATCATCAGATCCTGGTGCCCTTATCAGCGGACCCCACTGCGCATATCTTCTTTACAGCAAAAAAATAATAATTATCAAAATCGGCCCATAAACTTTGATGCGCCATCTGTTATCAAAGTTGAGTACTCCGATAGCGGCCGCTTATTTGTAAGTATATTTTAGTTTACAAATAATCTCATAGATGCCGTGTTAAGAAAATACTTATAAAATCGTAGTTATAGTAAACCCAACTTAAGACTGAAACGAAAGAGGTGCTGTCGGACGCATTTGACATTCATTTGACCAATCATTGCACACTAGTAACTGACAGATGAATGACCACAACGTACTTATGAATGACTTTTCGTTAGTTCCAATTTTTGCCATTTCAGAGATAAGTTGGGCGCACTGTACTCTGTCCTTTTTTTTATAACGATATCCTATTTTCAAAAACTATTCCTTAAATGTGTAGTGTACCTACAGTCTGTACAGTAAGGCAGGTGTCGCACCGGCAACGAGCAGCGAGTAAAGTTCGGCTGTTTTCTCGCTTTACTCGCCCAAGACAGCGACGGAAGATATGACATTTTGTGTAAACAAAAGAGATGCATAATGTCAGCGAGTACTCGCTGGCGGTGTGAACAGTGAGCGAGTACTCGCTGACATATGCGTCTCTTTTGTTTACACGGAATGTCATTTATCTTCTGTACGTGTCTTGAACGAATAAATAGCCGGGATGCACTCGCCGACTCGTCCGCGGTGGGACACCTGCCTAAATTATAATCAAAATGGTGTACGTCACAATAGGATTAATTAAAAATAATACTATAGTTGTAGGGATCGACGTAATGAAACGATGATTGCAGATTTAAGACTAATTTATTAAAATAAAGGAACAACATTATATAAGGCAAACTTAAGGCTAACTACATAGAATTAGGCATCCTACACACTACATCTTCCCCTTCAATTGAAAAAAAAAATATGTATGCATATGTTTTTTTTTTTTACAATTAATATTGAGGTTAATAAAAATAAAAAAAATTTAATTCGTAAACATTAATAATGGTTTCTACTTCCCTTAATAATAGATAAATTTACCATAATATGAAATGGAAAGAAATCTTAAAATTAAACATTTTAAGCTAATTTAAAACAAATAAAAAAATGGTTCTAATTAGAAAAACAAAGTTTAAGAATACATCTTTGTCCTATTTTTGTGGACGATCTCTTTTTTATTCTTAACTAATATTTCAACATTTGTACCAAGATCTTTAAGTACACGATAAGGACCTAAATATAAGGGCTGAGTCTTATCGGTAGAGGGATTCCTTATTAAAAGATAATCATCCTTAGCATAGGAAACTGGGTTAATGTTTCTATCATAAAAGTTTTTCCTACGTAATTTGCTACATAATAAATTTTTTCGTGCATCTTCCTGACTTACTTGCAACCTGTATTTTAACTCGAGTGGATAACTGTCAAAATTGTACAATGGTTGTAATGAGGTATTTAAATTACTCGGTAAATTACAAATTTTTCCAAAAACAAGTTCGTGGGGGGTATATTTAGTTTCTGTGTGAACGGTATTATTATAGGCAAAACACCAGTATGGCAACCAACTACTCCAAGAATTAGTGTAGTTTTCGGATTGAATTCTGAGATACGCACCCATGGTTTTGTGGGAGTTTTCCAAAGCGCCAATGCTTTCGTGATGGTATGCAGTGGAGGTGGTGCGCTCGATCTTCAGCAGGCTGCACACCTCCTGCATCGTGCTGGCTATGAACTCTGTACCGCGATCTGTTGCTATCTCTTTGGGAATACCATACCTTAAAATAAACTGCTCTACGAAGGTTTTTGCCACGGTGTCTGCTTCTTTTGTTTGTAAGGGATATGCTTCTATATATTTAGTAAGCTCACATTGTAACGTAAGGATGTATTTATTATCGCAATGGTCTTTGTGGATCGGACCTACAATATCTAGATAAACTTTATCGAATGCTGAGACTGCTGTTGTTGTTATAACCATTGGCTGTTTAGTAATTCTGCTATATTTTTGAACTTGACAGTCCTTGCATTTTGAAATAAAATCCTTAACGTCCTTAAGCATTGAAGGCCAAAAGTAACGCTTCTTTATATTATTATACATACGTCTTATACCTGTGTGTCCACTAGTTGGTAATAAGTGGAAGTCGTTAAGTATTACTCGCCTATCATCAACATTATCAACTCTTTGTACTCCTTTAATAAAAATTAATCTAGGAAAATCCTGATGTCCTTGTGGACTTCCTAATCCAAGGGAACTTTGTGGTCCCGAAGGTCTCGTCAGACCTTGTTTTAAATATTGAGTTAACTCGTTTAATAATATTTTATTTTTTTCATTCTTAACTATGCATAGTTCTTTAATATTTAATTTATTACATAAATACCCTAAATCTCTCACTAGCACGTCTCGCGTGGGTAATGATCGAGTAGATGGGGTCATGTAATAGTAGATTGTATGACAAGGGTGCAAAGTAATATTTTTTCGGCGAGGGCGTTTTTTGAATCCAGAGCGAAGTGAGGGATTCTAGAGTAGAATCCCGAGCGTAGCGAGGGATTCTTTAGTAGAATCCCGAACGTAGCGAGGGATTCAAAGTACGTCGCCCGAGCCAAAAATATACTTGCACCCGAGTGATACACTCTACTTTTCATCACCCACTATGAGAAAATAATATATATATATAATAGAAAATAATAGAAAATAATACGTAAAAATGCACGAAAACTTAATTTTAATTTGAAAACGAAATCTTAATTTGATTTCTTTTTTTATTATTCAGCTATTTAAAACACTATGGCTATATTTTACTATAATAGTCCACTCCACCATATACATAGTTACTTACTTTTACGGCAAGAAAGATTTCGTCGGGTGCCTCATTAAGAAAAGTCTCCACATTTTTGACTGTGAACACTTTGGATTTTTTAGGTTTAAATCCATCAGACATCCTCTTCAGATATGCTATTAATTTCGAATATGTGTCCAGTTTTATATCGTTATTAGAACTGACTGTTGATTTAAGCATTGAGTAGATACTCCAAAGGGTGGAAGGTTTTTTAGTTTTGGCTAAGTTCTGGAAGTACGCCAAAAACACAGTTTCTGAAAAATTCTTGGCGCCTCTTGCATTTCTCCATTCCAAGAAATTATCATAGGCTTTCAAATATTTTTCCCGGGATTTCGCAGGTAATAAACTATTCATCACATTACTCGCTTCAGTTTTTATACTATCAGGAGGATACTTTCACTATCGTTGGAAGAACTCATTTTTTCAAAACAAAACAAAATTTGTAACAATACGTAAAAATGCACGAAAACGCGGGAAATAGTTCGAGCGATCTTAATTTGATTTCTTTTTTTATTATTCAGCTGGCGGGGCCCTCGCGTCGAACCAGACATTCTTTATTCAAACAATATTTGTGTTCGATTTCTTTAGCGCAAAATACTAAAATGTTCTAAATTCAAAATAGGACGGAAAAGATCTAGCCGGCAGGAAAAGTTGTATGAAAATTCATTCCGGCCCGCTGAATAGAAAACAGCAACTTTGGAACCCCTTATGTCCGAACCAAGTCGTCTTTTTCGAATAGGGGTGATGAAAATAATATTTTTCGCGGGTACATAACTAAAATAATATGATTCATCCGCAATTTGGCCATTTCTTTGTAAATATATAAATGTTTTATTATCCGTGCACGTTAATTCAGTTAAATTCGGGGTCTTCTTTAGAATTTCAACAGCTCTCGGGTGATCAGTCCTCGAGCTATCAACAGGTGGTAGGTTACCCGATTTTGTCATATCATTATCAACTGAGTATCTCTCAGCTTGTTGCAAACGCGTTTGAGCTCGTGTCATAACACTCATAACTTTTCGGTTCATATCACATAATTGTTCTGATGTTAAAGATATCCGCGAAAGTGCATCTGCTGCAACGTTGCTGCTTCCTTTTATATATTCTACCACATAATCGTACTCTTCGAGGCATAATCTAAATTTTAACAGTCTGCTAGAAGGATTACGCATGTTAAATAAGTATATTAATGGTCTATGGTCGGTTTGAATACGAAATTTGCGACCAAATAAATACGGACGGAAATACTTGACGCTCCATACTATTGCTAACAACTCTTTTTCTATTACGGGGTAGTTTACTTCGGCTTTATTTAATACTCTACTGGCATAAGCTATGGGTCGACTGTCACTGTTACAAAGTACTGAACCGATAGCTTTACCTGATGCATCTGTTTTAAGTATGAATTCATTATCTTGAGAAAAATTAGGATATTGCAATACGGGAGGGGTTGTTAGTGATTCCTTTAAGGTATTGAATGATTTTTCACATTCATCGGTCCAAGCAAAAATAGAATTTTTACTTAATAACCTATTTAACGGAATGACTATTTGGGCAAAATTATTTATAAATTTCCTGTAATAATTTGCGAAGGCTACGAATCTTCTTACTTCATCACAAGTTGTAGGCCTAGGGTAGTGCTGCAATATTTCTATTTTTTTCGGATCAGGCAGTATTCCGTTTTCGGACACCACGTGACCTAGATATAATATTTCTCTTTGTAAAAATATACACTTTTTAGGATTTAACTTTAAATTAACTTTACGTAATCGAACTAAAACATCCATTAAATTTTGATTATGTTGAGCTAAATTTCTACCAAAAATTACAAGCCCCCCTAGACAAATGGCAAACGCTTCGAATCTATTCTATATCGACAATCGTTTGCGCCTTAGCAATATCGTTCTTCGGTTGGTAGCCAAATGGCCTACGAGATATCGAACGCTTATTCTATTCGATCGCTACGAAAAATAACAAATATAGTTATGGTTTCGTTCGTAAACGTCATACAAGTGCAATGCCACAAACTTATCTGACCCGTTAAGGGAGGCGCTACTGTCTTTGTCTTTGTCTGACAACAGTATAACATTTGCATTAGTTCCAATTTTGTCCACCGGGTCCGATAAGTTTGTGGCACTGTACCAGTCAGTGGTTTGGTGTTCTGAAGTGTGCTGGCGCTAAATTCGAACTTGAAGCAAATTGAGTGAGTCAGTATACGAAGTTTTTTTCCATAATTGGTAAGCAGAAATAATATACAATTAATCTACTTGTATAGGTTCTTACTCCTACTATTTCAACACGTACCTAATGTTTTTTAAAAATATTCAAGAGTTGAAATTTTTAGGTATGTACATACCTACTATAAATACCTACTTTTTAAAATTGTGGGAAATTGAAAAATTTAAGTAAGATTATTTTTCTTGTTTTAATCATGGAACCGAGGTTACGAGTTAGTCCAGAACAATTCTCGCTTCTTTTAGATTTTATGGAAAGGTATAAATTATTAATTTAAAAAACACATTCCTTCAATTGTAATCGAAATCATTAAATATACGCCATTTTGTAGCGTTATCTACAAGAGTTTGGCGTTCGCTTAGTTTCGCACGCTTTCAGTCGAACTTAATGTCAAAACTGCCGTTTGGCTACGAATTTGACACGACTAAACGTACTATTCAGACGTTTCGTTACATCGAATAGATAACGATGACATTTGGCTACCAATTTTCATTTCTATGCGTCAGATCGAAATATTTAGCGTAAGCTTACGTCATTCCCATACATTCAGTATTCTATTCTACTAACGTTTGTGCCACTTGTCTAGGCCCCAAGGTCATCTTGATAAACAAAACATTTTTCGTAGTTTAGACCTGATAAAGCTATTGTCATCATTCTTGAGAACGCACTAGGACTAGTTTTTAATCCCATTGGAAGTCTTTTTAGTTGATATTGATTTGAACTAGTAGTAAAAGCTGTATATTTCCTACTGCTCGGTTCAAGTTCAAGCTGAAAAAATCCTTGATAGAGATCTAAATGGCTAAAATAGATCGCTCCTGATAAGGAATCTAATATAGTTGTAATATCTGGTAAAGGAAATCTATCGTCTTGTAGGTTTTCGTTTAATTTTCTATAGTCGATAACAACGCGCCAATTTTTCTTCTCTGATGAATCCATCTTTTTGGGTACTAAAAGCAATGGACTCGACCATTCGCTGCAACATTCCTCAATTATATCGTTATTTAACATTTTTGTAACTTGTTGCTCAATTTCAAATTTTTGAGATTGCGGTAATCGATAAGGTTTAACATAAACTGGTGAAGTGTTAGGCTTTAACCCTCCGTGCACCACGTGGGGTTTAATAAACCCCAGCTTAACAAAAATCGCCGTAACTTTTGGAACGGCCGCGTGACTTCCACTAAACGTCGTGTAGCTGGAGTTGCCACGTTGCCGGATCGCATAGTAACAGTGATTTAGTAGTACCGTCGCAGGCGCACCGGACGGTCGCCCGCAAAGTGTGGTAGGGTGTCACAAACCCCACGTGGTTCGGGACGTCGTTTAAAAGGTAAGCAGTATGACATACAAAATATACCTATTTCTACATAAATATTTATTTATTTTGTTTTTTTTTATTACTTTAATCGTTTATGTATTTGTTTATAGGTCTCATAATGGCTCGACGTATTGATGATCATGAAATATTATCGGCACTTATCGATGATAGTGATGGCGATACAGATGAGCTATATTTACCCGGAAGTGAAGGCGATTCAGATCATTTGAGTACTCAACCTGAAAGTGACATTGAAGAGGATGCAGAGGACATAGACATTTCTTCAGGAGGTGAGTCTTCTATATTGGTAAAGATGGCACAACAAAATGGCTCGAAACAGCAAACGATGGCCTCTCACTTTATTTTTCTCGATGCTCAATCATGCAGGAATCAACGCTATGATTCTGTATATATTCAATAATGGAATTGAAGCAGGAAAATCTAATAATAGGATGAAGTTTATTCGTGATCTGGGAATGGCTTTGATTGAAGAGCATCTGAGAAACCGCAAAGATAATCCACGAATTCCAAAGGATTCTCGTAAGCACATACATGTCTTACCTGGTGAACCAAGTGTGGAACCACCAAAGAAGATGCCAAGATGTGTAACAAGATGTTCGGAATGCGATAGAAGAAAAGATCGGAAGACCAAGTACGGTTGCGAGCGATGCGAAGTACCTATATGCTTAGAGCACGCATATTTTTTTTGTAAAAATTGTGCAGATTTGAACCAACTGGAATCTCAAGAAGACTAATTATGTTTAGTTATTTTAATTTTATTTTTGTTTCTTGTCTCATTAGGCCCTGGTATAAAGGGCGATAAGAAGTTTTTAGTTAAGTTTTTTTTTATAAGGCTAAACCAAAGGAGATGGTCTCCTCTTAGTTATTAAAAAAGTAATATTTTTGTTACAATGCCTATAGGTAATAAAAATGTTTAGTATATTTAACAAATTTATTTTATTTTTATCTCCTAATAATCATAAAATAATATAAATACGTATAAAATCAACTTTAAAAGGATATTCTCTATATATAGATAAAATGATGTTGGGGTATAGGAAACCCCACATAGTGCAGGACGCAACTTTTACCCACGTGGTTTACGGAAGGTTAAATGAATACTGTGTTTATAAATGTTTGTAACTGATAATTTATCTCCTTCTAAATAGAAAACGTCGGGAAATTTTGCACAAATATTCGTAATTGCTGTACTTTCTTCGCTGTTCAAGTAGTTAAGATTTAATTCGGATAATAGTTTTTTGACTCTATCGGAATTCACACATGGTTTATCAAAAGCACATATGACATAATCGCATAAATCTAATGTTTCGATATGAAATTTATTTAATTTAACATCCGTATCCCTAGTATTTAAAATTTTAATTGGGACTCTACCATTTACGGGGTGAACGATAATATTGGCCAAAAAAACTCCTTGACACAACTCTTGAGATTTTATTATTAAATCCTCAGTCCGTCGTGTATTTATATAAAATATAGATTCGCAACGCTTAGGTATAAGTAAACATGAACTTTCATCGGAATTGTTTATCTCGAAATGTAAAGTTACTTCCTGATCAGACTGACTAGTCAAGCACAGTGTCCTAAATTCGTAGTCTAAATGCGCTTTATATGAAAACAAAAAATCTTGACCTAATAACCCATTCGTATTACACGGCAATGATTCAAAAATGTAAAATTTATGCCTAAAAGTAGTATTATTATAAGTTAAATTTAAATAAACATAACCTTGGGATTGTGCTTTTCCTCCTATTCCGTTAATAACAACGTTTTCGGCGTGAAAGGGAACTTGCAAAAATTGTATAATGTCATACCTACTTAACTGCGGAAATAGAAGCTCCTGTGTCCACTAACCAACTTAATTTATGTTCTCCTATGTTAAAGTAGACTTCATTAATATTATTGCATGAGCAAAAGTAATCATGCTCGAAAAAACTGATTGATGTTATCTTGAGATTGCTCTCGCTCCATGGAAGAAGTTACGTTATTGTCTGACGTCATTGCGTTTACTCGTCCAGGGTGTCTCCACGAAGTTCTTACACGGGAACTACGACTGGGATACATACCTGCATGATGCATATCGTGGTATGCTCGATGGCCTCGCATGGATCTCTGATAATTCCTCTGTTGGAATTCGACATGGGGACGGGCAGGCCTATTATTATTATAATAGAACTTACCTTGATGCTGGTTACGCTGAGCAACATTAGGGCGGTAAGATGATGACCTACCTGGTCTCCGATATCCTCTGCGGAGTGGCAACATAGTTGGCTCCATGAAAGATGTGGACGGGAGAGCACTCAGCTCCTCGTCCTTGGCTCCCCTAATAGCATCTTTCAAGGACGGGTAGTTGCGGGCGGCGATAATGGTGCTTAGCCTTGGGTTAGATAATCCGTCACAAAATCTTTTTATAGCTAAATTTTCATTCAAAGGCAATAATATATTATAGTTTTCGTTATTACCATCAGCCTGCGATATTGTCAGATCGGTAAACAATTGTTCCAATTCCTTGCCAAAGTTATCGATACTTTTTCGTTTTTGTGAACACTGAATTAACTGAGAATGCAAAGCAGTATACGATTTTTTTGTTAACAAGTGTTTACGCATGTCTCTGACGAGATCGCTAACTGAATCGTACGACGTTGACAAACGGAGTTTACCTGTCTCTGTTAATCTAGTTTTTAAAATAAATTTGATTAGCAATTTTTTACCTGCATCGTCTAACATGGATGAGTACATTTCAATACTATCTATCAACTGTTTGGTAGTGGTCTCAGATCCATCTAAAATTGGTAATAAGGAGACAGCGGTTTTTAAGTTAAAATTCTCCATCTCGATATCAGAATTAGAACTCTCTGACTCCAAGACGACTCTACACAGTTTTTCTATATCTTTAAATAATAATTTTATTCTAAATATGTACTCACTGTTTATCGCCACATCCTCGGAACTTAACACACCTTTTTTGTAACCTCCTCTAATTCCTTCTCTAACTCGTAAAAGGGTTTTATTACTTCTTGTGCCTCATTATATTTAACAGTTAAAATAGGACCTTTACGCTGACTACCTTCCTTTATCAAGTATGTTCTGATAGACTTTAACTCATTATAAATATCACTTAATCGTTTTGCCATTAGATAAGTATAAAACTAACATTTTAGTATTTAAGTTAAATTACTAATATACTAACAAAATTAAAAAAAAGGGGAAATTAAAATGTTATATTACTTCGTACGAATTTAAAAAACAGTATCTGTTACCGTTGCTAACGGGGGAAAAAAAACGCGCACTACACTATCACTCACGACACTTTCACTTGGTCGAAGATCTGGGCGGCTTCAGGTCACTCATTTCGAAGGCCTCTGGCTCACCTCGACGACGCCTTTCAAGGGATCTCCTCAGGGCATAGGACGACCAATTGGCTTTGTTTATTTCTTTAACCATCCATTTTCTGTGGCATCTCTTATAACACCAGTACAGACCAGCGAACAATACCAGTACGATGACCACGACGATTAGTATGAGGAGTATATTGGTGGTCTGAAGCTGCTGAAGCTGGTGGGCCTCTGCATTATTTTCTCCGGCGGCTGCGTTCTGCGCGATCACGATTTCACTTTTTTGGGCATTCGATCGACACATCCCGAAATTTTTAGAAACTCGAACTTTGCGAAACTTTAACTTCTACGTACTTTTACTTCTAACATAAGTAATATGTATTTTTGTTACAAAGAAAAGACCGCACTGTGGGAACGTATCGGTTTTCCCGCACCCAGGCCGGGCGGCTGGCTTTTGTAACTAGACGCGCGCGGCATGGCAAAGGGTCGCCATGTAGGGATCGACGTAATGAAACGATGATTGCAGATTTAAGACTAATTTATTAAAATAAAGGAACAACATTATATAAGGCAAACTTAAGGCTAACTACATAGAATTAGGCATCCTACACACTACATAGTAATGTGGTCATTAGTTTAAGAAGATTGAATTAAAAACAAACCTGGCAATATCGGCTAGTCTGGGCGCCCTGGCGCGGCGGACAGAACCTGCTAGTGGCAACACTCCCATCTGAAACCAATGAATAATAAATAGGTACATATAAATAAATAAATAAAAATATTTACTTACTGTTAATGACCTAAAAGTGTAACTCACTAAAACAGTAGAAACGTGAATTTTGGAACAAGGGTAAGATTTTTGCGTGACGGAAATGAGAATGTGTTCTATTGGCTGAGCCCAGTCATAGATGCGCGCTTATAGATTAATCAGTTTTATTAATTACAGCCAATAAGGTGCTAGCTTCGAGGACAAGTAAGTCAGATGTCAAGTATCAGATTAAGTGCAACTTCGTTGAAGTTGACTTAGCAGTGTGAGTAGGGATTGCAATCCGGTTTTCCGGATCCGGTAATCCGGCGGATCCGGCGTGTTTTTGGACCTACCGGATCCGGAGAGTAGGCGCCGGATCCGGTACCGGATCCGGAAAGGCGAAAAAAGCGCGAAAAACAGTACTTACTGTGTGTAAAAGTGATTTGATTTTCCATAAATACGTATTATATTTTACTTTTTATGTCTCTCTATCTATCTATCTATCTATTAGCCTATCGAAGTCCACTGCTGGACATATGCCTCCCCTAATTGGCGCCACTCCGACCGGTCCTGAGCCTTCTGAACCCAACGGTTTCCCGCTGTCTTCTTCAGGCCATCAGTCCACCTTGTCGGGGGGCGTCCTATGCTCCTTTTACCAAGACGTGGTCGCCATTCGAGGACCTTTCTACACCATCGGCCATCCATCCTTCGAACGATGTGGCCTGCCCTTTGCCACTTCAGCCGACTAACTCTGAGAGCTATGTCGGTAACCTTCGTTCGTCTACGAATTTTATCGTTGCGAATCCTTTCTCGTAACGAAATACCTAACATAGCCCTCTCCACAGTGCGCTGTTTGACTTTGAGCCTTTTAATGAGGCCAACTGTAAAAGACCACGTCTCAGATTCGTATGTTAACACTGACAACACAAAATTGCTCGAACACTTTCGACTTCAGGCACTGAAGAAGTTTGGATGACATGATATGTAATACAGAACTTTTTATGTATTAAATTGCTACCTCGATATAACAAAATTAGAAAGGGAACAAATAAATATTCATTATAATATCAAGTAATTCGTTAAACTGAGGTTTGTTATATTGACGCAAGGGTGGTCTAAAATTTGTAATTAAGAGGCAAAAAAGGAGAATGGGCACTTTTGTATGGGGTGCGTACCAACCCTTGTAACAAGTTGCGACTTGTATAAACATGTTGTCCTGGGACTGTTATATGGTATGCATACAAAAATATTTAATAACTGAATGCAGGTAAAGAATTATTTGCATTCCAATGTTTTTATAAGTTTTGTAATAATTAAGCCCTATTTTAGGGTTTCAATGAAATAAAAATATGTGTTACACACATGAATCAAAAAAATATAGATAGGAGACGGCCTAAGCAACTGTGCACTGTGACTCAACTAGGTCCTGACGTCATCATCACAGTAGGCGTGGCCTAAAGTCAGTTTACCGTCGGCGCCCGTCTTGTGCACAACGTTATGGACGTTTACATTTTCAAAGAAAAGGATGAAGTGCTGTCTACTCGACATTAGATGGCGACATTTTTCTTATATTTTGAGTCCGTCCCTGTTATATCCTACATTTATTGACATCTAGTGTGAGATAGTGAAACTACATAGTAAAATCGATATACAACGAAGCGAGTAGTTTTGCTATTGACCGTTATGCCCGGGATACACGAGGCCAGTTTTTCAAGCTTGGATAGCAAGCAAGTGTCAGTAAGCTAGCAAGCTAGTAATTCTGGCTTCGTGTAGACAAAACTAGCTTCATTTATAATGCCCGGGATACACGAGGCTAGTTTTTTAAGCTAGGATAGCAAGCTAGTGTCAGTAAGCTAGCAAGCTAGTACTTCTGGCTTCGTGTAGACAAAACTAGCTTCATTTATGAGCTAGTAAGCTAGTAAGCTAGTTGACAAGCCAGGATAGTTTTAAATAGGATGGAGTTCTATTTTTTAGGCTAGTAGCGCCCCCCACCATGCCCGGGATACACGAGGCTAGTTTTTCGAGCTAGGATAGCAAGCTAGTTCTCTTTGAAACTGTCTCGGCTAGCTGACCTGGCTTGGAATATGCTAGTTCTGTTTACATGAGGCTAATTATTTTAAGCTAGTATTATTGCTGTGACTGAGATGACCACACGTCCAAAATGAAATGGCATCTTAATCTCAAAAACACGTCGCGGAGAAAAACAAACAAAACACGTGGTTACTGCTTTACTAGTCAACTGAACACTAGCTTCGCCGGCTACATGAAGCTAGTACACAAGCCAGGATAGTAAAATCAGTGGTAGGGGGCGCTACTAGCCTAAAAAATAGAACTCCATCCTATTTAAAACTATCCTGGCTTGTCAACTAGCTTACTAGCTTATAAATGGAGCTAGTTTTGTCTACACGAAGCCAGAAGTACTAGCTTGCTAGCTTACTGACACTAGCTTGCTATCCTAGCTTGAAAAACTAGCCTCGTGTATCCCGGGCACCACTGATTTTACTATCCTGGCTTGTGTACTAGCTTCATGTAGCCGGCGAAGCTAGTGTTCAGTTGACTAGTAAAGCAGTAACCACGCGTTTTGTTTGTTTTTCTCCGCGACGTGTTTTGAGATTTAAGATGCCCAAACTAAGTACGGAGATTAATTTAAAGATCGTACAACTATACCGTGAACATGAATGTTTGTGGAACGCTACCCTTCCTATTTATGATGATCCACGTTCATCTCTTCTTAAAATCCAGGGTCTTGTCCACACCCGTTTCTGTAATTCTTCTTCTAGTTCGTCTAGTGCGAATTGGCACAGTTTTTGAAGTAACTGTTTCAGTCGAATAGTGTTTTTTTTTCGCGTGCAGTTCATTTTGGACGTGTGGTCACCTCAGTCATAGCAATAATACTAGCTTAAAATAATATAGCCTCATGTAAACAGAACTAGCGTATTCCAAGCCACGTCAGCTAGCCAAGACAGTTTCGAAGAGAACTAGCTTGCTTCCTAGCTTGAAAAACTAGCCTCGTGTATCCCGGGCATAAGTTATATTTTATGAAGCTAGAAGCCACAAGTCACACAATGTTGATTCATAGTTCAAAATATAGAGGTCGTAATCAGAGGTCCATAAAACAAGCGTAGGTCAACGGTTTCCACTTAAACGGTTAAATAAAACTGATAATTATATACAGCGCAGTCACACAACGAACGAACGATCGTGCACGACTGAGTAGCCAGCCACAACTCACTTGACGATATCGAGAAACAACGTGAGGTTTAATTAGCCAATCATAAAGCACATTATACTCGTATTAGACAATAGCTGCGGGTAGAAGTTTATTTACCTCTACCCGTATACAATTTAGCTGCGCGGGACCATCGACTGGTGAGTGCGGGGCGAAGGGGAGTGAGGTAGCGGCGGTGCGGTGCATAAATGCGCGATTACGAAGCGCGCTAACGTGCTGAATTGCATGATAGCGCGCATCATAGAATAGGCTATATCTTTTTTCCTGCACTAGATCCAGACTTGCTGCCATACAAAAAGTTTTAGTACTTTTTAAGACCTTTTTAATGACATACATCATAAAGTATTACAATACTTGGTACGAAACCGCCCATTCTCCTTTACCTCAACATTATGTTACATCACTCATTTTTTTACAGCGAACAACTTTTGCTTATAAATGATAACACATTTTTATTAAATGACTATGTGTATTTTCTTTTTTAAAACGATTAGGTAGGTAACAATTTTTCCCGAACTTTAAGCTATGTCAAATTTTTTCGTCTAAGATTTTTTTCAACGTAGTTAATGATATTTCGCTTTTCTGCGACTGATAAGCAGCACCTTTTACGTTTCTGAGCTATTGCAACTGGAATCTTTAACAATAGTGATGAGCAGCACTGTTTACATTACTGTTCATCAAACGACTTTGACTGTTTAACAAAAAAAAAACCTTGTATTCGTAAAAAATCGTAATGTAAAGGTATATTTTACGTTGACTGTTATGGATCATTCAAGTTGTTATATTAAGGTTTGGTATATGAAGGTTGCAAACTCACAATCACTGAATACTATACCCTAAATAAATTTAAAGTCAATCCGGCCGGATCCGGCCGGATTGACGAAAATTCGACCGGATCCGGCCGGATTGAAAATGATACCGGATTGCAATGTGACTTCGTTGAAGTTCTACACTTCCAAATTCCAAATAAACTCAGATCATAACTGTATACAACATTATAGCATAAACCGAAATCTTTTTAGCTCAAAGCATGGCTCAAAGGCTTTAGCAAGTTTAGTTGAGTTTGTTAATAAGGGTCTCGGTAGTAGGTACCTAGCGATAGTGCGTTGAGTCTTAAATTTAATGAAAGTTAAGAAATGTTGAATAAAATAATTGCTTTTTACAAAAACAAAATAACCGACTACAAATTCGACAATGGAGATAATTTGAAAACGATTCGCCAGATGGTACTCAATTTATTTATTTATTTATTTATGTAAACTTTATTGACCACAATATAAAAATATTATAGTACATGGCGAGCTTAATGCTAAATGCATTTTCTACCAGCTAACCATTGGGCCAAGCCGAAATGCGCGAAGAGCGGTATTACCGGTTGATGGGAATTTTAAAATATTTAACAATCTACAATTTAAAAGTATGTATAAACATATATAAGTATATACCATACATGTATACCATACATGAATAGATATATCTATACATACATATATATACATATATAGATACATATAAGATAATATGATATTATGCAATAGACTATTATATGACACAATGTTATCCGTTAAATTTAGTAACTACATACATATATCGATAATGAATAGATATAAAAATGTGATCAAGTTTGAAGCGACCGACGTTCTAACAAGTAAGCCTGCAGCCTTTTTTTAAAAGTCAGTTTACTAGCGGGTCCTCTGATTTCATCAGGCAGCGCATTCCAGAAGCGAATAACTTGAACAGTAAAAGAGTTAGATAGAAAACCAGATCGGTGTATAGGGAAACTTATACATCAATGAGGGAAAGATAGGAGATGGGATTCTTTGGAACGGAGAGGACGGTCATGAATGGAGGAAAGGAATTGAAATTTAGACTTTAGGTAATCTGGCACAAGAGGGTCGAAAAGAATAGAAGAAAGCGTGCAGAGGGCTCTTAAATGCCGTCGTTCACGGATTGAAAGCCATCGAAGCTTAGAACGGTAGGCGGAAACATGGTCATACTTTCGCAGACAAAATACAAAACGAACGGCACTATTTATGAGTCGGTCCAGTTTATCAAGTTGAGCCTTATTAGACGTTTACAAATACATAAACAACTACCTAAATATAATTCAAAACAGCTATAATGATGAATCAGTAACTAAAAATGTTTTTGTTTTAGAGGGTTTTGTTGTGAACTTTTGGTTATGGAGTGATTTGAAATGAACCTTATTTATTTTGGCGGGTTTTGATATGGATAAAATTTGTCATGTGGATGGTTTTATTCTAATATTATTTTCTTATCGTAGTGGAGTGCCGTAAGCTTTAAACCTCGGAATCCAGGGACTATGAATAAATCTTCGTAAAAACTGTCGGACTGTATTTCAAAATGCATAAATAGAAAAGTTAAAAAAAAAATTACCGATATGTTTTTTTTTATCTTTGTTGGTAAGTTTGTGACCCCATAACTTCGTGTTGGATAAACCGATTTGGATGATTCTATATTTCCTCGAAAGCTGGGGCTTTAAGTTATGTCCCGTAAAAATCCGGTCCGTCACAGTCCGTCAGACGAGTAGTTTATGAGTTATTTTTACGGGAATTAGCCTAAAGCAGCAGCTTTCGATTAAAAAAGGAATGATCAAAATCGGAACTCTAAGTAGTAAGATATAAGTTAACATACATACATAAAAATTATTAATGATAATTCAAAAACTACTTGTCAGATGCCGCCTAAATTTATATGAGACCACAATGCAAGTACCAGCTTTCAAATAAAAAGAGAATCATAAAAATCTAAACACTCAGTAAAAAGTAAAAAAGTTAAAAACCATAAATACACACTACAAAACATCCTTACACATTATTTAAGTTAATTCGAAATTACTCGTCAGATGTTGCTCAAATTTATATGGGACTATACAAAAAGTACCAGCTTTCAAGGAAATAAAGAATCATCAAAATCGGTTTTTCCAACACAAAGTAATGGGTTCACAAACTTACCAACAAAGATAAAAAAAATAAATAAAAAAAGATCGGTAAATTTTTTTTAGTTTTCTATTTTATTTCTATTTGTGCATTTTGAAATACAGTCCAACAGTTTTTATGAAGATTAATTCATAGTCCCTGGATTCAGAGGTTTGGCAATGTTATAAAATTATTTTCAGTACATTTTCACAGTATAAACAAAAAATCTTCAAGATACTCAATTTATACCTAATATTGTGAAATATTGAATTAAAATCGGGATTTGAAAAACCCCAAAACCATTAAAATGTACGTAGCCATATTATGAAGTACGAAAAAAAATCAATCACTTTGCAACATTTTGCATAACACTTTCAAACGCCATGCACTAAGTAGGTTTTTGTCCGATTTGTATAACTTTTTTATATGCATAACTTTTTTCGGGTATCTTTAGGATCACACTTTTGAATATAATACAATAAATCACCTATTTTTAATTACTTTAAATGATAAAAAACCATGACTAAGCTTCGACCGTTTACCAAAACCCGCCATACTGTTTGAGCTGTCACGTGACTCGAATGCCGTGCCGTGATTGGTTCGTTCTATTTCGTTTTTAGCGGATATTGAAACGAATCAATGCTATTTTAGCGGAGTTTGCAACGAATGTCCATTTTGAAATACGTTTTTTGAAAGGTTTAAGCAAGTTTTACTGTGAACTGTTTTGTTTATTTAGATTATCAAGTATATAAGAATTATTTTGCAACCATTAGCTTAATTTTTATAGAATTCCATTTTAGCGGGTTTTGAAACTAGACGCCTCAAATAATTATCAAAATCAGCTTATAAACGACGAAAAAATCGCTGAACAAACATAAACGAATTTTATTGAGATTTTTTGAAATTGGTTAAAAATTGAATAATTTGAGCAAGAGTGCTTGCATTATAATGTTTTAAATAATGGAAAATAATATTAGATTTACAGTCTTCTTTTTAACAACTTATTATTAATCTGTTGTTCATGAATATAGATATTATGGCTAAATGATAAAATGAAACAGTTATAACATTATTCATATAAGTCATTTAATTAAATAGTCGTAACGAGGTTTCAAAGTTGAATTCTTGGGTAAGAGGCTGGGTAAGAGGTAAGAGGCCTAACTTTGAATTTTAGATTTAAGAGATGTCTCTTAAATTGTTACTTGATTGATGAAGGAAATCTACTGAGAGTTCTCCATTCATGTTGTTCTGAAGCGCTCACAGACCGGCGGCTTGCGTCGATCCAAAGTGATCAAAGTTAAGCAACGGCGGAAGTGGTCGGTATTTGGATAGGTGCCCACTAGTGGCAAAGTTTATTGAGCGCTTTCGTGCTTTGGAGGGCACGTTAAGTTGTCGGTCCCGTTTGTCATTGATAGAAAGCAGGCGTTAAGCCGTGTCGGAGGTCTTGGGGCGGCATGAAAGTTGGTCTCGAACACCTCCAAAAATCCACACTGGGGCAGTGTGGTGGAGTATGCTTAATCCTCCTCAATAATGAGGAGAGATTAGTGCTCTCCGGGTTCAAGGTTCTAAAGATTGTATGAACTTTGTCAATCCATACTTAGCCAGCATGGTGGACTATGTCGGTGCCTCTCAAATTGTGAAAGGAGACCCCAAGCAGTGCGATAGTTATGAGTTGTAAAAAACATTCAAATTTAATCTTGCAAACTTTTAAAGAACCCCAATTTTGAACATCACGCCCATATTTCTAAAAGAGCAGTTTTTCAGTCCCTTGTCATATTTGTTTTTTATTTTTCAAATAACAACAAAATTCAAATAACAACTTTTAAAGAACCCCGATTTTGAACATCACGCCCATATTTCTAAAAGAGCAGTTTTTCAGTCCCTTGTCATATTTGTTTTTTATTTTTCAAATAACAACTGAAGCTTTTACAATATTAAATTTTGAATAATGAGAGCAGCAAGCTTTGTATAAGGTTAAGAATTTGTCACAATAAAAGCGAATAAGCGATAGTTAACTATCGCTTCAGGTTCTACCTTAGTATTGGTAAGTTAATTGGTAAAGACTTATTGACGAGCGTAGAGCTGAGACCCTTAAAGCTATGCTTTAAAGTCTGAAGATATGATATGATTACAAAAAGTCACCTGATGTGCAAGTGGCACTACCTATTAAGAAGATGGGCAAAAAATCGCTGGACCTGCATCATATTTTTTAATGGATTAAGGGAACAAACGAACATGACAACTGACAACCATGACAACTGTAACCGAAACAGAACAAGACATCGAGACTACGATGGTTAGTTCAGTTATTAAAGGATATTAATAGAAATGCCAGTTTGTCAGTTTGTTAATACAAAAGTATGAGGATAATTAGCGATAGTCTTATTATTATTAGTTATTGTTAATAGGTTAGTTGATAATGATTAGTAGTCTGGTTCTAATTTGATCACAGACGTGCTTAGGACTAAGAAGGTCACCTCGAAATATATGGTGTTTTTTTATCACCAATTGACCTTATTAATGAAAAACCATGAAATTATATTACCAATCGACAGTAAAAAACACAGACACAACTCTTAATTATTGCTTTCTTTTTGAGTTGTGTCGGTGCTGGGTGGGAGTCGAGTCGTTGCGCGCAGACTATTCGTTCGCTCAACTATCTTATCTTTAACGATACGTCAAGCGCCTTAGGAAACCACAGCTCATATGGATACTAAAGGTTTGTTGGCAATGTTTCCTGCATGTTTTAATCCGTATTTATAAAAGTTCCTCTATACAGAAAATACATGTTTGAAACAATTACTTAAACTCATTACGGATGAAAAGTTTTAATTGCACAGGTCATGTTTAATATCAGTTTGAAATTAATATTACAATTAATGGTATAATTTGAAAGGTCCGATTTTAGCGTAGGTACGTACAATTAGCGCAATTTAAACTTTAGTGTTAGGTATAAAGTTTATGAATTTTGGCGGATTTTTTTAAATATTCATCTGATGGTAAGTAGACACTGTCACCCATGGACATCATCAGTACCTTCATAAGCAGCACCAATGCGTTGACGGCCTTGAAGGAAAGAAAATGTCAGATTGTTTGTTATTTTTTATGTAGTTACTTAAAATTTTATGTAGTTACTTAATATTTTTTATTCGTGGGCTGAATGCCTCAGCAACATAAAATAACACAGGGTATATACATTATTATCATATAACACAAACCTATTTTTTTAATAAGAAAAAAAAACAAAAAAACCGACTTCGATATAAACAATAGTTACCCTATCTAAGTATACTTAATTAATATTTATATGCAAGTACATAATTATGTACCTATACATCAGTGTATATTAAACACAAAACATAAAACCTACATATTTTTTAAAATCACTTATATATCAAAGATAACACATTTCCATGCGCCTAATGTATGGTAAAGGCGTATCTCACATTCATAATATATCTCTGATACCTATTTACTTAACCCTAAACCACCCTAACTGACCACGCGTCCAACACAACCACGACCTTTACATGAAATTGGACTACTTTCTCCAGGGAACAGTTAATTGGACGTTGGGGATGTTAAGGTGCAAGTAAATAATACCTTTTTGAAAGTAAACAGCCTTTGTCCCGTTAATTTAAAGGTAAGGTGCAAAACAAACAGTTTGCAGCCCTAAATTGCTTCGCTTTTCCTGTATTTGTATAATTTGTATTTTACTTTTCGCTGAAAAAATGAGAAGTAAATATTGGTATTAGGAAGAAATATATTTTCGAAGTGGGTGGGTGGTGTGGGTGGGTATGTATGAGTGTTTGTCATGCTTGCGGCGACATGCGAGTATGTATGTGAGTACTAGTAAATCCGCCCTCGCTTCGCTTCGGGAAACCAGTCCCTTCAAATATCTCTATAAATTTTAACAAATTATGTTATTCCGATGTCTAAGCTACATAACTGCAAAGTTTCATGAAAATCCGTTCAGTAGTTTTTGCGTGAAAGAGCAACAAACACACACACACACACATACATCCTTACAAACTTTCGCATTTATAATATTAGTAGGAAGTAGGATAGTAGGATAATAACAACAATTATTTTTGAATAATTAATTTTTTATTCGAAAGTCTTGTCGTTTGATTCCATGTAAACTTGAGCGACGTTTGACGCGTAATTTTTGAGTCATCTCTACTTTTCGATTTTGAAGTTAATTATTACCTAATACTTAACCAGTGAGTATGTATGTAACGTGATGTAACGGTGATAGCCTAGTCGGTAGTCGGCCTTCTATTCGGAGGGTCCAGGTTCGAATCCCAGGGCACGCACCTCTGACATTTCGGAGTTATGTGCGTTTTAAGCATTTAAATGTCACTTGCTACAAACGGTGAAGGAAAACATCGTGAGGAAACCTGCATGCCGGAGAGTTCGCAAAACTCAAAGGTATGTAAAGTCCGCCAATCCGCACTTGGCCAGCGTGGTGGACTAATGGCCTTCTCATTCTGCTCAATAGTGGGCCATGAAGGGTTGAGAAGATGATGATGATGATTTAAAACAATATATCTGTCGTCTAGTTTCTAAACCCGCTGAAACACTTTTAACAAAATGTTCAGGAAACAAAAAATAAATGTATACTTCAAATAGTTGTAACTTATAGGAAACCAATCATTTTAAAAGCCTTATTAGACGTTTACAAATACATAAACAACTAAATATTATTCAAAACAGCTTTAATGATGAATCAGTAACTAAAAATGTTTTTGTTTTAGAGGGTTTTGTTGTGAACTTTTGGTTATGGAGGGATTTGAAATGAACCTTATTTATTTTGGCGGGTTTTGATACGGATAAAATTTGTCATGTGGATGGTTTTATTCCACATGTGGTAACGTTGATAAATTTTAGTTTCATTGAAATTTTAATATGTGGGATATTTATCTATCAACAATTTTGGTATAATAATATTATTTTCTTATCATAGTGGAGTGCCGTAAGCTTTAAACCTCGGAATCCAGGGACTATGAATTTTTTTTTTTTTTTTTTTTTTATGGAATTAAGGTAGCAAACGAGCATGCAGTACCACCCTTCCCCTGCCGCCCATAACAACTGTGACCGACCTAGAACTAGACTCAAAGGGACTAGGATGGTTAGTCCAGTTAGTAGATGGTGTTAGAATATTAGTTGGTTAGTTTGTTAATAAGTGCGAGGACAGGGTATGTTAGTGATAATTAGTCCTGTTAGTTAATGTTAGTAATAGTCCAGTTAGTTATTGTTAGTATGAGTCTTGTTCCAATTCGGTCACAGATGCGTTGCTACCCCTGAGGTCTGAGATGGTCGCCTCTAAAAAAGTGAAACCGGCTCCACAAAACCTTCCTATCCGGAACACAATTGCTCTTAAAAACAATTATTATGACGGTAGGAATGGTACTGAGTACCTTGGCGGGCGGTGGTACTACCCCGGGCGAACTCTAGGCTCTACCACCTAATAAATCTTCGCAAAACTGTCGGACTGTATTTCAAAATGCACAAATAGAAAAGTGAAAAAAAATTAATTTAACGATTTTTTTTATGTTTGTTGGTAAGTTTGTGACCCCATAACTTCGTGTTGGATAAACCGATTTTGATGATTCTTTATTTCCTCGAACGCTGGGGCTTTAAGTTAGGTCCCGTAAAAATCCGGTACCGTCACAGTCCGTCAGACGAGTAGTTTATGAGTTATTTTTACGGGACTTAGCCTAAAGCAGCAGCTTTCGATTAAAAAAAGAATAATCAAAATCGGAACTCTAAGTAGTAATATATGAGGTAACATACATACATAAAAATTATTAAGGATAATTCAAAAACTACTAGTTAAATGCCGCCTAAACTTATATGAGACCACAATGCAAGTACCAGCTTTCAAATAAAAAGGGAATCATAAAAATCTAAACACTCAGTAAAAAGTAAAAAATTAAAAACCATAAATAC
Source organism: Hesperia comma (assembly GCA_905404135.1). Taxonomy (NCBI): domain Eukaryota; kingdom Metazoa; phylum Arthropoda; class Insecta; order Lepidoptera; family Hesperiidae; genus Hesperia; species Hesperia comma. The sequence continues at coordinate 13,684,713 of FR990015.1, read as the reverse complement.
ACACTACAAAACATCCTTACACATTATTTAAGTTAATTCGAAACTACTCGTCAGATGTTGCTCAAATTTATATGGGACTATACAAGTACCAGCTTTCAAGGAAATAAAGAATCATCAAAATCGGTTTTCCCAAAACAAAGTAATGGGGTCACAAACTTACCAACAAATATAAAAAAAATAAAAAAAAGATCGATATTTTTTTTACTTTTCTATTATATTTCTATTTGTGCATTTTGAAATACAGTCCAACACTTTTTATGAAGATTAATTCATAGTCCCTGGATTCAGAGGTTTGGCAATGTTATGAAATTATTTTCAGTACATTTTCACAGTATAAACAAAAAATCTTCAAAATACTCAATTTATACCTAATATTGTGAAATATTGAATTAAAATCGGGATTTGAAAAACCTCAAAACCATTAAAATCCAAGTAGCCATATTATGCAGTACGAAAAAAAATCAATCACTTTGCAACATTTTGCATAACACTTTCAAACGCCATGCAGAAGTAGGTTTTTGTCCGATTTGTACGTAGCATTTTGCTTCCTTCATCATGCGTCTCGACTTTGTTATATTGCATAACTTTTTTCGGGTATCTTTAGGATCACACTTTTGAATATAATACAATAAATCACCTATTTTTAATTACTTTAAATGATAAAAAACCATGACTACCCTTCGACCGTTTACCAAAACCCGCCATACTGTTTGAGCTGTCACGTGACTCGAATGCCGTGCCGTGATTGGTTCGTTCGTTTTTAGCGGATATTGAAACGCATCAATGCTATTTTAGCGGAGTTTGCAACGAATGTCTATTTTGAAATACGTTTTTTGAAAGGTTTAAACAAGTTTTACTGTGAACTGTTTTGTTTATTTAGATAACAAGTACATAATAATTATTTTGCAACCATTAGCTTAATTTTTATAGAATTCCATTTTAGCGGGTTTTGAAACTAGACGCCTCATATATTTGCAAGCTCGCTTTACCCGTTGCGTGCCCACTGTGCCCTAATGTTTATGCCCACTTTAGGCCAGCCTCCGGGCAAAGTGAGCATTCGAAAGACTTTCATATTTTTGATATTAATTGTAATTTATGAAACATATGAGTAATTTATATGTTGGGTATGAAACTACAATAAATTAAGCATAGAATAGCATTAAAAGTATTATTCATCTATGTATTTTTATATTTTTTTCTCTTGCTTAAACTTAAGGTGCCCGTTTTGGGCGCACTTCCAACTTCATACATTGCGCCCAAGCAACGCCTCAAATAAATTTTATTCAAAATAACTTTTAACAAAATATAACCGACTTTAACGCCGAAAAGTAAAAATCGATTCAGTTAAACGCGGTTAATATTCCTAAACACGAATGAAAACCGTATCAAAATCGGTTCAGCCAAACAAGAGATACCTAATCGCGCACAAATATATGTACACACATACAGGTCAAACTGAGAACCTCCTTTTTTGAAGTCGGTTATAAACATTAATGAATATCTAATTTTCCATTTCGACTGATAATTTCAGACAAGTATCAAACAGACCCTACAGCTTTTCGAGTAAAACAAACATAAAACTCGGCTCACTCGACCCAATAAATCACGAACTGAAAATCAATGTCCGTCAGTCTGTCTAAGGCAGGGTTAAAGTTGCGGATAGCGGAAAGGTTCATTATCGCACCGGAACTCAAGGTCGAGGAAGCCGCCTTTGAAGGCTGGACGATGTTGTTCAAGGTTCAATAGATGCCAATAAAGCCATTTTTTATTTTAACGACGACGTTAATGTTAGGTCTGGTTTATTTATTTATTTATTAACAGATCATTTATTATTCTGCACTCAATTCATTCATTCTTCTTTCTTCTTCTTTATATGGCAGGAATATAAATTGTTCGACGTTGAATGAAAAGAAAATTCACTACATTGTTTTTATTACCACCAAAATCTGAATTATGTTTTATGTATCAAACAAAGATGTAGAAAAGACTAAGACGTTTTATGATCTATAACGCCCACTGAAAAAAAAGAGTAACTTATGCCTGTGACCTTAAAAAAGAGGCAGAATGATACTATCTTCTGCCTAACGGCAAAGTTTAAGAATTTCATGATTTACCTTATAAAGCACTAATTAAAAGTGATTTGGGTTGGAATCTTAGTGTGTAAAGCAAAAATATTAATTTCATCAGAACGCCAGCATATTCTAAGGGTCCCCGCAGACTGACTGCACCCACCGGCTTCTGTGGCGCTGCCGCTGTGGCGCTTCTTTTATGAAGCGCGATCCGGCCGACCGACAGCCGCTTCGACTGAATTCTGCTCACTGTTATTGGAGCTGTTGGCTGTTGGCCGGATCGCGCTTCTAAAAAAAGTGCCACAGCCGCCGGTGGCTGCAGTCAGTTTGCGGAGACCCTAATTGCATCTATTGTGCAAAAGTACAATGCAATTAAAATTCCCCATTCTGAAAATTAAACTCAATTTACCGTTATATTTTCTAAAACGCTTAACAATTGAGTTTTCATATTTAACTGCAAATATAGAACCGTGACGTCACTCTCACAATTAACCCGCCGACGCCGTTTCCTGCTTAACTTCCGAGATTCTTGATTACTGCAGGTTTTCTTGCGGTGAGGAAATTCTCCACACAGTTAAGTATTATAAGTATATCAGTATATAGTATAAGTATATCAGTCGTCGGTCGTAAGCCAGTTGTGCTACACGCTTGTTTGATAAAATCCAATTTTTTAAAAAGTACCCACAATGTCTAAATGTGATATCTGTAAAAAATCAGTTACTAAATCTTTGCCTGGAGTGGAATGTAGTAAGTGTGAAAAGATTGTGCACCTTAATACGAAATGCAGTGGTCTGACCAACAAGCAGATCGTGGCGTTAAAAGCGGCCTCCAGCCTGGAGTGGACTTGCCTAGATTGCCAGCGGGATTCACCGAGACGCAACTCCTCTATTGTTATCCCTGAAGACGATGAGGAGGACAATACGCATGTCCAATTAAACACAAAACATTTATTGAATAACATAGCTAAGGAAGTCGAAAAAGCCATTAAAAGTGAAATGAGAGAACTGAACGAGGCCTTGCAATTTCATAGTGCTAAGTTAGAAGAGGTGGTCGAGTGTGTAGATGCTTTTAAACAAACCATAAAAGTGTTGGAACGAAAGAATTTAGAACTGACCAATAAGAACAAGAATTTGCAAATACGTGTCGGTGCCCTTGAACAACGTTTGGATGAAATTGAGCAAGAAAAGCTTATGAACTACGTAGAAATCTCTAATTTACCATGCCAACCTACAGATAATGTTAAAAAACTGGTGGAAAGTGTCGCAATAAAACTTCAGCAACCCTTAGAAGGAATAAAAAGTGTACAAAAACTTCCTGGAAGAAAAGACCAACCAACGAACATTAAGGTAGAACTTCAAGACGAGTCGTTACAGGAGAAATGGATTCAAGAAGCAAAAACCACTAAGATCACTGTTGCAGATATTTGCCCTTTAGAAAAAAACAACAACAGCCTCGTCTACGTAAGGGAAGCAATGACAAAAAACAACAAAGCCATAATGTGGCAAGCAAAACAAGAATTAAAAAACAACCTGAAATATAAGTATGTATGGTTTAAGAAGGGATTCGTTAAAGCACGCAAAGATGACTTATCAAAAATTTTCACCTTAAAAACCTTGCATGACATAGAGGCACTATCAACTTTACCCTAAATAATAATCTAAGTTCTAATTTGTAACAAAGTAAGTAGGTATAAATATAAAATGGATAGTTCATTAAATGAAATTTGTGAATTTTCAGATTGTCTAAATATAAATAGTTTCTTGAATTATATTTCCGATTTGCATATAAACCTACTGTGTATTCATATTAATATAAGGTCCCTAATAAAAAAATTCTCTGAGCTAGAACAATGTATACTTACATCAAAGAAATCTATAGATGTCGTCATTCTTACCGAAGTAAATGTCACGGATAACATTAGCTGCCTGTATCATATTAACGGATATCAAATGTTTACAGAATTACGCAAAACAAGAAGGGGTGGCGGTATAGTTATATACGTTAAAAACGAACATAAATTTAAAACAAAAACCTTTAAAACAGAACACTTCGAAAACATTTCATTTACAATTACTACTCAGTCAAATTACGTTGCAACTATTTGCGCAGTATACCGCCCTCCCAGTACGAGTAAAAACCTTTTTGTTAACGAGTTGTTAAATACACTTGCCGAACACTCACGAAATACAGACTTATACTTACTAGGCGATACAAATATTAACCTGAAATTAGACAATCCTGTAAAACATAAATATGATAACATGTTACACAGCTTAGGCCTTCTGTGTGGGATCACAGAACACACTAGGATAGAATTGTGTAATGGTAAATTAAGTAAATCTTGTATTGATCATATTTACGCTCGATCCCGCACACAAGACTTATACACAGCGGCTATCGGTACGACACTGGCTGACCATCGAGCGATCGTACTCGCTTGCGTTGGCACACGAGTACAGAGTGTCCCGACATTCAAAACGTGTTTACATAATAAAAAGTTACTTTCATTGTTACAAAAAATAGAATGGGCACCAACATACAGCATGAGTTGCCCCGTAAACATATACAACTATATTTACAATAAATTTATGGAATGTTATAAGAACTCGGAGTACTTCGTTAAAATTAAACCTAATAATAAACGAAATATTAATGAATGGATAAGCAATAAAATCATTAAAGCATGTGAGTATAGAGATAATTTATTTCTAAAATGGATAAAAAATACAAATAATATGATCGTAAAACTGCAATACAATAAAGCTAGAAATTATGCAAATTCATTAATTCAAAAAGCTAAAAATATAAACACAAAAAAAGAGATTATTTCAAATATAGGCAATCCTAAAAGTTTGTGGTCTATTTTAAATAGGTTAACAGGTAGAATCAAGTGTTCTATTGACGAAACCATAGAAAGTTCTTTTGGCAGTAATAACACATCTACCCAAAATATTGCAAACAAATTCGCTTACACATTTAAGGATAGTGTTAAACAAATAATCTCAAAATGTGCTAAACCGTTGCTTGACAAAGAAACATATGTGACTTCAGCTAATGTTTCTATGAGGTATAAACCCGCTGAACCTAGATCTATTGAAAAAATTATAAAATCACTTAATAATAACAAAGCTCCCGGAGTAGACAAGATAAGAGCCGTCGATATTAAATTATTGTGTGAGAAAGTCAAAATAACCATTGCTAATCTTATTAATGCAAGCGTAGTCACAGGTAAATATCCAAGATTGTTAAAGACCGGCATTGTGAGACCTATTCATAAAAAAGGTAGCAAGATGGATTTCTATAATTACAGACCTATAACTATACTGCCTACTATTGATAAAATAGTTGAAAAATATATTTGCACACAAATACAACGTTTTTATGATAAAAACAAAATCTTAGCAGCCAACCAATACGGATTCCAACCGAATAAAAACACTACCCAACTCCTATGTTCATTTACTGACAGTATTTATAATCACTTAGATCTGAAAAAACACATATTGGTTGTATTTATAGACTACAGTAGGGCTTTTGACACTCTTAGGCACAACAAATTATTACAAAGCCTCAGTGACAGTGGAGTGAGAGGTAAACTATTAGATTGGTGCGAAAACTATTTACAGGATAGAACCTATCGAGTGAAAGTCTGTAATGCTGAAAGTTTTACAGTTTCTGCGACTGAAGGCACAGCTCAGGGTTCCGTGTTAGGTCCCTTGCACTACCTCACCTATGTAAACAGCCTTTCAAACGCAATCACTGAGTGTGAGTTATATCAGTTTGCAGATGATACTTGTTTAGTGGCTACAGGATACAACGTAGAGGATGCTCTTAAGCGACTGCAAAAGGATTTTGACACTTTAGCAAAATGGTCCCATGACGTTGGTCTCGCACTTAATCCTAATAAAACAAAATTAATGTATATTAGCTCAAGCCAGAACAGGAGTTCCTGCAGTCCACAACTAATAGCACACAGCCATCAGTGCTTCCATCTCAACATATCTAACAATCCCGTGTCCTGTAATTGCGGAACCATTGATGTGGTTAAAAAGCACACGTATCTCGGGCTAGTTATCGACGATCGCTTAAATTGGAAGGAGCATATTAATTATGTTTGTGGTAAATTAAGGCATATATTAGCCAAATTTTCCTTAATAAAATTTAAAATACCGTATACAACACTTCTACTACTCTATAAATCATTGGCGGAGTCTACAATATCTTATGGATTATCAAGTTACGGAAGAACATCTAAAACACACATAAATAAAATTTTTACTTTACAATTGCGCATACTAAAAGAAATTGTTCCAAAAAAAGAGAAGGCCAAATGCAATGATGATTACCGACAGTTTTTTTCACTTTGTAAAATCATACCTATTCACGAAAAAATTGAACTTTCTTTGTTAACTCAACATTATTTTAACGAAAAATTACAAAAACCACATATAATATATTCAGCCCGCAGACAGGATAACCAAAAACTTCAACTACCTGTATACAATAACCTATATGGCAAAAGACAATTAAAATATATAATACCTTACCTAATTAACAATACACCTAAGGATATTAAACAAAAAATCACACACAAAAATATTAAATTTGTTTTAAAACAATACTATTTACAAATGACTATAAATAAATACAAATACAGTAAATAAAATACTACTAGTATTTACATAAACAAATTATTTCACACAGATTCATCTCAAATTAAAATCACGCTGTATATCGAACAAGTTGTTTTAGGTCAGATAACGGATTAATGAATAGGAAGTTAACAAAAGGATTTTTGCTCACCGGGTTTTCAATTATACCCTCAATATGTCAATAAAAAATGTGTTTGTCGTAAGATTTGTAGTAAACTTTTCAAGCGTTAGCACATGATCTAATTGTATTTTATTTGTTATATTTCAAGTTTGTATCAAGCCGACGGCGTAGGATGTACGGTAAAACTCAAAAGAGTTTATGTTTACATCTTTAAAATTGTGATGTATTGATTCTGGTTATGTATTAATAAATAATAAATAAAAAATAATAATAATAACTTTATTAACTTTCATCTGCTCTATTTTTAAATTAATCATGATATTATAGTGCTCAAGAGCAGAATTTTTGAGAGACGGAGTGTAGATTTTAGTATAGAACTAGCTGTTGCCCACGACTTTGTTCGTATATACATAGGTTTTCCCGCGTGAATCCCGATCCCGCGAGATTTCCGGGATAAAAAGTAGCCTATATGTTGCTCCACAGGCTTCTCTATCACCCAGTGAAAGTCTAATCAAAATCCGTTTAGCCGTTTCTGAGTTTAATGTGCACAAACATATAATCAGTTACAGTTTTATTATACATTTAGAATAGGTACATACTTAGATAGATAGATTATAGAATTAAGGTAGCAAAAGCAACGAGAGGACTGGTAAGCGATCTCAGTTGCCCATGGACATCACTTTGACGACATTAATTAAGTAGTATAGGCCTTGCAAAACAAGGGGCCTAGGTTTGACTCCCGACCTTGGCCATGCCATCTACGACACATCAATCTCCCTTATATGTAGTGTATTATCTATGGGTCAACCTAATATCTAACGTAAACAATTCTAGACTTCATCTAGAGTGATGCCCAAACTTTTTGCTGTGAAGATCGACTTGAGAAAAAGTTAAGGGTTTAAGATCGACAGATTAATTTTTATGTATTTTTAATTATCTATTAGTAATAACTAGCGGCCCGCCCGCGGTTTCACCCGCGTGGATGGGCATCACTGATCTAGATAATGGATGTGTATCTTCGTAAACGACACGGGGGTCTATCTCTTTTGGTTTACATACAAAGCCTAAACACATAAACATTGGCATTGACCTTTGTAGGCCTGAACCGGCCTTGGCACAGACACTGAATGTTTCTCTCGACTTCGATCGCGTCAGCTTGCAATGAAGCCTGAAGTTCGTTCGGCTCGTCATCATGGAACACTTCAGATGCGTTAAGTTTGCTTTTCTACGCTCTTTCATCTCAGTTGATGTTAGGTATATTAAGTTTTGACGTAACTTGAACTTCCGCATAGACGATGAAAAGATAACAAGAAATACGTTTAGAAATTTAATATTAATTAACTAGGTAGTCTAGGTACTACTTGTGCCCGCGACTTTGTTCATGCATAGGAGGTTTTCTGCGTGAATTTGTATGTTTGTGCACGCTAACCTCAGAAACGGCTGAAGGGATTTCTTTGAGACTTTCACCGGAAAAAAGAGGAGGCAGTGGAGCAACAGTGGCTTTTTACCTTGGAATTCTCGTGGGATTGGAATTCACGAGGGAAAGCCTCCTATGTATGAACGAAGTCGCGGGCACCAGCTAGTTGTTCGTAAGAGTCTTGTTTTAATTGGGTCACAGACATATTGTATTTTCTACACTTATTAACATTGTCGCCTCTCGGTTTAACAAGACCTCACCGATATTACCTTAATTTAATATCGTCAGGTATTCACATTATTTCAGTGGAACCCTGGGTGTAAAAGAGGTAATCCTTCAAGTCAGAGGTCAGTTATGGCTGCGATACATATAGGCGTCCTCAACCTAAACACATTAAGTCCCGGCCTGCTCGTAATAGATAGGGAGCGTAAACAGTCCACTTGGAAACTAAACAAAGCCTCTTAATGTTCCTCTTGTTATCGTTTTAATATGTTGTTCGAACAATTATTTCTATGTTCTATCCCGCAGGTTGTGAAAAGGAACATCATTAATTAACATACGCATTTTACTATGATACGGGTACACACAATATATATTTTGTACGCCGATATTTCGACCCAGTTGCGTGGATCGTGGTCACGGCTGAACTGCGGTGGCGCGGAAGGACTTTTGACAAAATGGCACATGGCATTTAGCACATGACATGACAATCCGCGATGAGTTGAGTTTAAAATCATTAATTAACGTAAGTAATGTCTTACAAGTGTATAAATCGATCTCCAGACTCAATTCAAACAACGTATAACTTCTTCAATTGGTTTTATTCATGATCACCATAGCACATAAATACACTTCTAATGATATCTACACAGAATTACTCTCCTAGCGTCTGATTCGTTTCGTAACTCAATAGGGAATGCCCGTTCTGCTCTACCATGCCATACCTACCATCTGACATCTGACAATGTTAAAGTTGCTCAACTGACTAAAACACCACTTCCGTTAATAAATCAATATTAAATCGTAAACAACATATTCATTCAATTTATAATAATTATTTAAATAAATAATATTTATGGTAATAAGACAACAATTAATATTTTATTTTATAACAACTTCCGTTCTGATCAATGTGTTTTTAAATATTTGACCATTAATTTTAAGAAATGTAAATAAACACTGATATAAAAATACACTTTAATTATTTAAAATTGAAACGATTTATCGTGAAGCTAACACAAGGATCTTTTATCGTGTGGATCACAGAGACAGCGCCATACAGGTAAGTTACAGGTAAGGTAGTGCCTTACAGTTTGCTTTACCTGTAAGGCGCTGTCTCTGTCACCCACGGGCCAAAAGATCCTTGTATGACTGTATTGGAAGTGGGATAGGTACATGTTGAAGAAAGTTTGAAGTTTTATAACACTAGTAGCTGTTTGCTTGTTTGCCCGCGGTTTTGTCCGTGTAGAAATATATGTGACTTTTCCCACAAACCTTCTACCCCTATTATTGACTTAGGGGAGGAATATGACAAAATCCGTTTTTAGCGGTCTACTAACTACAGTAGAACCAAAGATAGAATGCGCGTACAAATCTTCGCCAGTGGTCGCGTTTCCGGAAACAACCGAATTATTGAATCGTAAGAGCCCTAACCAATGCTCTTGCATTTAGCATCTTGGGCGATAGAAATAGGAGTCAATATCAATCGATAACAAGTTCGAACGGTCGGCGGCGGTCGACGGGCGCCGCCGGTGAGTTGAACGTCAGTCAGTTGTCATAATATATAGAGAATATATAGAGCTGATATTACACACCCTCCTTGGTTTTGTTTTCAGAGGTAAGTTTAAACATACATACATACAGGGTACATATAATATATTTTTAACTCGTCATTTTAATAAAATTCAAATAGAATACACATAAAAAATAAAACACATAAAAAGCTTACATAAATTTGATAGAATGTTACAACTCCGCCCATTTCATCTTCTTTCAGATCGAATCCTTCCAGAATGGATAAATTTAAACGTGGGAAGCCGCTTAACTCACAAGCACGGCAAATGGTATTTAATGTGTACCTTTATTTCTTAAATGAAGCTAATGTATTCAAAAACGACCATGACGGTTATTTTAAAAAAGTTCAGGAGCGTGTGACAAAATCTACAGGAATTTCACGCCGAACTTTGACTAATATATTGAACGAAAAAAGGCAAAATCAATCAATGAAATTTTCCACACCGAAAAAAGGAAAACCTAAAAGTAGGTTTCGGATGGGACTTGATGATTTCGACTATTGTGTAATTCGAAATATGATATACAATTTTCAGTTGACGCTCAAAGAACTCCCAACTGTAAATAATTTGAGAAAAAAGTTAATCGAAGCTATTAATTTCAAAGGCTGTGTAGAGACTTTAAGGCTCATCTTGAAAGACATGGGGTTTAGGTTTCTGAAAACTGATACCAACCGACGGTTATACTTATGGAAAAGCCAGATATACGTTTAAAAAGGATCAAATATCTCCGAGAAATACAACAGCTGAGAAATGCTGGTAGAAACATAGTATTTATGGACGAGTCATACGTGCATACATCGCATACTAAAGGTAAAACTTGGCAAGACAGCAGCAAAAAAGGTATTAAACAACCCATTTCTAAAGGAGAGCGAATTATTATTGTACATGCAGGCAATGAAAAAGGCTTCGTCTCAGGGGCTTTAATGTTACATAAATGTGTCGACTCAGAAGGTGACTATCATAAAGAAATAAACGCCGAACGTTATCAAACTTGGCTACGCAATCAGTTGATTCCCAACTTGCCTCCTAATAGTGTGTTGGTAATTGATAACGCCCCATATCATAATAAGCTGTCTGTAAAACCACCAAACTCAAATACACCCAAACCACAAATGATTGCGTGGTTACAACAACACAATGTTCCTCATGACCCAAATAAACTCAAACCTGAATTGTACGAAATTATAAAAATACACAAAGAACAATACACAGAATTTGCCATTGACCGTATAATGGAGGAGCATGGGCATAAAATTGTACGATTGCCACCATATCATCCAGATTTCAACCCCATCGAAAACATTTGGGCGCAAATAAAACAACACGTTGCCAAAAGAAATATTGCAATGAACGTTACGTCAGTTAAAGAAGCTATTTTAGAAAAAATCAACAATATAGGTTCGGAAGAATGGAAAAAAGTTCGTGATCATGCCCTTAAATGCGAAGATGAGTATAGGAAATATGAGTCAAGAATCGATAGTTATTCAGATGAAATGATTATTTACCTAAATCTTCTTTTCATTTAAACCTTCTTTTTTCCATCGTTAAATCGTCGTCGTCGCTTTCCTATGTGGGTCATGCGTGAAATCTCGTTACTGATAAATCAATATTAATTTATGTCTTTTACCACAAAAAAAATATATATTAAATTATGCATGAAGTAAATGTACTTTCCACTCTATATAGATATCATCTGACAACGCTTCGGAAATACGACCGATCCCGAACAATTGCGAAGAATGCTACGCGCATTATTATTTTGGTTCTACTGTATGTATAAACTACCTCCGTGCAAAGTTTCATCTTCATACATCAAGTGGTTTTCGACATGAAAAATATTTAACCAACTTTAAAAAAAGGAGTAGGTTTTATGTTCGAAGCCTATTTTTAAGAACGACGAACTTAAGAACGAACGAAGGCTGAAAGTTGCGATAAGATACTTATCTAATGATAGTTGGTTCCCTACTGTTCTAAATTCAACCGTTTTTAACGTTAAACAATAAAAGTAAACAGAAATAGAAGTCCTCAGTGAATCACGTGTGCCTGTCGGTGTGAATCAAACGAAATTGCGGTCTTCTTTGACACCGGATGAACGGGTCCCAGAGGAAATAAATCGAAGAACTGAAGGACTTTAGGGAAAGACAGGTGTTATGTAATACTTACATATTGTATTACTTGACAATTAAGTATTCAGTTTTAATCTTCAGTTTTCAGTTTTAATATTATTATCGCAACCCATAATAGGTCTCATTGTAAGGACGTGTTTCCTCTCACAATGTACGGACACAAAAAAAAAGAAATTACCCTAGAATTTTCGGAAGTTTTATGTAGTCCATTGACATCCGACATTACATAACCAGATTAACGACTTTACGTGCTCTCCGAAACATGGTAAAGCTCAATAAATCTTAGCACGAAGCGGTCACCTACTGTGAGCGCGCCTGCTATCTTTAAGCGCTTCATATTTTTCCCTTTTGAGGAGCAGTTTTCATGAGAAATCTGCTCCCCAAAAGTTGTATAAAAAGTGTAATCTTTACGTTAAATTTTTTTTGGAAATTTCAATGTTACCCGCGTTTCGTGAAAGATAGGTAGGTATCTAAATTTTTTTATTTATAGAGAAAGTTAAATACAAATTCATGGATATTTGTTAGTTAGTCTGTTGAGTATCACCCGGAAACAAATTTACCGTATTTGATGATATCTTAAACATTTTTAACAAAATAATCACGGGACTTTGTTAGTATTCCACACTTTATATTCTAGTAAATGGATATTTCCCGCGGGATAAGAGATAAAAATTAGGTACGGAGGATCTGTCAATAAATTGATAATAATTTTATGTTTATACTTATTTATACGGGTTCTTTTTAGTCCCCTTCCCTGAATGATGAAAATCTTGTTAGTTTAAATATTTAATACGATAAATTTTAAAGAACAATAAAACTAGCCTTCAACCATGGACTAATAAAAAATACAGCAAAATTATAATTTAAATAATGCCTAATTAAGTGGATAAATGTTTTGAGAGCATGTCTCATGAAGCCAGCTAGGTTATTGAAATTAAAAATAGTTGAAGACCCAGGGTCACAGTATAGGTAGGTACTTATTTGAAAATTCAGTCCCGAAAGGATTGAAATGGGATGTAAGTTTTTATTTAAAATTTAACCCGCATGACCGAATTCGATGTTTTTTTTTCAGGAAGATAGTTGATGACGCAAGTTCAAACATAGGCTACTATTTTTTTCAAAAACCAACCCCTAAGAGGCTAAAACATAATTTTTGCACTTATTATTTCAAAACAATAAAGATATATTTCCTACGCGGGCAAAGCCGCTGGCAAGAGTAAAGCAAATAACAAATAGTTTTTTTTATTACTTTTATTATCTTTGATAATATTTTTTCGTCCAAACCAAACCAACAAAGAAATCTTTTTCAAGCCGTAAACAGGCTTAAAAATAAACTTTCGCGTTGTCACTGTGGAAACCGTAAATAAATCCCAAAGGGTTATTTCAGCCAACATTAAGATAGAGAGCAGGGCCGTATTTGGATTGATTGTTTAATGGCCCGCCTAATGGATGGCTAATGGACTTATTGTCTACTATAGCCGTGTAATGTAGCTGTGTCGGACTCGGAGGCCTTGGTAAATATTTGGCGCTCAGACTATATGTATAAGAGGGCCGCCGCGAGCTGCATGAGCGCCCGCGTGCAATACCGTTTACCGTTTTGCAACACCAGTTCCTCCCTCCCCCCCACGTCGCTACTTCAACTAGCAAGTTAATATAGGGTGTCTCAGTAAGAGTGCACTTTTTAAATTTAGAATAATTTTTTCATCACACCTATTCGAAAAAGACGACTTGGTTCGGACTTACGGGGTTCCAAAGTTGCTGTTTTCTATTCAGCGGGCGGGAATGAATTTTCATACAACTTTTCCGTCCGGCTAGATCTTTTCCGTCCTATTTTGAATTTAGAACATTTTAGTATTTTGCGCTAAAGAAGTCGAACTCAAATATTGTTTGAATAAAGAATGTCTGGTACGACGCGAGGGCCCCGCCAGCTGAATAATAAAAAAAGAAATCAAATTAAGATTTCGTTTTCAAATTAAAATTAAGTTTTCGTGCATTTTTACGTATTGTTTTCTATTATTTTCTATTATATATATATATATATATATTATTTTCTCATAGTGGGTGATGAAAAGTAGAGTGTATCACTCGGGTGCAAGTATATTTTTGGCTCGGGCGACGTACTTTGAATCCCTCGCTACGTTCGGGATTCTACTCTAGAATCCCTCACTTCGCTCTGGATTCAAAAAACGCCCTCGCCGAAAAAATATTACTTTGCACCCTTGTCATACAATCTACTATTTTCGTGCAAGTGGGAACTCTGAAATTTGGCAGCTGTCACCTATGTTCATTCCGATTATTAAAAATGGAGCGCTTTTCGAAAGAATAACGCGTTAAAATTGTGAAAACACATTACAAAAATGGAGAAAGTCACGTAGTACATAGTATCTCAATGCTGAAACCGCTCGCAAACCACCAAGATCGTGCGATTTAACGCCATGCGATTTTTTTCTTTGGGGTTTTGTCAAATCTCGAGTTTATTCGAATAAACCAGAAACGATTCCTGAGCTCAAATCAGAGTTCTAACGCGTCATCGGGAGATACAGCCAGATCTGTGTAAAAGTCATGGACATGAAAAAAGTAATGGCCTTTCATTAGAGCCATGGGGGCCATTTGCCGAATATTTTATTCCATACTTAATCGGAACATGTTGTCTTTACAATACAATAATAAAATAATGATAGAAAATTTTAAATCAATAAATAAAGAATTATCAAAATCAGTTCACCCAGAGCAAAGTTATGATGTAAAAAACATAATAAAAATATATTATAGTCGAGTTAGGAACCTTATCTTTATTTGAAATGGATTAGTAAAAACGCAGGTAATTCAACTGGCAAGAGTAATTTCTTCTAGTTCGTGAAGCTATCAATAAAAAGCTAAGACGTCCGTTACTGAAGGTTTTCTTAGAAAACAACTGGTCGACACTTATTACTTAGGTCAAGGTTATAATGTTATTCAAATCGCGGCCAGCCTTCTAGAACCGACGCCAGAACTCCGACTTGGCTCCAATTGAGTTATGGTAACACAAATTGACATGAACCCTTCTTCGATTACTTTGTGTTAGCAATTTGTTTAAGTCATAGACCTTGTTTATACTAAGTTATTCGTCATACATGTTTCATTTTTGTTTCTAGACATCTTTACTAATATTATAAATGTGAAAGTGTGTTTGTTTGTTTGTGGCTCTTTAGCGTCGCAACATGGCTATTAGGTATATGGTATGGTTTATGTGTGTGGGGATAGTTAGGGGGGTGGAGAGTGACGTAGGCTACTTTTTACCGCGGAAAAACATCTCATTCCCATGGGAAGATCGATGTTTTGTTAGTTGCTAGATATTTGTTCCGGAGTTGTTAATAGATGGCGTTAGTAAAGTTCATTTGCAAGTTCTGAATAACGCTATCAAATACGACATGTAATTTACTTAATTCATAGGCAAATGTTATAGGCTCCTTTTTAGTCGAGATTACACCGGGAGGGGGACCTACGCGGCTGTTACCTACGGGTCCCGAAGCGAAGCGAGGGCGGTTCTCTAGTAGCCCATAAGTCCAAGACGAATTCGACGCGACGCTACGCAACACGACGCGATGTTACACGCGACAATGAATACGTCGCGTGTTGTCGCAGACTGTCACGTATGACGCAATTAGGGATACCGTTGATTTGATCGCGTTCATCGCGTTCGCAACGTCGCGTCGCGTCGTTTTCGTCGCTCACGTAGGACACCGCCTTAGAATAGAATAGACTAGAATTCAATCTAGAGGATTATCAGTAAAGATTGTTGTAGGGGATAGTGGCAAACCCAAATGTCGGATGTTATTATGCTGCTTCAACCATAGCTAAAGAAACAACAAATACCAGCGTTGTAAAGACATAAGTAGGCTTACAACCTTTGAGTATAGGCAATCAGCAAACGATGAGTCAGATATCATAACTTTATAAAGAAAAAAATATCGTTCGGATATGAGTATACCTATCGATATGGAGTTTTAATAAGGATCATTGGATTAAATAAAGTCGTAGCGTAATAGCTAGTCTACTTAACCATACGTGGGTATTACTAGATTTAAATATAATAAAGGATTAGCAAGAAGGGTCGAGATGAGGTAGTTAAAGTGAGGCGAGGAGAGGCGTGGTCAGGAGATATGAAGCGAGACAAGTTGAGTTGCATGGATCCCGATCCCGGCGGAACTCCGGGATAAAAACCTAACCCTATAATTTGCTCCACAACCTCCTCTATCTCCCAGTGAAAGTTCCATAAAAATCCGTTCAGAAGTTACTGAGATTAGCGTGCACAAACATACAATCAGTTACATGTATATAGATAAGAATTTGTCCAGTAAGTTGTCACCACGGCACTTACTACCATTTCTACAGGGTTTAATATTTTAACAGCAGTGCTGTTCCGGTAACAAAAACATGGATATAGTATCTCTTTGGGAAATACTCTAAGAGTATCTCCGTAACAGTGTGTCAGCGTAAGGATGATGCGACATGCTCGATCGCTACTTTAATTCCATAAAAAACGGATCGCGTAATAAAAGTAGAAAAACAACAAAACATTTTTGTAACTTAAAGTGATACTAGAGAATCCAATTTGTAAATGGACTCTCTATCTGTCCGTGTGAACAAATGGAGCCGTCAGTTACTGCCCGCGTCAGACAACATTGGATTGCCGTAGGCCCTCAAAACCTAACCTTCGATATCATGTTCCGATTCATATCCGATCAGGGTTACCATATCCGTCACAAAGTTATCATAAATTCTGGCAGTGACATTCACTATAGGCGATTTTTTTATTACACTTTCTTAGTATAGTATTATATATTCAAAACTAGCTGTAAGATTTCCATAGAATATAAATAAATCAATAAATTATTATTCTATTAATCATTTACTCAAAGCCCGGCGACTTGCGTCGATAAGTTATTGATAAAGTTAAGCTACTGGGGGTGGGGTCGGTAGTCGCTAGTGTTAAAAATTTATTGAGCACCACCGCGCTTCCGGGAGCACGTAAAGTCGTCGGTCCCGGTTGTTGCAGATTCATAGCACCAAGTGTCATTGCACCAAGGCTCCAATGCTGGGTAGGTATAGTAAAAACTGTTTCATTCAAAAAAAATTCTGAGATTATAGATTAAAAACGAAAATTTTGATGTTGATATTTAATTCTTATATCATTCAAAAAATATATTTATTCAGTTTTTTATATCTTGAAAAATTCAAAAGCCGGACAAAATTAAAATTCAGGACATGTCCATGCCAATCCAGATAGTTGGCCAAACTACCTATATCCGATAGAATAGCTTCGGCTTACATTAGTCCGATTGCATGAACTTGTTCCGATTGATGGATATCGGGAAAATGTCAGAGCTTTTTAACCGAAATAAAAACAAATGACAAAAATGCTCGATTGTCGTAGATCACTCAGTTGAAATCAAGTTATATTTTTACATTTTAACACTGTCTCTGGTACATCCGACATACCTACCTCACATGATAGCTGACTTACTTGACCTAATAGCTAGGTACCTTATTGAATGCAATTAATGAAACTGATCTACTTAATAAGCGAGCTTCTATTATTAGGCTCACGCAATCGCATACAATCGCAAACTTACATCTTTCATTTTCTAGCTTCCATCCGCACTGTGTTTTAAAGTACTTTATTGCAAAATATAATCATTCCTCACACATAATTTTTTTGCGCAAGGACTTTGTGCCCTGCATGTTTGCATGGCCTGATAACCAACATTTATCTATCAATAATCACTAGCCCCAGTCAGGAATTTAACCCGGTACTCTTCCCTTTGCAGACAGGGTCACTATCAATATCAACTGCTCTACAGGGTGGGGTTTAAAATAGCCTTTTGAAGAAATAAACACAATTTATTATTAATCGACTTTAATTTAATTAATTATTTGTAATTAAATTAATTATTATGAATTAATTACTTTCTTTTGTGAAATTACAAGATGACTTCAATGAAGTGTTTTGATCATTTATTACTTGAAAAGACACAAGAAACAAAATTAATCAAAACTACTTTCTCTTTCGTGTCACCATTCAATTTATTGTAGTGCCCAAGTTAAAAGCTATTGACCTCTAGGGTGACAAATATTTACCTCAAGCTTCTAGACATGTTTGGAATAATGCCAAATATTAGGTAGGTATATTATAGGGAGGCCGATGAACTGATAAAATAAAGTAGATAAATAATTATGTGTTACTTTAAAAGCTCAACCACGGTGAATCCTAAGATTTACCGATTAATCCTAAGATTTACCACCATGAGTTGATTACCTAATCTTCATTTTATGATTTAGTGACGTAAATTAAATCATCATTTAAATATTTGTCTGTGTTTTTGTCCATAGGTATGTCCCGCTATAATTCAAGAACAGCTGAACTTGTTTAAAAAAAACTTCCATTGCGAGAGAGAGGTTATAGGGGAATCGAGAGGTCGGGTTGCCGGAAAATTTTCCACAAAAACAAAGTAGCATAGTTATCCTAAAAGTGAATAAAGTATCTTTCTGGATGTCTCTCTGATCTAGAGCAAAATGTAGTAAGGGGTAATTTATCGGAATATCTTTATACAAAGCGATATAGCTAAGCTATGAGTTTTAAATTCTTCCCAATTTCTGCTTAAGAATGAACTAAGTAAAGTAAGTACTACACTAACAAATGAATTAGGTAATATTATTTCTACTATATTTTCCGGGAGTTTATTTATTTCCTGGAATGATATTTTCGAAACAAATTCGACGAAATACGATCGAACCACAAACATCCAAACTTTCACATTTATAATATTAGCAAGGTTAGCAAAATCAGAATTATTTCTTTGCGGTAAACTTTACCAATTCCGCTTGCGTTTTCGCAAAGAGTGAGACAAGTTCCTAACGTTTATTCTTTATAGATGTTTGCTGTTGTGAGTACCGATAGCAAACAAGGGATGTAAATAAGGATAACATTTCCTGGCTTATCACGGAAAATGGCAGACTTCTTTGTTTTTCTTTCTTGTGCTATTTTGTGTTTGTGGGTTATGACACTGTTATTGTGATATGCAAATATTTTACAGCCCTAGGTTTTGTATGTCATGTTTATTGGTGTTTTATGAAGGCGCGTGCCTACTGATTTTGAAATTGTAACCATTAACCACGTCAAATCTTGATACTAACTCATAATTTTGATAGTGATGTTAAGCGTTGGTGGTACGAGTTGATGGTACGCGTTCTAGGTATCATATACTTTTTTATGGAATTAAGATAGCAAACGAGCATGCAGCACCACCTTTCCGCTGCCGCCCATAACAACTGTGACCGACCTAGAACTAGACTCAAAGGGACTAGGATGGTTAGTCCAGTTAGTAGATGGTGTTAGAATATTAGTTGGGTAATTTGTTAATAAGTTTGAGGACAGGTGTAATTAATTAATAATAATTAGAGATTAAGATAACTTCTGGAGGCTCGAAAATGCTCCCGCCAATAACGCTCTTCAACTCGTACCTTCCTACGAGTTCTCGAGTACGAGAGGTCCAATAATCGATTAATTATTACACCGATTATACGTAGTCTAATGGAGACCAAGAAATGACCCCGTGAGCGTCTTTTAAGAAAAGGTAGAGCGTTCGTTATTGGCGGGACCATCTCCGTGCTTCAAGATATATAAATAAAAAAGACCTGTGGCACTCGGAGACTGCCGCGGTAAAGCTATTGCATAGAATTTTTTATCAACTTATGCAATTACATATTTATTTTATTTATTATATCACAAATCAATTCTTATATAGTGCTGTTATTAATATTCGTCTTGATTCCTCATAACATCATTAATCCCTTTGATTATATACACGGTTAATCCATATAATACCACAATGTTTCTCTTGCTCGGACATCCACATAAATTTTTTCTGACGCAATATCATTATATTATTTGAAATCTTCCTTTTAATGGAAAGAGCTTTCAGTTTCGGCCTAACTACCTCGCTTCTGAAGATCTCTTATCACCACCTCCTGCTGATCTTGCTCCTTACACTTGTTTTAGTAGAGGCATAAAATTCCCCCATTATAATAGGTCATTAATTAAAACAGACACAAATGGAGTTATCTTCAGCTCCCTCCAATGTATTGCTGCGTCCCGTAGAAAAATCTATTTCGAAAAATAAGTGTAAAGACCTGGTGTGTCTCTGTGTTCCGTGGTAAAGACTGCTATAAGTTTTTAACCTATTTGATGAATCTTCGTTTTGTTATTTCTCTTGTGGCTGTATTTTGTTTTTCATTTCAATGTGATTTTCTAATATAATCGTTAAAATATTTCTACGGATTATTTTGAGGATTTGACAATTTTATAAGCTTAAAACTAAAAAAAGGAACCAGTTTGATAACAGAAAATTGTTACGTCATAATGGGCGGACATCTCACGGGGCGATTTGACATAATATGATGAAGAGTAAAGCAAACTATACAAAATATATTTCTGAACGCACGCAATACAACAACCAAATGTCATTATAGAGTCATTATTTTATGTCATAAATCAAATGTTTGACAGGTAAGATTTGTATGGGAAATTAAAATTTTCATTTTTAGTATTTTCCTCGCAATTTTCCATATTTTCTCATCGCTGCAACCTTCCCTGAACTTCCACGAATATTTCAAGACTAAAATTAGCCAAATCGGTTTAGCCGTTATAAAGTAAAAGTTAGTTAACTCAGTTAAAAGTTCTGGTATTTATCGATAGATGTCACGAGTGGGGGGTGTTAGGTTTTTTTCGTTACGAAATTTCTGCATTCGGTCTCCGCGCTCAAGGCCCGCGATAAAAGCTATGCAATAGCTTAATAACGCTATAAAAGCCCCACACTAGGATTCTCTGTGTCGTGGATGCCTTGGACCTAGACCGCAAAGGGAAATTTAAACTCATCATTCAAATTGCCGCCTTGCGAGGTATCGAAGACCCTCGGAACAGCGATCCGGCGTGATACCCATTGCGTCAATTGTAATCTTGCATGCAAGAAGCAATCTGTAATATGATTACGTTTTGTCCATCTCTGTTCTATGCCTGGAGAAACTGAGTCCTACTATAAGTATAACAGTATCAGAATGCAAACATCATAAATGCTCAACCCCTCAAGTTGTCTCCACAAATATTTGTCTTGTTGTTATTTTGTGTCATGTGAAAACCATGACACCGAAATGAGATACGTCTAGACGGCGCCGAAATGTTGTCGCGATACCCGTCGTCGGCTGTTCGTCGTTACCCTGTTAATTCTTAAAATATGACTTTTTGCTCGACTGGCACTTCTGATGGGTATTTAGCAATGTGTATTTGTGTGTATGTTTTTTGTGGCATTATATCAAACGCATAATATATGAGTCGATTTTGGTAATTCTAAAGTCTTAAAATTAAAGTTGATGTTTCTGGCGAACACTTGCCGTATAAGTAAGGTGATAATCAAAAATGATCGTATTTCTTTTATTTGAGATTATTAGTTTGTTAGATTATGCCATAAAAACCGTCTGTACCCTTGTTTCCACGATGATTGACCCAGGATAAGTTTAAAGTTACGATCCCACAATCTTAGATTTAAGTTATCACAAATCCCCTCATAATGCAACCTTAAATTAACTTTTTAATAATAATAATAATAATAATAATAATCAATTTATCGACGATATGCCGACGCATATTGTGAAGAAGAAGGCTATCCACCAGCACGGAATAATACATTT
The DNA here is from genome assembly GCA_905404135.1 of Hesperia comma. Classification (NCBI taxonomy): domain Eukaryota; kingdom Metazoa; phylum Arthropoda; class Insecta; order Lepidoptera; family Hesperiidae; genus Hesperia; species Hesperia comma. Next base: position 13,662,809 of record FR990015.1, on the reverse strand, counting down.
TCAATTAGCTTTCCTGCATCAAATCGATTACCTATTATAAAAAATGTGTGCGTGTACTAGTGTACACACGTATGCAGTGAAACTTCTTTACGACAATATATATAATAATATCATAATATAAATATATTGTTATAATTATAAATAAATTTAATTATATTGCATTGTTCATCATCGTCATTGTTCGCAACTCAGTGCATCAATCGCTAATTATACATTTCTCCCACTCTGTTTTCATCTGTGAGGTTAGGAGACTGCACATGTATTTCTGAACGGTAAGGTCTGGTGGTGGGAGTAGCTCCACTTAAGCGACATGCTATCCCTACTCCACCGGAAAAATCACTAATAGTCATCCTAAACTATCTTTGAATACTTAGTTATAATTTATTTACTGTTATATTGCAGATAAAAACCTTTATTAAATATTTTACCAAAAAGACTAGTCGTTGCATACCGTATAACGAAACATTAATCTTTAGCTAGTCTGTGCATATTATGTCCTGTCAATGTGCCACAAACAAGTCAAAACAAACCTGGCTGGTTATAAATAATTTCGATAAAAAGCAAAACTAAAGAGACGTCAGAGTTACATTGACAAATAATGTCATCAAAGTAAACAAACGTCTATAAAACGTATTTAAAGTTACAGAAATTTATCAATAAAAAAATATTATTATAAAAACAAAAAACCCGACTGCTTACAAAAGAACTCAAAAGAAAAAAACAAGTGTCACAATATCAACATAAAATATTTCATGGTGCTGCAGGCGGGGACAAACGTAGTACTTGTGATAAATCTTTTTTTACCCGTAGGTAGCAGTATAGTTTGTCCCCGCCTGCAGCACCATGAAGTATTTTATGTTGATATTGTGACACTTGTTTTTTTCTTTTGAGTTCTTTTGTAAGCAGTCGGGTTTTTTGTTTTTATAATAATATTTTTATTTCAGACTTTAGTGTTTTCACCGAAAAATTCTACTTTTTGGGATGGTTTTTGACAATTTGTGTAAAAACGACGTTATATGATATATATTTTTGAAAAGGTCTTTTCACGATCTTTCATTTGATACCCATATTGCTAAGATAACAAAAAAACTCAAGATTATCCCCTCTTTTTCTTCCACTTTCGGGCGCCATTTTGAAAATTCATAAAGCCTATGACACTTTCACAGTTCTGACGAATTCAACGATACCTCATATGTCGAAATCCGTTCAACCGTTTGGGCTGTGGGGCGAACCGAATAAATGGACAAACATACATACATACATACACTCGAAAAACATAACCCTCCTTCTGACGCAGTCGGGTAAAAATAAAGAAGGAATACAGGAAACATTAAAAAAGGTAACATTTAAAATTTATAAATAGTCCCAGAAGTAAATAACAAAGTAATAATTGGATACATACATAATCTTCAATAAATTTTACATCAAAGTTCAAATTTGACAATGATTTAAAATAAAGATGGCGCGTAACGCGTCAAAAGCGTAACGCGTCAAAGCTATGTCAAAGCGTAACCGAAAAATGTGACGAAAAAGTTTTTCAACGCCGATAAAGAAGTTTCACTTCGATAATTGTTCACTTCACAGTATGGATGGCGTTGACAAGGGATGGTTTTTATGCAAAAAATTTGCTTACATCATTTTGGAAAAGAGCTGATTTTTTTCAAACTGCTGGACCAATTCTAACAAGTATAGCTTTAGGCCGGCTCCACACGTTGGCCGAGTAGCGCCTGCCAACTCCCAACGCTCGCCCCAACGTTGGCGCCAACGCCATTTTCTAGCTCCACACGTTGGGCGAGTAGCGTTGGCGCGAACGTTGGCGCCAACGTGTGGACCCGGCCTAAAACACCGCAAGAAAACGTTCTTTCGAATAAAAAAACCGCATTGAAATCGGTGAATCCGTTCGAGAGCTCCGATGCCAGGAGACAGACAGCCAAACAGATAATCAGACACAATACACACACAGACAGGACAACTTATATCAGCCCTCTTAGATCAGGGGTTACAACAAAATGTAAAGTCCTACAACGATCTTTTGCGCGTGGATGACGTGTAGGTGACAGAGACAGCGCCTTACAGGGAAGGCAAACTGTAAGGCGCTATCTCTGTCACCCCCACGTCAGCCACGCGCCCAAAGATCCTTGCACGACTATAACTGAACTTCGTCAATGTTCATTATGTTAACGAAATGTCCAAAATCAATAAAACCTCTAAATTAGGTTTGACAGCCTCCAGCCATGTGAAAAAGGCTGACGTTTAATCGCATTCGTTCTCGTTACTTTTTTAATTTAATTTATCGTAACGTATTTGATTGGGATTACAGTAATAAAGAGTAAATAAAATAAAAGTGGGTATCGGATTTTTTTCATGTAATTATGGTACTAAACGAGCATGCAGAACCACCCTTCCGCTGCTGCCCATGACAACTGTGACCAACCTAAAACAAGACTCAATTTAGGGACTTGGATGGTTATTTCCATTAGCAGATGGTGTTAGAAATAGATACAAGGTATTCTTGAAGTATCAACCTGAAGTCTGAAACTGAATGGTGAAGAAGAAAGAAAGAAACCTGATAATTTAGATTCCCTGATGCTTTTTTATAGCCTGGAAGTAAGACGTTAAAGCAGACGAGCCACCTGATGAGACCTAGCAATTCACCAGTGCAATGCCGGCCCTGAATGAGAACTCTTTTTACACCTTTCTTTAAGAACCCTATGTCGTAGCTCTATATTATTAGAGGAATACGTCCTGATGAGGTCACCTTATGAGCACCTCATTGAGATATCAATAAACACATACACTCAGATTTAGCTTATCTTTTAATTTTAACGGATGATTCCAAAAACTGTCCCAATATTTAAACTACATCTTCAGAGAACACAACTGAGTCATACTTATTAACGTAAAATTTTACGAATGTCGTGCCGCGTACCGCGTGGTGCGCTAAAATGTTGCTTCGCTCTCAACTGGTTACGTCACAAAACAGAGTTTATAAACAAATGTTTCTCAGTGAATACATGGCTTAAGGAGGGTTTATATTTCAATATCCAATATAATTATATAACGTTCTGTTTGAACGCGATCTGTAGAACAAACAATACTGCCCCGACTGGTCTAGGACGGATGCTCTCAAAGTGTTGAACGCTCTTAGACTTATTTTTTTTCAAGTTAAAATTATATACTTTGATTATATACACGCATATACACGTATATAATCATTTAATCAAAGATTATATGCGATGATGTGAACCGGAGTTTAAGAAACAAAATTGAGACAACTGCAAATGTATTAAATAACGACAAAGTTCGAGTTTAGTTTTACCTTAATTTGCATTAACATTTAAATTTCGTTAAAAAAAATTCGTAAAGAAAGGACACTGGCAAATCCCCATACAAGGTCAGGCCCACTCAACATAATCCACGGACAAGAATGAAAATTGACACATAATATGTTACGATTATCCCTTTATTGCTGCTCGAACTGAAATATTTGTAGACAGTGGGGAAAAATGTAAAAGGAAATAAAATAATATATTTTGAGGTTATATTTTTTAATTATTTTGACAGTTCCCAATTGACAATATAAAAAAAATTATAATACGGCGTGAGTTTGTAGCCGCTATTAACATGAATAATGTCAAATCGACAGATATAAATAAAAAGTAATAGCGGCTACAGACTCATGCCGAGAACTCCCGAGAACACCCGAGAAGCGTGAATGTGATCGGTTTCTCGCAGTCTCGTTCTCGGGCTCGCCTGTTCTCGGATCGGTGTCGGTATTTTTGCCCGCTTCAAAGGGTTTCTCGGGCGAGAAAAAAGAACCGTATTCACATTCTCGTTCGGTCTCAGTGGGACCGTTGTGTGTTTTTGTATTTAAAATTTACATTTCTAGTTAAAATAATCTACTGTCTGTGGTTACCAATTATTATTATTATTATTTTAGTACTTATATTAATTTATTTCTTATTTTAGTATTCACAAGATTATAGTATATTAATGCACACAAAACTAAAGCCGCTGCACTGACGTCCATTCCAGATGACGATCGAGAATGCGAATGAGAAGGTCGCATGAGTGTAGATGCCTTCTCGGTTCTCGCGCAATTTCTCGGCAAGATTTTACGGCGAGACTTCTCGCGTGAGTCTGTTGGGGCTATAAAAAGTAGGTAGGTATTGTCCATGGTATTGTCGTACAAGGATCTTTTGGCGCGTGGATGACGTGTGGGTGACAGAGACAGCGCCTTACAGGTAAAGCAAACTGTAACGCGCTGTCTCTGTCATCCTTGCTGACACATTTACAAAGACTGTTAGTGATATTAACATTTTTAAGTAAAATATATTTTTAATTATATTATTAATATCCCTTGGTTTAAAGCTTTGTCACTAATATATTAAATGAAGTTAATAAAAAGCCAATTTTTTGAGACCCTACATGTTTCTGTCCGTAGTCATAAAAAGTGGGCCTGATTTTGCCATTCTCCTTTACGATATTCATAAGTTTCCTAGCTGTAGGCCCTTGGTTACGATAAAATTACAAATCTAAACACACGGCAGCGTGGCACCCAAGTTCTATTTTAATTAAATATACATAATTATGTGTATAATATGCCGTAAATATTTTTATCGGCATATATTGCCAATTAAAACTTGCGCGTTCTTATACCCAGTTTTGATACTAAACTAGAAAATAACTCACTGGAAATAGAAGGGATTTACAGAAAGACCTTGTAACAAGGAATATAAAATACGTAGGAAATTGCTTTAGCCATAAAAATGTAAGTTTGAGGGTCGGTGGCCCGGTGCGCATCGTATTGTCACGGTGAACTTGTGAGTCAGCCCTTTATGTGATATTATACTTAGTGATACAATTTATTATTTCTAATATTTTATGTGTACGAACCCGAATAGACTACAATAATAAGATTTTGAAGAATAAGAATTGTGTGGGTTGTCATTAACCAGTAGACGCCCTCGCTTCTCTTCGGGAAACTTGTTGCTCCGCTCCTATTCGTCGTAGCGTGATGTTGTATAGCCTCAAACCTTCCTCGATAAATTCTTGGAATCCAACCAGTTCCTGAGGTTAGCCCGTTGAAACGAACCATAAACAAACAAGCTCTTTAGCTTTATTAACCCTCTACCGCAGTGGTGCCCAAACGGTCGATCGCGATCGACCGGTCGATCGCGAGAGGTTTCACGGTCGATCTTAGAAGTTAAGCCAGTACAAGATTTTATTTTCGAAAATGTATAAATTAACTACCTAAATACCTAATAACCTACTTACTGAGCATGCATCTACATCTCGTTAATTTTCCGCCACAAGAAAAATATACTTAACTTGACCTGTATTTATTTTCTTTTCTAATATTATTTTTTATGTACAAATGTGAGTACAGAGTAAGAAACTATGTAAAACTGTTTGATTATAATCATATTATAAATCTAATCATTAATAATTACTTATTATTACAACATAAAATAATAGATAATAAAAAAATACATAAAAATAAATCTGTCGATCTTAAACCCTTAACTTTTTCTCAAGTCGATCTTCGCAGCAAAAAGTTTGGGCACCACTGCTCTACCGCATATGGCACCATATACGGTATCATGACTTTGCAATTTTTTTCTTCGTAATCGAGTGTTGTAAATACGCTGTTACCTAATTAAATACATAGATATACTATCTAGCTTTGATGAAAAGTAATTAGTTTGCCCAAAATAAGATAACATTTAAACGTGTGCTTATTTTTGTGTGAATGGTCGATGCATGTCTCTTGAGGTGGACGAAACTCAATTTCAAGTAAGAAAATCTAACATAATTATTATTATTATTCGTTTCATAAAAATATTTTCATAATAAACATAACCTACACTAAGTTTATCAATAATAATGTTTCCAGTTTTTAACCATTTTCCTTTGTTTTCATACAATTTTCATCCGGCACCAGATATGGTTTCGTATGCATTGAGACAATTTTCTGTTTGGACAAATATGGTTTAATATGCATTTAATCAAAATTTTACACTGACTATAAAATACACGATATGACTATATCTTATATTAAAACTGTTATATACACGTTCTTTTGTTTCTGTAGAACATGGTTTTAATTCCTTTTTGGCTAAATAGACCTTCGTCACTTTTGTGGTAACTTTTATGGTAATTATAGAATATCCTCTTCCTACAAGGAATATATTCCGAAGATGAAAATCTGGCAATAATTGTGCCAAATTGAAGATATTCAGTTATGCCAGAAACAAATGATGACAGTCCAGAGTACACAATATTACGACTTGATACACTTAACAACAAAAAAAGTCAATATACCCTCAATTTAGTAAAGAAGTCGTTATATGAAAAACATGAGGGTATGCACATGATTTGGCTGTATGTTATCCATATATTCTGGAGAAATTTAATAATCAAGAGCTGGAATCACTTTCTGATTACTTTCGACTTCATTTTAGACAATAATATTTTTTCATTTATGTTTTTAGTATTTATTTTATTACTTTCTTATTGGACTCAATGCATACGGAGACATATATGGCCGAGTGATTTTTTATGTGAATGCATACGAAACCATTTATGTGGTTTTGAAAATAAAAATCTAAACTAAATGACTTAGATTTTTTATTTCTCGATATATATATTTATTAGTAGATATATAAATAAAGAGTTTTACATAGTTAAATATTTTTTATCCATCTCCTTCATAATTCATGCAGAAGAGGGTTAATGTCGTCATTAATTATTATTATGACGACCCGGATGGCGCAATGGTTAACACGCCGGATCGCTGTTCCGAGGGTCCTGGGTTCGATTCTGAGCGAGGCGGAAATTTGAATGATGAGTTTGAATTTCCGCTCTCGGTCTGGGTGTGTGTCCTTGTCTTGTGTGTTTTCCATGGCACCCACGACACAGGGAATCCTAGTGTGGGGCTATGAGTGTGAAGCGTTATTAATTAGTTTAAGATTATGTTGCAGAACAATGCTCCCCGGGTTAGCTAGTACCAAATAATTATCTAACATTGTAGCTAATAATATCCCTCAAGTCAACTGTGCCCTACCATCATAGTAGCTAGAATTTATTACATAATGGCCAGTGGCGCCAACAAACCGCTGTGGCCGAACCTATTACCCGCTGCGTCGGTAATTTGCTGCGACCTGGTAATCTCCCACGCTGGTATTAAGCCCACGCTAATATCAACAATTTGAGCTTGTTTGTGTATGAAATAGTACACCTAGATGAAAATAGTCGATGCCGAGAACACCTGGATGTAATAGTCTGGATATATTTAGTTCTAAAGACGCGCAGAGAAATTTCTTACGTTGTTGCTTTTCTATGATAGCTTTATTTTCATGATTCTTGAAATTGAGTTAACTTTTTTGTTTATAGACCGATAGAAGTCAATCATATATTATTTTAGTTAAGTGAAGCTTGCGAAAGTGGATATTTATATTATAAGTACCTATATATTACATTAGTGTTGAGTGTGAGTTACAACAGACTAACTTACAAACTAAAAATCATTGTTTTGGGTTTTATTGCGTTAATAAAGATCCTCTGTAATACCTACTTTTTCTTTAACACGTTCGCTGCGTTACGAGATCTATCAGATCTCTTACAGGTTTTCGGAATTGTGCGTCGACTAAAATCGTGTTCTTTCACTCCGTGCGGGTGTGGCTCTAACTTGTAAAGTTCTTTAAGTATGAGAAAGACAAATATACATATTTGCTTCCTACTTAATGGTGAATTCCAGGACATAAAAAAAAGAATAAGAGATGGTTTAGGTCCCTAACGCACAGTATTATAATTATTTTAATTCCTTGCGTTAGGAGACATGTCGATACTCGTAGAATCGTAAGCCTCGTAGACGCAAGAGAGGGAAGGTGGGCGGCGCGGGCGCTGCGTGACTCGATTTAGTGTTGTCCTAGTATCGATGTGAGCATAGAGAGAGATAGAGAAAAATTATATTGTCTTTCGCCATAGAAAATACCTACAGTAGCCCAATCACTGAATTTACAATTCTTGTTTTTATTTATGTACCTACACTTAAATATTCGATTAAATTCGTCGTTGATATTTTTATGTAATTTATTATAAAGATTAATAGGATCATTATGTTCAATAGTAGCCGGTTTAGTCATTTTAGAGTAAATGTTATGTTTAAAAATTGACAATTTATGTTTTGTTATAGGCCTACATTTAATTAAATGCTTTTTGTTTGCGACCATAGTTTATAAATAAACTTTAATAAAACTTTTTCAATCGACAACTGAGATATTATTTTATTCCCATCACTATTTACTACACATATTGAACTATCTTCGGTTGCGGTACGAGATACAATCGATACCTAATTTTATTTTGGTATTTGTAGTTTATTCGTATGCCATAACTGCGTCCGAATCTAGCAAAATATACAGCAATAGGTTATTTTTGACCCATAAAAATTTCAAAAATATATCATTGGTTTTTTGGAAGATATAAATTATTTTCAAAACTGTATTTTTAGGAGACTGATTAGGTCTCTAACGCACCACAGGCCAGGTTAATAGTTGGAGATCTTTTAGGTCTCCAAAGCTACTAGCCGAAAGTTCTTTGAAAATGAAGACGCAGCGGACGTGTTAAATCTTTCGTGTACAGTACAGGAATCGATCGGTTACAAATTTACTAAATGTACCTATAGGTTTGGATAAATCCCTTTAAAACATAGAGGTACAAGGAAAGTTTGTAAAAATTCTTTTGGTAGGTAAATTACAGGATCTTAAATAGAAGCAGTAATATCTAGCTGGAAATAGTTATCAAAAGAACTATACCTAGAAGATTTATAATTGAATTTTTATTGTGTGACGCACCTATGACCTACGTATCACCACACCAAGAAAATTTCAAGAGCGTGGTTAAAGTACAATTTGAGTTAAGAGATGTTCGAAAGTACCTTGAAAAGGTGTAGTATAACATAGTTGTTGCCACGTCTTTTCGAACTTGGCGAACACGCAACCGCGTGTTTAGATAAATAAATAACGCTACATACTTATGCAGGTGTCTCACCGCCGGCGAGGAAGCGACTAACTATCGCCTATTTTATTGTAGTACGTTTCTAGAGTTAGTAAATAGCAGATAATTGCTTCCTTGTCAGCAGTGGGCCAACTGCCTTTTGGTCTTACAGGATTCCTTGTCTCGTGTAAGATGAGACCGAAAACCGAATTTTAAACTCATCATTAAAACCGCCTTGCTCGGAATTGAATCGAGGTCCATCAAATAGCGACCTATCATGTTAACTATAGCGCCAAATAGGCCGTCAGTACAGATAATTTAGCCCCTTTATTAAAAGTCTATTCAGTCAAATGAAAGCTAGCAAGTCTTAATTGCAATCTTCCGTAAAGCCACTCAAGTTATTTACAAACGCGAACCTAAAAACACGGCCTTATTAGCAACTTGGGAAGTTACAGCTTTTATGGCTTTCTTTCAAAGAGTACCTACCTTAAAAAGTTTTAACTGAGTTGCGCGAACGTGACTGAGCGATACAAGGCATACTCCGGATTTATTTTTGCTCAGACAAAGAATGTAATATGTACAAGTAAGCGATATAACTTTATTGTTTTAACTGCTTTGGTCTTTTTTTTGGATTTTTAACCGACTTAAAAAAAACCGGCGCGCGCACGATTGGTTCCGTACCATTATAATGTATAAAAACGCCAAAAAAATCTGGTCTGTTGTATGAAAGCCTCATATTGTTCTATTGTAGCCACATATTAACCACAACGCCATTTCTTGGACCGAAAGGTAACTAAACTATCGCTGAGGCTTCGAAAGTATAGGCGCCCACTTAAATATTAGGTAATTTTATTCTGTTTTTTAGTATTTTTTGTTGTAGTAGCGGCAACAGAAATACTTGCATCATCATTCTGTGAAAATTTCAACTGTGGGCAGTTCTCACATTACGCTATTCATGAGATACGCTACTGCAACGCTACCCAAAATTAGTATGTATTTGACACTTTTAACTGACAGAAGACGCATCGTCCTGTCAGTACATAGTGTCAAATACTGCAAATACATACTAATTTTGGGTAGCGTTGCAGTAGCGTATCTCATGAATAGCGTTGTGTGAGAAGTGCCTTACGCTTCATGAGATTCAGCCTGGTGACAGACGGACAGACGGACGGATGGACAGCGAAGTCTCAGTAATAGGGTCCCGTTTAACCCTTTGGGTACGGAACCCTAAAAAGGAAGAGGTTCTCAATTCGACTGTATCTTTAATATATGTCGTGTTAATTCACAACTATTTACTGGGTGAACCTATTTTGGTAATATTTTGGTTTTTTTATTCGAAAACTACTTTGTGTGTCAAGGGAGTCACTAGTGCAATGCCGGCCCAGAACAAGAGTTTTTTACATATTTCTTGAAGAACCACATGGTGATGGTGTAATATGGCTGTGTCTAACATTTCGGTTATGATCTCCTAGAACGTTATTCGGATCCAAATATCTACGAATGGGAATATATCTGTCGTGGCCACATCGTAGATTTGCTCACATCATGAAATGTCTATTGGCCACATCATGATGTGGTTTGAGCAGATCAATGATATTGAAATCGTTTCTCAATATGGGCGGGCGACTTTTTCATGAAATGGTCAAGATTATTTTGATCATATCGTAAAATAGTTATATTAATTGCCGGTAGAGGCGCTGCAAGCGCTTTGTTTATGTGTAAAGATGGCGGCCGTTGGCGTAAATGTTGTTTCTCTTGTCAATTTGGCCTAGCGTAAAAGGGTAGCAACAAAAATTGCGAATTGCAGAATACAATTCATGTCAATTGTTAAAAACGAGTAACATTGAACGGAAGCATAAAAATTGAGTTGATTTTGGATATAAAACAATGAATACTCATTTCCATTACTACTCAGTCAAATTCTTCAAGATGTAGGTAGGTCGAATTGGTTACAGAACCGAATTAGCCTACCCCTACTCCACGTAGTCTTGTATGCCCTACCCCTAAAGTGTTTTTTGAACCCGGAGGCGCGGAGGGAGGGCAGCCCCCGCCCGCTGTCACAAAACGCAGACACCACACACGCGTGGGTGTCTGTGCTTTGTTACGCAAGGGCGAAGGGGCTGCACCTTCCGCAGCGCCGGAGACGTCACGGCTCGAAATTATGCCCTATATTCCGCGTTTTTACGATCCGGCCAAACGTTGAAGACCAAATCGTGAAACGTAGACGATTTTACGATCTGGCCAAACTGAGTTGACGATTTCATGAAATGCGACCATTTCATGATATGGTCGATCATTTCATGATGTGAGCAAATCTACGATATGGCCACGACATAATATCTACGACTTTGTTAGTATTAGCGCTACACGCCATAATATATCCCGAATGTGAACAAGAATAGTAGATTGTTACACAAGGGACGTAAGTAAGCTATTACAGAACAAGATCCAATTTGGCGCCAGTGCGAGCGCAGCTCGCATAGGGCGCTAATGGATCGCGTGCACCCGAGATATTTAGTCACACGAGCGAGCGCAGCGAGCGAGGGTGAATATAGTTCGAGGGTGTAATAGCTACTTGCAACCGAGGTAAGCATTTTACTTTATATCATTCTTGTGAGGTAAATAAAACATTGGTAATGCAAAATGAAATTTTAATTTCAGATCAAATGAAATGCCGCCATTTCCATTTTTTTTTCGTAAATAGTTTTCTATTTTTTGGAGTTTACTCCTTAAGAAACGATTTGAGTTATAAGGCCCGGTATGAGATTTTATGAGGAGTAAAATCAAGTTTAGAAACACGAAAAGTTCAGGCGTTACGTAGAAAGAGACAAACATATAACTATCTCAAATCTCAAATCTCAAATCTCTAATCTCTAATCTCTAATCTCTAATCTCTAATCTCTAATCTCTAATCTCTAATCTCTAATCTCTAATCTCTAATCTCTAATCTCTAATCTCTAATCTCTAATCTCTAATCTCTAATCTCTAATCTCTAATCTCTAATCTCTAATCTCTAATCTCTAATCTCTAATCTCTAATCTCTAATCTCTAATCTCTAATCTCTAATCTCTAATCTCTAATCTCTAATCTCTAATCTCTAATCTCTAATCTCTAATCTCTAATCTCTAATCTCTAATCTCTAGTCTCTAGTCTCTAATCTCTAATCTCTTATCTCTAATCTAATCTCAAATCTCAAATCTCAAATCTCTAATCTCTAATCTCTAATCTCTAATCTCTAATCTCTAATCTCTAATCTCTAATCTCTAATCTCTAATCTCTAATCTCTAATCTCTAATCTCTAATCTCTAATCTCTAATCTCTAATCTCTAATCTCTAATCTCTAATCTCTAATCTCTAATCTCTAATCTCTAATCTCTAATCTCTAATCTCTAATCTCTAATCTCTAATCTCTAATCTCTAATCTCTAATCTCTAATCTCTAATCTCTAATCTCTAATCTCTAATCTCTAATCTCTAATCTCTAATCTCTAATCTCTAATCTCTAATCTCTAATCTCAAATCTCAAATCTCAAATCTCAAATCTCAAATCTCAAATCTCAAATCTCAAATCTCAAATCTCAAATCTCAAATCTCAAATCTCAAATCTCAAATCTCAAATCTCAAATCTCAAATCTCAAATCTCAAATCTCAAATCTCAAATCTCAAATCTCAAATCTCAAATCTCAAATCTCAAATCTCAAATCTCAAATCTCAAATCTCAAATCTCTAATCTCTAATCTCTAATCTCTAATCTCTAATCTCTAATCTCTAATCTCAAATCTCAAATCTCAAATCTTTTCTTACCATTTTATAAGAAAAGAGATTGTTTACCAAGGAGTTTTGCATAGCTTGAACTGTAATGTGAACATTACAATTCAAGCATAGTGCGACGTAATGTTGCCTTGAATTGCAAACACCAACTTACAAGGAGACTTTCCACCATAGTAATCCCTAGTTACTGAGCAAGTATGATATAAAAATTATTACAAGCTTATAGTCCAAGATCCCAGGGCCGCCAGACGTCACGTATTTTCTGACGAAGGAAATGTGGACGATTGAGTAGTGTTAGTATGTACTAAGAACGCATGCCTACCTGCTAGCTTGCTCAGACGGCCAATTTTCAGGTATCAGGTAATAAAGGTACATAAAAACATTACTTACCTCACGTAAATTCTCAAAGCTGATTTTTACGTATATTTTAGGCAATATCCTTAAAAATAAGTCGCCAATACTCCCAGACACTTTCCGTCGGCCGTTTTGCTTTGCAGACGCTTTAAAGCTCCCAAATTTATTAGAGTCTCCAACGCCTGACGCATCTTAATTGCACCAATTACACCAATCACGCATTGCGTGAGATGCGTAAAGCAAATTGGTGCAATTAAAATGCGTCAGGCGTTGGAGACTCTAATAAATTTGGGAGCTTTAAAGCGTCTGCAAAGCAATACGGCCGACGGAAAGTGTCTGGGAGTATTGGCGACTTATTTTTAAGGATATTGCCTAAAATATACGTAAAAATCAGCTTGGAGAATTTACGTGAGGTAAGTAATGTTTTTATGTACCTTGATTACCTGATACCTGAAAATTGGCCGTCTGAGCAAGCTAGCAGGTAGGCATGCGTTCTTAGTACATACTAACACTACTCAATCGTCCACATTTCCTTCGTCAGAAAATACGTGACGTCTGGCGGCCCTGGGATCTTGCTCTATTAGGCAACAGGTAGCAATGCAGTAATTGTACCAACTAATGTTCATATAAAGCTACTCAGAGATGCTTTATGGTACGCTAAGGCTACATTTCTAAGGATCCGTTTGATATCTACCAATCATATTCGTGGCTCCGCCCTGCGGGGACCGCTTCTGGTAGATTTCTCGGCGGCCCAATCAATGGGATTGATGGATGTCAAATGCATCCTTAGAAATGAAGGTGAGGTGTGGTGGAAATGCACCCTGACTACGGCGTAGCCTTACCAGATTACAACACACTCTTTACTAATAAATTGGTCGACGATAAACGCATAAATGAATTACTAACTTTTTACAAAAAAATAATTGACTTCAAAGTGGAGATAACTCAAAAACCACTCGCCAGGTGTTGCTCTAATTAATAAGGGACCACACGACAAGCACTACCTTACGAACAAAAAAAACTGGTTGTCTGTAAAGTCGGTTTACTGACGATAGTTGAACGTGACAACGTCTTAAGAAAATACTGATGGAATGATTGACAAATAATATCATCAAAGTAAACAAACGTCATGAAATCGTATTTAAAGTTACAGAAATTTATCAATAAAAATAAAGAAGGAATACAGGAAACATTTATAAAAAGGTAACATTTAAAATTTATAAATAGTCCCAGAAGTCAATAACAAAGTAATAATTGGATACATTACCAAAATATCTACCTCCAAAGTAATCAAGCTGCCGAACGCAAAGGCCGATTGTGCTTTTTATGTCTGTCTCTCTCGCTCTTAGGCGGGCTAACCATGCCCGAGTGGAAGGGACGCGTGCCTCTCACTCGCTCTCATTGTGAGCGCATAACGTGAGCGGAGCGTAACGCAGTTTCTTGAAGTGTCACCCGGCAAACCAATTTATAAGACGTTGTCACGTCAAAAATAATCATCAAAAATTTCAACAACACGGAACACCCAGTCACGGAACACCCAGTAGGCCGTTAGATGTCGCTTTTAAATTGAAACAGGACCAGACGGCAGTCATTACCTTTCGAATGTTGAAAGAATTATCGAAATGGATCACCCAGTTCGAAGTTATGAGACACACAAAAAAAATACATACAGACGAATGGAGAACCTCGTCCTTTTTTTAAGTCGGTTAAAAATCTCCTGCACGCATTTTCTTTGCTAAATACTAAAAACAGTAGTAGATTAGTTATCTATTACAACATCAGATTTACAGCCAACTTAATAATTGGGTACAGAACAGACGAGTCCTCTATCATACGGCTTCAGATAAAAGCTTTTCGATTTAAGTTCTGCTCAAAACGTGAAGATTTTATCATCACTCCATTGTTGGAAAACGACAACTCTGAAAAGGGATTTGAATATCTTCAAAGACGTAATATGGTTAGTCGGGGGGTTATCTCGGATGAATAATAAGGTAGATTTTCAAAAATATCACAGAGAAATGATTTTCTCTACAACTGAGGAACCGACAAATGAGCAGGGAAGCCTCTATGGTACCTTATTATTATTTATTCCTCGTTGATAATTTTGAGATCTCAGACCAATAAACTATAGACGGAGCGCCGGGAACAATAGAGTGAAGCCTGCAAAAAGTAAGCCTAGCCTTGTATACACACGGCTGCACTCACACCAATAAGTTAGTACGACTTTGGTGTTCTAAATAATAAAAAATGAATGAAGCTTTGTGTTCCAAAAAATAAACTTTAACTTTGTTGCGTTCGGAAGACAGTTCAAACTGTCAACATAGGGCATTCTATTGTGTGTGTGCTTTCGGCTTACTTTTGCCGGCTTCACTCTTTTGTTCCGTCTATAGTTTATTGGTCTGAGTTTGAGGTAACATTATTGGTACTTTTATTTACCAAAGCCAGGGTTCAACACCACCTACACTGCTGTCGCGTTCGATTTGGAATTGTCGGCGAGAATTTAAAATGCCGTAAGTGAATTTTGCTCACAAGCTAAATTAAACTGTAAGGAAGAGCAGCAATTCCGTATTTCCGGCAACTCAGGTAGGCATAGGTATAGTAAATCGTCCCTATTTCGGTGTTCATGTCAGTTCCGCCCACGTACCTACATGCAAACTGTGTAACGAACTTACTCTATTAGTATTCCCACAGTGCTATATCATGAGGTACTATGTATTTGTAATAAAATTTTAATAAGTAGATTGTAATAAATTATAATGAAAATTAATAATTCCAGAGGTATCAAAATATACAAGTAGGTATCTTATACTTATTAACTTTACGTAACATCTTAATAATATTGTACAATATCCAAAATACTGTTTTCAGTGAGAGAATTAAGGAGGTTTTAACAGTAGAAAATTTGTTTTTGGGACTTAACATAGTAATTATAATTTTACAAGTTTAGTTACAAAGACCTTAATGCTTAGATTATATTGAGGCAGATTCTGATGCTGTTGAATTAGTTTTGACATTCCACCGTCAGTTTTGAACCCAAGACTGAGCCCACATCAAGTGGACAAATTCGTAAGCGTATAATGTGAATGGATAAATTATATTTATTTTTGTATTGAGCAAGTAAACATGATGTGACCATGCATCAAACTAAGTGAGAAATGTTGCCACTTATAGTCAGGGCTCAGGGCCGTCGCTAGCTGTTTTGCTATTGCAATACACTTTTGCTATTCATATATGTATATTATTTATATATTATATATATTATATATTTATATATAATATTATAAATGCGAAAGTCTGCCTGTCTTTCTGTCTGTCTGTCTGTGATGTTTTCACGGCTAAACCACCGCACCGGTCCGATTTGGATGAAATTCGGAATGAAAATAGTTGAAGACCCAGAGTCACACATAGGCTACTTTTTTTTTAAAATCAACCCCTAAAAGCTTGAAATAGGGGATGAAAGTTTGTATGAAAAATCCCGTTTCTTGATATAAATGAATTCCAGGCGAGCGAAGCCGCGGGCAGAAGCTAGTTCTCCATAATTCCATATTCTCGGCGACCCACGTATGGGGTTGACAAAGCCGTCGGGCTACGAGCGGTGTCTTGGCTTATTTTATGTTTTTTTATAAGAAAGGGGGGACCCCCGAGGCTTACTTAGTTTTGCTTAGTTTATTCCACTTTCGAGGTGCACATTAGAAACAACTAACCGAAGCGCGTCGCGTCGTCGGTATTAAAAGGGTATTAATAACGAGAATTGAGTAGGTACATAAAACGTTTTTGGTGGGAGTACTTTTTTCGAACTTATAACAATTTTTTATAATATGTCCATAGTTACCTACCGTTCAGCGACTCGATGCGGTTGAATCGAATCGTTATCGCTGAATGATAACGCCTGTGGATCATACTTTGTTGCGGGTTACCCTTCGCAGATAACACACACTCTATGCTTTGTTACACCAATGTGTAGATACGAAATTTTTAGAGACGAATAAACACTTGAAAAGTATGTATAAATGTATGTACCCGTACCTACATATATCATAGAATATTTAACTTTGGCTTGTGTATAAACGCCATCCAAAAATGCACCTATTTTACAGTATATATTATGTTGCTCCACAACCTTTTCTATCTCCCAGTGAAAGTCCCATAAAAATCTGTTCAGCCGTTTCTGCGATTAGTGTGCACAAACATACAATCAGTTACAGTTTTATTATATGTATAGATAGACAGATATAACTGTAGATTTCCTGGTTTCAAGTGATCCAGCGTTTCTATGCAGCGTTATTCTGATACCTTAGGGTTGTAAGGTTCCACGGCCCGATGCTCTTCGCAAAGTAATTATTAGTGAAGAACATTTTCCAGTAGTTACGCTGTCGAAACTTGATGAAGAAGAACAAAGGAAGTCTCAGCCCTAAAGATGCTTTGAGAACTTCCTTTATACTGTCTGCGGCATTCCTGTCATGAATTTGTAGGCACTTTGCTTATTTGCTTTATAAACTTATTTTTATCGTGTGGTAGATATTTTAATACTTTGTTATATTTTATCTGTACATAATTATAAATAAAACTGAAGTGTTTGTCTGTGATTTCAAAATATGTTTTTTTAAGTACATGTTGTTATTTACATGCATAATATGTACACGATACTGTAACGCAAACAATCGATTTTAATTTCCTTTCTATCTGTCATTCTGCTTTTCTGGGATAATTTCCAGGACTGCTTAACCCATTATAAGGAACATTCACTTATAGGTATAGGAGGTTATGAAGCAACATATAGACTACTTTTTATCTTGGGATTCCTGCGAGATGGGATTTCCGCGTGAAAACGTCCCACGCATACGAAGTTGCAGGTTCAGGTTTATAATGTAACTAGCTTTGTTTAATATCTTGCTAAGGGTTAGCTCGCTCGCTAGTAACCAAATTAAGTATATTCGTGGTATATTTGGAGTTAAATGAGTGAGTATGGGGCAGGGCGGGAATTTTGGTAGTTAGGCGCTTTGCCCACGGAGCAACCATTGCAGCAACTGGCAACTAACTGGCAACTAGCTGTTTACATACTTACATTTCAATTGGACTGCGCACACACAGCAACTCGAGTTTCGAGTTCCTGCAATCGTCAACAATTTTCAGTTGCTGTAATCGATGACTAGGATAGTTCCTAATTGCCGCAACTAGCAACTGTTAAATATTATACCAGTTTTTAAAGTTGCCGTTTTCCGCAACTGTCAATCGCAAATCAATCAATCAAGTTGCTCACAAATTGCGGCAACCGTAAACGTTGTAGTATCAACTTTTTACAGGAAACTTTTAAAAAGTTGATAGTTGCCTCAACTTGAGTTGCTCCGTGGGTAAAGCGCCTTAGGGTGCCTTTCCACCAGAGATGTGCTATGCTACGTTGCTAAGGATGCGTTTGAGATCTACCAATCACATACATTGGCCCGCCTAGAAGCCGCGTGAGGGTTGAATGTGATTGGTGAATGACAAACGCGTCCTTAGCACCTTAGCATAGCACATCTCTGGTGGAAAGGCACCCTTAGTCTTGTTGGTTACCGTTAATAAATAGTACTGTTAGCAATTTTTAGTAAGTCTCGTAAGATGTCGGTCACAGCTGATGTGCTGCTACGCTGGAAGACTAAGATGGTCAAGTTTATATCGATATACTAGCTGACCCTCCAGTCGTCATCCTGCAACAAAATATTCGCTTCGGGAAACTTGTTGCTCCACTCCTTTTGGTCGTAGCGTGATGTTATATAGCCTATACCTTTCCTCAATAAATGGGCTATTCAACACAAAAACAATTTTCCAATTCGAACCAGTAGTTCCTAAGATAAGCGTGTTTAAACAAACAAGCAAACTCTTCCGTTTTACATTAAGTATTAGTATAGATTATTCGATCGCGTTCGATATGGAATTCGTTTTAATTGCATCCCATAACAATGTCACATTTCCGCCTCTCTGATAATTTAAAATAACATAAGCAAATATTTCTAACAAGCGAAATTGAACTGTAAGCGCAGGTAATACTTAAGGTAATAAGTTTGGTTGTAGCGGAAAGTGGAAATTCCATATTCTCGGCGACTCAGGTATAAAACAGTGTAACCGGAAGAACACCTATCAGAAATCGGAACACAATTACTGTTGGAACAATTATTATTAATGAGAGATCGCACACGACCACACCCGATAACAATAAAACGATGTATCTGTCACCGAAACAAAGAAAGTTGTATCTGACTTCGAACTATCGAACCTTTGAGCCCGCGTTAATTGGCACCAACATCTGGTAAGGAGTTCTTTGCAACATGGAATACTGTGGAAATTCTTATTTTTTGTTCACTCTATCTGCTTTCTGGATATCCGATGTTTTCTTGTTGTCTACTCTGTGGATACAACATATTTATGGCCCAGTACTAAGCATGGGTCTCTCCTTATTATTGAGGAGGCATGGAACATACTTTCCCAAGCTGTTCCAGTGCGGATTGGTGGAGGCATTAGTGGTCTCCGACATGGTTTAACGACTGCTATCTATCGATAACAACTAACGGCTTCACGTGCCCTCCGAAGCACGAAAGCTCTCAACAAATTACCCTTTGCGGTCACCCGTCCAACAATACATAAATTTATGAAAGCAATGGAGAGATCAGCTAAATTACAAATATTTTTAGGGTACCTACAGACAATAAAATAACAAATAAATTCCGCCGGACAATCTGTCCATCCGCCACGTCCCATTTTTTAATTAAAGATAATATTTTTTCAATCTTGGCGAATCGCATGCGTTCTTAGGTAGATAGTAATAGAAAATACAGACATAGGTACATAAGACACTAGGTACCGTTAATAAATATCTAATTAAATGATTAATGTAGGGAAAAATGGCAACCTTTCAAGGTTCAGATTATTTAGATGTTTTTGATTTAAAGACAAAGTTTTATACCCATCTAATTTGTAAAACTTTAGATAAATATTACTGGGCTATTAAAGTTCATCTCGCGTACGTTTTTGGTATTTTTCGATACTTTAATGAAATCTCATGAGATTTAATTCAATCCCTTTTCCCTTTATCCTACTGTGTTTAATTGTATTGAATTTATTTAATAATGTATTTCAGCAGAAAACTTGTAATACTAAACTTCGAAAGTTAAACATTTTTGTCCTAATTTTGGAAAAAAGTACGTGATCTCGCCGAGATTCTTCTTGACTACCTACCTAAAAAGGGGCACGTACCTACATTACATTAATTCTTACAGGAAAATCTATTTGAAAACTCTACAGTTACTCACGACGCGACGCGTCCTAGTCTCTTTAACCGGGTGATTCCTAATTTCATTACTTTTTCCAAGTAAACATTATCATCAGCATCATCTCAACCCATCATGGCCCACTATTGAGCACGGGTCTCTTCTCAGAGTGAGAAGGTTATGGCCATAGTCCACTACGATGGCCAAATGCGGATTGGTGGACTTCACACACCTTTGAGTTTTGGGAACTCTCCGGCATGCAGGGTTTCCTCACGATGTTTTTCTTCACCGTTTGTAGCAAAAATAACATTTAAGTGCTTAAAACGCCCGAGAAGTGAGTGGAGCGAATAGCAGGCCGAATTCTTAACCACTAGGCTATCACCGCTACAAAGAAACAACGCGAGATATTTAACTTCACGACTTAATAACCCGAGAACCCGGGCATAGGTATGTAGGTACGTTAAAGCCGGAATTGATTCCGATAAAATGGTAACGTTAGTCGAGTTTCTAATTCTATTACTATTTTTTTTTCAAATTGATTAATATACTGCGTTTTCGTTCGATGTGGAATGCCGCTATAATTGCATTTTGCATTTCGCTATAATTTTTCGCCAGCTTTCCGCCTCAGCGTAAGTAACTAAACTCTAAATATTACACAAAAGATAATAAGTACTAACAAATATAGCCACAAACACCGCGACAATATTTCATGTAACGCATTGATTTCTTTCGAGAGGGTTACAATTAAAAGTTCGAAAGCTTTAAATTCCGTTTGCGTCTGAAGCTCCTATCTGTTTGCGCAAAACTTTATTGTTATTTGTCATGCTTAAAAAAACACGCCGCTTTTAAGCTTTTTAATAAGTTGGGTTTGATACAGTACAAATCATTTACTTTTTTTTACTGACAGAACTTGCTTGAGAAACTATTGAGAAGATGTTGCCTGCGAAGGGGGAGGGGGGGGGGGGAGGCTGGGTTCGAATCCCGGTTAGGGCAAAGATTTATATAACCGATAAATGTCTCCCGCTCCGAACGGTTCACGATGAGCCCTCCCTGGACTGTAACAGAACAGTTTAGTTTAGCTGTCAATTGTCAATATCGGTTCCCAGACTAATGTTAGGGCTACAATAAACGTCCGATTTTTCTCTCCGATAGTCGGTTCCGATAGTCTGATCAGACAAATTCAGACAATAGAATCGGACGATACTCGAATCGGACGTGTATTGTAAACAAAATAAAATGTATGGCACGAGTGCCTTCCGATTGTCTGATCAGACTATCGGAACCGACTATCGGTGAGAAAAATCGGACGTCTATTGTAGCCCTTACTCTACAAAAATGTAACCGACTCAAACAAGGATAGGAATAGCAAGCGAATATGTAACGTTCTACCTGCATGCAGAGCGACTGAACTTATATTCGTACATTGCAAGTAAATAAGTTAACATTTCCGAACTGAAATGGAATATGTTTTTGAATAACTACCGCATTTCACGTTCGTTAAAACTTTCTGAATAACTTTTAAACCATGTTTCAAGCGGAATTTTGACTGTCGTATACTTCCCGTATATTTTTTATATTGACATCGTTCAGTGACGTATTTGGATTTGAAACAGTTAACAATTGCCACCATTTTTAATGAGACTAATAATAGTAGGTGACAATATAAAATCGTTTGAGCTAGGACCTTAACACCATATAGATAGCACAGGATCATTTATTAATTGATAAGGTATATCTGTCTATAATTTTTAGGGTTCCGTACCCAAAGGGTAAAACGAGACCCTATTACTGAGACTTCGCTGTCCGCCCGTCTGTCTGTCCGTCTGTCACCAGGCTGTATCTCATGAACCGTAATAGTTACACATTTGAAATTTTCACAGATGATAATATTTCTGTTGCCGCTAACACAATAACACACACAAAACGGAATAAAATAAATATTTAAGTGGGTTATACTTTCGACTTTGGGTGGTTAATACTTTCGACGTCTCAGCGATAGTTTAGTTACCTTTCGGTCCAAGAGATGGCGTTGTGGCTAATATGTGGCTACAATAAAACAATTAAATATTTAAGTGAGGCTTTCATACAACAGACCAGATTTTTTTGGCGTTTTTATACATAATGGTACATAATGGTATAATATAACGGTACGGAACCCTTCGTGCACAAGTTCGACTCGCACTTGGCCGGTTTTTATTTGCAACCGACCGAAATACATTTAATGCTTGCTTACAGAATGATTTGACTGTCCGCAGATATTTGTTGGGACTTAACCGAACTTCATTTATGTAGTTCATCATAAATTCATAAAGTTTCCTCTCCTACCACAAACTATTAGCACTTTGCACATTGTCAGAGGAGACTGGCGGCCAGGACGCCAGGAGTTGGGCTATTAATTATACGTTTCGATGGTGTTTAAATTAATCTAAACAATATTATAAAGAGGTAATATTTTTTTGTTTGTTTGTTTGGTTGTATTGAATAGGCTCAATAACTACTGGACCGATTTCAAAAATTCTTTCACCATTATGAATGTACATTTTTCCGAAGTAACATAGGCTATATTTTATTTTGAAAAAAATTAGGGATCCTTGCGAAAACTTCAATAACATAAACCACCGTCGATAAAAATCACTATTGAAATACCTTAAATCGCGTGCGCTGCAATAACTATTGATGATGGAGCAAAATAATGTACTACGATTTTATAGACCACATATTATTATCTACAGAAAAGTTCGCGGTAGGGTATATCTAAGTATTATAGTTGCGCCAATATAAAGACTTTTATAGTTTAACAAACTATTTAAATCGGCAACGAAAATAAGATGTCGATATTCATACCATGGTATTTATACTTATCTAAATAACTTACTTTTTATTTATCAGTAGTTCAATACCTTTACATTGCTGTTTAAATTATTTTAATCGGACACTCCATTCAAAAGATATAGCGAGTTTAAAAATTTGGATAAATTTGCTTAAAAATAACTAAGCGCTTCGCCGCATCGCGTCGCGATGTTGATTGAGCGTAGCTGAAGAGCGCATGTGCATGCAATCATATATTAGGCTACTGTTTAGCCGAGATTCCTACGGGAGCGGGACCTATGCGACTGTTACTTACGGGTCCCGAAGCGAAGCGCGGGCGGTTCTCTAGTACAATTATATAAATATAATTGATAACAAACTTCAAATTGTCTATTATACCTATTAGCGGAGTTTCCTAAGAGAATTTCTCTTGGTTATCATCATCAGCTTGATTTAAAATAAAAATATTATATTAGCTAGGGAGCCCAAGAGGGGATTCTTGGATTTACTCGAGCGCGGCAGATTAAGGTACAGGGGGTACCTTGTACCCAGTTAAGTACCTCCACCAAATATGAGCCCCATATATATAAGGCCGCACATCAAGAATAAAGGATCAGATTAGTAAAAAAAAATTGATCATCAGACATTCTCGAGCGCGTCAGATTAAGGTTAATTACATGCTAAAAAGTGTATATTCCACTAATCTGACAATTTGAGAATGACGCAATGAAAGGGGAAGGCTACAAAGTTGTTAAAAAAACGCCATCTTGACAGTCTCGAGCGTGGCTAATTTTTTTTTATTTTGAAGGAAAAGAAGACATTCAAGGATAACGAAAAATATATAATCTGACGATTTATAAGAACCGAAATAACAAAAATTCGTCATTAAAGTTTAATGTTCAAAATCGATAAATAGAGATAAATCAAAAAGTACCCGTCAGATTAATTTGTGCAAAGAAGATTTAAATATTCTGAACAAAAGCATAAGATCTATTTCAGTTGACAAAATAATTCTTTTTAAAAAGAAAATTGACATTTGACATTTAAGTCCTACAACGATCTTTTGGCGCGTGAATGACGTGTGGGTGACAGAGACAGTGCCTTACAGTTTGCCTTGCCTGCATGGCACTGTCTCTATCACCCTCAAGTCATTATAGTGTCATTATTTTATGTCATGTCTATGTTATTTTGCATGTTTTAAATCTAAATACGCGATAATTCGACTATTATGAATACATGTTGTCGATTCCAACGCCTTATTTAATCCAGATCTACATGTAATTATTCTTAAAACACCGAACCGACGGGGCGAAAATCAAATGTTTGACAGGTAAGATTTGTATGGGAAATTAAAATTTTCATTTTTAGTATTTTCCTCGCAATTTTTCCATATTGTCTCATCGCTGCAACCTTCCCTGAACTTCCACGAATATTTCAAGACTAAAATTAGCCAAATCGGTTTAGCCGTTATAAAGTAAAAGTTAGTTAACTCAGTTAAAAGTTCTGGTATTTATCGATGTGTGGGTGCACAGACATAGTAACTATGTCTGTGTGTGGGTGATGGGGGTGTAATAATTTTTTCATCACACCTATTCGAAAAAGACGACTTGGTTCGGACATAAGGGGTTCCAAAGTTGCTGTTTTCTATTCAGCGGGCGGGAATGAATTTTCATACAACTTTTCCTGCCGGCTAGATCTTTTCCGTCCTATTTTGAATTTAGAACATTTTAGTATTTTGCGCTAAAGAAATCGAACGCAAATATTGTTTGAATAAAGAATGTCTGGTACGACGCGAGGGCCCCGCCAGCTGAATAATAAAAAAAGAAATCAAATTAAGTTTTCGTGCATTTTTACGTATTATTTTCTATTATTTACTATTATACAGGGTGTTAGGGAACCGCTCACGAATATTCAAGCAGGCGATAGTCCTGGTGATACCTTTGATGATTAGTGAGAAAAAAAATCGATTTGGATGAAAAAAAAAATGAATTTTTTTTAACGTTTTTTTCGCCTTTTTCATGTTTTATCATCTTAGTAAAGCTAAACGAAACGATAATTTCATAAAAAAACATCACTTTTTTTTAAAAAGAAAAACCAGCAATGTATACTTGTATATCGCGCGCAGTCGCTCGCAGTTCAATGACCCGCGCGCGCCCTCCTGCCTCTCGCGCAGCGCCATCGCACCTCGCTATACCTAACTTAGCCTACTCCTAAACGCCATAATAACCTAATTTTACTACCTACTGTAAATAAATAAATAACGCTTTACAATCATAGCCCCAAACTAGGATTCCTTTTGTCGTGGGTGCCATGGACAACATACAAGACAAGGACACACACCCAGACCAAGAACTGAAATTCAAACTCATCATTCAAATCTCCGCCTTGCTGGAAATCGAACCCAGGACCCTCTAAACAGCGATCCGGCGTGTTAACTAACCACTGCGCCGTCCGGGTCGTCAAATAAATTTTTAACATGTACATCATCATCTTAACCCATCATGGCCCACTATTGAGCACGGGTCTCTTCTCAAAATGCGAAGTTTAAAACCATAGTCCACCACGCTGGCCAAGTGCGGATTAGCAAACTTCACACACCTTTGAGTTTTGCGAACTCTCCGGCATGCAGGTTTCCTCACGATGTTTTCCTTCACCGTTTGTAGCAAGTGACATAAATGCTTAAAAGGCACATAACTCCGAATAGATCGCGCGCAGTCGCTCGCGGTTCAATGACCCGCGCGCGCCCTCCCGCCTCCCGCGCGGGGCCTCGCGCCTCGCTATACCTAACTTATAGCCTACTCCTAAACGCCGTTACTACCTACTGTAAATAAATAAATAACGCTTTACACTCATAGCCCCAAACTAGGATTCCCTGTGTCGTGGGTGCCATGGACAACACACAAGACAAGGACACACATCCAGACCAAGAACGGAAATTCAAACTCATCATTCAAATTTCCGCCTCGCTGGAAATCGAACCCAGGACCCTCGGAACAGCGATCCGGCGTGTTAACCATTGCGCCGTCCGGGTCATCAAATAAATTTTTAACATGTTCATCATCATCTTAACCCATCATGGCACACTATTGAGCACGGGTCTCTTCTCAAAATGAGAAGGTTAAAACCATAGTCCACCACGCTGGCCAAGTGCGGGTTAGCAAACTTCACACACCTTTGAGTTTTGCGAACTCTCCGGCATGCAGGTTTCCTCACGATGTTTTCCTTCACTGTTTGTAGCGAGTGACATAAATGCTTAAAACGCACATAACTCCGAAAAGTCTGAGGTGCGTCCACTGTAGTTTGAACCCGGACCCTCCGAATAGGAAGCCGAATTCTTAACCACTAGGCTATCACCGCTACAACAACATGTACAACAACAAGCTTTTTCATCCATGTATGTGTAGGTCCGTATGTTTATTATTTTAGGTATTAAGTTATGTACATTTTTAAAGCAATTTAGTAATAACGTAATAGGTAAGTTATCACCGCCACCGCCGGGCTGCGCCTACTGCCAAAGACCGAAGCCGACAAGCGACAAAGAAGCCGACAAACAAGCCGACACGCGCCGGTCGCCGACCGCCAAACGAAGCCGACAGCTTATGAACGTTTAGGGTCCGTTCACACCGACTTGCTCGGAGAGCAGAGCAGATTTATATCACGATGAAAATAGAGTTTTGAATAATTGTATTAAGGTTTATTTTTGCACGAGCACTATTTTGTCATCAGGATGCTCGAGGAATGATCGAAAGCGTTTAGTGTGAAATAAAAAGAGGAGCAGATCGGCTCCGATTACGTGCTTTTTCTCGCTCGCTCGACTTTAAGATCTTTTCCCTACGGGCTATGTACCTACCATGTACCATGGTCTTGTCTCCTTGGCGGCTCCGCTCCGATCCAGTCCGAGTGAAAAGAAAATGCGAGCTGTTGCTCTTTGAGCCGGTCGCTGTGAGCGAACCCTTACTTGTGCCGGCTAGGTACAAATTTTGCAGGCGAGAGGTGACGTAAGAATTAGAGGCGGCAATCACAATAAATGTTCGGTAATTTTTGATACTCTAGTCCAGCGTTTCCCATTTGACAGGTCGCGACCCGGTCCCGGGTCATCAAAATAAAATATCGGATCGCAACATTCCCGCCTTGGATTATTTAGTAAAAAATAAGCTGTAGCTTCATACTTCGCACTTAAGTTTTGTGACTGAATAGGCGATACTAAACTGTTTCATTTTTAAAACTTTGTTACTATGGTGTTTTTATACCAAATGGAATTAGCTTGGATTCAAAATTAAGTGTTAAATTCAATAAGAAGTACAGATAAATAAAACTTATAAAATAAAAGTTAAGAATATCGTATCGATTTATCGGTCTATGGAATAGGAATAGTACCTATACCTTTGACGGTATTTTTTAGGGATGCAAGGTTGTTGTAATATCGATAAAAATATCGATAATTATATCGAGGCAATGAAATTATCGATAGTTGATAATATCGATATTTTGGTCAATAATATCGAATTTATTTAATTTTAAATAAAAAATATGAAGTTCATAGAGATTTTTTTTGTTTAATAGATTTTTTGGCTAAGCCCATACAGCCAGAGAAAATAGAGAAATAAAACAAGTAGAGGATGTTTTTTATTTGTTTATGTAAGAAAAGGCTAATGTTCGAAGCCCAAACAGCCTTATCTAAGGTCGTGAATTATCGATTTTTTTCTTCGGATATGATATCGATATTATCGTATCGTTACAGCGCAAATATCGATAAATATCGATATTATCCATATCGATTTTCCGATATATCGTTGCAATCCTAGCATTTCTTTGAAGGAGTGATATTTTGGATATTACGTAAACGTTAATAACCACAGTCAGTTCCGTGTTGAACTGTTGACGTGACGTGTGTGAACGTGAGCAAAAATAAGTTTTGATTACGTTTTTGTTAAGTTAACATGAAAGTGAAGTTTGTTTTGTTTTGTTTGTAGTTTTGTTTAAAATAATGCCTAACGCGTTCGTTTATAGTGCTCGTGAATACGGCAACATGTTAATGTGCCTTGGAGAAGCTCGTGGAAATGCTTCACGTTTGACTATTTATGGATAGGCAGACTAGGACCACACGCATGGCCACCGCGCTCACCCAATCTGACCCCTTTTGACTTTTTTTATGGGGCTATGTAAAAGAAAGGGTTTTCAATCGGGAGTGTGAAAGCGCCAACGACATGCGCCAAAGAATACTCAGTGTCTTTGACAAACTCAGGACGAGATGTGTCGAAGACCCCACGCTGATGCCCCGTCTGCATGAGGAAACAAAACGCCGAGCTCAAGTCTACCTCGAAATGAACGGAGCACATTTTGAGTCGCATCTCATAAGACCGCGAAGGATTTAGATCGGTAAGCTATTTTATACCTTTTTTAAATAACTTATTACTGAATTTATTGGTTTAAAAAGGTACATAACGTAATACCTAGAAATAATAAACATACCGACCTACACATTGGATGAAAAAGCTGGTTGTTGTACATGTTAAAAATTCATTTATTCATTTTTCATAGTAGGTAGTAAAATAATAGGTTATTACGGCGTTTAGGAGTAGGCTATAAGTTAGGTATAGCGAAGCGCGATGGCGCGGCGCGGGAAGCAGGAGGGCGCGCGCGGGTCATTGAACCGCGAGCGACTGCGCGCGATCTATTGTATACATTGCTAGTTTTTCTTTTTAAAAAAAAGTGATGTTTTTTTATGAAATTATCGTTTCATTTAGCTTTACTAAGATGATAAAACATGAAAAAGGCGAAAAAAACGTTAAAAAAAATTCATTTTTTTTTCATCCAAATCGATTTTTTTTCTCACTAATCATCAAAGGTATCACCAGGACTATCGCCTGCTTGAATATTCGTGAGCGGTTCCCTAACACCCATATATTATTTTCTCTTAGTGGGTGATGAAAAGTAGAGTGTATCACTCGGGTGCAAGTATATTTTTGGCTCGGGCGACGTACTTTGAATCCCTCGCTACGTTCGGGATTCTACTAAAGAATCCCTCGCTACGCTCGGGATTCTACTCTAGAATCCCTCACTTCGCTCTGGATCTGGAAAAAACGCCCTTGCCGAAAAAATATTACTTTGCACCCTTGTCATACAATCTACTATTTCGTTACGAAATTTTTGCATTCGGTCCCCGCGCCCAAGGCCCGCGATAGAAGCTATGCAATAGCTTAATAGATTCCAATTGAAAACCTCTTTTCTTCAGTAGTTAGATAAAAATCACGTTTATTTAAATGGTATTTTCTCAGTGCCAAAAATAACTGTTTAAAATGCTTACCTACTCACCACACCATTTAAATACTTCTTCTAGTTTTAGTTTTCACTCACCTGGCATTTTACGAGTAGGTATAGCGTGGAATTTATTGGGTGATTTAAACTACTTAGAGCACTTAAAGCAGTAGATAAAAGTATTTGAAACGAAGTGGCATTGTGCTTCTAAAGTTAACGGCACTCTTAAAACTACAGTTTAGCTAAGTTTTGTTATTGTAACGATTTTATGGCTAGTTATTAAAACACGAAATATAATTTGCATTTAATTGTGTAAATCTATTAAGTGGGAATCAATTTGGAGCGAAAAGTTTTCATCCAATTCGAGTTCAAGACCTACTGGTTCCAGTGCACCCTGCTGAACTCAGAAAAGGTTCCATCAGGAGGTCCCAGGCCTAGGTGAAAAGGTGTTCTTCTAAAACATGGCGTGTATGTCCGTGAGCTAGACATAATAATCTATTGGCGCAGCCTTGCTAGTGTTTCGGTCAGTAGGCATTGCTAATACTTTCAGTGTAACTGAAGTTTGAGGAACCACTCACTAGGGTCCCTTCTGCTAATAAAAAATCCTTCAATCGGTCCTCAGGAGGTGATTTGCCTACTAATGTCGACTAAAAACATATATATTAGCAACGGAAACAACATAAACATTAGTGATATTAATAAACGCGGCGTAAAGTTACTCCAGGTTTAAATTATTTGTCCCTGTCATGCGATTCTCTAAATTCAAAGGTTATAAAAAGACAAAAAACATTTAAACTCGGAGTAACTTTAAGCCGCGTTTATTGATAAGGTCCTAACGGTTTTTGCAGGAAGGTTCTGTCACAGCTCTTCTTCATTTCAGTCGGAATTATGTCACGGTATCATTTAACAAGTGGCGCCATCGATCACACACTTACGGGGTGTCCTACGTGAGCGACGAATACGACGTTACGCGACGTTGCTATTCTTACGTACGCGTCAAATCAACGGTATCCCTACTTGTGTCTTTTGTGACAGTCTGCGACGACACGCGACGTAACGCGTAGGTACTTGTTTTGAAGGCGATCAGACGCGACACCACGAACTACGAAATGATTTGTCTGTAAATATATTAGTTATATTTGTTTTCTTTCTGTGCTTACGATATTTCTATAAAAGTCTGTACTTTAAATATGAACTTTCGAGCAAAATAGTACGGTACTTCTCCATGATTCGAGAAGTAATGACCAAAATCACGTCGGACTCTCCACGTACGACACTTGTCGCGTAAACTACTCACGTAGGACACTTATCGCGTGTAAAATCGCGTCGCATTACGTCGTATCGTGTTGCGTTGCATCGCGTCGTTTTCGTCGCTCACGTAGGACACCGCCTTAGCTCCGGAACGCCCGGCGGAAGCTCCAGTCACGGGGCTATTAACTTTGTTGAAAGCACTGAATTGTGTGCTGTAAATCAACGTTCCGCTAAGTGCCTGTCGTGGAACACAGATGCAACGTGGTCATTAGTTGGTGTACTTTGGTGATGTGGCAAATTTAAATAGCCTTTGTTTTAATGGCGTTCACATTCACGCGAACACGCGAGCCCACAAGTGTAGGATATACCTTCGCGAAATTAAGCGAAGTTTTTGACAATTTCGTCGTTTTCCAAGTTGTCAAAACTGTGACAATTCGGGCAATTTACAACGGTTAAGCTATGTTAAGGATATTAGTAGGCAAGTACTCGTATATCTCGAACGCAAATGAAGTCGGTTAAAAAGGGATCCTATTCCCTATTTATGGAGGCGGAAGGATGGTGCAGCATTCTCATTTGCTACCTTAATTCCATAAAAAAATGTGTAAAATAGCAAAGTTTTCGGACGCCCTTAACTAATGTTACACGGTATATTTCGAACTTTTTTCCGTCCAAATTGTGGAAATTCGCTAAAGTTTTTCTACCTGACTGGCTGACCCTCTGAATAACGAACGAGGATCCCCTCTGATCGGGTTTGCTAAGCTCCGTGCCACCTTACTTAATCCTGACTATGAATTAATCATGACATTCTTTTTACGTTTCATTTGTCGGAGAGGAGAGTTCAGCGGCTTTATATTTTTCTGGTATTTTTCCCGAATTGTGACATTGGCGTCACATGTAAGTGCTTTTACTCCGTTCCCGTACGATATGGAATTGTTTTTAATGGAAACCCATACTTATGCCAGCTTTCCGAACTTGTGATTAAGGTTCGTTGTAGATTGAGGGCGAGAATTTCAAATGCCTTAAGTAAATTTTGCGTACAAGCTAACTTGCACTACTGTGAGCACACGTAATAAATTTGTTTTTAGCAGGTAGTGGCAATTTCATATTCTCGGCGACTTAGTGACTGATTTACACTGATACAGCAATACTGGATTCCGGCGCTGGCTCAGAACTGTATCAGTGTAAACATGTTACAATCCAGCCAGCGTCCAGCATTCGATACATTAGCGGTGATGTTCCAGTGATGCTGGTGCCAGCTACAGTTACTGCATTAATGTAAATCAGCCTTTAGTCACAAAATCGTCGCCAAAGTTTCCTCCGTGTACAAGTGTGACGAAACAATTCGTCTATAGTTAACTCTGTCTGCGGCAAGCGATCAAAACATCGAAACCAGGGACAGCCGTCCCATTCCGGGTTCAATTTGTGATTTTTAAACGAGAGATTAAACACGCCGCTCGGCGGCTTGAATCGAATTGGATTTTAAATTAAAATTCAGAGATTGCCTTACACGTCCTACATCAATTCACAGTACACTAAATATGGACAGGTAATTTGTAGTGTCACCTAGTTTGCGAAATGAAAATGTTTTGGGTTGATTCTGCAAAAACATAAAAACGCGTGTGTCGTTTAGGTACTTAGGGGAGATGTGCTCAAGACGGCATACTCAGGTAAGATGACACACCTACTATATTGCTTTAAATATTCGCGCTAAGAGTGCAATTGTGACGTTAACGGGAGTCTACATAGATGTCGCTAGTACTCAAATTCAGTATGGCGGAATAAGAACTCGGACTGGCAAGCAGTGCACGTTTTTGTGATTTTGACATGCTCAAAAGTTTGCTTTCGGTTTTGTTTGATGGTGAAAATACATGTAAGGTAAGGGTCTTTACTTTAAACTAATTTGAATTGTAAAAATGGGTTATTAAACTGCACAAATATAGCTAAAAACGCATCCTAACGTAAAAAGTATGGTCGTGACAATTTAAACCATAATTTTGTGACCGTTGGGTAAAATGACATACAGGGCGTGGGTGTAAGATGGCATACTATGTCATCTTATCCGTGTAAAATAGGATAGGAACACTTACCTGTTTTCTTTTTTTATACAGAATGCCTGGAATGAACATCGACGCGAAAAAAGGCTATTGAAGCTGTGAGGGACAATCGAATGGTCTGGCTTTTAGCATTGATAAGATGACATACCCTTAAGGTGTAAGATGACATACAGTAACCAACTTATCTCTGAAATGAAGAGAGGCGCTGTCGGACGCAATTCGAGAGGTAGTTACTGACAGACGAATGACCACGTTGTACTTATGAATGACTTTTTTACATGACGACATTAGTTCCAACTTTTGCAATTTCAGAGATAAGTTGGTGGCAATGTACCATGTCATCTTATCCTATACATATGTCATTTTACACATGTCAACCTAAGTGCCATTGATGTTTGTTTTCAAAGTTAATATGACGTTGATTGTTCTGAATTTTAAATAATTTTGTTGATTATGATACCTTTTAGAATATACGCAAGATGCTGATCTCATATGACTAAAATTATTTTAAATATTTCCCTTGAAAGAAAAAGTATGTCATCTTAAGCACAATTCCCCTATATCTTAACTTGGTTCATCACATAGGGTCGTTGCAACAAAAAATATTAAATTACGGACACCCTTCATTAATTTTCATTTATTTG
Source organism: Hesperia comma (assembly GCA_905404135.1). Classification (NCBI taxonomy): domain Eukaryota; kingdom Metazoa; phylum Arthropoda; class Insecta; order Lepidoptera; family Hesperiidae; genus Hesperia; species Hesperia comma. The sequence goes on along the minus strand of FR990015.1, from coordinate 13,629,426 downwards.
CTACTTTGACGTGAGCTTTTTGAATCAGAACGGTCATCAAAAATACAATTACTTCACTTTTTTATTTTCTTTGTGTGAAAAAAATAATAACGTCTGCAGCTCCTAACCATAGCACTTAACATTATACCGCGGATGCACTTAAGAGTTGGCTGGGGACCGCTTGTGGCCAAAATTTATAATCGCCTCGGTGCTCCGCGGAACTTCCTGTCAGGGTCTATCATTATCGTTTAAAAGAAAACTTTAATCCTTGTTACAGCGGAGTACAAACTTTTGACACTAACTCCTGCAGTTATCGCGCTAACAACCTTTCTTTGTCGATTTCTTCATTGCTGAAGGTCCTGCCCGTCTTGATATGCCGTGGTGGCGGAGCTGACGAGCTGCTTCCACGCCACCCTGTTTTCTGCTTTTCGGAGAGCTTCGGTCACTGGGATGCATGTGATCGGGTAGGTGATCGACCTCTAGGTCTTCTTCCCTCTACTTTGTCTACCACAACCAGTTTATCGAAGCTGTCCGGTTGTCTCCGAGCGCTAACATAGTGTGCCTAAAAATCAGCCCGCCCCTCCTCTTTCCTTAAAAATGGAATTTAAAAATAAAATAATATAGGTACCTACTATAAATCTCAATGAACACTTTAAAAAAAAATTTGCTCATATATAGTCAGCAGTTTTCCAGGGCCCCACTGACCACATTCTTCCATGGTAGATGGTAGGTATGGTTCTTTACCTACCTGGCTAACAACTGACTTGTAAAAAAATCTTACACTTTTCATTTTCTAGCTTCCATTCGTACCATTTGTGATAAGAAACACATTGAGTGACATTTACACATGAATCAAATGTAGGTATCAAAGTGATACAATGTATTTTTTTTTTTTTTTTTTTTTTTTTTTTCTCTGTGGCAACACTACGAGTAACAGCTGATTGTCATAGCTCCTTAAATTTTAATTGAATTTTATTTACTAATTACTACATTTCGGCCTCTTTCCATTCATTTGCTAAATAATTTTTGTAATAATTTGTATAAATAGTGATTGTAAGTGCAATATTGTGACTTTTATTGCGTATTTTACCGGTTTGGACTCGTAACATAAAGCCGGTACTAAAGTGACAGTGCATTTTTGAATTGTTAATCGTTGTTACTTCTTTCATGTAAGTTTGTATTTTGTTATATTATTGACAAGTTCATTTCTTTAACAATATTAATTAGTTTTCCACTAGCTTTTATTATTTCTATAAAGCTAAGTGTAAAAGCAAGTAAGCTGTCACTCTGATAGGCTTACATAGTTGTTTAGACAACCTCTTGGTCTTTTCTCGTTGATAGTTGTTTATTCGATATCAGTAAAATGATGACGCGTAAAGCCTTGGCTCGCCAGGAGGAGTCCCAGCTCCAAATGGCTTTGCAGGAATTGAAGGCTACCAAGGAGTTGGTTAACCAACTTAATAGGGAAAGAGAGGACAACGAAAAGGAATTATTGGATGTGTTAGATAGGAATAGTATATTAAAGAAAGAATTGTCTGAGTTACACACACAATTATCAACTGCATCTAATGACCGGGACAGACTTCAGTCAATAATTGACACGTTCGACCAGTGCAGTGGTGAGTATGAGCAGGCCCTCAGACACATTGATGCATTGGAGAAACAGCTTCACGAGGCTAATAATCGTATCTTTCAATTGGAAAGTGATAAAACACAAGTTATAGCCTCCCAGAACCAAAGTCTGTTTGAGGAGTTAGTATGCAGTGCCCCTAGCCTTGTTTCTGCCTCATGCACCAGCAACCCAATTGCAACTATTGACTTGACGAAGGATGACTCAATTAACAGTAATGTTGCAAACAATATGGTTGCATGTAGTAGAAACAAATTAAAAAAGTATATTAAAATTAATAGATATATTAAGAAAACTAAGAAGCTTTTAAATCATAATAAAAAATTTGTCAATTACACACAGTGTGTAAAAGATAGAATGCATTTAACAGAAAAATTACAGGTTTGTTCCTCAATTATAGAAGAAAATAGACACATATATGAAAAAAATATTGAATCCCTCACTAATAAAATGACTAGTTTGCAGGAATCATTAAACATTATGACACAAAACTATGAATCATCCAAAAAAGAGATTAGGGAATACATACTGGCATTAAAATGCATGTCAGATGTCTCTGCAGCAAACGAGACGGTCACTAAAAGACATTCCCTGGCATCGGGCCTGGGTGCCTCGGAATCTGTAACCCACCAGCCGGTGTGTGAGCCACTAGTCTCTAAACCTTGTAATAGCATAGACACACATGAAAATAATTCCTTTATGCGAAATAAATGTAATAAATATGTGATGTTTAGTGATGAGATTGGAAGGAGTTTTGGCCAATTAATTAATTTATATACGGAGCTAAGCTGTGTTAATCATTGTTTTCCTGGACTATCATTACAGGATATATTTGAAAAAATTCTCAAAAGTAAGTTAGATAGTAGTACTAATTTAATTATTTTTATTGGTAATAGGGGAAAAGTAAATAGAAAAATGTTGCTTCATTACTATGATCAGCTATGTTTACTTAAACTAAGGAGTATTGTAATGTTTACTTTACCCTACAGTAAGTGTTTGCCACAGGATGAAAATAATATTCGATATAATCTCAATGTAACCATGGACACTATGTCTTTATATAGTGAAAATTATTTCCAAGTTATTGACATTAATAAATTAATATCTAAGATTTACTTGACTAAAGATAATTTATATCTGTCAAATTATCATAAACGACAAATAGCAATGGTGCTATCATTTTACATTGACAATTTAGCCAAAAATTTGGCTGGTACCACTGCTTTTATTGAGCAGTCTTCTACTGACATTCAGCATGAACTATTGGAATACGTTCCAAATCATTTAAATTAATTTGCGAGACAACAGAGAATACCTCTAGCAATCAGTCGACAAAGGGAAAGCATCATAACTTAAATATTGTACACCAAAACATACAGGGCTTTTCCGGCAAAGACTTGGAATTAAATTTGTTTTTAAATGAAATGAATATTGACATTATTTGCGTTACAGAGCACTGGCTGAAAAATTATGAATTAATTGTATCCATAGATAATTATAGTATAGGCAGTTCTTTTTGTAGACAAAACATACTGAGGGGAGGATCTTTAATCATCATTCATAATAGTTTAAATTATAAGGAGCGTAAAGACATAGTATCCCTCTCTATTGAACATACTATAGAGCTCTCTTGTATAGAGCTTGAAAGGGTGGTCATTGTATGTGTGTATAGACCACCTTCAGGCAACTACCCATTATTTGAATCCGCTATGGAGGATGTTTTAAAAGTGTTATGTATGAAAAATAAAAAAGTAGTTGTATGTGGAGACTTCAACATTGATATTCTTGTTCCAACTTCACTCTCAGTAAGGTTTATTAGTTTATTTAAATCATTTAACTTAGATTATACATTCTCTGAACCTACTCGAGTAACTCCATCATCAGCTACTTGCTTAGACAACATTTTTTGTAATTGTACTGTTGTTAATAAGTTACTATTAAGCTGTATTAGTTCAGACCATAGCGGACAACTTGCCACCATTGAGTACCATCATGACCTTTCCAAAAAATACATAGTTTGCAGACCAATTACTCAAAAAAATTTAAACAATTTCAAAAGCAATATAGATAGAAAAATTTCTTCAATAAATATTAATTATAATGATACACCAAATCAAGCATACTGCAATGTATTTGATTTAATAAAGTACGAATTTAACAATAATTTTAAGGAAAAAAGAATTGAATGTAGCATTAAGAAAACTAAATTTAGTGATTGGGCAACAACAGGAATATATAAAAGTAGAATAAGACTTTTTGAACTCTATGCAAAAAAGTCTACTTCCACAGACTTAGAATTTATAAATTATGTAAGAAGGTATTCAAAAATTTTTAAACAAGTCTGTGCAACAGCTAAGTCGATCTTCATATCAAATAAAATCAAGAATTCTGGAAATAAAATTAAAACCACTTGGAACATTATTAATAAAGAAGCAGGTAAAGTTAAATCTAATGATCGTAGTTTTGCCTTAATAGTCAACAACAAAAATGTGTCTTCTGATGATGCAGTTGCAAGCACATTTCAGGATTTCTTCTCGGAAATACCACATGAAATTACAAAAAACTTGCAGGCCAGCCCTCAGCTAGCTTTGAATATTATGGAGTCATGTGTTGATAAATGCAATAATTCATTTACATTTAACCACATCACTTTTGATACAATAGTAAAAACCTTCAATTCTATTAATATTAAAAAGTCAACTGATCTTTGGGGTCTTTCTACAGTTGTCATTAAATCAATTATAGCCTCCATTGCACCACATTTATGTATTATTTTTAATAAATGTATAGATGATGGCAGCTTTCCTAATTTAATGAAGCATGGTAAAATAATACCTTTATTTAAAGCTGGTGAAAAAAGCGACCCCACTAATTATAGACCAATATCTATTTTACCAGCTCTTAGTAAAATCTTTGAAAAAATTATCTACAACCAGCTGCTGTCACATTTCTCTAAAAATAAATTATTTCATGCAAATCAGTTCGGTTTTTCGAGAGGAAAAAATACTACTGATGCGGGCATTGCTCTTCTCAAGCATATTTTTACTGCCTGGGAGTGCAAACAGGATGCTATTGGCATATTCTGTGACCTCTCAAAGGCCTTTGATTGCGTTGATCACAACATATTAATAAATAAACTTAGGCATTATGGTATCTCAGCACTATCACTTAGCCTTATAAAGTCTTACCTGTCTGAGCGTGTACAAAAAGTAGTGATTAATGGTATAGAGTCCTCAGGAGCACACATTTCTATGGGTGTGCCTCAGGGATCAATACTGGGACCATTGCTATTTTTAATATACATAAACGATCTTCCTCATTTTACTCGGGATTTGTGTGAAACTGTATTGTTTGCTGATGATACATCCTTAGTTTTTAAAGTAGATAGAAGAAAACATTGCTTTGACGATGTGAATAATACTGTTTCGCAGGTACTACACTGGTTTACTTGTAATAACTTGATGTTAAACGCGAAAAAAACCAAGTGTGTCAAATTCACGTTACCGAATGTAAAACAGGTGCCAACTAACATACTTCTAAATGGGGAAGTACTTGACTTAGTAAATTCTACAAAGTTTCTTGGCCTTACGATAGATTCTCGGTTGCAATGGAGTCCCCATATTGAAGCCTTGTCTGGGAGACTCAGTTCTGCTGCTTACGCTATTAAGAAAGTAAAGCTCTTAACTAACGTGGAAACAGCAAGACTAGTTTATTTTAGTTACTTTCATAGTGTGATGTCCTACGGTTTGTTGTTGTGGGGCACAGCTGCAGACATTGAATCTATTTTTATATTACAGAAAAGGGCAGTGCGTGCAATTTACAACCTCAGACCTAGGGACTCGCTGAGAGATCTGTTTAAAGAAGTTAATATACTCACTGTTACATCACAATATATCTTGGATAATATTATGTATGTTAAAAAGTACCATGATAGTTTTTTAAAGAAAAGTGATGTCCATAATATTAATACTAGGAATAAGGCTAAGCTGATTGTACCAAATTTTAGGCTTTGTAAAACTGGTGGCTCGTTCATGGGTAGATGCGTAAAAATTTATAATAAAATTCCGTTAGAATTAACGGAAATGCCATACTGTAAGCTAAAAACTCATGTTAAGGACATTCTTATGACGAAGGGTTATTATAAACTGGATGAATATTTTCAAGATAAAACAGCCTGGACATGAGTTTGAAATATAGCCTTAAGTAGTGATAAGTGTTCTCTGTAACTGTGAGTGGGGAAGAAAAAAGAAACTCCTTGGGAGTTTCTTGCCGCTTCTTCTACCAAGGCCACTCATCGTAGGGATTTGTGGAAGCGATGGCGTAGATGACATTCGAAAAGTGTTTGTAAAAACCAAGTTCGAAATAAATCATTTCATTTCATTTCATTTCATTTCATTTCATTTCATTTCATTTCATTTCATATCAAAGAGAAAATAATAATCTGATCTTCCATTTCTTTCTTATTCTTTCTTTCTCTAAAGCGAACTTACTTTTACAATTAAAAAAAAACCTTTACAGTCTAAAGTACACCAATAAAATATTCCTCAGGTCATTTGAGCATAATCCTTTGTACAATGTAAGCCCCTTCCTTAAAAACCTTAAAGACTTGCAAGGGATATAAAGCTGATTGATGTTGAGTAGCAAAAGGGGTGAGAATAATTTTTGTGCAAGAATCTACATTAATAGCAGGCCGTTTAAATTACGACCGCTTCATTGAATCCAGGAACTCTGAAGAGCCATAAAAATCTACATAAAAAGATTTTTTTAATTAAATTTGTGCGAGAAAGCGGTTGGAACGAAGGTAATTTTTTTACTTTGATTCTGATACGTACTTATTTGGTGGCATTATTAGGAGTAAATTAAAAACTATAAGTCAGATAACATTAAATTTAAATGGAAATTAAATTAAAAAAATCAATGCACGAATGAGGGAGAAAAGCTAGACAAAACATGCATGAAAAAAATGTTTAAATCGCATAATTCAAGTAAGGCATATCTGTCTATCTACTATGCGTACAATAAAAATTGAAGATTCTGTTCACATTTCACATTTTGTCCAAAATAAAGTTAGGTACTAAAACAATAACTTCCAAAATAAATTTATTATTAGCCGTATATTTCCAGGATGGTTATAAATAAGTATCATTGGTTCACAAAATCCGTGAATTTACTGGTACCCTTAGATTTTTCCCGGAAAAGTGTATCTGGAGATTCGCAAAAATTTAATTATCGACAGGCAGAGTGACAGAGACAATAGATAGGTACGCGACGGTAAGGAGATTATCTATAATTATGTAAATAACGTGGATATCACCATACAACAATAAATTTAATTTTATGTACCTAATGATTACATAAAAAAAAATTAAAATTTCAATCAACTACCTCCTTTACTTTAGCCACAGCAATTTTTTGAATATTCAAAATTTCAACACGCTATATCTATTAGTATTGTAATAAAGAAGATTGTTGCCGCTCTTGTCAAAGGTGAGTGACCGATTTTTAGATAGGCTGTTCTATTTTTTCTTGTATTTTTGTGCTATTAGTTTGTTTGAAAAAAAAACATTTTTGTAAATAAGATGTTAGGCGTTTTTTACTAAATGTAATAGGTATGTTTCTTGCATGAAGCAGGGCTCGTGGTTTCATTTATTGTTGAATGGTGGTATCCATCTTGTATAATTATTAATACGTAGAGCAAAAACTTTGGACCCCTTTTTACGAAAATTACGTGGACGGAGGAGTATGAAATTTGGCATGCCTACTTATAGTTTATATATGTAGGAGTACAGTTAGTAAGTACATTAAATGTATAAATAAAATATTACACACGCTAAAACTTTATCTGGTTACTCTATTCACACTACCATACACTCACGTACGCATTTGACAACACGTAACGATCAAGACATAAGTAAAGATCATAATTGAATGCTTTCGTTTTATTCGGTCTGTTGCCGCGTCGTTGTAATGTGCGCCTGTGTACTGCATAAATGGACGAACGGTGTCAGTTGCTATCCTTTAGGATTACACTAATTGCACCTGTAAAATAGGAATTTAAATTACTTTTCCCCAGAAAAATTATACCTGAAATCTCTTTAATAGTTAGGCACCTCAACTCCGCTGAAAGATATCCTATTTACAATTTATTATAAGTCGCTACGGATCGACAACTACCTAAGTGATATCTGCTTCCAGAACTATGATGTTACTTGGCTTTCTTTGCATACGAAGCTAACAGATTTTAGGTTTCGCTAGAAAATTTAACCCTGACTTCTTCTCATTAATGACTTCACTAACAACTACTCATCATTGAGGAGGCTTAGGGCATACCCCACCAGCCCACCACGCTGCTCCAGTGCGGTGAGGTGCTTCACATGACATCCATAGGTTACCTAGTTTGTTCATTGATATCACAACTTGGTTCTCAAGATATTTTTAAATTTTTATTCCCATAAAACCGATAGGTATAAAAATTTCCAATCCACAATCAACTATCCATACCGGAATCATCGATACCTTGAGTAACTAAATTAATAATAACAGTCATATCATATAAATAGCCTAATTATGGCGCTTTAAACTTCAACTGACATCAAGTCCAAGAGCCACAACCTAAATCAAAGTTCCAAAGTTTCGTCAATGCTACCAATTACACAAGTTCGGAATAAGAACAATTGGAGCACAACCCGCTCCCATTCAATGCTGGCAGGCTGGCGAGAAACCGCCCTTCGCAAACTTACCTTGATAACATAGTTTGTATACCTACCTAGGCTTTAAACCAATATAGCCAAATCACAACACTTTTTTGGTCAAAAAATATTTCAAAAATATTTCAAAGAATATATCATTTTTTTTTCACTCAAAAGCACTTTTGAGTGAAAAAAATAAGTTACAGGGTTAGGGTCACAGCTCATTAAAGTCACCCGGCACCAACCTCGCACCGCCTCGTCGCACGGCGTCCACCAGTTATCGACAGGTAGTCCACGGGTGGACGTCGCGTTATCACCAATAAACGTCCCGCGGTCAACCAATGGACCCCACGCGGTCAACGAGTGGACGCCGCTTGGTCTACGAATTTTCGAGTAGTCTGTAAGAATGTATAAATCGCGGGGAGCGCGCGGTCCACTCGGGACCCGCACGTTAGCAACGCCTAGTCACCGCAAGGCATTTATTCGAGCAGCGAGTTGTCACCGAGTGGTCCACCCGCCGTCCGTCGCTTATAACCGAGGCGATTTGGTGACGCTACGGAGTTGATATAGTGAGCGCATGCCCATACAAGTCCATATAAAGAATACTAGCCGCAGGAGGCGAGTCGGTGCGGAGTGGGTGCCGGGTGGTTCTAATAAGCTGTGACCTTTAATCATCATCACGTCTGTCACTCTATTTATCTTGAGTCGCCGAGGATATGGAATTGCTACTCCACACTAAAATAAATTATTACGTGCGCTCACAGTTCAATTTAGCTTATAAGCAAAATTGACTTAAGGCATTTTTAATTCCCGCCGGCAATCTACAATGAACCTCAACTACAGGAGCGGAATGCTGGCATTCGTGTGGGTTGCCATAAAACGAATTCCATATCGAATTGATATCGATTGATAGTTATTGTTAGAATAAAGATTGAAACAGCTAAGTAAGTATAATGATGTTCATTCTAGAATTTTCATAAGTGCGAAGTACTCCGATGCGAGTTGTTTCAGATGAGGGCGCGTACTTACATTGGATTATTGAAGCGAAGCGAGGGTGTTTATTAAGGATGTATAATTTCAGCAAGAAAATTTCCATGCGAAGATGTGTAATTGAGTCGCCGGTCGCCGAGGATATTGAATTGCCCCTCTTCCCTAAAACCAATTTATTACCCGTGCTTACAGTTCAATTTAGCTTGTAAGCAAAAATTACTTAAGGCTTTTCTAATGCCATTTAACCAAATTAAATATGAAGTGTAATTTTTATTTCTAATTTGGAAATCTTTTGTCTGCAACAGACAGTATTAAGACCAGTTTTCAATAGATACTACATTTACTATGACGTATAAAATATCGTGCTTACATAAGAAACTTTCTTCAACTTTTCATCGTCTATTTTATCCTCTTAGATGTTGATTTCGGTTGATTCCGGATTTTATAACTAACCATTTATATTTATTTAGCGGGGACTTTTGAACCATCAAGGGTAGCAACGCATCTGTGACCGAATTAGAACAAGACTCTTACTAACGATAGATATGGACTACTAGCTTTCGCCTGCGGCTTCGCCCGCGTGAAATTCGTTTTAACTTCACCCCTTTATTTCACCCACTTAGGGGATGAATTTTGAAAAATCCTCTCTTGTTGCTACCTTACAATCTCCAAGGAACATACATGCCAAAATTCAGCTTTTTCCGTTCAGTAGTTGCGGCTGTGCGTTGTCTGTCAGTCACTCAGTAACGCAAGAGTTTTATATAAATATAGATTACTAACAACAGCTAACTTCTCTAATAGTACCAGTCCAAGTCCTCACACTTAATAATAAACTAACCAACTAACATTCTTACACCATTTGTTAATTGGACTTACCATCCTAGTCCCTAAATTGAGACTTGTTCTGGATCGATCACAGTTATAGGCGACAACGGAAGGGCGGTACTGCCTGCTCTTTTGCTACCTTTATTCCAAGAAAAAGGAATCCAAATACAACATTCATACTGCTTACATATGTATATTATCAAAAACATTGAAACACGTGTTTCATTATTTTCTACCCAAAACGACAACAATTTTTTAAAGATCTTTCATCAAAACCAGCAGTGTTTCAAACAAAATTTTAACGCTTACTTGACATCGCCCACTCTTTGACTACCTCACTGCCAACTTAAGTCTTCATAGGTCAAGTAGTTTCGAGATTTCGTAATTGTCAGTAACTAGTGTTGCCAGATTCGTGCGTCAAACTTCAGAAGTTAAGAACATTGGGATTTTGGTTTTATACCTAACTAATATTGTTTCAGCATGACTGTATCATTGTTGTAACTTTATGAATATTATATGGGTGAAGAGTTGAGACAATCAGGTCTCCAATGAGGCCCAGAAAAAAGGAAAAGAAAATAGGGGGTCATGGTTCTCAACCTTATAGCCGGAACACTAATCTTGGCCGGTGACTGAATCAAAACACTGGTACCTAGCTCACCAGCAGGACTTCAGCTCTACCACCACGAAGGTGCTACCTTTTGGTTCTATTATGACCTCTTTGTCTGCTTGCATGGGATTAGGGTCACTAAAATTACAGGTAACGGTATTTTACAGGTAACAGGTAAGGGTCAGGTAAGTCACAGTAACAGGTAGGGAATAGTAAGTTATAGTAACAGGTTAAGGTTAAGTTACAGTAGCAGGTATTGCTATCGTTGACAATACAATTTTAAAATAATCCCTAATATCATTTACTGTTTTTAATTCTAGTAAATACACAGACTGAATCCGGACCTTGAAACCTTATAATGCAGATACTGTAATGTGATACTAATCCCCATCTGGATTTAGTGGCAGATAATGTAATACAATTAGGTTTTCTATTTGATACTAAACTTAAACAAATATTACAGCTCAATTGTTTGAAACCTAAACTTCTAAGATCGTCCGACTTAGATTGCGAATCATTATCGCTAATTAGTGTTAACAAATGGATATACTGAAATAATATTGATTCAATTGGATCTGTTACTTCGAAAATAGATAAACATGACACTCTGTTCACTTACCGTGCCTCCGCACTTCACGTCCTCTGCCATCGAAACTAGGTATGCCTACCATACCACGAAACCACCAATCAAAACATTAGAATAATCACCAATCAACTTCGACATGACGCGATAACCCGGCGTTGCTATTGGTAGACCAAACCAATTTTCAAAATTCGAATGTTCGTTCGAAATTTCAATGTTTACATGTTTTATTTACATTTAGAAAAGAACGCGTCTAGTCTCGCTCGGCGCGTCGGGGCGACTGGGTGCGCGCGCCGTTGCGTTACCATGACAACGAAGCTTTATTTTCTCCGTGTTTGTTAGTGCTAATAATGTATCAATCGAATTTGCGTATACGTGTATCGTGATAAAAGTATGTATTGATGTTTTAAAGTACATTAATAAACAAAACTAACAATCGAGTGTTTTATTATTGTCCTGAAAGAAGTAAGAAAAGCTGGAAACCACGTTTTAAGTGGTGTTACCGTAATACTCGTATTATCTCTTATCTAGCTTAAACTTAACTTATTAGGTAGCAAAGAGTTATTTAATGTAGGTAGGAAGTACTACCCTTTGGTAGGTAACCTTCTTGGTAAGTATTATGCAATAAGGGTTGCCAGATAAAAGCTTTCAATTTCCGGTACCTATTCAGTAAATATTCCATATTTATAGGCATTTAACAAGACCTCGATATTATTGTTTTAATTCTATTATAATATCACTTCAACATTTATAACATTGAAAAAAAAACAACACAACTTCTCCTTTATAAGGTAAACTTTGTTAGGATGTCAACAAATAGGTACTCATTCATAAGAAATCCGGGACATTAAATCTCATTATTTGATAAGGGACAAAACGCTTTTGGGACAATTCCGGATTTCCCAACCATCTGGTAACCCTATACTTAAGTACAGTTGAAGACTGAAGGACGCGAGGAGGGCATAACTGCGTACCCCCTTACGAAAGAAGGAAGCGCATTGAATAAATACTCATTCTAATGGTTTCCTGCAAATTCAAAGTTACAGTCAAAATAATTTTGTTAGTAGGTATTTTGTCAACACACTTGCATGCAATTTTGTCAGTCTACCACTGTTTCCAAACTGCTATATATCTCTTTTTTTGCGGAGAAGAAAGACGAAACAAATGAAAAAACTTGTCAGCACAACTTTAAAGTCAATTTACATTAATTACATAAAAAAGTGTAGTCTAAACGGAACTGGCGCCTTATTATGAACTTTTAATTCCAGACAGTTCACGTTCACGTTTCACGTTGTGAACCTGAACTGTCTGGAATTAAGAGTTTATGATAAGGCTCCTGGTCGCGGTATTATCACTTTCAAGCACCTTTATCATTTTAAGCAGTCATACTATAATATCATTTGGTTGCAAGTAGTGATTTTACTCCATTTTTGTTTTTTCGTACAATGTTGGAGTAAGAATGCTCAGCCGGACAGGTACACAGACAAGAAACACGGGATACGTAAAAATAAAAACATAATATTTTCGGGTAGAATTCGAAAATGAAAATCATAAATGAAAATCATAAATCATCATAAGAGTTGGTAATGATGTTATTAGCAAGACATTACTGAGAGTTAAATTATTTTATTACTAAAGCCCGTCCTCGCCTCGGGAAACTTAGGTTACCTACGCTTGCAAATATTTATTACTATCCTTAATATCTCAGGTTATCAGCGGCGCGGCGTGGCGTAGAGCCAAACATGCCCCAGTTTTTCAGTAAGATCTCTAGCGACACAAACTGTAAATTTTTGATTCAGTATATTAATCTACTTTTGTACAATAATTACGATTAGGTATCTACAACATTTTGTATCCTATTCGCGATAATAGATTAATTTCTTGGGATGATAAGCATCTTAGATAGCCCATGATAACACTTAGAAATAAGTCCAATAATAACTTATTCCTACATGTTAATTCTATCAGATATTTTTGAACAAAATTTTTGAACAGAAACTGGCTTCAACATCGATAACTCAAATACTACTTGCCCAGATGTTGTTCAAATTTATATGGGACCACGTGACAAGCATGCTTCCGATTAAAATAAGAATCAGGTAAATCGGAAAACTCAGTAAAGAAATATAATGTACAACCATAAAGGGGGATGCCCATTTTTGGCCCTAAAATGCAATGAAATGCACTCAAATGAAATTATGTTGAAAAAAAAAGATTAAAAAAAATATAATATTATGTGCGTATAATATTTCAATATAGGAAGTTTACGTAACATTGCGTTACAATAAAAACTAATGGAAATTATTTAATAAATATTTACATTTTTACGTCAATCTTGTTGATTGTTAGTTGTTGCCATCATATTAAAAACATTCTGTCCGATAAAATATTATCGTTGACAAATTCAGTAATAATAAAATGTTTACTTGTCTTGTAATTTTTTAAATATATAATAATCAACTGAAATAATATAACATGTAAAACCATACATATATTTAACCCTACAGATATAAATTGGACTTGTACTGATCAATTTTATTATTGATTTTTGAAGTATTGGTAACTTTGAAAGTTATTGACGTTTGTCAATTTGTCAGTCTGAGAATGTTACAGATTTCCCTATTCTGTCATACGAGTATACTATACTCGTAGTAACTTAATATTAATTTCTTGCGGGACATACCAAATAAAACAAGCTCGTGCATATTACGGTGAGCATGTAAGGCGTAACGGGTGCTATGAAATACAGGTATGTTCCCAATCAAGAATGAGTTTTGGCCCTAGTTCTTAAAAATTGCAAGCCGGCATGTAAGTCAAAAAGTGTATTTTGTATTTGAAACTCACAAGAATAATTATTTAATTTAGAACTTTTTGACGTGACAACGTCTTATAAATTGGTTTGCCGGAAGGCACTTCAAGAAACTGCGTTAGTAGCTCCGCTCACGTTACATATAGTAGCTACGGCGTACACACGTTGGCGTGTTTCAGAAAATGGTACAGCGCCATCTCTGGAGAAGTAGAGTAACTAGTTTGTTACCTCACTTAGTTGTGACTAATGGTTAATGGTCTAACGGTTAGCAGCGCTAGATGGCGGATGGTGTTACAATGTTTTAAATATAATTCTTTGTATATGTTTACCCCATGAAGATACGGGAACGCAGGGTCAACTTCACAAATAACCACAACTGCTTCCAAACCCAAAATAGCAGTTTATTATAAAACCAAAGAAGTCGACACATTGCCCTTTACAAATTTTTCTCTTATATAAACTCCACGTTACACTCGTTAGCGCGTTTCACAAATTGGTACAATGCCATCTTGTTTACAAGTGAGGAACTATTTAACAAAAATAAAACATTAAACTTAAATTGCTTCCGCCTTCACATGACGGTTAGACAGTATAAATAAATGTTTTAAATTGTTACTATTATTTCATCCTTCTTCCTACTATACGAATGAATATTCACATTAAAATTATTTTACCACTTAAAGTCGTTGTCACGTAAAACTTTCGCCCGTATACCGACGTTACAGGCAACCAATTTTTTTTTAAATAATCTTTCACAAAGCAATTCACACTATCGTATACTAACAATGTAGCATATTTTTTAAGCTATTGCATAGCTTTTATCGCGGGCCTTGGGCGCGGGGACCGAATGCAAAAATTTCGTAACGAAAATTTATTACACCCCCATCACCTACACACAGACATACTCGTAGTTACTATGTCTGTGCACCCACACATCGATAAATACCAGAACTTTTAACTGAGTTAACTAACTTTTACTTTATAACGGCTAAACCGATTTGGCTAATTTTAGTCTTGAAATATTCGTGGAAGTTCAGGGAAGGTTGCAGCGATGAGAAAATATATGAAAATTTTAATTTCCCATACAAATCTTACCTGTCAAACATTTGATTTTCGCCCCGTCGGTTCGGTGTTTTAAGAATAATTACATGTAGATCTGGATTAAATAAGGCGTTGGAATCGACAACATGTATTCATAATAGTCGAATTATCGCGTATTTAGATTTAAAACATACAAAATAACATGACATAAAATAATGACACTATATTAATGACTTGAGGGTGATAGAGACAGTGCCATACAGGCAAGGCAAACTGTAAGGCACTGTCTCTGTCACCCACACGTCATTCACGCGCCAAAAGATCGTTGTAGGACTTAAATGTCAAATGACAATTTTCTTTTTAAAAATAATTATTTTGTCAACTGAAATAGTTCTTATGCTTTTGTTCAGAATATTTAAATCTTCTTTGCACAAATTAATGCATTATCCGTTTCTAATAAAGATTAAAATGTCTTGCACCTATAATGTGTCGTTATGATGTACGTATTCTTAACAATTAGGCTTACGTCATTATTATGCGTCTCTTTCAGTGATATTGCCTATGAACTTTGATGTAACTTTTGATAACTAGGCAACTAAATGAAAACTGGTACACCACTTTCTTGGCCCACTCTTTATACGTCCATGGCCCACTGTAAAACAGTGAATATCTGTACTCGTATAATTTGTGTACAAAGTGTTTTAAATATGAATAAACAAAGTGCATTTATTAATGAAGAAAGTCACGAAAAAATTGTGAAAGAAAATGAGTTATTACTCTATATACATTCATTTTATTATTATTATCACAAATGCAGTATTATTTTTTGTTTTGTTAATTTATATATAATGATATCCAATAGCTTTACCGCGGCAGTCTCCGAGTGCCACACGTCTTTTTTTTTTGTTGTGCATTTAGGGCCAAACTCTCTATGAGGGATGGGCATTCCCCTTTAATAGGTATACAACGTTAAGGACCACTCAAAAATTACTGACGACGTCAGACACTCAACTTGGTCTTCTGGCATCACGAATCGATGATGAAATTATGAAGTTATTTGACTTAACTATATAGGTAGGTACATATAAAACAAAACCGATGTATTTTTTTGTTTTGTATTTATTTAACAATTATAATCAAAAACAACAGAGGCTTTCGAATAGCTGAAATACACAAAACAATAAAGATTTTTACATTTCTATTTTAAGGAGTTCTTTATGACGAACGCGAAAGAAATTTAACTGTATTGAAGAGTAACGTCACGGGAAGGGAAAATTTCATTAATTCACAGAACATTTCAATTTGAGTACAGTCGGGAAGGTTGAATGTTGGCTGAATGAGATTATCTTCACTGAATATTTTTGCTCCTTTATAATGTCAAGGATTTTGATTTTCTTGTCAATTACACTGTGATGACATACTGCATGTGTTTATTATTCTCCCTGTCTGAAAATCTTTTGGATTGGTTAAACATAGGAATCAGTAACCTAATCTTATAAGTTAGAAGTGCCTCGTGACATAAATTCTCATTTGATCTCGGAAAAGGTGAAAATATGAGTTACAGAAATAAATTAAAAAATGCGAAAAATATACTATTAAAAACATTTAAACAAACCTAGACAAGGCCAAAACGATATAAATAATACAATATTAATTTTACTAAATTGGAATGACTAGACGTTAGAAATTTAAAAGTTCAACCGTAAGGAATACTATGAAAAAGCTCCTTTTTCAATTCTTTCTTATACATTAATTGGAATCGAGTTGGAATGGAATCGATGTAGGATACCCAAAGCTATAAATTTCTCTCGTCGGCGCCTGGCGATCTTCAATAGCATTGTGAACATAATGGCGAACTATTGGAATATCCTACTATCCTACTTCCTACTATCCTACTATCCTACTAATATTATAGATGCGAAAGTTTGTAAGGATGTATGTGAGTGTGTGTGTGGGTTTTTTACTCTTTCACGCAAAAACTACTGAACGGATTTTCATGAAACTTTGCAGTAATATAGCCTAGACATCGGAATAACATAATTTGTTAAAATTTATAGAGATTTTTGAAGGGACTGGTTTCCCGAAGCGAAGCGAGGGCGGATTTACTAGTGGTATATAAAGGTGTATGCTGGTAGTACTTAGGAGTCCTTTTTTATTTACTATTAACATTAATAGACTTTTCAAATACAAATACAAAAATATTTATTTTATCTCAATACACAGAATTACAAATAGTTGTAGGCATACTGTCTTACTAATAAACGCTGTATAAAGTTACTCGGTGTTTAAATTTTTTTGTCTCTTTCTTACCTTTGACTTCAGAGAATATGACAGGGACAAATAATTTTAAACATGGAATAACTTTATACAGCGTTTATTAGGAAGGCATATAATACAAACAAGAAGTAACAATAATAGAAAAGATAGATATTTCATCTGCGGGAGATCTGGAGCTTTATTAGTTATAGCCTAGGCCTGTATTATTGTATTCAGGTGGTAGAGCCTAGAGTTCGCCCGGGGTAGTACCACCGCCCGCCAAGGTACTCAGTACCATTTCTACCGTCATAATAATTGTTTTTAAGAGCAATTGTGTTCCGGATAGGAAGGTGTGGAGCCGGTTTCACTTTTTTAGAGGCGACCATCTCAGACCTCAGGGGTAGCAACGCATCTGTGACCGAATTGGAACAAGACTCATACTAATCATTACTAACTGGACAATTACTAATATTAACTAACAGGACTAACTATCACTAACAGTCCCTGTCCTCACACTTATTAACAAACTAACCAACTAATATTCTAACACCATCTACTAACTAGACTAGACTAACCACCCTAGTCCCTAAATTGGGTCTTGTTCTAAGTCGGTCACAATTGCCATGGGCGGCAGCGGAAGGGTGGTGCTGCATGCTCGTTTGCTACCTTAATTCCATAACAAAAAAGACTATTTCTCCACGTCAAATTCTACAAAGTACAAAGAAACAAGTACCTAAGTACATAGATACTTATCAATCTTCACAATATATTAAGTAGTATCTATAGGTGTATCATTTTTTATTTTATTTCGACAAAACTCTTGAAATATTTTCAATAGATACTCATTTCAGCTCACCCCGCCATTACATTTAACGAATATAAATAAAAAACGGCCTAAAAATCGTTCCAAAATCCCCGACAAATAAGCGATCCATTAAAATAATATTGAGTTAAAAGGATCGGCCCCTGTGAAGTCTTATAATGACGCGAAATAAAAATATGCTATCTAGTAATAATAATTTTAACAGTATTCACTATAGCTGTGAAAATTTGTTTTTTTAGATGAAATTTAGCACAGTAAGATATTTTTGCCCCTGAATTTAATGAATTAAACTCCTTGAGTGTCGTAGAACACTCGAAACGACTTAATATTGCTGTCAGGTAATTTAATGGTGGCACTTGAACATCTGAGATCCCTCACCTGACAGCTGACTTACCCTGACCTGACAGCTGGCGCTTTATTGGCCTCAATTAATATAAAACTAATTGATCAATAAGCACGCACCCGTGGTTGGGCTCGGCCAATACGAATGGGAATCTTACATTCCTATTTCCGTCACGCAAAAATCTTACATTTTTCATTTTCTAGCCCCCACCCTTACTGTGTGAGAAACAACTTCTTTCCAAAAATGGACAACACACAAGACGAGGACACAATACATATCCAGACCAAGAACGGAAATTTAAACTCGTCATTTAAATTTCCGCCTCGCTGGGAATCGAACCCAGGACACTCGGAACAGCCATCCGACGTGTGAACCATTACGCCATCCGGGTCATCAAGGCAGGTAAAGTAGGTTAGTAATGAGGTTCTGTTAGGAAATTATTTATGAATATATTGATAGATTCTTCAAATCTAATTATGAACATCTTGCTAATTAACAATATTATTAGATACCAGCAACAGAAAGGATAGAAAAGAAAAGCGCTTGGTAGAAATGGCAGGCAATTATTTCTAGCGCAGGTATCAAAGCGTACATTTTTCAAAGTAAAGCGAGAGTTTTTTACTATGACCATAAATACAGTGTTTTCGCAGAGCAAAATTCATAAACTTACTTAATGTTTTCCTGAAACAATTCTAGCTAAATAAAAATTCTGAACTGTCGCTTAGTTAGATTATTATTATCCAACGGAAGAACATTCAAATTTGAATCCTATGTGAACGGAACAAGATACATTATTGCCGCCCTCGTCGTCCCTTGTTCGTCGCGTTCTCTTGACCTTTTCACCTATTTTGCTGAAAGTTGTAACTATTTCCGGAGAGACATTGTTTGAGCTGACATTTGGATATATTTATTGTCTGTGGTGAGCAAGCGTGTTTGATCAGTCCTAGGAATACGTAAATATTTTTTTTACTAGTTGTTGCCTGCGACTTCGTTCGTGCATAGGAGTTTTAACTCCGAAGGAACTCCGGAATAAAATGTAGCCTATATGTTAACAACAACAATAACACAACATCCCCTATCTCTTAGTGAAACTCCCATAAAAATCCGTTAAGCCGTTTTTGAGATTTATTAGCGTGTAGGTAGGTACAAACCTACAGACATACAAACAAACAGACAAAATTAAAAAATATTGTTTGGGGTTCTCTTGC
This sequence comes from Hesperia comma, assembly GCA_905404135.1. NCBI lineage: Eukaryota > Metazoa > Arthropoda > Insecta > Lepidoptera > Hesperiidae > Hesperia > Hesperia comma. The sequence goes on along the minus strand of FR990015.1, from coordinate 13,609,643 downwards.
GTAAACCAAGGCCCTCCATTATAAACGTTTGCATATATTTCCCATGTAGGTACAGACAGGCGATCAATTACAGTTTTATTATATGTATAGATACCTATAGATAGAATATACCAGTAGGTACTGGGTAAATGAGAAGCATGGGTTATATGCGGGCCAATGAAAATTATTGATGAATTGCAAACGTAGGAAAATTAAATTTTCTACATTCGCAATGAAAGGAAATGCCACTTCCTTTCATTGCGAATGTAGAAACTTATAGAATGTAGAATGTAGAAACATAAACTTGATTAAAACTTCAGTAAAATCCCTGTTAGATAGAGGATAGAGCAGTTGGGATTATTTAGTTACCAACTAGATAATATGTGGAACTTATTTTACTCTTCACATGCTGTGTTCCCTCGGTTATTCACAGATAGTTATCGTCTAAATCTAAAATATTAGAGTTTAGAAGTCTTTATGCCTGACTAGTTTTCTCGTTGACTAATTTAGGCGACAAAATAACATTTAAATTACCTCAAGGGAATTTATCGAAAAAACAATTTTTTTAATTGATTCAGAGTTTTAAGTGTGAAAAGCAAGCGGACAGACAGAGTGACTTCCGTATTTGTAATTTTATAGGATTGCACAAAGTAAGGTATTGTTACAGTCAAACGAACACAAGAGCTGATTTAGAAGACTCTTACATAGTGATTTTTCTCGAGTGTCATAGACGTAAGTTTTTTTTTATTCAATTATGTCGCCATATTGTGAAGAAAAATTTAACTCTATCAAGTATGTTACATCGGATATTATAAAATTAAAGATATTCAAATACCTTTATAGTGGAGTGCCGTAAGCTTTTAACCTCGGAATCCAGGGACTATGAATGAATTTTCATAAAAATTGTTGTACTGTATTTCAAAATGCACAATAGAAAAGTTAAAAAAAAATAGTTCACCGATCTTTTTTTGTTTTGTTATCTTTGTTCGTAAGTTTGTGACCCCATAACTTCGTGTTGGGTAAACCGATTTTGATGATTCTTTATTTTCTTGACAGTTGGTGCTCTTGGTATGGTCCCATATAAATTTGAGCGACATCTGACGAGTAGTTTTGAATTAACTTGAATAATGTGTAAGGATGTTTAGCTGTGTGTGTTTATGGTTTTTTCCTAATAACTTTTTACTGAGTGTTTAGATTTTTATGATTATTTTTTTATTTGAAAGCTGGTACTTGTATTGTAGTCTCATATAAACTAGAACGGCATCTGACCAGTAGTTTCCGAATTATCCTCAATAATTTTTATGTATGTATGTTACCTCATATTTTACTATTTAGAGGTCCGAATTTGATCATTCTTTTTTATCGAAAGCTGTTGGTTTAGATGAGGTCCCGTAAAAATTTCAGTTTCATCAGACGAGTAGTTTTTGAGTTACTCTTAATAATGTGTATTTAATTTATGGTCGTTACCTCATAACTTGTCACTGGATGCTTCGATTTTGATAATTCTTTTTTTATTCGAAAGCTAGTACTTGACGTGTGGTCAAATATAATTTTCAGCGACATCTGACGAGTAGTTTTTGAGTTGTCCATACTTCTCGATTTTGGATTCGGTTATTTTTTGTAAAAAGTTATTTTATTATTTGAAAGCTAGTACTTGTCGGTGGTCCCATGTAAACTTGAACAACATCTGACTAGTAGTTTTTGAATTATCCTTAATAATGTGTATTTATGTTTGTTACCTCATTACTCTCTACTGGGTATTCCGATTTTGATGATTCTTTTTTTATTTGAAAGCTGTGGGTTTAGATGAGGTCCCGTAAAATTTCAGTTCAATCAGACGAGTAGTTTTTGAGTTACTCTTAATAATGTGTATTTAATTTATGGTCGTTACCTCATAACTTGTCACTGGGTGCTTCGATTTTGATAATTCTTTTTTTATTCAAATGAATTTTAATGAATAAAAAACAAATTTTGTAATTCCCTCCAAACTGCAAATTTGCACAGATAAAATATATCAAGAAGAATATTGACTTATCGGCCATTTTAAGATGTATGATGGGCCTGAGTCGATAAATGACATTTATAGATTTACAAGGAATGAGTGAAATATTGTTATTATGATATTAAATATAAGACTGGAACAAATTGACCGCAAATATAATTGGAAGAATGATCAAAATCGGACCTCTAAATAGTAAAATATGAGGTAACATACATACAAAAAAATTATTGAGGATAATTCGGAAACTACTGGACAGATGCCGTTCCAGTTTATACGAGACTACAATGCGAGTACCAGCTTTCAAATAAAAAAAGAATCATAAAAATCTAAACACTCAGTAAAATCTGATCTTCTGTGTCAATTGTGTGTGTGTATGTTTGTTATTTGATTATACTTCGTTTTTATATACATCATGTACCCCTATACCTGTTTACTTTTAATGGTGTCCTGATCCTCTTTTGGGTTGCCTGGAAGAAATCGCTTTAAAGCGATAAGGCCGCCCATTGTTTGTGTTTCTTTCGTGTACTTTTGTATGTGTATTTTGTTTTTGGTGTACAAACAATAAAGCGTTAAATAAATAAATAAATAAAAAGTTATTAGGAAAAAAACCATAAACACACACATCCTTACACATTATTCAAGTTAATTCAAAACTACTCGTCAGATGTCGCTCAAATTTATATGGGACCATACCAAGAGCACCAACTGTCAAGAAAATAAAGAATCATCAAAATCCGTTTACCCAACACGAAGTTATGGGGTCACAAACTTACGAACAAAGGTAACAAAAAAAAGATCGGTGAACTATTTTTTTTAACTTTTATATTTGTGCATTTTGAAATACAGTCCAACAATTTTTGGAACGAAGTTCCTTACGGCAGGCTTGGAGGAGATAGGGATTTTGCTGTGCGACCGAACTGAAAAATATGTGATAGTAAAACCGTAAGAAAATACGCGTTACCTAGTACCTACCTTACCTAGTACTAGTAGTAGTGCGTACCTAGTATAAAAGCGTGATTTCCTTGAGACAGTTTTAAGGGGCATTTGTTACTGTTCCCTAACATTATTATTTTACGTAATTTATTATTTCCTAAAATACTGAATTTTCTAAATACTTTCCTGTACTTAAATAAAAACTAATCAGCAAACTTTAAGAGAAAAATCAAGAAAACCTACATAAAATTGAGCACGATTTTTTTTGCAAATTGTGTCGATTCTACATTAGCCGAAGGAACTTCGTTCCTACCTGGTGTCCCACGACACCACATTTTAATTTTTTATGAAAATTCATTCATAGTTCCTGGATTCCGCGGTTTTGCCATTTTTATGTCTTATGGCACTCCACTATTAGTATTTTGTTTCACGTTTATATTACATAAATATTTTTAGGTTGTCATATTAGTCTGTAGTTGTTTCATGATTACAATAAAAGAAATAAAAGAAAGCCTTCCATATAATTCACCGGTCCTGGATATCAACTTCAGAACTGCTGCCTTTATCCGGGCATGAATTAAATTCTATCAAAAACCTTTCTTTGAGAGCTAGCGCAATTTATAAGAGAGGCGTGTTTTCTCAATCATTAATTAACCTTTAGAACAATTGTTAATTTGTACAATGCGTCGATCCATTAATGAAACAGTAGCGATAGAATACAAAATAGACTAATTTACTAAGTTTGACCTTTAATTAATCTAAAAACTAAAAATGTAAATACATAAAACCAAGTTTAATAAAAGTAACAAAAATACAAATATTCACATGCTTACATTTCACGTTATTAGTCCTCTTCATCATCATCATCAGTGCCATCGTCATGATCATGATCATGAAATTTGTGTCTTGAAACTGCTTTATGAAATTTCCTAGCTAAATCTGAACTCTTTCTATGTAACTTGTCAAAGAACAAAATTGGACCATTTACAATTTTATGTAATGAATCGTGAAAACCATCTTTATGTTTATCTACAACACTTTTAAATTCTCTAACTATGCTCTTCCTAAAATTGTGGAAATGATCTTTAAAACTTATCCTAGGTTTAGTTACTTGTTTTTCTTCGGAATCATCAAAAAAATCTTCATCGCTTCCAAATTCTTTATCGAACCCTTCCTCAAAGCTATTTTTAGGGTTCAAATCACTAAAATAATCATTATCATCTTTACTGGTATCATATTTAAAATGTATACCTTTTTCATTTTCACCTCGACTATTTTTACCAATATTAAGTATATTCGGTGTTAAAATAGAATTGATTATCTCGTCCCCTTCATCTTTCACATTTACGCCCACATTATCTGTTTTATTTTTCGGTATCCCAGCAAAATTTAATGGTCTAGTTAAAGTAAAGTTAGTTATAATTGGAACACGTCTTGTGCTAGTGTCGGGTATATCTATAACTAATTCTGTTACTTCATATTTAGCAATTGGTTTCTGCGTTGTTAGTACTACGCTATCGTGTTTCTTTATTTGTGCGTCTTCTGAGCTATTTTCGGTTTCTAAGGCGATATCTTGTGTTTCTTGTATTTCTTTTGAACTACTAATTGGTAGCTGCTCGTCGTAATAGTCATCTTCGTAATCATCATTTGTCTGTGCTACATCTTCTTGTAGTGATTTTGCCAGTGTGCTCAAAAGTAACTGAAAAAAGAAAGAAAAAGTTATGATATGATATGATATAATTATGTATGACGTTGATGATATTATACGCTAATCTACATATATAATGTAACTTTTTTATTTTAGTACTCCTAACAAAGTAAGAATGTAATGAAATCCCATCAGTACGAAAGACAAAGAAAACAACGTTTATATACGAAATATGTTACGGAAATTCCTTGGTAAATTTCTTTTTAGAAGTCAAGAATGCTCGACTACAAAGAGCTACGTTAGTTTATAACGTTCTTCATATGAGAAAGGAAATGCGAGGACACCTTTGTAGAGATTTACTGTTTATATTAAGATTTGTTACGTGTTGTTTATAAATAGGTACCTAATTTTTCTTAGTTTAACAGTGGTATTGATTTTAACAAACTTCAAAAAAGGAGGAGGTTCTATATGCGAAGTTTACATATATTTTTCATGTATAGTTATAATATGCAGATCTGATCCTCAAAAATTGACACCTTAATAAATGATTTAACTTTTCCGGTCTGATCCCTAAAAACTAATACCTACGTGGGTCAGAATACTTTAAATTATTTTCTATTTCAGTGCAAAGCGTTATCTCCGTCATTTGTGAATCGAGGTAAAGAGTGTACTTTAGAGGTGGTCGATTTGCAAAAAATCAACAACACTCAAATAAAATAATTTTCTTGTGTAATAGGTCTATGAATGGTTTAGATTTTTTAAATGCATAATTGGCACTTAGGTATAGGTTCTGTTGTCATGATAATTTTTTAGAAAATGATTGGAAACAACAAAATTCTGTCATATAAATAATTGCTTTTTACAAAAAAAAATAACCGACTTCAATCTTGATAAGTAGAGATAACTCAAAAACTACTCGCCAGATGGCGCTCAATTCAACATGTAAGTGTAAAGTTCCCGTCACTACAAATTAATCAAGCCCAAACACTAGATAACTGCAGTAAATCGTTGAGGAGTTCCCTCGACTGTCTTTCGGCTACATCAGATCGACTCCAGATCTTCATGAAATGGTAGCGCTTTAATGTACTTATGATAACATGAACAAACACACTAGTCGTCCATACAATTTTCGAAAGTTCCCTTCGATTTCTCTGAGATGCCATCATCAGATCCTGGTTTCCTTATCAGGGGACCCCACTGCGCATATCTACTTTACAACAAAAAAATAATTATCAAAATCGTCCCATAAACGACGAAATAATCGCTGAACGTACATAAAAAAAAGCATATATACGGTCGAATTGAGAACCTCCTTCTTTTTTGAAGTCGGTTAAAAATTGCATTTAATGAACCCTTCTAAAAGTTTATAAACAGGTTTAAAGTAACTTAATGGGACTCTTATGGAATATTGATATACACAATAATTAAATCGGTTAACTTAAAAAAATGTTGCAGAACAATGTTTGACAGTTCAGTGAGTTTATTTAGATTTTCATGATTTATTTATTGTTAATTCGAATGGTTCAAACCACAGAAACTAATTAGCATGTCGTATTAAATAGAAGGTTCTGTTTTCGACGCGTATATTTTTTCAAGAAGCATCGAATTGTACAAATAAAGTAAATAATATAATTCAATGCTGTTATTAAAATATACTAAGTAAAAATATACGCTCACACACTATTCCAACATGCATCACATAGAACATTCTATTTAGAATATAACTTTTAAAACACTTCCGTATTTTATAGGGATCAGTTTCATCGGTATATTTGGGAAATGGTAGGTACATCACTATTAACTGTGTCATATTTTTTTTATCTTGTCTAAATAAAAAAATTTAAACGTATTAATCTGCTCAAACCAAGTTTTCCTTTACTTCAAGTTGTAAAAATTATAAAAATTTGTAGACTTTAAAATAAACACAACACTCAATAATATTACAACAAAAGCCTGATTTATCACGTGTAAAATTATGATTATTTTTCATTAACCATTTCATTAACATAAATTATCAGCATACCACTGTTTAATTTAAAAAAAACATAAACACTCACAACCACAAAAATAATCCTATGGGCCATTTTAACTTCACGAGCGATCCCAGCAAGATTCATTATTGCACTGAATACTACCATCACTGAACCACAAAAACTACTGCTGTGACAAACAATTAAAAGGCATCAGTGGCAGGAACTGATACCAGCCTTAAAAAGCCTCCACTTTTTACGCAAATGAGTCAACTGTTGAACTCATGTCAGTCAGCGCTATTTACAATAAAATGTAAGCAATTTAATTGTTAATCATTGTTCAGTTATGTAGTTCCGTTTCAATTGTATCATAATTTAATATTATCAATAGTAGATACAAATAAAATAAATAACGCAACATAACATGAATAACATACTCATAGCCCCACAATAGGCTTCCCTGTGTCGTGGGTGCCATGGACAAAAGGACACACTCTCAGACCGAGAACGGAAATTTTAACTCATCATTAAAATTTCCGCCTCGCTGGGAATCGAACCTAGGACATTGGAACAGCGATCCTGCGTGTTAATCGTCGCGCTATTCGTGTCGATAAATCAAAATTACTTTTACATAATTTTTGGACTGTAATAAATAATGAGGCGGCTTTTAAATCACTGAATCCTATCCAGTAATGGGGTGTCTGGAAAAGAAAAAACTATCTATCTCCCTTGCTATTTTTTAAATCCATTCCTAAAAGTTTTAAGCCGGGGTGAAATTTTGTTTAAAGATTTTGTCAATTTTAAAGCACAGTGTTAAATTATTTATCCTTCTGAATAGAAATGAGGAAAAAAACTATAATAGTGTCTTTCAAAAACCAATTTGAGAGAGTGAATTCAAAATACCTAGATATACATATAAGCTCTCCACTAACATTTACCATAATCCTGTTGTTATTATAAGTATACATACCTACAGTAATATTCCTCCCACGGTTTCGCCTGCGTGGAATTCTCTTTTTTTATCACCCTTTTTACGCCTTTTAAGGAGAGAAGTGCCAAAAATCGTCTCTTAGTGATTCCCTACACTGCTCTAGGAGCATGCATGGCTTTCAGTACAGTACATGGTTGCAGTAGTTTTGGCTTTACCTTGTTTTTCAGTCAGTCATTCGGTAACGGAAGAGTTTATTACAGAAGAGTTTATTAATAATGATTATCGTTTAGTTACTAGAAGATAATAAAATGACAAACTCATCAATTGTCGTAACTTTACTAATAATTTTTCAGTTACCAATAAAGTGATAAATAAACACAATTGATTATTGTTTTGACACAGTTAACGCGTCCGTCATAATTATTGTGGTCATGGTGAGGTCAGAATGTAAAAAGAAGTTCGATCAATTGGTTCCACCGGCATCATGAGAAAAGAAATGTTGGCAGCAATTGCCCGCGGATCGTAGATTTGGTAAAAAGACGCAATTTCCTTACGCCAATAACAAAACTTAAATAAAAACAATTTTTAGGTTTTATTATACCTTGAAAATTGGTTAATTCCAGAAAATACTTATTGTAAAAATTATTATATACCTACTTGCCACGTCTGATTTATAGCGAAAACTAAATTCTCTTATATTAATCTCCTGGAATTCCAGAAAATACACATTAAGCTAAATTAAGCTAATGGTATTCTTAACACAACCTATTTGTCAAATTATAATAAATGTAAATCGAATACATAAATTCTTTTTTCATCACACCTATTCGAAAAAGACGACTTGGTTCGGACTTACGGGGTTCCAAAGTTGCTGTTTTCTATTCAGCGGGCGGGAATGAATTTTCATACAACTTTTCCTGCCGGCTAGATCTTTTCCGTCCTATTTTGAATTTAGAACATTTTAGTATTTTGCGCTAAAGAAATCGAACGCAAATATTGTTTGAATAAAGAATGTGGTACGACGCGAGGGCCCCGCCAGCTGAATAATAAAAAAAGAAATCAAATTAAGATTTCGTTTTCAAATTAAAATTAAGTTTTCGTGCATTTTTACGTATTATTTTCTATTATTTTCTATTATTTTCTATTATATATATATTATTTTCTCATAGTGGGTGATGAAAAGTAGAGTGTACCTATCAGTATATTTTTGGCTCGGGCGACGTACTTTGAATCCCTCGCTACGTTCGGGATTCTACAAAAGAATCCCTCGCTACGCTCGGGATTCTACTCTAGAATCCCTCACTTCGCTCTGGATTCAAAAAACGCCCTCGCCGAAAAAATATTACTTTGCACCCTTGTCATACAATCTACTATTTTACAGTATCCAAGTTACGATTTTATTATTACATAATTATGACTATTTATTTTGCTCTCAGAAATAAATAAATGAAACATCGTTTTTGTACTTATTCTTCTTGTTCAAGATTTTTATCATTCATTCATTCATAACTTCATAATTATGATATTTTTATTGGTAAATTGTGTGATCAATTTTTTACCGTATTTGAATTTATCTTGGAAATTAATATATGTATTCAGATACTCTTCATTGAGTCTTATAATTGGCTTATTCTATACATATAAATAAAAATATTATGTCCTACATTGTTATAAAGATCCTTAGTTAATATAAAACCCCATTATATTCTATGCCATCATGACTATTAGAAAGGCAGTAGGGTAGCGGAACAGTGACTCACCCATAATATCATGACTAGATCATAAAACAGCCACACGGATATAGGTCACGATATAGGTTATTGAAGTTTGAATCTATTTGACATCGATCACTCTATTTATTTTAGGAGAATTAATATCAAGTCAAAGGTGTTCTAGAACTAAAGTAGCCTATATGTTGCTCCACAGCCTCCTGAATCTCCCATAAAAATTCGTTCAATCCTTTCTGAGATTAGCGTGCACACAATGTGTGGGGTTCTAGCCATGGTCTACCACCCTGGCCAAGTGCGGATTGGCAAGCCTCAAACACTTTTGGATACATTAAAAAAATACATAAATATTTATTTATTTAAAACTTTATTGACCACAATAAACACATATTACGGTACAAAATGGCGAGCTTAATGCTAGGTGCATTCTCTCCCAGCTAACCATTAGGCCAAACAGAGAAACACGACGAGCGGTATAAATAAAATAATTGGAACGGAAAATGAAACATATACAAAAGTAAAAGTATAAAAGATTATAATGTGTATATAAATTAATCTTATTATAAATATAAATCCATATACAAATACATACGTATAAATATATATACAAATACATATATACTTATGAATATATACATATATAAATATATAAATATACATAACATATTATATCTAATACATAAATAATAAATATGAATAATGTCAGACATGTGGATAAAATTTCAGCAACTTTCTAATAGGTGTGCCATTAATTTCTTTTTAAAGATAAACCTGTTAGCTGGTCTTCTCAGTTGTTCAGGAAGAGCATTCCACCGCCGAGCAGCTTGGACCGCAAAGGAGTTGGAGATGAAACCAGATCGATGAAGCGGGATAGAGAGGAGATTAGAATCAGTAGACCGAAGCTGACGATCATGAGAGGAAGATAAGAATTGAAATCTGGATTTCAAATAATCAGGAGTGCGGGAGTCAAAGAGAATAGTAGAAAGGGAAGAAAGTAGTCTGATGTGCCGTCGCTCCCGGATATGAAGCCATCTAAGCTTACGACGATATGAGGAAACATGATCAAACTTGCGAAGGCAGAAGACAAAGCGTACGGCACTGTTTATGAGACGATCCAGCTTGGCTAGAAGAGTCTCACTGACATCAACACAGCACACATCACCATAATCGATGATCGGGAAAATGAGCCCTTGTACGAGACATATTTTAGTCTTGATAGGCAAGAAATTTTTCAAACGATTAAGAAACGTTAGCGTGGCAGTGACAGAACGGCAGACTTCGCTCACTTGCGTGCTCCAGCTTAGCGAGCAATCAATATGAATTCCAAGATCCTTCACACTTGAGCTAAAAGGAATTACAGAGTTATCAAACATGACAGGTGCAACCGAGGTGAAATCAATCTTGGCTAGCTGCCGTGAACTACCAACAACGATACATTGGCATTTGGAAGGGTTAACCTTAATGCCAAATTTTTGCGACCACGTGCAGACGCTGGACAGATCGAGATTAATTCTATCGACTGCAGTTTGGATATCGCTAGCATCAGCAGAGGTATATATCTGCAGGTCATCTGCATAGAGATGGTAAGAGCAACCAAGGTAGGAGGTAAGAGAGTTGATAAAGATAGAAAACAGCAATGGAGAGAGGATGCCACCTTGAGGCACCCCGGAGGTGAGACTACGCCAATCAGACATAATCCCATCGCTCCTGACTGCCTGTTGGCGGCCCGGAAGGTATGAGGAGAACCAATCCTGGACTGTAGCTGAGACGCGCAGATGACCTAGGATAGCAAGGAGAATATCATGATCTACCATGTTGAAGGCGTTAGAAAAGTCAATCAGGACCAGCACGGTGACCATTTTATTCTCCATGCCATCCCGAATGTCCTCCGTGACCTTCAAAAGGGCGGTGGTAGTGCTATGCCCAGGTCTGAAACCCGACTGTAATGGGCTAAGCAAATTGTGGGTATAAACATGAGAAGAAAACTGTCGATGAACAACAGCTTCTAACACTTTGGACAAATATGGTAAGATAGAAATAGGCCTATACTCCTTAATTTCAAAGGGGTTAGCAGTTTTCGGAAGTGGGACCACGAGCGCTTTAAGCCAAAGTTTAGGAAATACCCCTGTTAATAATGAATAATTAATTATGTGAACTATAGCGGGAAGTAGGAATTGAAGTATAGGCATTACCATTATTCTCCCCACACCGTCGTACCCCACCGCGTTGGACTTAATTGAAGAAATCACTTTACGCGTCTCATCTAAAGTCACAGGAGAAAAACTAAAATCAGTTCCAGACGGAGGAGCCATGGAAGTTATTTCAGAAATCGTGGAGCATTTAACCATAGTGTTGAAAGAAGGTACGGAAGTAAAATGGACATTAAAGTCATCAGGCGAGAAGGAAGGCTTGTTAGAATCGGCGGCAGTTTTATTAACCCCGAGAGAACGGAGGAACTTCCATATGTCGGCGGAAGAACAATTGGATATGTTATCCGCAATGTACGCACGCTTGGCCGCTCTCACCATCCTGTTGCACCGGTTGCGTGCAACCTTGTATGATGACCAGTTCTCTTCGCACCTGTCACGCTTGAATTTGCGAAATGCTCTGTCACGTCGAGTCATTGCCATGCGAACTGCCTTTGTTATCCATGGAGCCGGTGCCCTTTTTAATCTAACCTCTCTTAGCGGGGCATGCTTGTCAAACAGTGCTACAATAATACTATTTAACCGAAACACCTTATCATCCACTGTTGACCCAGCATAAACGCTAGAGAAGTCTGCTTCACGAATGTCTTTCACTAGATCGTCTTCGTTAATCCTAGCGAAACAGCGCATCCTGACCACATTCGCTTTTAGCTTAGGTGGCCTTAATTTATAGCAGAGATAAATCAAATCATGCCTTGAAAATCCGGGTGCACTGAGTTGGCCATGGCATAATACATGTTCAAGAGAGGAAGTAAAAATCAAGTCAAGCAGGGAGTCGGAAGTATCAAGGTTGTGATGAGTAGGTCCCGAAGGAAGAATTGAAAGGTTGACCAATATTCTAAAGTACATTGTTGTACTGTTTATATTTGTACAATGTAATATAAACATTATATTTCATTAAACGTGTAGAAAGAAATAATAATAAGTAGTATATTTTGTTAATAAAGATTTATTTTTCACCTGTTTGTCACTTTCAGCGGCAAAAACTTTAAGATTACTGAGTAGTAGTCAAGATTGGCTTTGATTTTCTAAATAGACTCAAAGCGGTGCCTACATAAGATTTGTGTATTAAAAAGGACCTTCATAAATAAATCCTCAAAACCCTATATGAGCAACATTTTAAACCACAATGACATTTAAAACTGGTTGACTTATGCAAAAAAACCGAGACCAAAAAGGGAAAGCCGTAAATTCCACCTTCGATCATTTAATGAAAATATCAAGTATTACATCGATTTATTAATATAAAACCAATTCATTGGCAGCAGTGATAGCATTCTCAAAGTTCTGTAAAATTTATCAATTCACACGAGACTACCGTGGTAAAACGCGGCAGTATCACATACCTAGTAAAAGGAAACGCACCATTAATGGTGTAAATCAATGGTACAAGCGATGCGAATGTTTTACAATATTTTCATGGGCAAGTTACTTATGTAGTTAAGAGCTTATGATTTTAAACTTAACCTATCCCAGATTTTACTATGATACACATTTTACTATTATACGGGTACACACGATATGTATTTTGTACGCCGATATTTCGACCCAATTGCATGGATCTTGGTCTAAGAACTGTTCAGTTTAATTCAGTGGTCACGGCTAATAGGTACCCGTATCAAAGTAAAATAGTTAAGAGCTCTAATATAGAGCCTGAGAAGGTTGCAGACGGAGACAGTACTGCATGATGAGTCATACACCCAAAGACCAACAAGAAAAAAATGTCAGGCACGAAAGGTCTTGGGGATTTCCAATCCAAATACCTGACAATACCTTTTATTACCTCCCGGACGGGACGATCGAGTCGCACCGCATTTTTAGGATTTATGTATTCCATAAATAAATCCATACTAATATGATAAATGCGAAAGAAACTCAAAGAAACTCTCTTTCTGTTATTTTTTTTGCTTTTCACTCATAATCCGCTGTTATGGGGAGACACCCGTGCTCAGTTGGGTCGGAGCCAAGTACTGTTAAAAGTTTTCAAAACTATCAAAAATGTCCTTCAGGGGTCAACTTCGCGTGAACTTAGAGGTTGTCACGTCCCGAGTTACATTTTTTTGGGACAGAGATTTTCCCAATTTTTTCCAAACCTTTCTAATTCGAAAATTTTAACTGATTTTTTTATTTAGATATTGTTCAAATCTGAAAGTGTTTGCATTTTCATCAAACTGAATTTTCATTTTGAAAGATCTTGTAAAAATCCGACTTGAAAAAATCTAAATTATTTTAACCTTTCGATCTGAAATTTGATAATGTAACGGATGTGACGTAAGCTGATGCACCGCCAGCTAAATTGTGCCTAAAGGAGTCGCCTGCCAACGCATCACGTAACCTCAGCCTTAGAGAGCCAAAGCCAAGCCAAAGCCACCGCCCGCCATATTGATGATTCCCTCCAGCCACAGCCAGGCAGCCGTCACAGCCAGACGGTGGAGCGGAAGGTGTCAATATAAGCCAAAGCTATAACCTTAGCCTTATCTGTAGCCAATAGCCATTGACGATACTTTTTGCATGAACTGATGTTATTTGAAAAAGAAAGATGTGACGTTGACGAATTTGATTTGGGATTCTATTCGATGTATTGTCATGGAGCAGAAAATTATAAAATCCTAAAGTAAAAATAGTCGTATTATTTCCCTTCTTTTACAATAACGAAACTAGTAACAAGTTCCTAGGGTCACTACATCTGGACTACAGCGCAACCAAATCCAGAAATCGCAGAAATATTTCCCTTGGCACTCTATTGATCTATTATATGTATTAAGCTGAGTCGCCGAGAATATGGAATTGCCAATCCCCGATAAATACAAATTTACACGTGCCTAAAATTCAATTTAGCTTGTAAGTAAAATTTACTTATGGTACTTTAAATTGTCGCCATCAATCTTTCATGTACAGTGCCACAAACTTATCTGATCCGGTAAGAGGGGCGCCACTGTTTTTGTTTTTGTCTGACAACAGTATAACATTTGCATTAGTTCCAATTTTGGCCAGCGGGTCAGATAAGGTTGTGGCACTGTATCTTAACCACAGGGGTGGATAGCTGATATTTATATGTGATGCAATTTAATTGAATTCTGCGTTGTTTTTTGTTACGTGACCAACAAACCGTAGCAAGAAACGACTCGAGATCTGACGACCATTGAAAGTTTTAATTAATTCACCTAACGTTTGTCGTACATTTTCAAACATTTTGCGAAGGTTAAGACAATACAGTTGAACCGTCTTCCAGAGATTTTTTAAAAATGGAGGATGTTCTCAATTCGATTCTATTTTTTTAACCTCATAACCTTTTACTGGATGAACCAATTTGGATGATGGATGTGCTTGTATTCCCATTTCAAGGGGAAATAGTTTCTAGTTTTGACAATTTGTGTTTAGTTGTCTTTGACTACATTGATGATGTTCATATTATTACTTGTCAATATTTAAGTCGGTTTTTTTGTTAAAGCTATATTCAATGGATTATATCAAATCTGAGATACTGTTTAGCATTAAGTTCGCCTATTGTAACACTTTATGTTGGAACAATAAAGAATAAACAACTAATAATAAAGCGCTATTCCAGTTTCTTTCATCTGTTTTTTCCCTAAGATGATCTTCTAGCCAGCCATTATTTGTTATGTCTTGCCAGAAACATTAATAAGACTTCCTCTTCCCTCACTTTTCTTAAAATGGTCTCACCTCACGTCACTTGTTCACCTTAGTTTCTTATTTTCACTTCCTTTGTTACATCTTTTGTAACACGTTTCATGCAATTAATTGCATTGAACGTGTTAAGGATTGGAGAAAATAATTGTAAGGAACATTGCAAAATTAATTAAAAAGTGGAATTAATTTAAATTTTAACGCTGTGGCCGACTCTCAGCCCGGCGTAAATTTAAATTAAGAGTTTGAATTTTCACTCTGTGCTGTCCATGACATCCACAGTACAGGAAATTTCAGTGCTATGAATGTGTAGCTACATTAACAATAATAACAGCATTGATTTGCAATAAATCAATTAGTTAGTAGGAATATTATCATGCATAAAATTTCACACTGGCTTAATCAAATGCAATGAAACCTTTGCAAAAATTAAGTATCTACTTATATTACCTAAAATAAATATTAGTTTCGATTATTTTATAAAAAAAATAGAACGTTACGAGTTACGACTGCAATAGGTATAGATTAATTATATTATTCTTTTCGCAATATACTCGTAGATGAGAACGCAAAACCCTTATCATCAATATCGTATAAGTACACGTATGAGTACTCATTCATACTCAGGCAAAGATTTATAGACCAATCCTTGACCGTGGCTAAGTAAATTTGTTCTTTGGCAATGTTTCTGTATTTATAGAAAAATCTTTTGCTAAGTTTTAGGTGATCAAATACGTGAAGCAAAGTCTTTGCTAAGACAAGTTGCGTTGACTTCGAAAAGTGTAAAAACCAAGTTAAAGTCGCACAATGATCTTTTGGCCCGTGGGTCCCAGATACATACAGTTTGCTTTACCTGTAAGGCGCTGTCTCTGTCACCCACACGCCAAAAGATCCTTCTAAGACAATAATTATCTGTGTTTTCCTTCAAACTGTTGTTTATGAACCTTCAGTTATCGATACTAATATTATAAATATGAAAGTGTTTGGTTGTTTGTTTGTGGCTCTTTCACGTCGCAACATAGCTATTACATGATATGGTTTATGTGTGTGGAGGTAGTTGGGAGGGTGGAGAGTGACGCAGGCTACTTTTTACCGCGGTAAAACATCTCATTCCCACCGGAAGATCGGTGTTTTGTTAGTTGTTAAATAGTTCCGGATGTTGTTAATAGATGACGTCAGTAAAATTCATTTGCAAGTTCTGAATTACGCACCAAATGCTACAGGAAATTTACTTAAGTCATAGATAGCTAATAAATTCAATTGAATTTTGGATTCGCGCTGGATAATTTGTTGTTTCCATTTTAAATTAATATTGTAATGTAAAGGAAGAGACAAAAGGTTTCGATTTTGGTTTTGATACACTTCGTGAATTGGTTTGGTTGAATGTTGTTGTTTTGGTTTAAAATAATAATTATTATTAAGGAAAAGTAAGTACCGATTTTAGATAATTATTTTATGACATTTATTTGTTAAGGTTTAATAGTTTTTAGTTAGTTAGTTGTAGTCACTTATTTATCCACCAGCCACCAGAAATGTGTCATGTATGTTAAACAACTCATTGTAAATTCTCTTTGACCATGCGGGTGAAGTCGCGGGTAAGAGCTAGTTAATTGAATAAAACTAAGTCTTTTTCTACTTAACTGATCGTTCACTAAATTATTTTTAAGCAACGTAACACTTTTCAAATTCATTTAAACCCCTTTTTACTGTTAGGTACTTATCACATTTTAATTGATCACAATAATTGGTAAATTCACATTCACCCACACATTCTGATGAAAATATATGTGAAGCGCGAGCCGAGTGCATTATCTAAATAATATTATAACTCAAAGGTGATTGACTGACTGACAGTGATTTATCAACGCACAGACCAAACCACTGGACGGATCGGGCTGAAATTTGGCATGCAGATTGCCACGATGATGTAGACATCCGCTAAGAAAGGATTTTTCTAAATTCATCCTCTAAGGGGGTGAAATAGGGGGGTGAAGTTTAAACGAATTCTACGCGGGCGAAGCCGCGGGCGAAAGCTAGTCGAGATATAATTGCCTTGGTTGTTGACATAAGCGACAAAGGTGAGTTCCTATCTCTATGAGTGAAACCTAAACGGGTGCCAAGTTCAATGGTCAGTCCTGAAATTATTTATAACTACCTACATAAAATATTTTATAACATTTAAAAAAGTCATTCTTTCTTTTAACTTAAGACAAAATATTGAAGACTTGGTCAGTTTAGCTAGAACTTAGTTTGAAATCTCATTGTTCGTTACCTCTTGTCTAGATTGTTAATCTCGTAACAACGATTTTACAGTTTTTACCGATTGTATTTGCGTTTATTTTCACTCATAGAAATAAACTTTGAGCATAGAGCATATTTTTTATTAATATATTGGGGTAGTGCCTAATATTTTATTTAGGTATGGTTTTACTTTGAGCAGTTCACGAAGAAGAAATTAATACTTATATAATAATTTCAGTTTCTATAATCCTGTACAAGATTTTGAGAATTAAATTTTCCAAGTAATACTTTGCAATTACATTTAAAACTGAGTGCCTAATTTACATTCAAAATGAGTACGTAGAAGATAATATAATTGAAGTGAAATTAAGTCCAACAGAGCGAGTGCATAAAGCTAATGTCTATACATTTAAATCTTCACCAATCTTTTAAATCTAAGTGGATGAAGTTAATTAGGGCTCATGTTTTTGTGACATCGAAGGGCAATTGACCGAACAAGTCGTTTCGTTCACCTCTAATGACCTTTGAGTCCGGTTTTTGCGTTAAACGCATTAACACTAAACCGATAACGGGTCTATCATGTCCAATCGTAATATTTACCAAATCTTCCGATTCATTTTGATTTTATTTTTAGCCTCGTATTTTGTTGAGGTGAATCTATTCGTTACTAACAAAAACAATTCAAGTTCATTCTATGAAAAGTAACACTAAACATTTATTTTTACATAAAAAAATATTTTTAAAGCACTTTTATGATTAGCGCAAAAAATATTTTTAAGATACTTTTTTCATGGTTGTTTTATAAATATTTACACGATATTAGTCCGATGAAAGTTGATAAAAAACTAATATCTTGAAAACTCCTTTGATGTTACAGCATAATTAATATAAAATTATTCAATAAAACGAGATATCTCACAAATTTTTACTATACCAAAACGCGTAATTTTATTAGAATCATAGTTTTAGATAAGATTTACACTAAAAAACTTAGGTTTTTGCGCCTTATTTATAAACCTTGTTTATAAATAATTGTTTATTAATTAAGTATCAAGGTCAACTCAGCAAGAAAGGAAAGTTCTAAAATTCTTATATTTTTTATGCCAAATACAAAATATTTTTGATCATCATAATTATATTTTAAAGTTTAATAATCCACATTTAACGCTCACCGAATCGAGGGCGGGTCACTAGTGTGCCTATATTGGTTAAAATTATTTCAAAACAGACAGTCACTTAATTGGCATACACGTCTACATATTGTCTTACACCATCTTCAGTCTTATACGTAAAACTTCTCAGCCACACAAGTAGGTACCTTTAAAGTATCAGAGATCGTAGGTATCTCAGAAACTGAAACACAAAGCTTTTGATACAAGAGCCGATAAAATGATACTATTTCGTTATGTCACCTTCAGACAACCTAAAGATAGTAGAGTTTGGAGGTGTACAAAATAGGATAAGTATCTTTATAATATTGTTAGCGAGTAAACAGTTTAAAACAATCTACGTTTAGCTGAAATCGAAGTTTAACACAATCTGCTAATACTTTCACGAGGTTTACACCAAGACATACAGTAAGTTGTTTTCGATTAAACTTTAGATCTTACGTGGAATAAACTTGTAGTACTTATTCATACAACGGCTGATGTAAAGAAGCGATAACTTTATAGGTGTAATTGTTGTTTTGCTATTTCTGAATATTTGCCCACACCGGGTAAGCCCACCAGGTTGCCCACACCATGTACATTTGCCCAAACCAGGTAAGGAGTGTATTCATAAAATTTAGAATTACAACTATTTTCTCTAAAAATAGCAAAATATTTTTCTCCACACTAGGTTGTTGATGTCATCTACATAATTGCTTTTACTTAAACATCTTTTTACATACACGTCCACTACGAATTTTGTCACATTGTAGGTATATCGATCTTCTTTTTCTTCAAGAAAGGTGTAAAAAGAGCTCTCCTTCAGGGCCGGCTTTCCACTGGTGACTCCCCTGGTGTTGCTCGTGTCCATAGGCGACGATGACCACTTACCATCAGGTGGCTCGTCTGCTTTTATGTCAGCCCTTCAGGCTATAAAAAATCTATAAGGTAATATATTGCCATTTATAATTATTTTTTTCCTTAGATTAAATAAAACATCAAACTTTTAAATAAAATTTTAGTGGGTTTTAAAACAACTGTGTTTTTTAAGTGCATAATAGCTATTTACACAATACTAAAACTACTGTCTTTCTGTTTTTTTGGGCTTATTTCCCGAACGTTTGAACTGATTTTTCGGAACTTTCGCTGGAAAAAAAAGAGGTTACGGAATAACACATAATTATTATGGGCTACCCGGTATTCCCACAGGATCGGAATTTACACAATGTTGCGGGCATAGCTTGTCCTACTATATTCTATTTTCTATTATATTATTAAAAATTCGTAATGTGTTTGTTATTCTTTCGTGCAAAAACTATTGAACGGATTTTCCTGAAACTGCAGCAATATAGCTTAGATATCGGAAAAACATAAGAAGTTAAAATTTATACAGATATTTTTATAATTTGGTCATAATAGGTATAACGATAATTATCAAGTAAGCAGGAAAAAAATCAGCCTTCTGAGAGCTATTTTCTACTAAGGGACTGGTTCCGCGAAGCAAAGCGAGGGCGGGTTTACTTGTAGATAATAAATACATTTTGTAGGTAGCAGTCGCTTACGATGTTTTATCATGACTTACTTTATGTGAGTATTGACAGCAAATGGCACGCTGGGTCTAAACGACCCGTAATAAATGTAAACATTCGCATTCAACAACAAACTATTTAAGTGTTAATGAAACCATAAGAATTGGGCTAAGTAAATAATATTTAATATTGTTCACTCACAACAACCGGTGGAATGCATACCTACCTAGTTTTGATTTAGAAATACAGATAGATAATCGAATAATTGTGAATTAAAAAATTCTTTAACCCTCGACTAAGAATTCCTTCATCAAACGTCCAACTGATCTTCATAATTTATAGCTAATTTTAATTCAAGTGAATTGATTTCTTTGGTATTTTTACAAAAGAGTTGATACCTAGATACGCTCTTCAAACAACTAGACCGATTTCTAACAAACATAGATAAAACCATCGCAAGTAAACTGGCTTTGGCACAGATACACACACAGACACACAAATAGACAGGGCAAACTTATAACACTTTTTGCGTCAGGTTAACCCTGACGATACATCGATGTACTTATGCGTAACTTTAAAGTTACGCATAAGTACATCGATGTATCGACAATATTCTATACTAGCGACCCGCCCTCGTTTCGCTGAGCCTAAAATAAGGACATCTACATTTCAAATTAAATAATAATGTACCTACACAAACTATATTTATTTAAAAACCTTCCTGGACAAATACTCTATCTATCTAATGGGGATAACGTAAATACATATATCCGCTGCGGGGTTTAAAAGAATAAGACTTACAAAGGCACAGACAGACTGACAGAGGCGGAGAGCGACTTTGTTTTATACAATGTAGAGATGTCGTTGTATCTTCTCAACCCATTATGGCCCACTATTGTGCACGGGTCTCTTCTCAGAATGAGAAGGTTAAGGCCATAGTCCACCACGCTGGCCAAGTGCGGATTGGCGGACTTCACACACCTTTGAGTTTTGCGAACTCTCCGGCATGCAGGTTTCCTCACGATGTTTTCCTTCACCGTTTGTAGCAAGTGACATTTAAATGCTTAAACCGAAAACCGAACCGAACCGAACTGAAAAATCCGAAAAGTCAGAGGTGCGTGCCCTGGGATTTGAACCCGGACCATCCGTATAGAAGGCGGAGCTCTTAACCACTACGGTATCACCGCTACCGCACCGTCGTTGTATAGTATCTTGATATTTTTCGCTAACATAATTTTTGTCTGTGAGAATAATTGGAATTGGATAAAAACCTCGTAAAATCTGTGTTGTTGTTGAGACTTTCAAAACAAAATAGAATTGGGTTTGGTAAACCTGTATGGCGTAGTGGTTACTGCCAAATGCCATTCGAAACATCCTAGGTTCGATTCCCAGCGCGGCGCTAATTTCTTCGATGAATGTGTGTCATTGTTTTGTGTGGCACTCACGACATAATGAATCCTAGTGTGTAGGTACAGACCTACTAAGTTCTGAAACAACTCCTTACATATTATTATAACTGAAAATTGCTTGGGTAGGTACTTAATCTTGCAAAAACGGTTGAACTGATTTTAATAAAATCTGACACACAGCTATATTATGTTGGTACATTACATTTTTTTTAATTTTAAAGTACTTTTACTAACTTGCCTTGTTATTTGAATCAATACACTTTGCATTTCTCTCTAAACGCAAGGCAGCAAAGTCGCAGCGAACGCTAGTACTTAATAAATCAGTACAAAAATGCAGTTTCCAAAACAAAGGAGTGTCCGGCGATACGAAAAAGCTCAAAAGCCATTAAAAGTCCTTAGCGGGCGAAACGGTCTGTATAAATCTATTACGTATGTGTGAATTTACCTGTATGCTAATGCTGGTCGATGAACGCGAACTGTCCTGGCACCTTATACATATAGAGCTGCTATTACCGCAAAATAATTTCCTTTATACAAAAGCGACCACGAAATATCGAAAACCATTTGAGGTATAAAGTTAAAATATGGCAGGGATATAGTTTTCAGTTAGTAGACGGCCACTGAAAACAGATTTTGTCATTTTCTACCCGCACTTTCAACCCCTACATTAGGTAACTACCTCAATTTATACAAAACTACTATAAAATTGACGTAATTTCAAAAGTATGTTTGAAATTAAGAATTTTATACTGTTGCAGAACCCGTGATTCTTCGTCCATAGGATTATGATCAGAAATAATGTCACAGAATTTAAATTTAAGTAGCATAATGAAAAATAATAATATTGTTAATCTTCTTATGTTTAAATGACTTTGGTTAATAAATCAGTCTATCTATAGGATCTCCACGCAGGCCAAGTCACGGACAAGTCCCTTTCGGGCCCATAGCACCACCGGCTTTCTAAGTATCTAGTTTTGTTATAAAGCGCTTTGTTCATGTCGGTAAAATAAAATTATTAAGTACTTTGTGTAAAAACAACTACAACTGTTTAAAATTTATTAAAGCTTTGTTGTTGCTTTGTAAAAGGCAGTAAAAAGTAAAAACAGAGGCTTTTAACTAAAGTTTTATTTCTATCAAAAAGTCCAGAGTACCATAAAAGGTCCAGATTGAGCACATAGTTTTAAGTTTATTTTATGATTGCAACAGATACAGTAGAGAAGTTGTAGAAGTGTATGTGTATTTTCTAAAAATAAAAAAAAAATATTTCATGATTGAAATAAAGTTTCTAAATATATTAAAATTTTAAATAATAATTAAATAAGGCGTTTGTCATTTATGTTTGTTAATTTGAGTTTAATTAAATTTTTAATACACACGTATCTATTTCTAAATTTTATTAATGGTAATTAAACCAATTAGTGTGGGTAAAATAATTAAAGACCTTAGAAAACGTCCGAAGAGTATTTTAATTATTCAGAACTAGATGTTTATAAGCTTAAATCACAAAATTAAAAACAAAATTTAATAAAGTTAAAATACTACGGTAACTAAATTAACCTTTGGGTAATAATTTAAAAATTAATTTTCGTTAATAATTCAGGCATTAAACTCGAAATAATTTTTAAAACAATGCATAAATTGTTCCATACATTACAAATCAACACCAATAGTGTACAACGATGACCTATAGTTATATTTTTTTCATTATTTTTGAAATGGACAGCTCTATAGGGATCCCTTGACCACAGCTAAGGTCATTATCCTCTAGGATGCTGTGGCAGTACCGCGGCGCACGCGCAACTAACGCACGCGTGGAACGATTTGAAATAATTTGAATTTCGAAAATAAACACAATTTTGAAAAACATTGTACTAGTTACATTTAAAGGTAAGTGAAATATTTTACTCATTATTTGATTTGAAATTTGCAAATGTTTCTTATAAGCGCACTATTGTGTCACTAAAAAAATCTTAATTGTCCTCTTAAATTAGTATTCACGACATAAATATACAAAAAATACAAATGCTCTATCGAGGACAAAAAATATTATTTATTTTAACAAAAATATACTATATAATTTTGCTTATTTTTGCAAGTTTATCATTGTTAAATTAGACAAACAATATTCCGAATTTGTGAACAATTATTGAAACCTTTTTATAGCTCCGCAGTTTATTAACTAAAATAACGCTAAAATTAATATAATAAACAACATCTGAATATTAAGTAAGATATTTCAATTTACCTCATAATGCCACCTTGTGTACAATAAAACGAAAAGATATGGACATGCAAATTTTTAGGGTCAGCAAATAAAGGATCTTTACATGTTTTTTATGCGCGTTAAAGTTGTGAAGCGCCACTTTTTATTTTCGTCCATGATGTTATTTTTAGATACATCTCATTAACATAATATGTATTTTGTAAGATCGAACATATTTTCTACATTTTCCATTTCCATTCTCCAATAATATACATTGCTTTACAATTTTCCGATATGACGTCTTGAATCTTAATTAACTTTTATTTTTTGTCAATAATTACTATTGTTATTATATGCGTATTTAGTAAGAAAGTAATATACTCATTATGTACTTGTAAGGTACTTACTTACCTTTTCAATTGGTTAATTTTTGAGTTTAGCACTATTGATGAGCCTTTACACTATTGTACGGAATCATAATTGTATTTATCAATTAATATTATATTAGTTTTGATATATCGGAAAACCTATAATACCACCGATATATCAAATTCGTGATTTTGCTGTTTTAAAAAAAATTTTGAATTATTACAATACTGAAAATAACTTTTTAAATAACTCTTTGTAAATTTTACACATTTTTCACACGCAAACATTGTTTTGTACACCTCACATCGAAATGAATTTGTTTTATCGTCTGGTCATGGCATTCAAGGCTCAATAAATCTTGAGTAGGTGGATGAATTAAAGTACTACTTAACTCCCCCCCCCCTCATCTCCTCCCCCTAGATCCCTTCGAAATACGCAAAGTCTGTGTTTATTCACTTTCCCCACGAATATTTGGTTCTCAAAACGTTGTCGGTTTTTAACACGAATCAAAGGTTTTCACGGCTATATTCGTGCATGCGTTAACAAATTGTTCATTGTACTCGAAAACTTTGTCTCGATAGAGCAAATTTTTTACTGACTTCCAAAATGGAGATGGTTCTCAATTTAACAGATTTTTTATGTAACCGCATCATGCATATTACGAGTAGTTTTCGAAGTTATCCCAAACACACAATCACCACTACATTTTATATAACATATTTAGTTATTTGGCTTTGACCACATGGATTATGTTGATATTTTATTACTTTTTTTTACTTATTGATCTTGTAATCGGTTGTATGTTACAGTGATTTGCAAACCATTCTCAATGAAATTGTTTGATAGACCCATGAAAAAGAAAGAGAGATAAATGAACGAGACTAGCATAAACGGATAAATACATAAACGACTGTATCAAGGATCATTAATATGTACACCAATATTCTATGAGGTAGTAAACTACGCGAATAATTTTAGCGAAGTGTAAAAATCTATTACTAACCCCGTTTTTTAGCGTATTGTACCTGCCAAATAATAGGCAAATAATATGCTAACGGTACTATGAAGGTAGGCGTTTAAACCTGTATTATTTTTATGGTGACGATGAAAAAGGAATTAATTCCAATACACTGTATAACCAATTGTTTAAACGAGTCATTTTATACCTAAACAAGGAGGTTACAATAAGATACCGAATACGCCTCCCAGCCCCAATCGTAAGGCGATATCGAAATGTTATCGTGATGTAATCATTAATCGTAATTTAGGGTTTATACATAAGGGTTTATACATAAAATATAAGAAGTGTACATTTATGTATTTTGTATATCTGCATATACCTAGATATGTTTTTCCAATCATGCCTCGAAGCTGGTAATCGGACTGTGAACATTAAATTAAATTTGTAATTAACCTAGTATTTCAATAAAAAAAAAATACTTCAAAATTAGTTCTTTAATTTTAAGGCATTAAAGGATTAATTTGTTGTCTCTCTATGTGTCTGTCAATGCCTTTATTTCATGAACGCGAGGAAGTAAGTTTGGAGTCAAAATAAATGTCTATTATAATAATAAAATCAGTTCTGCAATCCCCTGAAGCACTAAAAACATTTCTAAGTCAACGCAATCAAAAGATATGGCTCGTTTATGCCACATAATTTAGACGCCCGCAATGTAATCAAAACCTATAGGGCACTTTCAGTTGACCTATAGAAGCGAAAAATTTCATTAGACAAACACGAAGAAAAAAATAATGAAACTGGTAATTTATAAGTATACCACATAAAAAAAAACATAAGGTACAAATAGAAGAAACTAATTACTTATACTATAATTTAGTACGGAATCCTCCTGTGCGAGTCCGAATGGCACTTGGCTGCTTTTTTAATACCAGTTTGGTTTAGGGATGACCGATTTTTTGGTTTGAATCGATTTTTTGGATCGTAATGGATCGCAACCCCATGAATCGATTCACGATCTGAATCGTATGACATTGAATCGATCTCATTCGATCTCCGAAGATCGTATCCTATTGTTTTTAAATTAATGCAAAGCCACAAAAATAAGCTAGATTCTGTATGTTAAGCAGCGTTATTTAATTTATATAATAATCAAAAAAAGGAAAAATCTAGTGTGGAACACAAGTTCAATTTAATGTAATTTGTATTATGGATTCCAACTCTCCGCGTCTAATATTTGATTTTAACAGCGGGGCCATGTTATTATTTTTAAATAATGTGTTTCTCGCAAAATCATGCACTTTGTATCTTATCAAAGTAATATCAAAGAATAAATCAACAAATTAACTTCAGTCAGTGAACACTACCTATAGTGTGCATATAACATATAATAATAATATATATTTGTAATAAATAAAATATAATAAACTTTAAAATAAACGAAATATTAACATCTAGGTATAGGTACTCCGTTTGAATTCGATCTGGAATTCGTAATAATTGCATGGAACACAAATGCCAGCGTTCCGCCAATGCGATTAAGGTACATATAACATTGACGGCATTATTTAAAAACGTCCTTAATAAGTTTTTCTAACAAGCTAAATTGAGTTTGGTTTTGGCGGAGAGTGGCATTTCCATGCTCGACGACTCAACTATACATTCATATTTCATACGTAGGTACTGCTTAGTTTGATTGGTGTAACTCGAAAATATTTTTGTGGTTCTTTATTCTTTTATCACCAACACTAATGTGGTGTTGGCAAAGATCATGTTGTTTAAGTTTAAGTTACCTACAGTTTTAATGATACGATTTTTTCATACGATCTTCTTGGCATACGATTCGATTCAGGCGAAGATCGCAACCTGTTGAATCGATTCAAAAAATCGGTAGATCGTATTGTCGTGAATCGATCTTCTAAAAGATCTTCTAAAAGATCGATTCAGATCGGGCATCCCTAGTTTGGTTTATTGATCGAGCTACGAGCGTAATGTGTTTGTGGTGTCAAAGGGAAAATGTCTCAAAAATTTCGTCAAATTATAGAATGGAGGTGGTTTATTCTTAAAAGGGCGGATTTTCAAAAAACTGTAAGCATTTTAATAACAGGCCATACGTAAGTAAATATCAATTTAAAAATAAAAAACCCGACCAAGAAACATAGTACCTCAATGCCAAGAAAATCCTCTAATGAGTTAGGTAATTGAGCATCAAACGCCCGAAGAGATCATTATAATCCAGTTTTACACAAATAATTCAATTTGTGTTCGGAAACACCTTTTGCACTTACTGAAGAATAGGTAATAAGTTCACACATCAAGTTTTGTTCAGTTAGACTGCTTATAAATGCGTTAACACACTCCTACACACGCCCTAGTATTCCCTGAGTCCTTGGTAACATGGGCAACATCTCAGATCAATTATAAACTATAGACGGAGCGCCGGGAGCAAAAGAGTGAAGCCGGCAAAAGTAAGCCGTAAGCACACATCGAAACCAATAGAATGCCCTATGTTGACAGTTTGAACTGTCTTCCGAAGGCAACAAATTTAAATTTTATATTTTGGAACACAAAGCTTCATTCTTTTTTTATTATTTACAACACAAAACTTCGTATTGGTGTAACTGTGAGTGCCGCCTTGTGTATAGGTATAAGGCTAGGCTTACTTTTTGCTGGCTTCACTCTTTTGTTCCCGGCGCTCCGTCTACCTATAGTTTATTGGTCTGAGGACAACACATCAAATCTCCCACAACCACGACTTGAGACCAAACATTAATCTGTCACATAAATGTCTACCTTAGCCGGGAATTAAATCTGAAACTCCTTGCCTCGAATGCATCACGACCAACTAAGCCAAGTTACCAACCCTTTAATTATGTCCCGCCTACAAACGAAGCACGGACACGTCTAGTTGTCTAGATCTAACTGTAACTAGTACCAAGTAGAAAGCTGATAATTCTTGCGTTGTTATCTACAACATACATTGCTGCGACACAATGAGACATTTAGCCTACAACTGCTGCAATATAATTCGCAATCTGCTTTCTAAAGCAAACTTGAGTGCAGTAACGGTACCAGTACTTGTCGATTAGATTGCTCCACTTTTGGAATGTGATAGCTACGAATGGAACGACCCTTCGGAAATAAATACTCGCGGAACATTTGATCTTACATTCTTGTGGAAAGTCGAGTGACGTGCTAGCTGAATAGAAATTCAATTTTATTTACTGCGAAACTTACCTATTGACTGCTTTTTTTGCTTGGCAGTTCTGAAGCTGGATTGATTCGCATTTTTATGTTAATTTTATGTCTAAGTAATCTTTTAACACCTTTTGATAACTGGCCTTCCCATTCTTATCCCAAGGTGGGCCTTGTTCTGGGTTGATCACAGCTGTTTCAGCAGCCTCTCAGGCAGTAATTATACTGAATGCTCCTTTGCTATTTTATTTCCATTCAACAAATAAAAAAATATTTCAAAGTACTCTGCGATAACACATCCCTCTACATCCGTAGTCGTCAAACTGTGGCCCGCTGCCAATACTTGTAAAGCGACGACGTCGACGTCGTGTCGAAAGATGTGTAAAACGGTATTGTATTCGGGTTATACAGATTAGCTACAAAGACAGTTATAAAGAAAGCGGCGGCCCTGATAGTACCTATGACTACAACTCATTAATCACCCACTACTGAGCACGGGTCTCTCCTTATTATTTAGGAGGTCTATAGAGCATACTCCAGTGCAGTCCATGCAGCTCCAGTGCGAATTGGTTGAGGAATGGTGGATAGTTCCCACATAGACCTATAAGTATAAAAATCCCTTGTGCCCTTGGCCCTAAAAGTGTGCCCTTGTGCGGCTCTCGGCCAAAAAGTTGTGACGACCGCTGTTCTAGATTAACAGATACCCAACCGTATACCTTTTCCACCCACTTAGGTACGCTTAGCGATAAATTTTTACCTTGTAAAGTTTAGGTGCCATAAAATATATTGCTCAT
The DNA here is from genome assembly GCA_905404135.1 of Hesperia comma. Classification (NCBI taxonomy): domain Eukaryota; kingdom Metazoa; phylum Arthropoda; class Insecta; order Lepidoptera; family Hesperiidae; genus Hesperia; species Hesperia comma. Next base: position 13,580,752 of record FR990015.1, on the reverse strand, counting down.
AAAATGAACAGGTATTATCAGACAGGATGAGTAGGTAGAGTAAACGAGTTTACCTGAAGGTTCGGTTAAAGGGCCGTAATCTCGTACGAAATTTGAATGGTCTGATCTTCTGCGAAATATTTGAGTTACAAAAACGTGGAAATCTATCAATTGGTTTGATTGGGTGGTTTTAGTTATGGTTGTGAGTTTTTGGATAGTCTCTAGGCCTCGTTGATGATGAGGAGAGATCCGTGCTCAGTAGTGGGCCATCAATGGACTAAAACATCTAGGCCGCCTTTTTCAATCCGTGCTCAGTAGTTTCAATGTTTTCCATTAAGTAATCAGAGTCGGATCAAGAATGTAATGTGGGCAGACGTTAAGAAAATAAATATTTTGGTTTTTTCTCAGTACAGAATGTTGCCGCGTTTGCTGCTGGCAGCAGCGTTGCTGCAAGTTAGCAATATTGTTCTGGTAAGTAAAAAGTGCCAAAAACCTTTTGTCTAAAGCAAGCCCATTTTTTTTATGAAAGATAAGTTAGGTTACAAACCCGACCCTAGCGGAGAGAGTTGTAGATTGCGATGATGAACCCACATTATTTCTTCCACTACGACACTGCACTACCAAACATTTAAAAATAGATCGTGGTCCACTTTAGAACGAGGGTGGTAGCTTGTCAATTGGATAAAAACTAAAAACCTTGCCTTGCATCCACCATATAAAATTAACCAGGTTGTTCAGAGGAACAAAAGGGACTTGGCATCATAACTCCAGTGTTCAGGAAACCCCGAAACCCTCAGATACCCAATAACGTGTCAAAAGTTCAAGTTAATGAAAAGCCAAAACCTAGGATAACAACGACATTAACATTCTGCCAACATTATTCGAAAGCGCCAAATTTCAACAGTAAGTAGTTGGCAACACCATGCATATTCATTAGATTTCACTTTCGGGAGAATACGCCTGACAATGAAATTTGAATAGACTTGTTCAGATGGCACACGCTAATTGTAAAGACTTGACTGTACTAGATATTTACTTTCAATTTTTAAAAAAAGTTCATCATCGACAACATGCATACTAAATAGATCACTAACAGATAAAAAAAAATATTTAAAAAGAATGAAAACACTTCTTTAAGACCTCAGAAAAATATTACAGAGAAAAACACATCTTTTTCTTAAATTACTCCTCTTCAGTTCGACGGTACACTGCGTTTTATAGCTGTTCCCTACAATGACTGCCACAACGACAGCTCTTACTACTTTATCTATAATCTACCATGAACCATGCATAATTTTTTATTTATTATTTTATTTGCCTGGCAGTTGTACCTTAAATTATATTATTTTACTAAACTTTATGAATAGATGTAGGTCTTGTAGGTAGGTACACTTCGTTATAACTAAATCTCCTATACCTTTTTAAGGTCAATCAAAATGCGAGCAATAAGAGCCACCGTGATTATTTAACAAGAGCTGGCCACCGAGCTTGTTTATTAGCTATTGAGGAAAAAAACCCAAGTCAACATTACTCCCTACCATTATAATCGATCTTCTCTTCATAATCTACATAAAAATGAGATTGTTTTGTTTATTTTCAGGTGGAAACTGCGAAGCAAATAGTCAAACTTTCTGACTCCTACCTTCCAGTGGCCATGCAAGTGATCGCTCACCTCACGGATCAAATGGCTTATGAATATAAAGATGATTCTCCCTCTTCGACGACCCGGAGACCAATGTACGTGTATGAAACAATTACCAAAACTAGCTCATTTTCTTCTCTTTCTATTAGAATTTGCATATAATTTAGCTAAAGGACATTATATAATTTAGCTTACTTATTTAGCTTACAACTCGATATCATAACTCAGTATCATAATAAGACTTTTATTTCCCAGGGACCAAACAACAGCCTACCATAAGCCTGGTCTCTACGCACCAGCTTCACCACCTAAACCTTCAGAAAGGATAACTGGGAAGAGTCAGCATCGCTTCGTTCTTCTTCCAATGGAAAACAATACACAGTACACCCTAATAGAACCTCAAGAAACGAGAACAGAAGAACAATTATTGGCTGCACATAATGCTGAAGTTCAGCCCTTAGTAGACCCAACACCAAACGTTCCTCATTTGCTGCCACCTCATTTTGACGCCCAAATTGATAAGATATCCAGTAGGTCTGATAGCTACGGTGAAGATGAGATTAGCGAGAACAATCTTCAGTACCTCTCTCAGAATGTAAGAGATATGATAAGGATGGCACATGATCCTAATGACGAAAGAGTGGTGGATGTGTGGGGCGGTCTAAGAGCAAACCAGGTGGAAAGTTCTCCTAGAGCGAAACTTTCAAGCTCCAACCTGAGACTTTTGTTGTTATATGACCTTCTCAGCAGGGAAGCAAAGAGGCAGAAGCTTTCAGATTACACCGTAAGCACTTTCAATCATTTTAATTTCGATAAGTAGGTGTGATAACTTGGGTAGGAGTAAAGAGACAAAATATCGTTGCAGGACTAAATATTAGCTAAATTGACATATTTTTGATGCAAAAGCAGTAGATTAGCAGCCTAATATTAGGTTGTTTGGAAAGTAATTACAGATTAATTACAGAATTACAGAGTTAATTGTGATTCTTGAACCAAACTTCACTCTTAACCTTTTTATATGTTTTGAGAGCCAATAAAGCAAGGTTTGTGTGTGAAAAAGTTCAATTGAATCTATGCAGTAGTTTTCGGTTGATTTCCTTTTAAGTATGGCGAGCAATAAGCAGTGTTTTCGTCACTTTGTATTTTTTAGTATGGAAAAATTAAAAATGTTAAGTCACAATTTTTATTTCGGATGAACTGATGTGGATGTAATGCCACTTCTAACATATTCTCCAGAACTGGTGCCTTCGGATTATCATTTGTTCCATTCGCTGCAAAATTTTTTGGACAGTTAAATCTTTACTTGAAGTGAAGAGGTCAAAAATTACCTGTATCAGAAAGAAAGATGGCACCAGAAAGATGGTATTCTACCAGAAAGATGGCAAATGATGCTGAACCAGAATTGCTAATGCAGAATTTACTGAAATATTTTTATTCATACGAAAGTTGGCTTTCAATTTCATGCTAAAAAACGAAATGACTTTCCGAACAATCTAATAAGTTATTAATTATTTTATCAAGTGGTCACCGTTGCTTTTAAAACATGTTTATTAATTTTTTTAACATATTATATATCATCGTAACTAATTGAACTCATAAAGCTCTGAAATACAGTACGAGCAATTTCCAAGTTTTACAACTATTTTGTTCCCAACCGATGTCAATTAGGCGATTGCTATTTTACTAATGAGCACATTTTGTGGCCGTATGCCATGAAACATAAAATTTAATTGAAGCTTGGCGCTGAAGCTTTAATATATTTCAAATGTCATGCGAATAATAATTCATAGGTCTTTAATTTTCTACATTACATATAATGGATTATACCGTTTACGAGTCTAACTTGTCAATAAATGTCGAAGGGGTCATTTTGTTTTATAGATTGTTAACATCTTGTTTACTCTTTATAGACTTATTGGTTATTTTAACCATTTGGTATCTTACTTGAGATAAGATTAGAGCCCATTGGGCCGCATTGGCTGGATAATGATAATGAACGTATCTATTTATTTCTACTGTAAGTAAAGATTAACCTTGAATTATGGATCAAATAAAGCTTCTTTGGATGCGATCAGTAATCGGATGGACCACTACTTACTGCTGGACATAGGCTTCATGCTACTAGCACAATCCCACTGGATTTGAGCCTTCTGAACCAGTCGGATGTCCTTTGTCTTCTCTAGGTCACCAGTCAACCTGGTCTGACCTGGTATGCCTTTTCATGTCGTCGCAACCTTAGTACTTTTCTTACCGAATTGATATAGGTTCTTCAAACTATTTGATAGCCTATTTCCACTTCAGCCAACTAATTCAGTGATAGTTCAACTAGTGTTCGTAAGCCCTTGTTTGAAGACAGGTGACTTAAGTTCCAAGATTTATTGGACTACGATAGCTATCAAAATGTCACACTGGCTTACGGGTGACAATAAAGGAGATGTTTCAAAATGTATGGAGCCCCGGCCACGACTTTGTACACCATACTCAAAAGTGGAAAACACAATTAAAACAGTTTTCAATCATCCAATTCCTTTAAATTGCTTTAGTTTGGTGGTACAACACAAAAATGTACACGTAAAATTGCAACACAAAAACTAAAATCCGTCATGGCGGTAAGCTGTCATCACATGTCACGTTGGTTGATTTGATTGAAGTTTGACATATGTACCTACATTTCTGTCATGTTGAGGTGACAGTAGACAGTTCGTGATCTATGATCAATGACAAATTGGCAAGACGCCATGTTGAAACGTGATAAATGTGAATGATAAATACAATTTTTGTACCAGAAAAGTATGCATTTAAGCAGTTTATCTTTATTTTTCTCGAATTCCATGGATTTTTCTCAATTTTTCGAGGTACTGTACATATTGTGGGCCGGATTTGAAACATCTCCTTTAGATAGGTACTTAACTAGGCCACTGAGTGCTCCAGCTATTCATAACGAAATGTACCTATTCCCAATAGAGCAGGTGACCTAACTTTCGTAACGTGAAGCCCGAAGCCAAAGGTCTACTGTGAAGATAAGGCACTTCTCGACGTTTAAGATAACTAATTTTTATCAAAAAAATAACCAACTTCACAATCGATAATATCTCTGTAACTCAAAAATTACCCATCAGATGTCGCTATATGGGACCAGACGGCAAGACCTACCAAATAACAAAGAATTATCAAAATCGGTTCACCCAGCGCAAAGTAATGGGGTAACACACAAGAAAAAGACGAAAAACGTAGAGTTGAATTGAGAACTTCCTCCTTTTTGAAGTCCTTTTTGAAGTCGGTTAAAAACCTACATCTTCAAGATTAACAATGGCAATGTATTCCAGATTTTAGTTCAAAAAAGTGGATACATACTGTTGGCCATTTCCTACTAGGTAGGCTGCATGTAAAAAAACACGCACACAAAATACTTATATGCGCCAAGTGGAATAAGGTTAAAATAAGGCGAGGAAGGGTGAAGGTATACCAGTAGAGCCCTAAATCGAAAATGTCGTTATTTCACTTATGCCTGTCGTAAATCGGGTATAAATCCTCTTTCATGGAATAGGGTTGCCATCAATAAGAATATTATACTTTTGAAATTAGAGTCGATTCCACAATTAAATAAAACAATAAAGATTGTTACATTATTAACTGCAAACCTAAGTGAATGCTAGTTGGTATATTTTGCCAAGTGAGGTATTAACTATATATGTCATTGTATTAAACCTATATTGTGTTAAATATCTATTATACTTTAATGTCTTCGTTAAACTCATCATTAGGAACGGAACTGCGTGCCTAATTACCACAAAAATCTACAAATGCTCCGAATGATTTCTTTACTCTCTCTCTTTAACAAAAGATCTGATTCTAAGAACTGGATAATAAATTATCTTTTGCTACAAAAATACTTTTTAACTAAAATTTTTTGACAATCCTGTTTTGCAGGAGCCTTCAACATTCAGCACTCTAATCAATGGCCTATTTCATTGGGTTGTTTACTTGGTATCTATAGCGTTTTCCATAATCAAGTTATATTTAACGAGATATCGAAAAATAGGAGTCCTTTTCCCTTTGTCATACTTTATTTATTTATTTATTTAAACTTTATTGACCACTATTCGTTACATAACGGTACAAAAGGCGGGCTTAATGCTAATTGCATTCTCTACCAGCCAACCTTTGGGCTAAGCAGAAAAAACACGATGAGCGGTACTAAATAAAATACATTATACCATGTCTACATAATATACCTACAAACATAAATTAAGTACATAGATAACGTATCTAAACACATATATACACATATATACTTAAATTAATACATACACATTATACATACATACATACATACATACATACATACAATTATTATTAAATATATATAAGAGATGACGAGCTTACGACTTATGACTAACAAAATATCAGTCCGTTAAGTGTGTCCGGAGTCTTCTTTTAAGTGTCAACTTATTAGCTGGTCTTCTTATATCGGCTGGGAGCGAATTCCAGGAGCGGGCAGCCTGGACAGCGAAGGAGTTAGAAAGGAAACCTGAACGATGCAGTGGAATGGAAAGGAGATAGGATTCAGCAGAGCGAAGTGGCCGATCATGCGAAGAAGAAAGGTATTGGAATTTCGATTTTAAGTATTCAGGTGAGAGGGGTTCGAAAAGAACAGAAGAGAGTACACTGAGAATCCTGATTTGCCGTCGCTTACGGATAGGGAGCCATTTAAGCTTGGAACGATAGGAAGAGATGTGGTCATACTTACGTAGACAGAAAACAAAGCGAACGGCATTATTGATGAGACGATCCAGCTTGTCTAAGAGAGCCTCACTCAAGTCCAAATAACACACATCACCATAATCAATGATTGGAAAAATGAGCGCTTGAATAAGGTAAGCCTTTGTCTCAGTTGGTAGAAAGTGTCTTAGCCGATTCAACGAAGACAAAGAGGCAGTTACAGTTCGGCAGACTTCAGCAACCTGCGTACGCCAACTAAGAGTGTTATCGATGTATATGCCAAGATCTTTAACGCTGGAGCAATAGGTAATGACGTGTCCTTCAAACGTGACAGGTGCCACCGAGTCAGTGTCGAATTTAGCCATTTGGCGTGGACTACCTACAATAATAGCCTGGCATTTACCCGGGTTGATTTTAATACCGAATTTTGAAGACCAATTACTGACGGCAGTTAAGTCAGCATTGATCTTGTTGACCGCATTATCAATGTCAGTTACAACCGCATGAGTGTATATTTGTAAATCATCTGCGTACAGATGGTAAGAGCATCCAAGAAGGTGTGTAAGTGAGTTAATAAAAATTGAAAAGAGAATGGGCGATAAGATACCACCCTGTGGCACGCCAGAGCTGAGGTTGCGCCAACTTGACAACACATTGTCCAACTTAACAGCTTGCTGACGGCCACGAAGATACGAAGAGAACCATTCCTGGGCTGTGGAAGAGAACCGTAGTCGCGCAAGAAGAGAAAGGAGGATATCATGGTCAACCATGTTAAAAGCGTTTGAAAAATCTATTAATACTAAAATGGTGACCATTCTATCCTCCAAGTTCCCCCGGATATCCTCTGTAACCTTAAGAAGGGCGGTGGTAGTACTGTGTCCTGGCCTGAAGCCAGACTGAAATGGGCTTAGCAGATTGTTATCATTAATAAACGAGGAGATCTGCTTATGCACAATGGCTTCCAACACTTTCGATAGAAATGGCAATATAGATATAGGCCTGTACTCTTTTAACTCACAAGGGGATGCGACTTTAGGAATGGGCGTAATTATAGCTTTCCGTCAAAGCATAGGGAATACCCCTGTGGTTAAAGAGAAATTGATAACATGGGTAATCGCCGAAAGAAGGAACTGGAGTACAGGCAAAATCATCGTTCTGCCTATCCCATCGTACCCCACCGCTCCTGACTTAATTGACAACAGAACTGTACGAACCTCTTCCACAGACACTGGAGAAAAAGAAAAACTATTAGACAACGAGAGGGCCATGGAAGTAATTTCAGAAATTGCAGAGGAATTATCAACAGAGTTAAGAGAAGATGCAGAAATGAAGTGACAATTGAAGTCATCAGCGGTGAAACTAGGTTTCTTGGTTTCGGTGGAGGTTTTACCGAAGCCAAGAGAATGAAGAAACTTCCATATATTAGCTGAAGATGAGTTAGAAATGTTTTCAAGAATATAAGATCGTTTGGCGGCCCTTACCATCTTGTTACACGTATTGCGAGCAACCTTATAAACTTATAAACTTTACTGGATATGATGGATAACATAGTAAAACCAACTTAATAACTGCCAAATGGTTCAACCATTTCCCGGAATAGGAAATTGATTTTACTGTATCTATCGTTTACTTGATGGACCGACCAGGTTATCGTTCTGATCCGAGAATGTGAGATCTACTAGTTGTAAGCTCGTATGACATATTATAAAATAGTGGAAATCAGATTTTCTACAGAAATATTCTGATCCTAATAGGCACATTAATTCATGGTGATTTTGCTGTTGTTTATCTAAGTCCATACATATATGTATGGGCAAAATTTCAACTTTGTTGTTTAATTGTAAGGTTTTTTGATCCATGTCTGGAAAAGTCTCGTTAAAAACCAACTTACTTTCCAAGGAATTTTATACTTAGAAGCATACCGGCCTAATATGAATCGGTAGACTTTATCTACTTAAAACAAGATGTAGAATTGGCAGGTGTATTGGGTTCCTAACAATGTCTTCAATTACCTGTCATTTGAGGTTTTTCCAGGATTTAACTACCAGAGTTCCTGTTTGAGAATCCTAGGTCCAAACCCCTCGAGTATCATTCATTTCTATACCTACTTGAGTCGCTGAGCATATGGAATTGCCACTCCCCGCTAAAATAAAACTTATTACCTGTTCTCACAGTTCAATTTGGCTTGTGAGCAAAATTTATTAATGGCATTTATAGATCCTGCCGTCAATCTTAAATGTACCTTAAACGCATTTGCCGAACGCTGGCATTTGTGTGCCATGCAATTATAACGAATTCCAGATCGAATTCAAACGGAGTAACCTTTACCATACTAACATGACACCGCATTCCAGGGTTTCTCTCCAGACGTAATGAAGACTCTAGTGGAATCTTCAGGCGGCGGCGCCCGTGCTCAGCTCAGCATGGCTCTCTCCAAGATGGTGGAACGGAAGGACTGCGCCCATGACTACGCGAACAACCGAGCCAAGGAAATGGTTGTGGAGCTGGGAAAGGATGAATCCAAGCTGTCTTCTGAGCTGCGATACTTGCAGCCTTTGGTTTACAGACAATAGAAACTAAGTTAGAATAGTCCTCACGTATGTAATAAACTGTATTGACACAAGGTCTTTTTTCTTTTTTCAATGAGGACATCCTAAAAATGAAAAATGAAAAAAAAAATGAAAAAATATTTAATTCACAAAAACATGGTACATAGTAACACAGCCACTAGCTCCCACACTAGGATTCCCTGTGTTGTGGGACACTAGGATTAACCCTATCGTACAAATTTACACTTTTGTAGCATATCATGTAGTATATAAATGTAAATACTCATAGGCTTAGAAATTAGAAAGCATGTTTGTGAATTGCTATTAAGTATTGTGATTCTAAACGGTAACAAAATATTGTTCATGACCTATCAAATCAGAAAATTTTACAATCAAAATGAAAATGATGAACTGGCCCATATCCATAGAAAACTTATTTGGGAAATATTATGCTTGCAGGATCCTCAAAAGACCAGTAAAAACTACAAATATTATTAAAAATTTAAAATACCATGTACTTGTCAGGGCAACTTATAAAAATGTTATAATAAAAATGAAAATTAGATGCTGGTTGTGTAATGTTGCTGGTGGCATGACTCAGAATAAAAATAATGATACAACAAAATCACATCCTATTAGGCTGTTATGTAGCTAAGATATAATTATATTTGGTACAAGACAGATAGGACAATTAAGTGTGTGTGAGTGTATGTGTGAGTGTGTATGTTTGGGTGTGTGTGTGTGTGTGTATATGTGTGTGTGTGTGTGTGTGTGTGTGCGTGTGTGTTGACATATACAATATGTGTGAAAGAAACTAATTATATATATACTTCAGACCCGTATTGCCCTACGATAAATAAGTATCTTGGGATCAGTTAAAAAACTGCAACACGGGCCTGAGTGAATGTATGTATTATAATGCAATATACACGAATTATAACTATATGTATATCCCTATGTAATATTTGTGTCCTGAAAATTAAAGAATATTTTTCAAACAAGTGAAAATGGCAACGGTCATAGTGATGCGCTTTTAATTATTGCTTCAGTGTCGGAATAGTTTGACCTTAAAATAAAGATAATAAAGATGTGGTTTGACCTTGAACGGCACATGTCAGAGACTTCACACTAAGCTAGGATGCTGGAGTAGGCTCTAGGCCTCGCCAGTAATGAGGAGGAGTGGTAAAATATTTTTTTAGAGTACAACTCCTACACATCAAATGTCGATGTATTTTTTGCGTATGTTGCAAGGAGAAAGGTCACGCCTGAACACGACATTCAACCTAAAGTAGTTTCTTACAAGGTTTTTGACAACCCTGATTTACATTTTATATGTTAGTTCTCGACAAGAATCCCACCTGGTGGCAAGTGGCATTGAAGTCCAAAATGATGAAGTTACTGTAAAAGCGTATAATGCCAAAAAGATAATATCTCTTCAACTCCCACGCTTTGCTCTGTATTATTACGTAAAATCGGATTGTACACATAAAAAAACAAAATAGGTATCGCAATAAATAATGATATATTTTTACAGCGATATTAAATTTTTCCCTCCCTGCACTAAATTAAGTACTAAATAGTATAGATAAGTAGGTAAGCCAATTCGCAGTCAACTCCTCAAAATGATTTCCCACGTAACTCCATCGGTAAAAAGATATTTTTTCGCATGAGTAGACGCCACTTCAACTAAAATATTATTCAAGACTTACGTATCAGCAATATCAGTTCGACTTCAGCAATGGAAAGGAAAATTGATAGATAGATTCCTTCCGACATAAATAGTACTCGATATCTTATAATAATAATATATGAAGCTAAAGAGTTTGTTTGATTGGGCTAATCTCAGAAACTACTGATTCGATTTGAAAAACCTTTTTTGGATTTGATAGTCGATTTATTGGGGAAGGCTACACACATCGCGCTACGACCAAAGGAGAACATCAGATTTGGGCCTCGAGCGAACAGCTTGTTCAATACCCTCAAATAATCTTGCATATTTTAATACATGGATCCATTTCATATTTAAAAATCTAGTTACATCATAATCAAAAAAACATGATAATTTCAAGATACTATGTGTGCGCGGCGCATAAGTCGACTATATTTCATTTTTTCCAACATTTTCCGCAAAAACGGAAAATGCACAATGTGGTAACAATATCCTCGATCTAAAAAGCGATGTCTCATGCATGTTCATATTCCAGGCCCAAGGTCCTTAAGAAAGTTGCTGGTCTCCTTTATACGCGCATCATATTGAAAATAATAATCAGATATGCATGCAGGAATTTACGCACCCCCCGTTTTACGTTATTACCTACTTTAAATTCTCACTTGACTTTGATCCCAGACGTTAAAGGTTAGATTTTACGGCTTGTAAGACCCGCTAATAAAACGCAAACAAATTGAACAGAAGTTCCTTTATTTCTTCTCACAATTCCACAATAAAAATACGTTAGGTGCCGTCGATATTGCGTTGTGATCCGTTTAATCAAATTAGCAAACAAATTACTACGACCAATCAGTTATCAGACAGACATCCGACTCAAATTACTATTTATTAGAATCGAAGATCTTTTAGTGTGTTTTCTATTTAAATAATACAAAAGCATCACCCAAGTGTTGGCAGCCAAAAAGAAGATTAGGTACAATAAAATGTTTTCTACTGACTTTGAAAAGATCCACTTATACCTAATAACAAGGTAGGTGTTTGCAACAAACGAAGTCTCTTCTATATTTTTTATGGCAAACAAGTTGACTTTCAAAGGACTAACATAAACCATTAAGTACTTATTTGTTTACGGCCAAAATAGTTTAAGTATGAAATGGAAATTCTCCCTATTTTTTGTTTTATTTTAGTAGTAATCAATAGAAAAAATATTTCTTGCGTCGATACTATTTACAAACATCAGGCGCTTTTCTGACGTGAAATAAGGTCAAACTCAATATGAAACGGAATAATAGCATTCATAATATAACATAACTAACTTTAATACATTTGCGTGAGTTTGAGAAGGGTGAGTAAGTATGGGAGTGTTCAAAATAAATTAAACGTTGTAACTAGTTTTAACTTTTAACAAGCGTGTCCGTCCGGTGCAGACGTCCTTTCATCATAGATTAATATGCCTTTCATTTCGTCTTTAACAATAGAAATTAGAATCATTTTGGTTCCATCGTGACAGCCAATAAGTACCTAGAGCTCACCCGGGGAAGTACCACCGCCCGCCACGATACTTATTTTAAATCATTGAATAAAATTTAAAAATTGCAATATTATGTTAAGTTATGTATCTGTTTGCCGTCGTACATGAAATTTTTAGTAGTTAATTAGTAATCTGTCAATTATCGTTTGTTTGTTTCAATACCTACCTTTCAGAAAAACTTTATCTTAAACATGTTCCGTTCAAATCTTTGTTTTCTATTCTCTCTGTGGCATTAATTCAAATCTTTCGTTTGCGATTCACTGCGTTGATTGGTAGACGTAGAGAGACAGATTAAAAAACAGACCTTCTAAGTCGAATTTAATCGCGTATGCACCTAATCGTTTCGAAAATTTCTTAAATCTCGAAATCTACATTCCGATTCAACCGATTGCCGTCTAAACACCGAAATCTAAGCCTACCTATCATACGTGGTAATCATAATCAAAGCTATTACGCAGTGAAGATAAAGTGATGTGTAACTGAGTGCCGTGGTTTTGGATGCTGGAAGCTCGTGTAGCAGTCCTGAGGTGAGTTGTGCACATTATTTGCTTTGGTTTTCAAGCAGACGTTGAATCCTGGTCTGTTAGTACGGTGGAGAAGAAGCGAACACCTGATAGTTGCGTTCCGTGTTTCTTTCGTTTTATTAAGGTGATTAAAAGGTCAAAACCCTATAAATTCTAAACGTTTATAATGCTCCATGTAATTCCATGGATCCAGTGAATTTTTAATAAGATTCACCTGACAGTCAGTCTTCCTATCATAATATCTACACTGCTTGTACCGTAATAAGATATACTGTAGCTACTATAACCAACACTAAAAATAAAATAATAAAATTAAACCATCACTTCTTTTCTTCTTTCTTTTCTTATCCACGATGAAAGTAAACAAAGATCTGTCCTTACTTCAGAAACAAAACGGAACATCCGCAAAAATACACTAATCATGGATACCTTACTGTCGTTACATAAACACAATACCAACCTCTAACAGTCATCGTAAAACTGGATTGCGTTCAAGTAATAAAAAAAATCATCTACATAATAAAGATATAGATCAACATTGTTCATATTTCCTCTGAAATAGGCCTTACGTTTTAAGAAAATATAAATAGAAAGTAAACATTGAACATCATTTAACAGACCAATGGTCTCATCGGAGAGATTCAAATTAGACCAGCTTGGCGACTGGCTTACCTCGAAGCAGCTGATCCCCATCATCACCCCCAGCTCATAGCCCGGCAGCTTGCGTTGATCCTTAAGGCGCTCCCTTGCGGAGAGCATTCGCGTGTAATGTTACATTATAGATTCGATTTCGAGCATTACATTACAATACTACCTCCCTAACTGACGAGCATTCGCATATAATGTAACATTTAGTATCTATAAATTTGAATTTCTTATAAAAAAGCGCATTAATATTAAAAGTTGTAGGGGAAGTGCGCCCAAAGTAAGCACCTGCCTAAAGCGGGCACCCCAAACGGAATCAACCTAAACGAACTCGATGTGGTCTTAGGTCTCATAGACGTTACCTCCTACCCCGCCGCTGTCCATGGCAGTCGCCGGTTCCACCTCGGACGAAGGCTTCGGCTCGTATGAAATAAAATATAATTTTGAAGTTATTATGCAAAAAAAGGAAGGCATGTAAATTGTGTTTTGTCTAGTTTTAAGTGATCAATGCTATTATTAATATATTACTTGTAAATTGCCTTTATCTTACTTTAATTTAATCATATTTGCTTTTAAATATGAACATAAATTTTAGGTTAGGCCGGACAAAAACGTGCGCGTGACACAAAAGGCAAAGCGAGCAGGGCAAAGCAAGCATGCCCACTATTCCCTCATGATCCTGTACGCTATGCCCTCTATTAAAAAAAAACTTAAAGGAGTTACGAAAAATCTTAAAGGACAATTAATGAAAAGTCAAAAGAATAAAAGAATTAAGAAACCAAAAAAGACATCAATTTCAAAAGAAATGGTCCGAGAGCTGGCACCAATTTTGGGTAGGTATTTGAGGCAAGCTGAAAACTTGTCACATAGCTCTCCTATCATACCCCAACACAGTAGTGCAGACCTGGCTGGTCAGTAGCGGGGCTAAACCGACCATAAAAACCGGCCAAGTGCGAGTCGGACTCGCGCACGAAGGGTTCCGTACCATTATGTATAAAAACGCCAAAAAATCTGGTCTGTTGTATGAAAGACACACTTAAAACTAAGAAGTGAGTAATATTAGCCACAACGCCATCTCTTGGACCGAAATGTAACTAAACTATGGCTGAGTCGTTGAAAGTATGGGCGCCCACTAAAATATTTATTTTATTCTGTTTTTTAGTATTTGTTGTTGTAGCGGTAACAGAAATACGTCATCTGTGAAAATTTCAACTGTGTAACTATTACGGTTCATGAGATACAGCCTGGTGACAGACGGACAGACAGACGGACGGACAGCGAAGTCTCAGTAATAGGGTCCCGGTTTACCCTTTGGGTACGAAACCCTAAACTGCCTTCCTGATGTTTTCATAGATTTATTTCTTCTTATCTAACCAACGTAGCGGTGATAGCCTAGTGGTTAAGAACTCGGCCTTTTATTCGGAGGGTCCGGGTTCGAATCCCAGGGCACGCACCTCTGACATTTCGGAGTTATGTGCGTTTTAAGCATTTAAATGTCACTTGCTACAAACGGTGAAGAAAAACATCGTGAGGAAACCTGCATGCCGGAGAGTTCGCAAAACTCAAAGGTATGTGAAGTCCGCCAATCCGCACTTGGCCAGCGTGGTGGACTAATGGCTTTAACCTTCTCATTCTGCTCAATAGTGGGCCATGATGGGTTGAGAAGATGATGATGATCTAACCAATATATATTTGCAAGCTCGCTTTACCCGTTGCGTGCCCACTTTGCCCTAATGCTCATGCTCACTTTAGGCCATCCTCCGGGCAAAGTGAGCATTTGGAAGTCTTTCATATTTTTGATATTAATTGTAATTTATGAAACATATGAGTAATTTATATGTTGGGTATGAAACTACAATAAATTAAGCATAGAATAGCATTAAAATTATTATTCATCTATGTATTTTTATATTTTTTTCTCTTGCTTAAACTTAAGGTGCCCGTTTTGGGCGCACTTCCCCTATCAAAGATATTACACATTGTACCACTACAAGGTGGGCATTGTAATGCTCGTTTCTCCGGCCTCCTCCAATGATGTAATGCTTGAATCTGTAACGTCACATTACACGCGAATGCTCCCGGTGAGGGAGCACCATTAGTGATCGACAAAGTTAAGCAACTGCGGACGCAGTCGTTAGTTGGATGGGTGACCGCTAGTCGCAAAATTTCTTGATCTCTTCTGTGCTTCGGAGGACACGTAAAGCCGTCGGTCCAGGTTGTTGTCGTTAGATAGCAGTCATTAAGCCATGTCGGAGGCCTTCGAGCGGTGTGAAAACTTCCCATACTGGGTTGGCCACTAACTAACCCCTCTTCCACCAATTTGCACTAGAGCAGCGTGATGGAGTAGGCTCTAGACCTCCTCAATAATGAGGAGAGACCCGTGCTCAGTAGTGGGCCATTAATGAGTTGTAGCCACCGTCCAGTTTAATTTTAATAATACTTACGAATGACTTTTTCCCTCCTGATTAATTAACACCCTCTAAAATCGACAATGAAATTTTTACGAGCGATTCGTAGGTACGTACCAATTACCTACGAATATGTCAGAGATGTAGTAATTAAGCGGGTCGTATAGTACTTTTGTCTTACGGTACTTACGGTACTTTCATCTTGCCAGACAACGCATTGCAAATGCCTTTGGGGTACTGGTTTCCATAGGAGACAATGGCTTAGTACCAGATGACTCGTCTCCTCGCTCATCCCCTATTTACATTACAAAAACACCTACATATAGATATAAAATGATAAGGAACTCAAAACTAGATGTATGTAGGTATTGTTTATTATATTATCTTAATTAATTGTATAATTCCATACATATATAACACTCACTAAACGTATGTGACGTACTATATAACACGTATGTTAAATGTATAATAAAAGGCTAAAATATTTAATGGCACAATTTTTTACGTATCTTTTCTTCTTTTTCATTTTTTAAAATTAATGTTCTTATTTGTACAAACCCTATTTAATTTGAGTATAATATTCTATCAAATAATTAGCTGTATGTACATATTTGTTTAATAAATAAAGCCTTGTTCCAACAAAATAGTTTTAAAGCTGTCCTTAGATCACTAATATTTTGTGTCATTTGTTTGTTTAACATATTAGTTAGGGCATTGTGTATTACCTTGTGCAACCCTTACACGAAAAATATTTTTCTTTTGTATTACTCTTTACATTATACCTACACTAAAAAAAAATATAAAGTTCACAATAAATTTTCTACGACTATGTAATAAGATTCGATTCGATTTTAAAGAAAAAATATATTCAAAATAAAAATGTTGGCACTTTAAAACGCTATAGCAAAATCTAACTGCTTGGTTTTGGTGCGAACAGAGACGCAAGACTCCCATATACTATTTGAAAGAAGCTTCCAATAAGTTCTAATATGAAGACAAGTGGCCCTTCACGAGGAGTAGCATCGCTATCTGAATTATCTAAGTCATCTTCGTCGTCATCTAAGTCAAATGTTTCTAGGTCGTCAATTTCATTGGATGTTATATTCTTTTCTGTTACTCTCACTGGCAGGTAACTAGAGTATAGCGTAATTTTTTCCGGTTTTTTATCTGATTTCTTAAGTGCATCAGCAGATAACTCCTCAACATCTTTTTCTTTAGAGATAGTGTTGTCCACTGGTTTCAAATCCGGTTTGGCGTCTTCCTGGGCGTCGTCTAAAATTTCGATTTTGCTGAACGGTCGCTTTGTTGTTGTTTTTGGAGTTTCTGTGTTGGTTCTATTTATACCCAAAAATCTGTAAATTAATGAGATCATTAGTAAAATTACTATTAATATATTTATATCAAATTATCATACGTACAAAAAAGTTGCGTTAGAATAAATAATTAATCAAGAAATTAAGTTTCTGGAAACGAATCGTGGGGGCTTTACATGTACGATTTATATCGTAACAAAACTGATACCTACATGCTACTTTTGAATAATGTATAGGTACATAAAACGTAATTGAATAGTCGAAAATGTATAACGTAATACTAACACAAGTCCCAATACGCAATCTAACGTGACACGTACCTTCTCTTCTGACTATAGATCAAAGGTAGTATTCACTTTGAAACTTAAGTAATTGAATTGATCATTACGGTGACAGTAATGTAGATACAACTTTAACAAGCTCACTGCTATTAAAGCGACTAGATTCATTTAACCTAGTAATCTTATTAAAGTCAATTAAATAGTACAGTAAACGTTGCTTGATAGCAAGTCTGAAGCCTTAATGGCTAGCTACCACCCTTTTGTTTGAGTAAGTGGCCAAATGACTTGTCATGTTCCTTTCGAGGACTTCAAAGTTAACTTTGTTTCTTTTTTTTCCTTCTTTTTTAGCCAGGAACGCGGTGGTGATGCTCTAAATGCCCAGATTTTTTACATAGCCTTAAAGGCTTACGTAAAAGCAGACAAATCACTTGATGGTAATTGCTCATCGGGTTACCCTTGTTTCGTATAAAAACTTTTGATATAATTTTAATAAATCGAACAACGTTTAAGATTAACGTTAATCGAAGAACGTTTGTATAATATCGTTTTACATAATTTTCATTTGATCGAATATTCATTTTGTGTAATATTGATTGACATAATGTTCATTTGATCGAATATTATTTTATACAATGTTCATTTCATGAATGTTCAGTTCAGGTTATAAACGCCCTAAAGTCGGTTCTGGCTGGCTGGTTCTGGCGATGGTTCCTGTTAACCTAACACGCTCGTCGCTTCGCTCCTCGCTAACCTAATTACTTTAATTAAAATTAGCGCATTTGAACATTCGATAAAAAGATATTATTCGAAACAAATAATGATAAGAAATAAAACTATGGCAATCAAATATTCGATCAAATGAATAATTATGTGAAATGACTTTATTCCAACTAAAATTAGTCGAAGCGATTTTCGACGAAAAGTTGTTATACCAAACAAGAGGCACCCATTGCTCATCGTCGCCTATGGACACGAGTAACACCAGGGTGATAACACCAATGCAACGCCAGCCCTGAATGAGAACTATTTCTACACCGTTTTTGAAGATTTCTACAAGGGTTGTCTACTTGTTTCTCAGCTTCTAACAAGAACAACCTTTGCAATGCACCTTCTAACCTAAACCCTAAGCCCCAGTAAATCTTCTTTGCTCTTGATGCGACCTGCTACGTCTCATTTTTCCTAACAGTTGTTCCACGCGGCTGTTTAATATTTCACTTTTGTAGTTACTGCCACTATCCTTCTAATCCGTCAGAATAGGTCCGATGTTCCAAAGAATTCGGTGCCTAATATACTGTCATACTTTTCATGTAGCTATTAGCTCTTTCTGTTTTATGCGTTGCATTATATTAGGTACTAGCTTTTGCCAGCGGCTTCGCCCGCGTGAATTTCGTTTAAACTTCACCCCTTTATTTCACCCACTTAAGTGTCATAAACGTAAGAGTAGATAAAATATAGGTATATTTAATCAGAAAGCTTCGAACTGCTAAGCTATCGGGAGTTACACGTGTTATTGTGAGTCAACCATAAAAGATAGACATATGCTGTCGTGGAATATTTTTTATATAATTTTAAGGAGAACATTTCCGTCATACATGATTTCTGTGTAGCTTTAACCAATAAGGTTGCACACGCGAGGGAAGCTTAAAAAATGGAGTAACTTCTCCCGTTTCCCCAACATTTCCCTTCACTGCTCTGCTCCTATTGATTGTAGCGTGATGAAAAGTATACTATAACCAGCGCGGGAGTATGAAAAATAATTGTACCAAGTTTCGTTAAAATCCGTCGAGTAGTTTTTGTTTCTATAACGGTTATACATCAGACAGACAGACAGACAGACAGACAGACAGACAGACAGACAGACAGACAAAAATTTTACTGATTGCATTTTTGGCATCACTATCGATCCCTAATCACCCCCTGATAGTTATTTTGGAAATATATTTAATGTACAGAATTGACCTCTCTACAGATTTATTATAAGTATAGATAGATAGATAATAGTAATATTTATTTTGTTTGAATTTATTCTTTTTCGATAGGATCAACAAAACAAACAATTCAAAACGTATGTAAATTTGTACAACAATATTGTTGTACAGTCGTAGCTTCTGAATATTTTAATTGATCATCCTGTTAAATCCTAGGGAGTTATAGGAAATTGAATTAATTTAATTCTGATACCAGTTAAACCGCCCACGCTTCGTTTCAGTCCGTAGTAGCCAGATTCGGAAATTGTTAATAAAACAAAAGAAGAGAGACAGTGAAGATATTTAAAAAACACAATAATAATAATAATAAGACAATTCAATTAAACAATGAAATATTAAAAATCGATGAATCCACAGTATTTTAGGAATGACCCTAGATAGTAAATTACAATGGGGCCCGCATATAGCAACTCTCGCCATAAAACTTAGTAGGGCTACATACTACATTGTTTACTGACATTGAAACTGCTAGGCTCGTTTACTTTGCGTACTTTCATAGTATTATGTCTTATGGCATTTTACTATGGGGTAAAGCAAGCGATATTTATAAAATCTTCCTATTACAGAAAAGAGCTATTAGAGCTATTTATAAACTAAAGTCTCGGGAGTCGTGTCGTGAGAAATTGAAAGAAATAGGTATTCTTACAGTAGCTGCACAGTACATATACAGTAATATAGTTTTTGTAAGAAATAATTTAAACTCATATAAGAAAAACAGCGACTATCATAATCGCTTAGCAAGAAAGAGAAAGAAGCATAATTTGGCTACATGCTCAAACCGGCTTTGTAAAGTACAGCGTTCTTTTATGGGGCTTGGTGTCAAGTTCTATAACAGAACCCCTAAGTCCATTTGTGACCTTCCAGTAGAATTATTTAAGAAACATGTAAAAGCGCATCTTTTGAGCAAGAGCTACTATACATTTGACAAAGATGCATGGATTTGACCAGCTCTGCAACCAATTCCGCTATGGTTAGAGTACCTATATGTATTTAGTTTAAGTTTACTTTATGTACTTTGTTTTTTATTTATAAGATGTGCTGAGGAGTTTTTTTTCGCCATTTTTTTTTCTCCTCCATCATAAAGAATAAAAAGCATTTTGCAAAATGGCGGTAGAATCAAAAAACTACCTTCACAGGCGTATCAGTGATACCAAGTGAATAAAATATATTGATTTTGATTTCTGATTTGAACAATCGGCATCAGGTACCTATAAATAGGCGACGTGATCCTCTCAGCAATATTGTTGGCTATCAGTCCATACACGTCAAGGTGGTGGCTGGCGTTGGTTGCGGTGGGGAGGGTGGTGTACACGCTCACCACCGAGTCTTCCTCTGGCAGCGTTCTACTGGACACGTGCTGGAGGACCTGGAAATAAGTAAACGCTGGTTAAATCCCAGTAAATCATGGCATTTTCAAGCCTAAAGTTGGCAAACCGTGTTTCTGACCTCTGACGAAAATAACTGTTAATTCAAAATTTTAAAAAATGTTGACTAAGGAAATTTTGTATTGAGGTTATGTTTAAATGCCCGAACAGATCTTTATGATAATATTGCTAATAATTCAATTTTTCGCCAATAATTCAATTTAATGCCTTAGGTACATCATTTTGGAAGACAGCTGACACGGATAATGAGACACAGATGGACAGGTCAATCTTAAAATGGGGTATCTTTTTACGTCGGGGGTTTAAGAGGAGTGAATATGTCTGTGACATTCGTAGGCATCTTTTAGGAATGGAACGAATAGATGCATTTTGATTCCAGTGTAGAAAATACTCGAAAACTGTTACATGCTACGCTTTCAACTGACATAGCTTATAAAACAAACATGTTTAAGTGAAACTTGCCACAACACATTAGTAAAACTTCACCTGAGTAAATTACCTAAGCCTTCTCAAAGAATAGCGCGTATAAATTCAAAAAAGAATCGAAAAAGTTAACAATTAATAATTTTTTTGCTTCCATTTTCCATAGCGTCAATAAAGGTTTCCGATTAAATGTGAACACACACTTATCTGAGCCGATACTATTTCTCCTATATGCCTATACATATAGGAGATATATGGGAGATAAAGGAGATATAGGAGGTATAACATGAGAGATATAGGCATATATCAGCGATCGATTAGATTTTTATGAGATAAACTGGAGAATAAATGAGTAAAAGCGAACAGAAATGATAGTGATTGATACAGTTAATTAATACCATTCTTTGATGGTCGGAGGGTACGTGCGTAGTGTGCAGACTCTCAGATAAGCATCGAGCAAATCACAATGTGACCTTCAGTCAGTCCCCGGAAAGACCTAGAACTCTTTTTTATATCTTTTAAAGGTACATTATAAGTCTACTAGTAATATTAGAGCTGAGCCCACGACTTCATTCGCGCATAGGAGTTTTTCCCGCGTGAATCCCGACCCCGCAGGAATTCCAGGATAAAAGTAGCCTATATGACATGTATTGTTGCTCCACAACCTCCTCTATCTCCCAGTGAAATTATCATAAAAATCCGTTCAGCCGTTCCGGAGATTATTCCGGACAAACAGACAGACAAAAAAATTTAGAATCGTTTGTTTGTGTTTTAGTATCATGTAAATGCACTGGAAATTCCTATATGCACTGGAAAAAATACAATTATTTTGAAATCAGAATCAGACCCTTAAATTTTATTTATATGGATAGATATCGATTTCTAATTGGACTTTTTGACAATAGCTCTTCATCATCATCGTGAACCATAACTGACCCACTGCTAGAAACGGGTCTCCTTTCCAAATGCGAGGGGTACCTTTATCCTTGTATGTAGTTCAATACGCTGGCTAGAGCGGATTTATTCAGCTTACGAGGAAATCTCAGGTATACAGTTTTCCTCACGGATTTTTCTTTCACAGAAGAAACATTCTTATCATCGTCATCATCATTTTGGGACCTCTCTTTTCGCAGGCTAGGCTACCAACTCCAACTATATCTCAGTCGCTGAAATTCACTTAAGGCTTTTTAAATTCTCGCTGTCAATCTGCAATGAACTTTAACCACAGGGGTGGAAAGCTGGCATAGTAGATATAGGAATAGATATAGGATATGTGGAATAATGATTGAGTAGCATCATTTTTGGTTCACAAAACACCGAATTACCTAAGTACTCTCACAACTTTCAAATATAAGGGTGCGGTTCCACTGAGGCGGAGCGGAGAGGAGCTGTGCGCGATTCACCAATGAAATGGCTGGAAATCCACACGAGGCACAATGAGCTGGGATTTCAAGCCATGTGATTGGTGAATCGCGCACAGCTCCGCTCCGCTCCGCCTCAGTGGAACCGCACCCTTAAACTGTTGTCAGTTACCAATCAACTGATTCAACTGATAAATTTACATAGGTACCGATCGAATTAACATTCAGTTTATTATCGGTTATATGAGCGATGCCGGGCACGAGCCGTCTTGATCCTTGGTGCCAATGTCAGGTTACTATAGTTCGCTCACGTCGTCGTGAGCACTCGACAATGACACATTTCGTTTTAACGCTCCATTAGAGTAGCAATTGTCCTGTATGACGTCACTAAGTGGTAGGGTTTACGTTGGTTCGACTTAAAAGTTAGTTAAATGATCCGGTGATAGTGCCGATTTCAACGAATGTCTTATAAAATATTAGTAGGTACCTAATTTGGAGAAAACCTTAATGGTTTAAAATTTGGCCTCCTACTTTGGTGGTCCGGGTTTGAATCTAAAGGCGCGCGATTTTGACTTTTCGGAGTTATTTTCGTTTTAAGAATTGAAATGTCACTTCTATAACTGTGTAGAAAGACACCCTGTGGAAATCTGCAAAATTCTTAAAACTCAATGGTCTTTGAAGTCTGTCAATCCGTTGGCCAGCGTTGTGGATTATGGCCGAAAACTTCGTTCCTAGAAGAGACCCGTGCTGATTAGGTATGGATGGGAACATGACCATAAAATGGCGCTAAAATAAGTAAATATTACCAAGAAACATCTTTACAGTACAGTTATTTCCCAGGAGCAAAAGGATATTATTATTTCTAAGGAAATAGAACATTTCATTACACAACGTTTGTTAGCAAAGCTACGCAAAGGTTTCTGTATAAAATAAGACAGCACTATTGGAGCAGTCATTATTTATTCCAATTTAACGTAAACAATTGCGATTTTTGTATGAAAATAGCTGACAAGCAGATCAGTCACTTGATGAGTGGTCATCGTTGCCCATTACCATTAGTAGACACCATAAAACAGAATGTTTAACACACTTTCAACGTAAACGAAGTCAAGAAAAATAAATACCTTTTATTTGGGATAACACAAAAAGTACTCGTCAGATGTCGCTCAACATGGCACCACGCCGCTTTAGAACATTAAATAATTATTATCTATCAAAATCGGTTCACCCGTTATAAAGTTGCAAAGTTATACCCAAATAAAACCATACATTTGAATTAAGCACCTTTTTTGAAATCGGTAAAAGAGCATAGGTATACCTACCTAATGGAAGGAGTGACCCAAAAAGCCAAAAACACAATTGATAAATTTCACTCATTACACAAGACCTGGGGCACGATTTTTGAATTTCACTCGTATACGAAAATCATGAAAACTGAAATATCTCCTTATTTTTGAAATTCGCATAGACGAGTTTATTATCGAGTTATTTATTACCGATTAGTACGGATTCACATTATCCTACGTAAAACGAATGAAATATTTATTCATTTAATTACTTGACAACATACCTAGTTTCAAATGGTTCAAAAATACAGCAATTGTGATCACTCACTACCAAAACCACATACAATGTGCAAATGTTTCGTATACGAATACGATAAGTCATCGGTGAAATTCAAAAATCGAGCCCCTGGACGACAAAAATCATTTCTGTCTACAAAATTGCAACCGACACATGAAAAAACATTTCACGATTTAATTCAAAAGTAAGGTTTGCCACTTCCTCAGATTGCGACGAAATTCACACACTAGGGTTAGACTATGATCTAGACTTTGAAATAGGACACGTAATTCCTTTATACGTTCGCTTAGGATAACTTTAACGATATCTCCTTATTTTCAACTTCCTCGCGGACGAAGCCACCCCGAGGACAAGCGACATACATACATAAGTGTATTAAAATAAAATTATATAAAAAGTGCAGCTTCAATGTTATGCAGATGTTGTCAAGCATGCAAAAACTGATCGTGCAAAACTAAACAAATCTCAATGAAATTGCAAGGCTCTTTCCACTCTCCATTGAACCCGTAATGCCGTTCAATCAAATGTTTACAACCGTAAAATGCGTGCAATTAACGTCTACCTACAAGTTTAGGTTCAAAATGTAAATAAATATTTAAATATGTCACTAATTTAAAAGAAAAAAATTAAATAATATCAGACAATAAAAATCAGCGCTTAATTTTGAAATATACATAAATATGTCAGTAACTTTTTTCAAAAAAAATAATAATAGATAGATAAATCAAAAACTACTCGAACTAAACTAAACTAAAACTAATCGAAGCAAAACATCAGTAAAAATTTATGAGATAACGGCCAAATATTCAGTAAAGATAACTCAAAAACCGCCCGTCTGATATCGTTAAAGCGCGCAGAAAACAAGCATGAAGAATAAGAAAAGGATTATTAAAATTGATTCAACCAGTAGGTACAAAGTCATGATCGAAGCAATACATAAAAAATACAAGTTGAATTGAGAACCTTTTGTTAAAGTTAGTTAAAAACTAAAGACACTACTGCTAACCTTTGAGGAAACCTCCTCAAAGGACCTCCTCGTCCTAGTCCTCAAAGGACGAGGGACTCCTCGTCTGGAGCCAATCCTGAACGTAATATCCGATCAGCGTTACAATAAAATTGCAATGAAATCGGGAATAAATAAATATCCAAAACTTTAAATATGTACGTATACTAGCTTAATGCCAGTTTCGTGCTTGTGGCCTACAATAGGATTTATACATACTTCTGTTAGCTTTACATAAGGGTGTTTTTAGATTTTCAGACTATTATATTTATTCAGAATGAATCTTTACGGAACATAAACGCAATATCATTGAACTTGCACAAAAAACTGCAATATTTCGGTCAATGTCACGTTACTTAGTATAATCTTTATTACTGAACACTTTTATCGCGTAATTCTAGCTTTTTTTAAATTTTCAGGTCGAAAAATACAAGTAAGAAGCCATCTTTAAATACGTTACACGTTAACAGGGTGGAAGAGGTAAAATGGGGCATTATAGGACGCGGGTAAAAGACACAAAACTTTGTGACGTCACATAGAAAATCTAAAATATAATATTAAGACAAAGTATGAAAGAATGGATCCAAATCCTTTGTACCTTTTTAACATAATTAATAGATAAATGACGCCTCAAGTATAGACTATTGGTCTACGATCCAAACACGTATCAGACTATATTATATATGTATTAACCTATATTATTATATATTATCCTATATTATCCTTATACTCCGTTAGCGTTCAATATGGAAATCGATTGAATGGCAACTAGATTGACGCGTGAATTAAAAATGCTTTAAGAAAATTTTTCTTACAAGCTAAATTGAACTGTGAGCACAAGTAATAAATTTGTTTTTAGCGGGGACAGGAAATTCGGTTTTCTCGACGACTCAAGTATAGATGATCTCTTACATGGCAAAACGTACTTTACAAAACGCCTTTTCACTTTTGACTTGAAGTGTGCTTCTATTCATGATTACAAAAACAAACATACAAAATATAATTTAAAAAACCAAAAGTATCCCAAAAGAAACAATTTAATTATGAATAATCCTTACCAGCAATCCAATGAGAACAGCGCAGCGCATTTTGATATTTTTTTTAAATAACACCAATCTGCCTGCCACCCGCGACGTGTTGTGTTATTGTAATTAGAAGTCCACAACACATCACTTGTCGCTGGCACCGAGGGACTGCGCGCCCGCTTCCACTGAGTCTCCGGCGTTAGTGCGGTGACCATGTTCGCGGGAAACGTAGGACAGATATTTTTATATAAAAAAATTACTCTTTCATTACTGAGTGACTGACTGACAGACATATGTTCCTCGAGGAGTGCGAGGGGACTAAGAGAATTTTTGGAAATCCCACCCCCCATTCCTAAAAATTTATTTAAGCAATCGATTAAATTTAGAAAGTTTCTGTACCGACTTTGAAGGGTGCGCTAAGCCGTCGGTCGTCATCAGCGTTGGATACTTATCAGACATTATTATGACATGTCGAGGACAAGTAGCAATAAATCTTTACTCTGCCTTCTTTGATGTCTTCAGTGTTAATGATGTCCATCGTGACGGTGACCACTTACCATCACGTGGCTCAGCTGCTTGATTGCCGGCAGGTATCATAAAAAAACTTTTAACCCTATTAGAAAATTATGTATCCAATACAAATCCTCTTTGCTGTACACCATAAAATTTCACAGAAATATAAGAACAGTCGTGTACATATAAGTAGGTACAACACGCGGTCTTATTACTAATTAACGATCTGTTCCAGACAACCTTTAAATGTTGATACATAAGCTAAACACAGGAAAAGGGTAGGGGTGCATAAATAAATTAATTAGAACAATAAATGTCAGCAGTAGCTTCAATAATTGCAATCAATATTTAAAAGTAAAAGTACAGGAAATAAAGTGATATAGAAAAGGATAAGGGTGAATAAACAAGAAAAAATTAAACCCAATATAAAATGAAAAATTTACGACAGTGGCCATTATAACGACAAGTAATGTCGTTAGTATGGCGAGTATAGGTACATTTAAAAAAAAAGGGAGGAAGGATCGTAGTAGGTACATTAAATTATTATTTCTATGTTCAATGATTGAAAATAAAATGAAAAGGAAGCCAACTACGAGTATATTGGGCGGAAAACTAGCTTATCAATATATCCGAACGAAGATATTGCCGTTTGAAAGAAATGTATTTTTATTTACACGACTGTAGTTTTCTTTGCTATTCCTAAAATAAACTATTAACCTACTCTAACTAGTTTCTGTCGTTAAACAGAACATAAATTAAATTCTTTGATCTTTTGTCGTGATGATCTCAAAAACTATGGTACGAATTTTCTTGTAGTTTCTTCTACTAAGTGGTTCATGGTGTAGTTCAGATGTATGGGGTAAAGATTAAATTTATAACGCCTGATGAAAGCAAAGCAAAAATTTTCTCCTAACGATAATAACTCACAAAGAGAAGCATTATTTCTAAAAATTACGGTAAATTTAAAAAACTACGACAGATATAATAGGAAATTAAGTACATTACACTATTTGTCTTCAAATCGTCGTTAACTTAAACATTTAATATATCGTCGCATTTCATTCAAAGCCCCAAGAAATACTTTATTTTTATTTTTTATAAGTCCTGTATTGTCGCAACTCATGCAGTCACCAGTGATCCACGGCCGCCGGCCGCCGTGATCTGACCACCAATTAACTGTGACCACCGAGAGCGTTCCGTGACGGTCATCTGCCATCTCCTCCACTTGCGCTTTATATTGGAAATAGTTTATTGTTTATGTGTAAGTAATAATAGTTTATTTTAGTATCAAATCCTACTTTTATATTGTAAATGCGAAAGTTTCTGAGAATCGATGTTTGTTACTCTTTCACGAAAAAACTACTAGATGGATTCGGATGAAATTTGGTAGTGTTATAGCTTATGCTCCAGAATAGACATAGGCTACTTTTTATCTCGTGATTCCTACGGGAGCGGGACCTACGCGGCTGATACAGGTCCCGAAGCGAAGTGAGGGTGGATCGCTAGTAATATTTATATAAATGTCCATTATATTGTAGAAAGGTTAAATATTGGTTAATTTTATCACGCAGTATTCTTCGTAATGCTTCTGAAAGTTGACCGCAAATTAATACTTTTCCAGTTTTCTTCAGGGAATAGTGTTAAGGTAACTTTCTGGACTAATAAAGGTCTGTTCAAATATACGTGATATCCGTTGACGCGGGTAGCCATATTCCTACAGTTCACACAACCTAGTACCTAAATATCGCTATAGATTGCACGTAATAATTGCGGATAGAAAGGTGTGGAGCCGGTTACACTTTAGTAGACCGACCGACCATCTCAATCCTGAGGGGTAGCAATGCATCTGTGACCGAATTAGTACAAGACTTTACTAACACGCTGACCGCGTATACGGGTCGGTATACGAGTATATTGACGACCCTTGTATCGCAAGGGTTACCATGATGGATGGCGGGTTTAAAGGGCTTTGGGTTCGATTCCCAGAGATACCTACAGATATTTTTATGACTATTTTCATTCTTGTTCTATGTGGGTGCATTCTTATCTTGTATGTTGTCCATCACACCCACGCGACACAGGTTTTTCTCATGTAGAGCTATAAGTCTGAGCGTTATTTATTTATTTTTTATCTGACCGAGCAATTTGTCCCCTCAAACGCACGACAGCGATATCGTGGTGTGAAAGAAGCTTACGAAAGCAGAAAGATTGTCTTTCCAGACTTTCCAAACTTTCTGAAGTAATATGAACGGGGCTACGATCTACTGGACAATAAGGGATGGACCACGTGGGATTACTATTTATAATATTCTAGTAGGGTTACAAACATTGTACTGATACTGAATAAAAATGCTTTAAAAATCATATAAACTTGTTAAATGTTAATCGAATGCTAGAGCTTGTTGTCTGTACCCATATTAATGTAAGCGACATTTGACTGGTAGTTTTTGAGTTACTCATCAATTTTGAAGTCGGTTATTTTTGTAAAAAGTTAGTTATTTGAACTCGGTTAAAAGCGCTTTATAGAGATAGAGATGAAAACAGCATTTTTAGTCGTAATTTGTACTTAAGTATATTATCTAGGTCTATCTACATATCCTATCCTATCCTATCCTACTAATATTATAAATGCGAAAGTTTGTAAGGATGTATGTGAGTGAGTGAGTGAGTGTGTGTGTGTGTTTGTTGCTCTTTCACGCAAAAAACTACTAAACGGATTTTCATGAAACTTTGCAGTAATATAGCTTAGACATCGGAATAACATAATTTGTTAAAATTTATAGAGATATTTGAAGGGACTGGTTCCCCGAAGCGAAGCGAGGGCGGATTTACTAGTACTATAATAAAACTGTAGGACCACATATTCTGTACATTGAATATTTTTTTTTAATTTCGACTAAGGGGCACTTACATATCGAGATAGAACTCAATTTTTTTTTATTTATTTATTGTCTGTCTGTCTGACCGATCATCACGCGTAAACCACTAGACGGATTTCATTGAAACTTGGTAAAGTTATTACTTATATACTGGTAACTATTATAGGGTATTTTTTTTTCGAATAATATTAAGGTTCCCTAGGGATAGGTCACTAAAGTTTGTACGGATTTTTTTTATAACGTCGTGCGATTTACTTCAAATTTGCAACAAAGGGTTATCACTTAAATTAATAGAACACGTTTCCCAGTTTTTCGATATTTTGTAAGGAAAAGAAAAAAACACAAATGAATGCGGAAATTTGTAATTTTTTAAGGTAACTTTCTGACTAAACTGAAAATGATTTTAACCCCATATTTAAAAATTATTATAGTTAAATACGTAATCTTCAATGTATATTCAGTATTTAAAAAATAGCCAGCAAAAGGTGCAAAAATGGGGATAAAGTTGGTACAATTAGAGGTACAGTGTTTATTCGAGTTGACTTAAGTTTTGTCATTTTTGTTGCGGGCTTAGATTTTTATGAGACTTTTACTGAGAGAAAGAGAAGGTTCTGGAGACAAAACATAGGCTATTTATTATCCCGGAATTCCAGCGGAATCAGGATTCACGAGGGAAAAACTCCTATGCGCGAACGCAGGTTTCATTTTTATAGGATCACTGGGAGATAGAGGCAGTTGTGGAGTATACAGGCTAATTTTTATCCCGGAATTCCCGTGAATTCTTATTCACGCGGAAAAAACTCATATGCGGGAACGAGGTTGCGGGTTCAGATTTGTTTATGGGACTTTCAGTGGGAGGTAGAGGAGGTTATGTAGCATTAGGTATATATAGGCTACTTTTTGTTCCGGACTTCCCGCGGGATCGGGATTTACACGGGAAAAACTCCTATGAGCGAATGAAGTCGCGGGCTTAATAATATCTAAATATTTAAGTATATATTAACAAGTACAAATCAAATTCAACATTTTGAAAAAATCTACGACGGTTAAGATTGAAAATTAATAACAATTGCAGTGCTTCCTGGTGAGTTGTAACCTGTTGTAACCATAACATCTATCTACCTATTAACATGCGCCAATTAAAGCAAAATCCATTACTGAAACCGCATTTCCGATTATATCGATAAATATGAGAGCTCAGCTTGGTTTTGATTGACGTGTCCATGAGTTTTCGAAAATATTGCTACAAATTGGAGAAGGAAAAAACGGAAAGGAAAGAAAAAACCTGCACATATACTCGTATACCTGAAATACTTGGAAAAGTTGTTGCAACCGAAGAGAATATTCAGTGAATACAAAAGCAGGAAAATTCATGGTTATGTGAACACGCGATATTGACCCCAAAAATTAAGAAGCTGTAGTGATAAATTCGGGATCGGAAATTATAAGGGATGAAGTCGTTTATACTTATTTTGATAACGTAGTTTGATCAGGACAACGCCACCAGTTAAGTTCCTCAATACGCTGACAGCCAGTGATCTCCCAGCCCAGCTTATAAAATAAAAGTTGGTGTTCCGATAAGTCTTTTACTGTGCTATCATAATGGTGATCGAAATTTAACTCCGCCAAAACTATAGTGGAACCCGTCTCATAGTCAAAGCATTACAAAAGAATATTATTGTAGCTGTAATCCTTATTGGGATTGGTTGGGCTAAGTTTTTTTTTATAACTTTATCGGCAAACGAACTGACAGGTCACAGGTAAGTGATCACCGTCGCCTATGGACATTATCAACACTAGGGGCTTCACCAACGCGTTGCTGGCCACGAAGGATGCGATGGATCCGCTTCTTTAATGACCCCATGGCACTATAGGAATACCCAGGGATAAAATTTGTTCCATAGTTTACACTTACGTGGCAGAAACTGACGAAAACTGTGTTCATTAAGCGCATAAATATAACTCATCCCCACCAATTTCCTGGTGTTGACTTGAGAACCAGCTGTTATTTACATGACCAACTTTATGTTGCTTTCTCGAGGGTCAGCATCGCTTCTGGTTTTTATGTTTTGGCATCCGAATGAAAAACTTCCAAATAAAATTTAAATTGAACAATTGTTGACTTACTTATTTACCGAAATTGTTGACTTACCTATAGGTATCTTAAAGTCTTTTTATCGATTTTCTCAAGATCAACAAAACGGATTTTTGTACCTACCTACAGTGTGACTAAAATAGTAAAAAATCAACTACTCTTATGTGTGGAGAAATATTATTATGTAGTCCACTATTTATCTTAGAATTCTCGCCGAGTCGGGATTCACGCAGGAAAAACTTTGTGGCGCACTGAGTTCCACGCGGGCGGAGCCCAAAAATTATTTGAAACAGTACCACAAACTGTATTTGCAATAAATATAGTACAGGTGACAACCCTAGATAGCACTTGTTTTGAGTTTCTTGTGAAGCTGTAACTTATTATGTGCTGTAAGATCTATTGTAGTAAACCATTTATTTTAAGTTAGAGTTAACCTTATTGCTCACGCACGTTTGCCACTCAACCTATTTCCATTTAAGTAGCTGACAAAGAAGCAGTCATGCCACCTGATGATAAGTGGTCATTTATCTGGACATCAAAGACACGAAAGGCATCGTTGATACGAAGAGCTAACTAACAGAAACTTTTAATCAAAAGCAAAGAATCTCAGTGCCTTATGACGAAACTTTTCTCATATCGCTGAACAACTTTTGGTTTTTATTTTTCAGTTGTATTTCAGTTTCAGAAAGGTATCGCGCTATTCTTATAAACAGTTACATCTATATTAACCTTAGGGAGTTTCTTCCAATCTTCTTGTATTGTATGGTGCAAAAATGCACCGCTAGATGTCATTCTTATTGCTTACATTTATTCACTAGTAATAAATATATCAGCGTACCCCATGATTGTTATTTTAACAGATTTTCATATGAAACTGGAAGTATAAAAACATATTCTTTGTATAATATTTTACAGAAACAATTATTATCTTATCACATTTTCAAAAGAGTTCCCTACTTGTCGCTAGATGGCGCAAAAACTATATTTCTCTTTGTCGTGCTTTTGTTGCCAATGGTGTGACTGGTACGTTTCTATGGTAACAAATCAACAAACTGTTTCCAATACTAACAGGAACAAAACGTGGATATTTTATGTAAAATGTCTTGCAAAATTCATAATTCTTCTTCCAAGAGACTTTGCGAGCGTTATAATAGACACAAGTGTACTCTTGAATCGTGTAAAAGTGACTCAATGAGATACATTCC
Organism: Hesperia comma; assembly: GCA_905404135.1. Classification (NCBI taxonomy): domain Eukaryota; kingdom Metazoa; phylum Arthropoda; class Insecta; order Lepidoptera; family Hesperiidae; genus Hesperia; species Hesperia comma. The sequence goes on along the minus strand of FR990015.1, from coordinate 13,548,028 downwards.
TGTGAAGAAGGTTATTCCATCCAAAAAATTGGATCCGACTTCAAGTGAAGTGAAAAGTTATTCCACAGGTGTTATAAATAATATGAGAAAGCTTCAAGTGTCCAATCCGCGGAAAACAACCAAATCGGATTTACACTTCGACTCAAAAAGGTCTGTAGTCGATTTTTGTACGAAATGTGGGGATTCAAAGAGTGATAGAAATTCCTGTAAGTCGCTTAATAGCAATGTTGCTAAGCAGTGTAATGACATAGAAACACAAGTTTTTATTGACCAAGAAAGACGCAAGAAAAAGGTAAGTGAGAAAAAGAAAACACTACAGGAACATTATAAAAACGAGAACTTTAGACCTTCGGCAACCGAATACCAATTAAAGAATAGTACGCTTGACCCTATAGCAGAAAGTATAGAAGCAACATTAAACAACTCGTCAATCTCCATTTTAGAAACCTGTTCTGATACTGGAGAAGAAATTGGTTTCTTTGATGCTGAAGATAATAAAAATATTAAAAATATAAAAGACTTTCGGGAGAATAATTATTTTGAATGCCACTCTGCTAAAACGAGAATCCCATCAAAGGGTAGTGCTACCAGCTTAACAGACCATAAATGTGTGTATCGATTTTATTTAAACGACAGATTGTTTCCCGTTCCTTTAAGTTCTGACTACAGACAAAACATAAGATGTGTTGAATGCCTCTTACCTTTGGAACTTGATTCAAATTCAGAAGAAGTCGAAAAAATTAATGGGACTATTCAGGCAAAAGTTAAAATTGGCAACGAGGTACAGGATTTAACTTTATTGTTGCCAGTAAAAAAGCCATTAATTATACAAGAAAAGAGGACGTTGAAAGATCAAAAAGAAAATGACATTTTATATTTTGGTGTTGTCAAATTAAATTACGACGGAAATTCAATTTTTAATTCCACGTTGCCGAATGATTCCTTTGCCCTTCGGTATCAAAAAGGGTACAAAGAATTCGTTAATACTCACAAATATCAATATGATAGAGTTAAAAAAGATGATATTATTTTTATATAAGATTTTTTAGTTTGTTTACTTATCTTTCAAAAAAATAAAGATATTATTTAAAAACTGGATATTTTTCTCGTAATACATAAGTTTCAAAGAATATAGTTGGTCTGAGAACAAAGCATATGAAAAGTTAATTTAGCAGAGAACAGAGAAAACCAAGTAGGTTCATAAATATCTAATAAGTAATGCTCGAACCTTTACCAGTAATAAAGTGAAGTTTTGATAAATTCGTGGTCTTCCAAACTGTCATAGCTATGCCAATTTAAGTACCTATGCAATGTACCTAAGTACTTAAAAGATTTGGCGCGCATGTGAGTGAGCGCGTTAAGTCTAATCTACATAGTTCCAGTACCAAGTAGGTACTTGTGGAGAACTTAATAAACGAAAAATGTTTATACAAATTATGTGAGCGAGTTAGATACTCGTGTACATAAGAAATAGTTTGCAAGTTAAACCATAGTAACCATCTGAATGAGGTGTCGTTGAAGTCTTCAGTGTGTTTATTAACAGCTATTTATACAGTCATGCGAGTACAAGGATCTTTTGGCGCGTGGGTGACAGAGACAGTGAATACAGTTTGCCTTACCTGTAAGGCGCTATCTCTGTCACCCACATGGCAAAAGATCCTTGTAAGAAAATAATTATGTAAAGGAGATGTTTCAAAATGTATGGAGCCCCGGCCACCACTTTGTACACCATACTCAAAAATGGAGAAACACAATTAAAACAGTTTTCAATCATCCAATTCCTTTAAATTGCTTTTGTTTTGTGGTATAACACAAAAATGTACACTTAAAATTGCAACACAAAAACAAAAGTCTGTCATGGCGGTAAGCTGTCATCACACGTCATGTTGGTTAATTTGATAGAAGTTTGACATAATTATGTACCTACAATTCTCAAATTCAAATATTTATTTCTTCGAAGTAGGTTTTTACAAACGCATTTCGAAAGTCAAGTTACGCCATCGCTTCAACAAATCCCTACGGTGAATGGACTTGGAAGAAGAAGCGGCAAGAAACTTCCAAGGAGTCTTTTTTTTCTCTTTCTCCACTCACAGTACAGGTTGCACTTAGTACTAATTACGGCTAAACTTAAAGAAAAACTTATTCTAGTCTAAGCGGAACTGGTCGCGGCATTATCACTCCCAGGCACCCTTATCATTAACATAGTCATCTATACCATAATATCCTTTACTAACAAGTAGTGATTTTACACGTCGCTTAAACATTCCAATTGGTAAATCACGTATCGTCTTGGGTAACTTATTGTAAAATTGAACACCAAGCCCCATAAAAGATCGTTGCACCTTACGTAGGCGAAATGCAGGCGTGACTAAATTATGTCTATTTCTTGTAAGGTGATTGTGTGTATCACTATTCATTTTGAACATACCCAAATTTTTTCTTATGAATATTAAGTTACTATAGATGTATTGAGAGGCTACTGTTAAAATACCTATTTCTTTGAACTTTTCACGCAAAGAATCGCGCGTCTTTAATCTATAGATAGCCCTAACAGCTCGTTTTTGCAGCACAAATATGGCATCTATGTCAGCTGCTTTGCCCCATAATAAAATGCCATAAGACAAAAGGCTATGAAAGTAGGCAAAGTAAACGAGTCTAGCAGTTTCAACGTCGGAAAATTGCCTTATCTTTTTAATTGCGTATACCGCTCTACTTAATTTAGATGCTAGTGCCGATATATGAAAGCCCCACTGAAGTTTGGAGTCTAAAGTGACTCCCAGAAAAACTGAGGTCTGTTCCATAATTAAAGTTTCGTTATTTAATTTGAGAATTTTGTCTATTTTTTGTACATTTGGAAGCATAAATTCTACGCACTTGGTTTTTTTAGTATTTAAAAGTAGATTATTTGCAGTAAACCAATGAGATACGCGAGACAGAGCACTGTTTACGTCGTCATAATTTGATTTATTTCTATTCGTCTTAAATACTAGTGATGTATCATCAGCAAACAGCACAATATCCGCATATTTTTTAATATAATACGGCAAATCGTTTATGTAAACAAGAAAAAGAAAAGGCCCTAGAATTGAGCCTTGAGGAACACCCAGAACGCATTTTGACGCGATTGTTAACGCGAACACATTGACGTCTATCCCTTAAATACGATGCAATCAAGTTAAGTGAAGTATTCCTGATGCCATAGTGTTTAAGCTTTAATAGTAGGGTTTCGTGCTCTACACAATCAAACGCTTTAGACAAATCACAAAACACACTTATGGCGTTCTGAGAAGTCTCCCAGGCTTCAAAGATGTATTTTAGAAGCCTGGCACCCGCATCAGTTGTACTACGGCCCTTAGTGAAGCCATATTGTTCCGGGTGAAGCAAATTATGGGCGTTGAAGTGGTTAATCATTTGATTTAATAAAATCTTTTCAAAAACCTTACTTAGAGTTGGTAAAATGGAGACAGGTCTGTAATTATTAAGGTCTGTTTTATCACCAGATTTGAAAACTGGGATGATTTTACTATATTTCAAGAGATCTGGAAATATGCCCGTATCTATACAATTATTAAATATATTAGCCAAATATGGGGCTATAATATCTATTATCTCATTTATGATTTTAACTGACATTCCCCATAAATCACCTGTATTTTTAATATTCAGGGATCTATAAATTTTAATGATTTCATTTGGTGTGGTATATTTAAATTTAAATAAAACACTACATTCATCAACAGTTTCTCTTAATAGAGTATAAGCTGCAGTTGGCGATGAATCGAGGGAATGAGTAAGCGTAATTGGAATATTTTGAAAGAATGATTCGAATGCGTTTGCTACTCTTTTATCGCAGGTGATTTTATTGTTATCAATTATCAGCTCGAATTTACTGTCCCGGGGTTTTTTCCTACCAGTCTCATTACTAATGATATTCCATGTGGTATTTACTTTATTATCTGATTTCAGGATTTTATTCCTAATATACATTGCCTTTGCTTGAATACAAACTGATTTAAAAATTTTTGAATACATTTTGACCCGCTCAAGAAATGCAGGGGAATGGTTAAATTGTTTCTCTTCATATAGTTCATATAACCTATTCCGACTTTTAAAAATACCTACAGTTGCCCAATCACTAAACTTAAATTTTTTACTGGAATCTATATATTTGTATTTAAAAAATTTTTGGAATTGAAAATTTATGGTATTAAATAAAGTTTTAAATTGGCTATCAGGATCAGGCTGTTCAGAGATTGCAGGTCCTTGGATTCTGGAGGAGACACCAGCTTTAAATAGTGATATTTTATTTTTTGTTATAGGTCTATATCTGATTAATTGTTTTTGTGGCCTAAAAGCACTAGTTACCGAAATAAACTGTCCGCAATGGTCCGATCTTAAATTATTAATTAATTTCTTGTGTAATATTTCACAATTACAGAATACATTATCTATACAAGTAGCTGTCGTCGCCGATATTCTAGTGGGTTCTTTGAATAATGGATTTAAGTTAAAACATCTAAATAAGTCTAGCAGCCTAGTAGCCCTTGGAGTATCTAATAAGATATCCACATTAAAATCACCACATACAATTAAGTTCTTTTTTGATACACACAAACGACCTAGTACGTCTTCCATCGTATCTTCAAAAATATTTAAATCACCAGAGGGGGGACGATATACACATACAATAATGAACCTGATTCTGTCATTCTGTCATTTAAAGTGACAGTAGACAGTTCGCGATCTATGATCAATGACAACTTGGCAAGACGCCATGTTGAAAATTGATAAAAATGAATTATAAATACAAAATTTGTACCAGAAAAGTATGCATTTAAGCAATTTATCTTTATTTTTCAAAAATTCCATGAATTTTTCTCGATTTTTCGATTTCGATTCTGTACATATTGTGGGCCGGATTTGAAACATCTCCTTTTCGAAATGGCGCCTGTAAATGAAAAAAAATAGTTATAATTATAGGTTTGCTTTTCTCTTACCTTAGCAGTATGGGTGTCAAATGAAAGATCATGAAAATAACATTATGAAAATAAATATACTTATCATTATAAGGTTTATAGTGGTTATTGGTCGCAGTCGGGTTTTTTGATTATTAGTCTGTGGTATTATGGTTTTACAATGTAGATTGTATTTTTTGTTTCTCATCTCCCACAGTCCACGAGCGAAGCTGCAAGTAAAAAATAGTTAATTATAAATAGATAACATAAATTATCTATTAATATAACTAGAGACCTTAATCGTTTAAAAGATATTCAAGATCATTCGATGAACTACTCTGAGCAAAAAATGGATATTGATGATAGATATTGATGTACCTACGATGTACCTAAATTCATAATATTCGTTTTGACATTGACAAGTGGTTTTAACTTAGCGAATTCTATTATAAATTCATAATCTACTTTGTAACATATAAATTATCTGCATATAATAATATTCTATTATAACTATTAGACCCGGAAGACGATAGGTACTTACATATTATTTATATCTCAACTTCGGTTATGATAAAATATACACACAATTATGGTTATTAAGCTACACCTCAACCAATACCAACCAACTGCGAAAACCGCATCTTTCATTCACTATTGTGAGGTGCCTGAACAAACAAACATACACACAGACAAAACTTGTAAAAATCATTGTTTTGGGTTTTACTGCTTAAACTTATTCACATTATATTTCCCATGTATCTACTTACAGACAACGTAAGGGAACCCACTATATAGAAATAATTTCTTGTCTCGATAAAGAAAAACCTCGCAAGGAAACCTGCACACTCGAAAATTTTGTTAATAACTAATTTACGAAAAAACGAAGAACAAAAGAGAATTTAAAGGATTTATAAGGGTGAGGTTTTTAATTTGATTGTATTTTTTTGTATAAGTGTGGGGGACCGCTCCATTTACTTCTAACTTTAACACAAAAAATATTGATAAATGATAAGTCTTGGGTAAAAGACTAAGGAGGTAGGCATGTGATACTTATGAAAAAAATCGTAGATAATGATTAGTTAGGAGCGGTCCCCAAACGCGACTGTATTATTTTAAGAGACATTATTTTTTACTTTTTAAATGTTTGTGTCGGGGGTTATTTAAATTTCTAATTTAATTTTTTATATTCGAAAGCTGGTACTTGTCGTACAGTCCATTTAAATTGAGCGACATCTAACAAGAAGTTTTTGAGTTATCTCCATTAGTCGATTTTGGAGTAATTTTTTTTTGAAAGTTAATTCGTTACAAGTTTTGTTCCATAAAATCTATTTTACACCGTTCCAAAGTCGGTTAACTTTAAAATAAAACCGACACCGACGAAACATTATGTCAAAGTTATCCTTGTATTGTTGTGGTTTATTGTGTTATTTTATTACTTGTGTAGGAAGTTATAAGATTGAAATCGTGATATCCATATATTAATATTGTAAATGCTAAAGTAACGAAAGTAACAGCACCACCCTCCCGCTGCCGTCCTAGACATCCGACCTAGATCATGAGCATGACTCAATTTAAGGACTAGGATGGTTAGATTGGTTAGTCCAGTTTTTTTTATGGAATTAAGATAGCAAACGAGCATGTAGCACCACCCTTCCGCTGCCGCCCATAACAATAGTGACCGACCTAGAACTAGACTCAAAGGGACTAGGAAGGTTAGTCCAGTCAGTAGATGGTGTTAGAATATTAGTTGGTTAATTTGTTAATAAGTAGTGTGAGGACAGGGACTGTTAGTGATAATTAGTCCTGTTACCTGTTAGTTAATGTTAGTAATAGGCCAGTTAGTTATTGTTAGTATGAGTCTCGTTCTAATTCGGTCACAGATGCGTTGCTACCCCTTAGGACTGAGATGGTCGCATCAAAAAAAAATGTAACCGGCTCCACATCTTCCAATCCGAAACACAATTGTTCTTAAAACAATTATTACACGGTAGGAACGGCACTAAGTACTGTGGCGGGCGGTGGTACTTTCCCGGGTGAGCTCTAGGCCCTTACCACTTGTAGCAGATGGTGTAAGAATATCAGTTGGTTAGTCTGTTAATAAGTGTGTGGACAAGGACTTTTAATAATAGTTAGTATAAGTATGGTTTTTGAGGTTAGTAATAGTCCAGTTAGATAAACTACTACTACAGGTAGGTACCTACTGATATTATAAATGCGAAAATGACTTGTGTGTCTGTCATTCATGCTTAATCCACAGAACATAATTCGATGAAATTAGACATTCAGATAGATTTTGGTTATGGAATTACGTAGATTATTTCTTATCTCAAAAATCCGATATGCAAAAAAGTAATTTCCTAGTAGGTAGATACATCATTTTGTATCGATGATTATTTTACCAATACCAGACGTCATGTACTCGCTGCTACATGTTCCATGCTTTTTTTATTAAAAACATGTCGGCAAATCTCTACAATATTATGTTCGCCAGCATTGATTGATAGGATGATGGGTAATTTGCAACTCGTTTACAATTATAATAATTTATAGGTAGGTAGGTACCTAAGTTATGTCCAGTTTGACCAGTGGAAGCCGCGACCTTTGAGCGATGTATTTCCGATCAGGGGACCTGGGATTGAACCCTGGACACAACTCTAATTTTCAAAAAATAGAATTTACTTAATTATTGAAGTGGGTCAGAAAGAGCGTGATGTCTTTCCCGTGTATGTATGTAAGCTCATTTCTTTGGCATGCATAGCCCAGCTGTTTGAGTTGGCATACGATAATATGTCTTTATAGTTTTCAGAATAGTGGTAGTGACGTAGCATAAATAAATTTGCAAAATAGGTAGCTCCCGCAAATGAAAGAGAGGTGTTCGTAAGGTTTTTTTCTTACCTTAGCAATAGGTATGGGTAGGTACCTATCAAGCTAGAAAATGAAGTTGCAGCGTTTTGCGTGACGGCAATAGGAATGTATGCTGTTGGCTGAGCCCAGTCATAGTTGCGCGCTTAGTGGTCAGGCAATTTTATTAATTGCAGCTAATAAGGTGCAACCTGTCGAGGTAAGCCACCTGACAGATGAGGTTTGTTATAGTTGAAGTGTCAGAGTTAAAGTACAATAATATACGAGTAACTACGTTTTACGACCCGCAGAACGGCATTTAACTATAGGTCTGTACCTAATGTGATGATATGTAAACAAGTTGATACCTTGGATTAATTACTTGACAGTCCGGGAACAGGATTCATTTCGGCCACACCTAGTGTTTGCGGCTATTCAAGGATAAAGAAGGTGCAGCTCTGACGTCTGAATATACCAGAAAGACGTCATAGACTGTTTAATATGTTCAAAAGGTCAGAGCAATTCTTCATACTGTTTTCTTATAGATTAACTTATATTGGTATGACTACACCTGCGTCTTAAGTTAATTAACGCGCTAATAATGTGGTGAACAAAGAAGAAATTAGAATTATCAAAATTGTAAATTACTCTTATTAAGATGTACCTATTAGGAAAACACGTTAAATAAACTGTTTTAATAGGAACCTGTTACTAAAGCTATACCTATCTATTCTATCAGGATGCTATTGGTATATTCTGTGACCTTTCAAAGGCCTTTGATTGCGTCGATCATAATAGGTATATTATTAAATAAACTTAGTCATTATGGTGTCTCAACACAATCAGTTAGCCTTATAAAATCTTACTTGTCGGAACGCATACAAAAGGTAGTTATTAATGGAGTAGAGTCCACTGGAGCACAAATGACTATGGGTGTGCCCCAAGGATCGATATTAGGCCCTCTGCTTTTCCTAATTTATATCAATGATCTTCCTTACTTCACTAGGAACTTGTGTGAAACTGTGTTATTTGCTGACGACACCTCTTTACTTTTTAAAGTAGACGGAAGAAAACAATGTTTTGACGATGTGAATAGCGCTGTTTCACAAGTACTGCTCTGGTTCACGCATAATAATTTAATGCTAAATGCAAAAAAGACTAAATGTGTTAAATTTACATTACCAAATGTTAAACATGTTCCAACTAAAATTGTTCTGAATAGAGAAGTATTAGAACTAGTAGAAAAAACGACATTCTTAGGCCTTACTATAGATTCTCATCTGCAATGGGGTCCTCATATCGAAACCTTGTCGGGGAAACTAAGTTCTGCTGCCTACGCTGTTAAGAAAGTAAGGCTCTTGACTAATGTAGAAACAGCAAGATTAGTTTATTTTAGCTACTTTCATAGTGTAATGTCCTATGGTCTGCTGTTGTGGGGCTCAGCTGCAGATATAGAATCAATATTCATATTACAGAAAAGAGCAGTACGTGCCATTTACAGCCTCAGGCCAAGGGATTCACTCAGACAATTGTTTAAAGAAAGTAATATATTAACTGTAGTATCACAGTATATTTTAGATAATATTATGTATGTAAAAAAATATCATGACCATTTTCCTAAAAAGAGTGATGTACACAATATAAATACTAGAAATAAGGCTAAACTGATTGTACCAAAATTCAGACTTAGCAAAACTGGTGGCTCTTTCATGGGTAACTGCGTTAAAATTTATAATAAAGTTCCGATACAATTAACAGAAATGCCGTACTGTAAACTTAAAACTCATGTCAAAAGCATTCTTATGACGAAAGGTTATTACAAACTTGATGAATATTTTAATGATAAATCAGCTTGGACATGAGTTTCGTATTTTAGCCGTAATTAGTAGTAAGTGCAACTGTAACTGTGAGTGGAGAAAGAGAAAAAAAAGACTCCTTGGGAGTTTCTTGCCGCTTCTTCTTCCAAGACCACTCGCCGTAGGGATTTGTTGAAGCGATGGCGTAGCTTGACGTTCGGAAAGTGTTTGTAAAAACCTACTTCGAAGAAATAAATAATTTGAATTTGAATTTGAATTTATCTTCTATCTATAGGTATATTCTATATCTGTCTATCTTCTATTACCTATACATAAAATAAAACTGTAACTGATCGCTGCTGGTGCACGCTAATCTCAAAAACGGGTGAATGGGTTTTATGGGACTTTCACTCGGAAATAGAGGAGGATGTGGAGAAACAAATAGACTACTTTTAATCCCGGAGTTCCCGCGGGACCGCGATCCACACGGGCAAAACTCTTATGTACGAACGAAGTCGCGGGCAACAGCTAGTTTAATTTATTATAATCATGTGTTCTGATTTCTGATCGTTAGTACCCGCTTCCCAAACAATCATTTGACAACTGTTTGTCTTTGCTTTATAGTGAGGGTAACCTGCTGAAAAACATCGATTAATTTAATTAATCGATGAGGACTTCAAACATCTGTAAATTGAATGTGATTGTTATAAAAACTATTTTATTGACCGCACAGTTCAAACAATGACTAAAAAAACGACAAAAATAATGTGTCTTATAAGGGTTATTCCGGTTTGATACTTGAAAATCTAATATCTTTAAACGAGCAATTCTTGTATATTTATTTATTTATTTATACCTATATAATCACGATCTCGGAAACGGCTGCAAAGATTTTCATGAAAGTTACAGATTAGGGGGTTTTCGGCTCAAGGAATCGATTTATCAAGGTCCCAGGTTCGAGAAAAGCTCGGTTCCCGAGATAAAGAGATTTTGAAAACATCATACTGACGCCATCTATGAAACATTAGGATAACTTCTATGAGGTACTGTTTGTAACGTGTTGAACTGACGCCATCTATGAAACATTAGGATAACTTCTATGAGATACGGTTTGTTTGTTTCAGTAGTATGAAACTAGATGGCGCTCGAATATATTTTTGTTCGGCTAATACTAATATTATATTCATTCTTACGTTGAAGCGCTATTTTTGCGTTATACCTACCTATTTTCTGTTTGAATAAAATTAAAAATCAGTGCGATTATCTCGCTTGACCTCGCAGGACGCGTAGTGATAGTTTAACGTGCGTTTGTGATATTTACGAGAATATTTGTAAATAAATGTTAGTTTTGTTATTATCGATTTAATAATATATTTTAATAAAGTTTTAAATAAATAATGGTCAGATCGATGAAATTACTATTGTTGTAAATAGAATCAATAAAATTTTAAGTACGCCTAACAACTTGCTCATTAAACTAAAAGTATATTTATTTATGTTGTTTAATTTTATCGCAAATAAAAATTTCAGTCGGGGACTGCCTAAGCCTGCGAAAAGTACGAAGGAAAGTTCAATGAATTTATCTCATTAAGTATGTACCTATTTAAAATGCAATTAATTCGCTCACACAGTTAACTTCTATGAGGTACTGTTTGTAACGTGTTGAAATTTCAGTAGTATGAAACTAGATGGCGCTGTACAACTTTGTGAAACACGCTGTTGAGATCCTTTGGCCGTAACATAAGTAAAATGAATTTTGTGCTCAGTGAACAGTTGTATGATTTGACTCCTGAATAGATGGCGGAATTCCTCGTATTTCTTGCGATTCATACTAAATATAATTTTCAACCGAGCAAAGCTCGGTCAACCAGGTACTTCTAATAATGGCGCGAAATGAAATCATGACTTTTTTGTAACATTTCACGTTTCTGGATACTGGCTTTTGAGCCAGACGTTATATATTTAAATGAATGATTACATACTTTTTGGCCTAAAATGTAAGAAAATGAATTCTGTTCCCATTAAAATATATTTTATTTTGTAATCGTGAAATACTTTTTGACGATTAGTTCGACTTCTCGAATTCAACTTATCTACTGATCTGTTTCTTTTGGTACCATCCCTCATGTTTAAAAAGAAAAGGAAGACTCGTTCACTGACGTAACTTTGTAACGACGTCAGTTCTTTACTTAAAAGTGTAAAAATTTTAACAATATCTAGTAGGGAATATTAAATAATATGGAGTGCCTCCCTTACAAGGTTACTTTGTAAAATTTTGACGAACTGTCAAATGTGGCCTATTAAAATGGCCCTACTATAAGCAAAGTTTTTGATAGATTTCTTGGTACAGAATATATTATTATTTACAGTCCGCCCAACTTATCTCTGAAATGGCAAAAATTGGAACTAACGAAAAGTCATTCATAAGTACGTTGTGTTCATTCATCTGTCAGTTACTAGTGTGCAATGATTGGTCAAATGAATGTCAAATGCGTCCGACAGCGCCTCTTTCGTTTCAGTCTTAAGTTGGGTTTACTATAATGTTTAATTTAATGTACAAAAAAAAATTTGCGCGCATGTCAATGACCGCGGTTAAGATAAGTACGTCATAAAAATGTTACGTTGTTAAAATTCAAAACAATTTTGATTAAGTTTAATATAAATATTTCTTATAGCTGTATTATCTTCCCCATCGGATTACCTACATTCAACAAAAAACACAATATTTTAGAAGAATTGATTTTATCTTTCTATTTCCAAATATACTTATTCCTTTGATGTTTTATATATCTAGATGAAACGTCAAATCCCGGGAAACGTGTCAAAAATTCTCCACAGACTTATAAAAAAATAAGCAGACCTAACATAAATGGGAGAAAAAAGCTTGCCAGTTACAACTACATAGACATGCTGCACACATTGACAATTCCCATACAAAACGCTTGTGGTCTACGAATGTTGTCTATGGTCCTCGTACAAAAAGTGAGCTTCTTGTAGCTTATGGAGTGCTTCAACCCCATTTTGTCTGTGTGCGTGAGTATTGCAAAACAACAAAAATAAAACGAGATAGCTTCTGTGCGTGTTATGGTAGAGAAAGAGATGAAAGTATAATATTGCTTACATAGGTACGTCTATGTAGTGGTGAAAATTATATTAGGTCTGGTTAATTTTTTTATAAGTTTGTGAGATTCTCAATTTCAACAGAACTAAAGTCCTGATATAAAACATAAGGTAGGTAAGTGCTACCTACCCTCGTAATATAATAAATAAATCGTAAATAATTTTACAACTCAAAACATGCGTCAATCTAACGAATTATTTCATATTATGGTAATAACCCGTTATTGTAGTAAACAGTTTTGAAATTTTGGTTGGCGCCGGCGCATAGTCACTGCCAGAAAGACCTCGTAGGTACTCCGAAAAATATGGCGAAGAATTGCATCCACTAGTGACAACAACGTCTCAACAACTCATTTGCATACGATTCACGTTTTGCAACAACCTGGCGAAAAGAAATAAATATGAGAGAGAATGGCGCGCGATCTCAGTCGATGACAGCTATTTCCCGCGCAAACCCGCCATTCAGACATCTTTAACCCTGTTCGGAAACACGCACTAATTTATAAATTTAAATAAAAATAAAATAAAAGCAGTGGACATTTTTATTTAATTGTGAAATAATTTAAAAGTAAATTCTAAAAATGTTGAAGTTCGTTATTTTAATCTCAATAATAAGTTCTGTGATCGGAGAGAATACGTTGCGTAAGTCCATTTTTTGTTTTTACGGTGAAGGTACTCGCATGAAGTAATAGTTTGCGAAAATGTGATCTTTACTACTTGAGTTAATAATAATAATAATAATAATCATTTTATTTCGGATTTCTCCATAGTATTGTTAGCTGTTACAGTCTGCCTTACACCTAATGTTAGTAGGTACATAGCTACATACAGTTACAATTAAATTAAATTCATAATTCTATGTATACATATATTATCTAATAGGTAAATTAAATTCATTATAATCCATATTCAAAATCAGTATTAAAATGTCAAAATGTCACACCTTCATCCTTCATTCTTTCATTACTCAGTCAATAAACATCCATGCCTTATACAATTATTTTAAAATATATTATAATTATTTATTTGATAAACCATTTCGACGGCCCGATATGCAAGGTGTTCCAGTGCTTAAATATCGGTCCATCGAAACGATCCGCCACCGTACGCAAAAGACTGTTTGTGCTCCCACGCAACCGCAGCCACAGGGATGCTATACGCTTGCGTATTATTGCGTGAAAGCCATCGATACACTCTTCCGCGAACATCCCCGATGCACTGCAATACCGTGGGAGCCCCTTCAGTTATGGTACGGGAGCCGACGATGCTAAATGTGTACTTGCTCGAGCGTCATAGAGACCTATTGGGTTGCAAAGGTTAGATGATAAGGAGAAAAAAATGTTATATAATGTATACCTTTTCATCGGTGGGGGAAGCGGCTATAGATCTTTAAATATGTAAAAAAAAACTGCCGCATGGACATACTCGAGCGCGTCAGATATTGATACCATCAATGGCCTACGTATTTTTAATAATGTATGTATGTTAATCTGACCGTTTGCATGGTGGGGGTGATCGTACGTAAGGGTTGAAAATGAAAAAAAAAAAAATTTAATCGAGCGCGTCAGATTTTCTAAGGGGGTGTTAAGTGCACCAAAAAAAAGCTCTAATTCAATAATCTGACGATTTGGATGTGACCCAAACTCGCAGTCATTATACTATTATGCAAAAAAAAATCGCCATTTTGAAATACTCAAGCGCGTCAGATTAAGATATATATGGTTCATCTTTATGTCCTAGACTTGCTGTCTCTTAATCTGACGATTATCTAGAGGGATTTCCCTAATCTGCCAAAAAAAAAATTAAATCATTGAACTTAATTAATAGAAAAGCTCAGGAAATAGCATGCAAATAAAAAAGTGTATGTTTTTAAGTAGAATACTTGTATTTACATAATATAAGGGCCGTAATATCAATCATAGTTTAAACTATGCTTCAGAGTTTAGTCACGAATTATATTTTCTTAAGATCAACGGTAGATAATCGATCAAGTCCAGTTTAAATTATTTAAACTCTCCCGAAGGTTGGTTAAAAACCTCCTTGTGAGATTAACCTTTCGTTTAATTTGACGTTTCTTCAAGATAGTTTTTGAGTTATTCATAATCATAATAATGTGTATTGAATTTATGGTAGTTGCCTCATAACTTTTGACTGGGTATTCCGATTTTTATAATTTTTTTTTATTCGGAAGCTGGTGCTTGTCTTGTGATATTGTATAAATTTGAGCAACCTCTAATGGGCAGTTTTTGAGTTATTTTTAATAATGTGTGTTTATGGTCGCTACCTCATAACTTTTTACTGAGAATTTAAATTTTCATCCTTTCATCCTTTTTTTTAATCGAAAGCTCGTCGTATGTTTTCGTATAAATTTGAGCGAAATCTGACGGGTACTTTTTGATTTATCTCTACTTATCGATTTTGAACATTAAACTTTAATGACGAATTTTTGTTATTTCGGCTCTTATAAATCGTCAGATTATATATTTTTCGTTATCCTTGAATCATTTCCTTCAAAATAAATAAAAAATTAGCCACGCTCGAGAATGTCAAGATGGCGTTTTTTTTAACAACTTTGTAGCCCTCCCCTTTCATTGCGTCATTCTCAAATTGTCAGATTAGTGGAATACACACTTTTTAGCATGTAATTAACTCACCGTACCTTAATCTGACGCGCTCGAGAATGTCTGATGATCAATTTTTTTTTACTAATCTGATCCTTTATTCTTGAGGCGCGGCCTCATATATGGGGCTCATATTTGGTGGAGCTACTTAACTGGGTGCCAGATACCTCCTGTACCTTAATCTGACGCGCTCGAGTAAGTACAAAAATCCCCTCTTGGGCTCCCCAGCTATTAAGGTTTTACGGAATTTGCAACGAACTGCTTGCGTTTCGGAATATTTATTTATTTATTTATTTATACACTTTATTGTACACCATAGCAAGGACACAACAGATAAGACATTTACATTTACATGACACAGGAATACATAGATACTTGACTGACTTTATTTCAGTTCATAACTATATTCATTCATTATCTTTGATTTGATAAAAATGTAAATAACTTAACTCGCACTCGTTACCAATTGATATATACATGTATCTGTTTGTAAAAAATTAGCAAATAAGTGCATCAATTCACACATTTTTTATACATTTTCTCTAATAATTTGTAAACTAAGGAAGACCTAAATTGTAATGAGCTTACTTAACAATTTTAACTATTTCAAGTTCGCGCTTCGCACAGATAGTAGAGCAGAGTATATTATGTATATTATTTTTCTATATACTTACATACTTAGTAATTAATAATAGATAATGTTAAGTTGGTACTTACTCAGAAATAATGAGACATTCTAATTGTGAGCGATTTTTGAAACCGGTCTATTGTTTCTTGAGTTTATAGATATAGGTTCATTGCACACACACAAAATATTTCTTCTTTAAATTAACAAATAATTATAGTGCAGACTTAAATAATACTTGCATACTTAATACTTACTTAGTTACCTATTACTAATTATTCCTCAAGAATCTCATACAGACCTACTTACCCACAGTAAAATGATTTGACTTTTCTACTTATCGAAGGAAAATTTTCACAACGTAACAAATCATTTATTTTAAACTTTTTAGCTTTTTACTTTATACACATCAGTTACCTTCCAACACTATTAACGGAGTCTTTTAATTTGTACTTAGATATTATAACCGCCGCTAGAGGGGTGTTAAAATTAGATAATGATTATTGTTACAATCAACTTTTTGTAACTTTTCAACCAATTTAGTATGAATTGAATAAACAATCACCTAATGTTAAGTGTTTATTAAAACACTAATGAAAACCATGCCCAAATCGGTTAAACGACCTTTTCTGAGATTAGCGCGTCGAGACCCACAGGTGAATACACAAACCTTCTCAAAATCGTTGTTTTGGCTTATATTGTGATGATAAAGTTAGTAATTCGTAATCATTGATTACTAATAAAAAAAACCAGACAAGGGAACTCTTCAACGGGACAATGACTAACATTTATTTATTCCTTTGCATTTATACAAGGGTGTTTTTAGAATTTATCTTCTGACTAACTGTGCCCGCGACATCGTATGAGTGAGAGTTTTCCTACTTATATTCCGATCCCGCAGGATTGCCGGGATTATTAGTAGCCTACATGTTGCTCCACAACCACCTCTATCTTCCAGTGAAGGTCCCATAAAATCGGTGCAGCCATTCGATTCCAGGCATTCTTCTATTAGTGTTTCTTGAATCCCTTAATTTTTTTTGCACTCGTATAATAATTATATCCTACCTACTACTACACTAACTACTAATATTATATATGCGAAAGTTTGTAAGGATGTGAGTGAGTGTGTGTGTTTGTGGCTCTTTCACGCAAAAACTACTGAACGAATTTTCATGAAACTTTGCAGTAATATAGCTTAGGCATAGGAATAACATAATTTGTTAAAATTTATAGAGATATTTGAAGGGATTCTTGATTCTTAATAGTACTTAGATACCTATAGATAGAAGATATCTTTCATTAGTGGACAGCGATGATACACAATTTTATTATACGTACCTACATATTAGAATCGTTGGCACCCAAACATCACCACCAAACCACGTAATCTCTTCGCTAAGTATAAGCATTTACAAGTTTTGCTTCCTGTAGTTCGATCAGGAAGTAAATTCGTGGTGTAACATTACGTCGGTTACACCGTTACAAGTAATCGTAACGTATTATAACACTGATTGTAATCAGCGTATTTAGTTACAGACAACGTTCGACACGAAGTGTTTATGTAAAGCCGGCTATTAGTAGGTATTTTTCGTACGGATTTAACCAATGGCTGAAGAAAAGCTTTGCATACGAGGACACACAGGTCATGTATTTTAAAATTAGGCCACAAAATGAGCAATGATTCGAAAATTGTATGGCGTGACTCTTTAAATAAAGTGACAACGTTTTTTATTTTTTATTGACTGAAAATCGCCCCGACATTAATAGTAACCCCCTGTGTGTCCCCGCCTGCAGCACCATGAAGTATTTTATGTTGATATTGTGACACTTGTTTTTTTCTTTTGAGTTCTTTTGTAAGCAGTCGGGTTTTTTGTTTTTATAATAATATTTTTACTATTCATCTTTTTTATTCTAGACACATTCTGTATTTTTAGGCTACTAGCGATATTAACTCAAATGTTTCTATTTTTCAAGGCCAAGATATACCTACTTAACTGAAATATCCATTTGTTTCCAGAGGAACTTAATCTTATCTTGAAAAACGTATTTCTCAGTATGGGGTTGAAAGTTGGAAGTTTACTTTGGGATCGAACTTTCCTTTACTTTTTAACTGACTTCAAAAAAGGAATATCAAACTCTTCCGTTACTGAGTGACTTACGGAATGTCTGACTGACATCGCACAGCTGAAACTAGTGAAATTTAGCATACAAGTTCCTTGGGGAGTGTAAGGGGGCACTAAAAGGCCAAGGGTTTTTGGAAAGTCCTGTCCTGACGGGATAAAAAGGGGGATGAACTGAAAAAAACCTATGCAGGCTAAATCTACGGCTTCTAAATATAATCATTCGTTATAAAACAGATTTTTTAAAGAAATAAGGGCACAGTGAACGCATTATAAGATCATTTTTGTCAATCTGACAGATTCAAAAAAACCTGTTGGTGACAGCAGATTATTATAATTATGTCACGATTCAGAACTGATGGCACGGGCTGCAGAAAGCGTGACGAATTTATAGTATTTCTGAACAGTTATCTACTGGTTTACAATTTTTTTTATGGTTATAATTATAACTAAAATTTTAGAAACAAAGAGTTATAGAAAGGACATTACGAAAAAACATTAAAAAAAGTCAAATCCTTGAAAACCCAACTATAATAAGTAGGATTTATCCAACGATAATTTATATGAAGTTGAGTTTAAAGTAAAAAAAAAGTTTTTCCTACTCCGTATTTTCATAAAGTAAGCAAGTAGGTACCTAAGTAAGGATATAGCAGGATTTTTCCGGAGTACTCATAAAGAAAGGAGGAGGTTCTCAATTCGACTGTGTTTTTATGTGTAAGTAGTTAAAAAGTTAAACGATTTTAATACATTTTTATTATTTGAACGGTAGTGCTTGTCGTCTGATTCTATTATGAACTTGAGCGACATCTGACAAGTAAGTTTTGAATTATCTCTACTTATCGATTTTGAAACCATTTTTTGTAAACAGTAATTTATAGCAAACGAGCAGGGAGGCACCAGCCTTCCTCTGCCGCCCAGGACAACTGAGACCGACTCAGAACAAGACTCAAATAGGGACAAAGAACACTGACTTAAACTGAAACACTGTTATTTTGAAACCACAAACATACACTTCAATTTTATTTGTAGGTACAGAAAGATGGAAACACTATTTATAAAAGGAAAATTACTTTATTAGACGATTTATATGCAATAACGCTTCATTTAGGCTATAGTACCTAGTTAGAATTTAGAATGTACGAGTAACTAAGACATTTTGAATTTATCTCACGTTCCGGTGCAGCTTAGCAAAATCACTTGGAAAACGTAAGTAATTAAAATTTATGTAAGAAATGCTATTTAGCTAGATCTTGGCTCGACTTGCTCCCGCATGTCTAGATGTCTCCTTTATGTTATAATTTACTTGCTATAATTTACGGCAGATGTCATCCTGTTTCTTACTTTTTATAAGTAGGTAAGTAGGTACTTACTGTCTCTAATGTTTCCTATACTTACCCATACAAACAAAAAGCAGTTACATTTTTTTAACTAGGTAGGTACCTACTGTAAATTATACATTTTTGAAAAACACTACGTAGGTAGCTATTATTCACTATATTTTTTCGAGATTTTATTGAATTTTAGTTGTTTGTATTTTTTTTATGGATTTATGATAGCAAACGAGCATTTAGCAACAACCCTTCCGCTGCCGCCCATGACACGTGTGACACAGAACAAGACTCACATCGGGACTGGTTCGGTCCGGTGATGGTACCTATTTAATTATTTATTAGATAGTTTTTCATTAAGTGTAAGGACGTGAACAGGGACTGTTTGTGATAGTTGGTACTGTAAGTTGTTGCTAGTACATAAGGTAAATACAAAGGTAAAGGCAGGGTAATCAATATTAATCGGTTCACCTCCTACAAGCTGATGTACAACATTACCCACTTAATCCACGGACTTAGAATTTTACACATAGCTTTAGTTGCGGTTACAATACTGAAACGAAAATATAGTAAAAAAATAGAATAGAAAATGACATAAAAAAATCGGACATTTTTATTCTATTGTGTTAAGTTAATGAAAGCCTTCCATACTAGTTTATCTTACCTTTAATATAATTATAAGTATTATCTGTCATCTATAAATAGATATAAATGTATCCAACTCAAAAAAACAAACAATCAATTTTTTTATTTACCTACGTCCCACTACCTATCACATATACCCGTTATACAAATAACTATACAAGCATCCTGTTTGTTCATAGAATCTCAAAGCAACAGATTACAGTTGCTCGCGTTGCCTCACGCCCAAGGTCGGTTGCTCAAACGTGTGCAACGGCCTAACGAAAGTGGTCATGTGGCATGGCGAGCCTTGCGAAGAAATGCTATCACAACATTCACGACTAGGGTTGCCAAGCCGGCTCCACTTGCAATCGAAGGTGCTAATACCCTGACGACTTGACTAGTGTCGTAACACTCCCGTTACTCGACGAGAAAAGCCGAGAATGCACGAAACGAGTATGCAGTCGGCTTATTTGGTCAACTTCGGTATTCGTTACGAATATTCCCTCGTTTTTGGATCGATGTCGATGTTTTTGCGCGAATCAAGTAATATGACGTTAGTATTCATACGCTCGTTTAGTGAGAGAGGGATTATGATATGAAGAGACGAATATTTTAATGGGTGTATTCGGGGTTGTTCTAGAGCACGAATATGTGTCGAGAAAGTAAACTGAATATTCGGCCAAATATGTCAATTAGGTGTGAGTGTTAAGGCCTGTTTAAAAGCACTACCGTGCGATTTACCATCCTAGATACCGCTACCACCGTTTCGAAACCATACCCCTTATGCAGACAGTATTTTTACTGCTCGTCACGATGAAGGAAGCGTAGACATTTCCGCGTCGCACACAATAGATGCATGCGATGATTCTAGTGTCTGCCAGTGGACGTCAATCAACGAGTATCGTTACCCAGTATCGTTATTTGTTTCGGTTTGAACGGAAGAAATACCACTTACCCTCACGATAATGGTGTAGCGGATACCCAGAACTTCTAGGGAATAGGTAGTCATAATATGACGGCGATAGGTTTAAGAGCCGAATAAATGACTAAGAACGCAAATTTCCTTACGAACAGTAGTTTTACTGGATAAGAGACACGGCACAAAATACCGTAATTCTAGCTATTCGGCAACCCTATTGGAGTCGTATCGACTTGCCATGTGCAGCGTACACACGAAACAGCGATCGTTAACCCCAACCGAGATGAAATCTGCTTGAACTGTCTTATTTGGCTCTTAACACCGGCTGCTTGGAGTCAAGGACGATGTGTTACACCGCATTGCAACGCTCCTATTACGATTGATTACGAAGTTGGCACGAAAGCTTAGTTAGCGTTAAGCGTGTTATTTATTAGGTACCAACAAGTAAAGTTCATGTTAATTTATATCTTTTCTTCTATACATACTCGTATAACTGTAAGTGATATCATGTTTGTGCACGCTAATCTCAGAAACGACTGAACAGATTTTTATGGGACTTTCACTGGGAGATAGAGACGGTTGTGGAGCAACATTTATAGGCTAATATTTATCCCGAAGTTCCCGTGAAATCGGGATTCACGCGGGAAAAACTCCTATGCACGAACGATGTTGCTGGCACAACAAAACTAGTGTTATCATAAGTATAGTTTTTACTTTAATGTAATATTGCAAGTCAATAAATACCTGATATAACCTTTCATTCAACATTTCGTAATTCTAGCATCGATACCTTCAGCTCTGCTTTGATTAGTCACGCGGCCTTCCTTTGTATAATCTTAACATGATCATGATAAAATAAAGTCCCCGTCGCGTCTGTCTGTCTAAGCGTCCTGCGGCTGGATTTATTTCCGCGCGCAACAGCTTGTATTTAGTTACCAAAACTCTTAACATACAATAAAAAATCTAAATGCGAATACCAATTTTTAACGCAACTATCAAAATCTAAGAAACAATGAAAAGTTACAAAAAACTGGCTGATTACAAAGACTCCTCATGGCAACACGAAATAGAAAAAAAACGATAACAAACTAAAATTCACAAATCGAATCATCTAATTGCGAACTTGCATACAAAAATGGAACGTCCTTACCAACCGTCCATATTGACTTGTCCTCAAACGAAATCGTACCGCATGTAAATCGACGTATTGTGTCAGTTTGAATGCTGTTGGCGACCAGGACCGCCCCGACCTTCGTCGGTTATAGTTTCGGCCTTAATTTAATTATCAAATCGGCACTTAGTAGCTTTGATGGTTGAAGAACAAGGTCTTCTTAGATTTTGTTAGATTTTTGACTACCAAATTTTAAAAAGATTTTTGCTTTTAAAGTTGTACCATCAAAATCATACTTAAAACAAGTAGCTACAGTTCCTCACGATTTTGTATTGTCTCGATACACGGTATAAATCTCAACACACGACAATAATGACATCTTTACGCTCTGAACTCTGTATATTTGCTGCTTAGCGATAAGGCCGCCTTTTTGGTATACACATTTGTATTTTAATTTCGCTGTATTTGATTATTTCTGGTGTACAAATAAAGAGTTTATCTATCTATCTATCTATTTTCGTTTGACATAAACTAATTTTAGCATAAGCATTTAAACAAACATTTACTACTTAATTATCTCAATCTCAATAATCTACTCCGATACTTTTGTCAAAATTGTGGAGTCCATGTTTGACTTCGATATTAAAAATCGCTCGATGTTAAAGTCGTTTTTTGTATAAAGTTACTTATCTTTGTGTTCTACAGAATAATAATATAAAGATTTCAAAGTACTCAATTTGCATACATTCTATGCTGTAACTTTGTACTGAGAAAGTATGAGTAGTTTAGTCAACAAATTGCGCTGTTTGAATAAAAGCTTGTAATTCTAAACAACTCTCGGAACATAAATATTTAAAGGTTAGTTACAAATTTGCGTCAAGTTACATAACCCGCAGAATATTACGTCAGACGGGTTGGGATAGGTCGTGAGTCGTGACCGACGCATTAGTAGGGTTGTCAAAAATAATACAATTAAAAATTAATCTAATTAGATATATTATTATAATTCTCACAATATAAAAATTAGGGTTGTCAAAATCTTAATGTAATAATGAAAAAATATTTCTTAGCACAATGTTGTACAGTTACACTGGTTACACGTACTTACTTAAGTATATTTTGGAAGACCGGAGTCTGTACTAAGCTTTTCGCTAATAAATATTTGCTCTTGGGTCGTGTGGTGAAGTGTTATTCATGATGTCCATGACACTCGCGCCAGGAAATCCTAAGGCGGGTTATATAATAAACGTTTAGTCACATTGATATCTATTCTTCTATCTAAATTGTATACATAATAATAAAACTGCAACTGATCTCTTTTTGTGCACGCTAATCCCAGAAACGGCTGAACCGATTTTTATGGGACTTTCACTGGGAGAAAGAGGAGGCTATTTTAAATGGCGTAATAGACAAAATTACTGTATTGTTATTATTATTGTAGATAAGACACTGTATGTTTCCCAAATAAAGAAAATAAATAAATATAGGCTACTTTTTATACCGGAGTTATTGCAGGATCGGAATTCACGCGGGAAACCCTCCTATGCATGAACAAAGTCACAGGCAACAGCTAGTATTTCAATAATATTTTTCCGTAACTCCGGTGCACACGAGTCTTTATGTCCGCTCTCAACGAGTTACATTACTTCCTACAATTTGAGGCAACGAACCGAGGAGAGGCAACGAGTACTTTCGTTACTTTCCTTTATTTACGGTAAATCCATCTTCTGTAGTACCCAATCTTATAAAAAGAAACGCTTGTCTTTTTGTATATTCGTTTGTTACTAGCTTATATTACTAGATACTTAAAAAATATTTCAAATCTACTCTAGATGTATGTATAATTACTGAGTTATGGCAGGGTTTTTTTTTTCAAATAATATGGCAACCTAAAATCATTCTACAAAATTTTAATTTAAAATAAGTACTAATACAGAAAGCCTGTAAGGACCATACATTTATTCCGAACGACAGTACCTATGTTTCTGCTAAGCTTATATGTAGTAACGACTAAAAACTTACAAGTACAACCTCCACATATAAAGACCTGCTACAAACATACTCGCTTAGGATAAAAGGCTGACGCTGAGGGCCCGTTGTAAACGTTACCCAAACCGCAACCAGCAATCAACGGCCCTTGAACTGGATACAGAATGGGCCTGACAGCTGATGGCTTACGTAACAACTCATTACTCCACAGACTAAAAATGCTATGTGATGATTTTTTAATGGCCGGCAAACGAGCCGATTCACAGTAATTTGTTGAACATTACAACTTACCGCGCTCAGTCACATGCGCGCGTAACTTTGTAAATGAGGGTAAAAGCGTGTGAATTCGCCGCTAGAGGCGCTAGTGAAAAGTGAGGTCTGTCTGTCAGTGCCACAAACTTAATTGACCCGGTAAGAGGGGCGCTACTGTCTTTATCTTTGTCTGACAACAGTAGGTATAACATTTGCATTAGTTCCAATTTTGGCCACCGGGTCAGTTAAGTTTGTGGCACTGTCACTTCTCACTTTTCTGAATGTCACTTGTCGCTCTTTATGTATACATATATGGGCGGGCTTTGACAGCAGGACCTCACTCGCCAGTGGCGCCAACTGGTGAGCACAAAAACGGCAACCCTCATTGCACGAATTGTCACAGTTTTGCGTGACACCGCGAATGGGTCAAAAATGGGTACTGCTTAGAGTTTTCCGGAATGCTTTCAAAGTTATGTAAATAATGTGTCATAGTCTTAGGGTGCGTACAGATTATGTAACATGTTATATAACTTCTGTTTTACACGTCCACACTATCTAACATTGTTGTCTAACAATGAAACATATAACAAGACACAATGTGTTTTTTAATGACATATCGTCCACATTTATGAAACATGTTATACACACACCGGCACAATTAACCGCCCACTTACATATTTTTGAATCTTTCGTAAACGCAAATAAATTTGTCGAATATTGTTTTTTGTTTGTGTAAAAGTATCAAGTACCAATAAATAACAACAACAATTTTGTTAAAAAAATTTTGTTTATTGTGCAAAATAAAAAAATACACAAATTCACCTTTTACTTGAAAAAATTCAGAAAAGTTTAACACACGAAAAACATTTTTTTTTCTTTCCTCACAAAATTTTCAATAATGAGTGATTCCTCCCCTAGCTCTAAAGACTTCCTGGAGCCTATTCGGAAGTCCATCCATGATGCCTTGGATGACTGACTGAGGAATGATGTGCCACTCCTTCTTTGCATCAGTTTTAAGGTCTCTTAAGGTGGTCGGAGCTGGAAATCATGCCCGGATCCTTCTTTTAACGTTGTTCCAAACATGTTCTATGGCGTTAAGGTCTGGGCTACGCGCCGTCCATGGCATTGTTTGAATCTCCACCTCAGTCAGGTACTGAACAGTGCTGCGAGCAACGTGGATCTTGGCATTATCGTGCATCAGAAGAAAATTTTCTTCAATGAATGGAGCAAAGGGCACGACATAATCTTGCAAGACTTCTTCCAGGTACCACTGAGCCTTTACGCTGCCTGTTTCGAAGATGATCAGGTCGGTACGGCCTTCATAAGAGATTGCGCCCCAAACCATAATTGAGCCCCCCTGATAACCAACGGTTTCCACTAATGCACATGGTGCATACCGCTAATTAGGGCGTCTGTACACTCTTTGACGTCCATCTGGTCCTCTTAGAGCAATTCTGATTTTATCACAAAACAGAACTCTACTCCAATCGTCCATCGTTCAATTTGAGTGCTCGCCAGAAAATTGGAGTCTGTCTCTTTTATGGTGGCTCAGTAATTGTGGGGCTTTAAATAGGCCAAAAGCATTCAGAATTTTTCTGCCAGTCTTCTTCTTACTGTTCTTTCACTGACACTCACGTTGCGCACCTCGAACAGTCGACTTCTTGCCTCAATACCTGTAGAGAAGCGATCTCGTAAGATGTTGCTCATAATAAACCTGTCATCTCGACCTGAAATGCAACGGTGTCACCCCTGCCAAGGCCTGCGCGTGAAGGAACCCGTCTCCCGGAAGCGCCGAACCGTATCCCACACAGTTGTTCGCGGAACACCCATCATTAGAGCGATACGACCGAACGATACGGGCGATAGAGCTAAACCCACAGCTCTGGTGGCTCCAGCTGCATCTAGAGGCATGTGTATGGTTTTAAAAAATGAATACCACAATGGAAAACAAACAATAAAAGAAAAAGTCCCGAAAAAAAAACAAAATTCCACAATTTTGCACGACGTAATGTTTTCAGTATAACAGTCAAAATTCGACTAAAACACTAAAAATGTGCATGTGGCTCAATAATTCACACAAATCAAGTGTCTGTACCATAACTTGTTGTCCAAGTAGCCTCTTTAGAAATAGCAAACGTCAAATTAAGTGTTACTATTCATAAACAAATGCTGTGATACTTAAGAAGGGTGGGCGGTTAATTGTGCCGGCCAGTGTATAACTGTGTTTTATAACATGTTTTGTTATATAGTCTGTACGCACCATAAGACCAGCGGATATGCTTTAGTCAAATTATACAGAGAAGCTTCTCAAATTATTTAGCTTTTTCATTACAAAACCTACGTTTAAGACTGAAAATTGAATCACATCTAATATAAGGGGATCTATCATTTTCTTTTCTCCTCCATCTTTTCTGATTGGCAACGCATCGGATCGCATGCGTTCTCTTTTGATATGTAATTTGGTAGATAGATATTTAGCAGATATTTAGCAAGAATTTAAAATGTCGAAAGTAAATTATGTATTTAAACAATTTCATACTCTCGGCGACTCAAGTACGGACGAGTTTAACGAGATTAACAACACGTTAGTGTAACATAAACATTACTAACATTAACTAACGGTACTAACAATCACTAACAGGGCCTGTCCACACAATTACTAACAAACTAACTAATATTCTAACACTCTCTGTTAAGTGGACTAACCATCCTAGTCCCTTGATTGAGTTATTCTAGGTCCGTCACGGTAGTCATAGGCGGCAGCGATTGGGTGGTGCTGCATGCTTGTTTGCTACCTTAATTCCATTAAAAAAGGTTTTGCTTAGATTGGACGAAATTAACGAGATCTTCTCCAATGAATTTACACGTCAAACAGATAATCAGACAAACTAAAACATTCCATGAACAGATTTGGATCAGTAACAGTTGTTATTTACATAGGTTGCTCTGCCTCCCACCGTGGGCAACCAGCTCAACGAGATGTCGACAGTCCACACATTCGGTACAAGGTCACAGCCAGCTCGAGATTGCATATTATTTTGCGGAATAAACGTGTAGAACCTGCTTACTTATCTGTACTCTGTCGCTTGCGTTAACAAATGGCTTCCATAGTACTCACAACAAAGTTAAGCAACTGCAGGCGCGGTCGGATAGGTGACCGCTAGTGGCAATTTCTTGAGCGCTTCCGTGCTTCGGAGGGCACGTAAAATCGTCGGTCTCGGTTGTTATCAATTTTTAGCAGTCGTTAAGCCATGTCGGAGGAGAGACCCGTGCTCAGTAGTGGGCCAATTTTTTTGTATATAACTTATTCATTACAAAACCTATAGGTGTGGTTGAAAATTTAATCAAATTTATTAGAAAGGGTTTTTGATGAATAAGTTGAGAAAACGAACATGCAGCACCAACCTTTCGCTGCAGCCCACGACGAAAATACGAAATCTGGATTAGAATGATTAGCGCATGACAACTGTTAACGACATAGGATACCTATGATTTTATTAAGAATGTTTCTTGATTTGGTAATTAGTAGATATGAGATGTGGAGTAGGGTAGAGTATCTACTGTTAGTGATCTGTTATACCTTATCACAATTAAAATCAATGTTATGACTTATTCAAATTTCTCCAGTTGTAGATACTTATGTCACTTTTTTGAACCTCATGATAAGCTTGGCTTCAACCCATTACCTACTCAACTCACTGCAGGACAAGAATCTCTTCTCATAACTAAGGAGGTCTAGAGACTCGTCCACACGAGGAGTTAGTTGCCTCTGACATGATCACATGAGGGACCGTAGGTTTACGCACAATCAGTCAGCTAACGCGTGTTTCAAAGTTGGATACACAAAATCGATAAATCAGTATGTTTGAGGCGTCGCTACACGTCCTCGGTTTGTAAGCGATGTGAATCACGCTTTATAATTAAAACGTTTAAGAGACGTGTCACAGCCCCAGCGACACTTTTTGGGACGAAATTTCGCGTGAATACACTAACCAATTACATTATAATTAAATAGGAAGATATGCTACTAACGTGCAATAAGTAGGACTGACAAATTTTGCTAATTGTCCTAATTTTCATTTAACTGTACCCGCCTTATCTCCAAACGTCAGTTTATGCCAAATCTATGGTCACATCCAAAGTCATTGTAATATTTATTGCGTACCTACTTCGTAACGCAGTTGTAATATCAACAGTATAATTCTACTGTAGTTAAACTCAATGGAAGGCATTAAAATATGTGAGCTCCATATTGTGTTCTTTACTGTGACCAGAACAATCGATCAATCATCGATTGCATGACGCCATTACATCGATGGTAGAATGGATAAGTCGACGTCGATCGATCGATTGGTCTAGTAGAAACTATCGATCGACGAGGACCCTTACTGAATCAACCCTAAACGTCATGTATCCCGGTGAGGAGATTATGAGGCAATATTTAAATTGTTGCTTACTTTCTTTAATAGCTAACAACCCATGAGCGAAAAATTTTGGATTTTTGTTGTAACACACATATTCCGATATTCAAAAATCGAACCGAAACCAATAACTTTTTTATTTTTCGGAATTTTTACTTGGAGCGAACTGAAAAGTCTAGTTACCTAATAGAATAGAATAGCAACTTCTAAAGTAGTTGCAACGTAATTGAATCCAGGCGTTCTTGTCATTAATAAATTCAACGGGACAGTGGTGGCGATGAATTCTTTGTTAGTTTTTCGCGTCAAGTCGAACTGGAGCGTTATGAATAATATGTAGATAGAGGTAGGAAGCTATGCATCACATTCTTGGCAACAATTGATTTCACACCAGTCTTTGTGCAGCTGTCAGAACTTACCTACAACTTAATGTACTTATAGCAAGATATTGTCACCAAAGTATCGCCTCAGTGTAATGACCTCGTCCCCTCTCTATAAATCACTACACGTATCACCACTGGCTCACCACTACACCCAGCTACGAGTTTAATGCGCACCTCCTGCCCGTACCTTGTTCGTGACAAGACTGACAGACTGACCATCACGCCCTCTGCTGGTGTACGTGAGACAATGTACGTATCTATTAAATAGATACAAACACTACATCCCTTCCTTTTTAACAAGTTTATTTTATTTTAATCAATTCACAGAACTAGCATAATATAATTTTATTTATTTTTTCTTCACTGACAATTTGCTTTGAATCAAGAATTAATCATTATTTTTATTTTCCTTATTTTATTCTTTCGATGACAATTCTTCATTTGATGGGTTCTCTTCTTGTATTGATTTCCATTGTCCTTCCACACGCTTTAGATGAATCACATTTCTACGTAGCCTCTGTCCAGTATCTTCATTCCTTACTGTTATATCGCCTCCTACTGATTTTTCCACTACATGTGGTGTAGGCTTAAAAGTAGTTGAGAGCTTATTAGTCTTTTCCATGTCTTTTATGTATACCTTCTCGCCTTCTACTAATTCTGAATTTACTGCTCTTCTTTTCCGATCCCCATAATCCTTTCCTTTTTCTTTTTGTAATTTGTCATGGTCTCTTACTTCAGTCTCGTTTCCTGTCTCGCATATGTCCCTCAACATAGGGATTTTGTCTCTGTTCATCCTTTTGAAAAAAAGTTCCGATGGTGTTCTACCAGTAACAGAATGAGGAGTAGAATTGTACATCATCAGGTATTCATTCAATGTTTTCCTCATGTCCTTCTTTTCGTACAAACCTATTTTCAGCCTTTTCAGAATGTCTCTGTTTTGCCGTTCCACTTCCCCATTCATTTGTGGCCAATACGGCACAGTGTTAAACAGCCGAATATTGCAATTCTGACAAAAGTCCTTAAATTCTTGACTAACGAATTGTCGGCCATTATCAACGGTGATGGATAGTGGATACCCGAGGCGACTAAATAATTCTTCCAGAATTTTTATAATTTGTGTGCTCGTTATGGTCTTGGTAATTTTAATTTCTTTGTAGCGACTATAGTAGTCAATGATCACCAAAATATAATCATTATTTGGTAATGGACCCAATATGTCCATTGCAATGTCCACCCAAGGTTCCGAAGGGAGCTCACGACGTTTCATCGGTGCTGGAGGATTCGGTAAGCTTACAAGGGTACAGCTTTTGCAACCTTTCACCATCAACTCAACGTCTTTGTCAATCCGAGGCCACCAAACTTTAGAACGAAGGCGACCTTTCATAGCCACAATACCAGGGTGGCCTTCATGTGCAGCATGCAACACACGTTCCCTCAAATTCTGTGGAATTACTATTCTATTTCCTCTTAAAAGAATATGTTCAAAGAAACACAATTCATCTGAGAATATTAATTTATACTGGTTCACGGATTCATCCCATTGCTGACTATAAATTCCTTTTTTAACATTGGTGACTTCTGGATCAGTTTCTGATTCTTTAACTATTTCTGCCATCGATATCGAACGAGGTATCGCGAGATCCACTATCTGGTGTACGTAATCGTCTGTTGATTGATTTGGGTTATCTGAACACTTACATAGCCGCGATAGTGGGTCCGCAATGTTTGTCTTACCTGGTTTATATTTCACATCATAACGGTACGCCTGTAGCCTTAAAACCCACCTTTCGACCCGCGCACATGGTTTGGATTTAGGGCTAAATAGAAATTTTAATGGTTTATGATCAGTTATCAATTCGAATTGTTTACCAAAAAGAAATATATTAAAATGTTCAATGGCCCATACAAGAGCGAGGGCCTCTTTTTCGTTTTGGCTGTATTTTCTTTCACATTGGCTAAGTGTTCGGTTCCCATAGGCGATAATTCTGGGTCCATTATTATCGATCTGTACCAATACCGCTCCTATTCCCACAGGGCTTGCGTCTGCTATAACCTGTGTCTTGTCTTTTACATCGTAATATCCTAAAGTATCTATTTTCGATAACGCCTGTTTTAAATTTTCAAATGCTTCATTTTGCTTGTTCTTCCAATACTCTTCAATATTTGATTTCTTTCCTAATTTCATTCTTAATATTTGTTTAAGTGGCTCTGTGATTGTAGCCAGGTTAGGTATCCATTTATTTATATAGTTTACCAGTCCTAAAAAACTCTGCAATTCTTCTATCGTTTTAGGTACTCTAAATTTTGTTATACTATTTATATATTTAGGTAGCGGTTTTACTCCTTCCGGTGTTAATTCATGCCCTAAAAAATTAATTGTCTGCACTTTATAAGTACATTTCTCTTGGTTTAATAAAACATGGTTCGCCTTAAGTTCCTGGATAACTTTTGAAAGTCGTGTATCATGTTCGTTTTCGTTGCATCCCCAGATCAAAATGTCGTCTATGAAGTTTACAGCTCCTTCGCACTTTAATAGTATTTTTTCCATGATCTTTTGGAAAAGTTCTGGAGCGCATGTGATGCCAAACATAAGCCTTTTATATCTATAGAGACCGTTAGATGTAATGAATGTAGTCAAATATCTTGAATTAGGGTGAAGTTCTACTTGATGGAAAGCGTTCTTTATATCCAGTTTGGAGAAATACTGTGCCTTCTTTATTTTAGGTAATAACATTTCCATACAAGGTAACGGATGGTTTTCTCTCAGAATAGCTGCATTAGCGCGTCGCATATCTACACATAAACGAACATCGCCATTGTCTTTAAGTATTGGAACTATAGGGGAAACCCACGGGGAATGTTCATGCACCTCTTCTATTATATCTAAATCTAGAAGCTCTTTTATTTTGTTCTGTATCTTATCCTCTAATGGAATTGGTACCCTTCGATATGGTTGCATAACTGGTTTTATTGATCGATCAATAGGAATCTCTACTAATGTGTCCTTAAATTTGGGAAAAGGTTTATGTGATTCAATATGGTTTATGTTCATCCCTAATTTCAACACCCCCAACTGCATTGCTGTATCCTTACCAAGTAAATTCCGCGATCCATCTTTAATTACATAAATCGTACTGCGTTTCATTCTTCCATTTGCTTTTATTGTCGCTTCAAAAGAACCTTTGATATGTAAAGGTGTTTGACTCCCGTATGCTAGTAATATTTTATTCGGTTCTTTTACTTGCTTGTAACAATCAACCTTGTTCTGTTTTAAATATTCCCAAGTTTTATCAGATATTAAATTCAATTTGCAACCCGAGTCAATTAGTAACTCTAAATTTACCCCACCTACCTCGCATTTAATAGTGGCATCATCGTTTAAGTTAAATACATAACGTACTTCATCATCTTCAAGAGAATTAACTGTTGTTTGCTTCCGCTGCCTTTTATAGTAGTTGTCTCGTTCTTGGGTTTGTTCCATTTTCCGTTTTCGTTGATACAATTTTGATCTGCAACATCTTTGAAAATGACCTAATTTTCCACAGCTGTTACATTTCTTCTCTTTAGCCGGGCAGGGAGAACCTTGAATAATATGTGCGAAATTTCCACATCTAGTGCATTTGGTCATCTTCTTCTCAACATTAAATTCTGTTCCACGTCCAGGAAATCTTGGCTTTTCCTTGTCTCTACTTTTTATTTCATTCACTTCATTTGTTGCAGTCTTTTCTTTCCGTTCATAGCTTTCTAATTGGTAATTAACAATTTCTAAAGTATTAGCTACTGTGATCACTCTATCTAATGTAATATCATCGCCCATTGTCAACATTTTCTTTCGCAACTCCGATGATGAACATTTCCCTATTATTTGGTCAATTATGTGTTCGTCTGGTTTATCAAATTTACATTTCGCTGCCTGATCCCTTAATTTTATAAGAAACTTTTCAAAACTTTCACCTTCCTCCTGCTTAATGAGGCGAAATATATGTCTTTCGTATGTTTTATTTTGTTTAGGTAGAAAATATTCGTCGAGTTTATTAATCGCTACACTAAACACATCGATATTCTCTTCTGGCTCTACACTTGCTCCAGGCAGGTTATAATATATCTCCTGAAGTGCAACTCCACCTAAGACCAGCAAGGTAGCTCTCTTTTTACTTGAATTGTTGATATCAGCAGCTTCAAGATATAGTCTTAGAGATCGCTTCCATTTTTCCCATCTCAAACCCACTGATGTACTGTCACCTTCGAGGTCCAACTTCTCAGGTGGTGGTAACTGACTCGACATGGCAGGTCGTAGGGGCTACCTGAAAATACATCCAATTGAATGGAATTTCAATTACTCTCAATTTAATGAAAGTCAATTTCTTGATACTTTATGACGAAATACCTCTTATTTAAAAGAAGTCCCAATACATTAAGTCACTTTTAACTAATGATTATTCCAAGAAATACCTCTTATTTAAAAGAAGTCGTACTTCCAATTTAATGGAAGTCTAGTAATAATAATCCAATTGAATGGATACACACATTATATTATTGGGGTCAACCCAAATACAAACACCTTTTCCTTTGTTACTCCTTTTTATTTTCCTTCTCTTAATTCCAATAATCAATTCCTCATCTATTATAATATTTTATGCAACTAATACAGCGTAAATAATACAAATATTGTTTTATGGCATAGTTCAATAGTTCCCTCCAAAACCTCAGTACCTAGTCAGTACCCATACTGTCGCTCCTCTTTTCTTTCCCGCCATTATTCACTTGTTTTTTTTTATGAAAACACAAGGCAAAGATGGCGCCGGATGCAAGTCATTCCAGGCACTGCATGATATTAAATTACTTGTATCACAATAAATTAATTATTAAAGTTAAACCTAATCATGTATTAAAAAACAAATATTCTTTGATACTATTTTACAATCTTAGATACATATTATTTTTATTCAATCAAACAGGAACAATTCATATAAACATGGCTATAATATTCTTAAAAGAGAATAATCAATTAAATAACGCTAACAATATATACCATACATTATATCTCCAATTTAATGGAAATCCGAAGTTAATTTCATTATACTCCAAAGATCACTTCCAATTTAATGGAAATCCGAAGTTGATTTCATTATACTCCAAACACGTAGTTTAATGAAATTGTCTAATTTCATAATCGTAACCACTTCCAATTTAATGGAAGTCCGAAGTTGATTTCATTCCGTATTTATTTTATCCTATAAAGAGTTTATTATAATCTCATGATTAATTAATAAATTAAGTACATTTTATTATAATAAACAAATAAATAAATTCAACAGCAAAGTATGTAAAATATTTCTTAGTAAGCAAATACATTGTAGTGTAAATTATTTACTATATAAATTATTTATTCTCTTAAAGACTCAATACCAATTGCATTTTAAAAAAATCACGCCAATTCTGGCAAATGTGAGACACCATTCCACTTCGTATATATATACCTGTTCTAACCAAATTAATGTGTCTATTCATTTTTCTACGTTATAATTATCATTCATCTCATAATAATTATATGCTAGTGCTAAGTAAGGTGTGATTATTAGTAGTTAACAATAACATTGTAAACACACGTCTCAAAATATATTTTTTTTTTTATTCCCCCTTGATACCGTTGTGACCCAGCGACATGAATTCATGTCCTGTTTCCGCGCTGTTTTTGTAATGATATTGTTGTTACCCTGTCAATAAATCTACATTAGGTATGTACGTAAGCATTTATTCACATATTCCAGCATAAATAATATTTGCCTACGGTATTATTCCAACATAAAGTTAACAAAACAATGAAAATCCATGTTACATTATTCTTTGTTCTAGTGGAAAAAGTGTCTCGAAACATTTGCAAAATATAGCATTATTAATGCAATGATTTTATAAGTTCTGCATTTGTGTGCATACGTTTACCTATTCCAAGCAGGTGTTTTGTGGTAGTAATTTAGATAGCTAACAAACTAACATGAACAGATAAAACAATACTACCCTCTCGTTTTTTTTTTTTTTTTTTTTTTTTTTTTTTTTTTTTTTTTTTTTTTTTTGTGTGTTTTACTATAATCATGTTTTACTATTATAATGTGTTTTTCAACACACTTGCTCGTAAAGTTGCTATTTTTTCTTTAGTCTTACGCCCGGAATGCGGTTTATTACACACTAGTGCGTTTTACTTTTCATTACCGCACTAGTGTTTTTCTTATTCCACTTTTTTTTTAATATCCGTAAAGAGGTTGTTACCAAAAGATTTGTTATTTTGTAAATAAATAAACTTGTTGTACTTAGTCAAAATCTGATAAGATAAGATTATACTTCATCTAATTATCTATTAAAGCATTTAAAAAATACAATATTTTAAATCATTAATTACCGTAAATTCTTATTAGAAATACATAATTATTTAGTTTAATATATTGTGGCTGAATGTTCGGTGTCTCTAGACTTAACCTGCGCGCGCATAGTTATTCAACCAAAGATACGGCGCGCGAAAAAATAAACCGCGCCATTTTGTGTTTTGTGCAAACATTTGTTCGTTTATAATTTGCTGATTTGTGACTGAAAAATGTCGATACCTAATTGTTTTTTCCCTCGCAAGTGTGTTGAAAAACGTCGTATGATACGCGTGTGCTTTGTTCATTACAGTCTTGGCTCTATTACAGCCCTCGCTTTGCGGCTCGGGCTCAATTCCGCCTCGACTGCAATGACCAACTTCGCGCACTTGTATCATAATGTACTATTACTGACCTTTTTTCTCGTCGCCACTTGTAATGACCTCGTCCCCTCTCTATAAATCACTACACGTATCACCACTGGCTCACCACTACACCCAGCTACGAGTTTAATGCGCACCTCCTGCCCGTACCTTGTTCGTGACAAGACTGACAGACTGACCATCACGCCCTCTGCTGGTGTACGTGAGACAATGTACGTATCTATTAAATAGATACAAACACTACACTCAGTATCTAGGATCAATTTCTACCGTAATTAATTTTAAATACATAATATTTTTTAGAAATTATTGCGAGACTCGCTTTTCATACGTAATAGCTACTCATACCTACTAACGAACTGATGCCTGAGTATTAATTACGCTCAAAGCAAATACCTAATTAATTTAACATTTAATTAATTTCTCAATTTAAAAATTAACCTATAGTAAGCTTTCAAAGACATGCCAATATGACCAACGAGAAATGCCCAAACAAACGCTTCAAAATCCGTCCATTTGCTTAGGTTACCATAGACGTACACACTCCACTCACATCTACACACTAATACACAGATACCCCGACATAATAGACAGTACAGACACTTTAAACTTATTAAACCTCTCGAGTTGAGGGTTAAAATCAACGCCGCAAATCTTAATACCTACCCGCGGTGTTACTGAAAAATCTATTCAGCAAAATACGTAAAATTCAGGGCACATGCACTTAAAATCGTCTCACACGGAATTTATGTGAAACACATTTAATAAATTATGTTGTTAATTATAAATTCGTTCTGATCAAACGATCATACTGCATATGCTTATAATTCATGTTAACGTGACTTGATGTCCTTCACGATGGGACAATTAATTGCATTTTATAACTTAACATTGTAAAGTGATACATTGTTAAGATCTTTGATTTTACCTTAATCCGGTTCAGCACTTGTTTTGTGTTATTAAATAAATTTGCTTCATTATGTAATTGTCTGTAATGTATAATTGGTTATTGGATGATAGATGTATAATTGGATTCGGTGTATTTGATAATCAACAAGGCCAATTATCTTACAATGTAAACTTTACAGTTAGCCTACCGATTTTAATTTGTATTTTATCTTTATTACAGCGGAAGACTTCACACGGTGTCGACAGAAGGATGCAAAGCTCAATGACTGTTTGAAAAACGCAGTGCCTGACGCGTTGAGAAGAATGAAGAAAGGTAAATTTATTTGATTTATACTCGTAATATTTTTTTGTCTTTTAAGGCAACAACGTTGACCTGTCATCATTACAAACATTGACATCATCATTATTGTCAGCATTGCAACCCATATCTGTCCCACTATTGGGCTTGAGTCTGGGTTTATGTATTTTAAAACGCAAAATTTTAAAGACTTTGAATTATTATCCTGTACGAAATCGAGTCAACTTCATCGCTTCATTTACCTTTATAGCTGTTTGTTCAGAATTCAATTGTTTGTCTTGCGTTTTAAGTGCGTGTGTAAATAACGTATGACGCAGTTAAGTTGTTAAAATAACCTCACAAGTCAAACCTAAGCAAAAACCTTACGATGATTATTATTAATTCGTTACTAGATATATTTTTTGTGGCGTAGGTATAGACGCAAATAGCATGAGGATAATTCTGTTTTTACACAATAATATGTTTATACACAATTTTGACCTTTTTATGGTGGATAAAAATAACTGAAATGACATTTTGATCGGCGTGATTCAATAATAAGCTCCTGGAGCCTAATCTATGATTGATGATAGTTAAAAACATATTAATATAAAACCTCAGATTATAGAACCAAAAGGCAGATGTAGTCGTTCTAGTATAAAGTGAAGCTACCAAAGCAAATACAAAATAAAAAGCTAATACAATCTCGTGTCAGTACTACGGAAAGCGTCAAATAGCATAAACGTCGCAAGTGTCAAATTTTTTTAAATAATTTTATCTATTATAATGCCGTCTTGCATTATTAAATTCTCTAAAAGTTGTTCGCAAAAACTAAGAAAAGAAGACGGAATATCTTTTCACAGGTAATTGTTCATTATTTTAATATGTATTTATAATAATATTTTTTCGGTTCGCTCGGAACACAAAACCTCAACAATCATTCATTTGTACACCAGTTTAAATGAAAATCGGTTACCCTAAATTTGGGGAAATATGCATGGACTATTTGGACATTGGTCGATTTATAAATTTATATCGAAAAAAAATATTTTGAAAGTAAATAGTTTTATTTATTTAAACCTAAGTCAGGCAATACAGCCAATAAAATTAGCATTCTAACTGCTGAAAATGTCACGTGTGCCAATAATATGTATGATAAATATTATAATATAATATTTTAGTTTCTGCTTAGCCTACTAATAACTAATAACTATAATTTTTGCAGATTTCCGACAGATGCTGTAACAAGAGAAAAATGGGTTCATATTATTCGGAAAAGCAGGCAAGATATTAATTGGCTAATTAATTTTGCGTGGTTCGCTCATTACATTTTAGTGAGGATGACGTGTACCTGTCTCACTAAAAAAGGACATTGGTTGATTAAAAAATCATCAAAACCGAATTTTTGTTATAATAAATAAGTATATTGATATTTTGATGTTTTTTTTATTAAAAATATCTACCCAAAGAGACAAAAATCCATAGGTTAATTAAAACAATTAAACATAATAAAATATTAAATTAAATAGGTATATTAAAAGAACATTTACACATAATTATTATATAATACTTTTTGATAACTAGTGATATGGCTACAACCCATTAATGTCCCACTACTGAGGGTCTCTCCTCATTATTAAGGAGGCCTAGAGCATACTCCACCACGCTGCTCTAGTGCGGATTGGTGGAGGGGTTAGTGGCCAACACATTGTCGAAAGTTTTCAAGCCGCCCGAAGGCCTCCGACACGGCTTAACGACTGCTATCTATCGATGTATCGATATCAACCGGGACCGACGGCTTTACGTGCCTTCCGAAGCTCGGAGGCGCTCAAGAAATTATTATCAGAAGAAATTAAAATCAATTATTATTATTACATACAATAAAACTTTAATTTTTTGTCTGTTTTTCTGTGCATTTGTTCCGCCTAATCTCAGGAACGGCTTAACAAATTTAGATGCAGTTTTCACTGACGTATTCAAATGAGCTTGGGTTAACATTTAGTTAGAATCGGTACACAAATAAGAAATCACGTCAATTTAAAGAATACCATCCCTCATTTATCGATTATGGGCTTACCGAAGCGAAACAAGGGCGTTCACTAGTAATAAATAATTTGCCAATTTAATTGTGCATAATGTTTTAAGCTGAAAATATGGCGAACAATGTTTACAAAATTGCGGGAGATTATGACTTTTCACTTGGCAACCTCACACACACAAAGAATTACGTATCCATACGGTGCAATTGCTAGTTGACATTAAGGTTGTCATGCACACATAGGGAAAAAGCGGCTTCACATTATTCGTCGCTTTTCTTTGCGAATGTTCTATCTGCCTTTTGGTTCTATAATCTGAGTATAAAACATAAAAACTACGAAAACGTCAAAGCAATCCACGTAAATTGCGTTGGGCTACATGGTAACACTGATGTTAAAAGTTATAATTACACATAGCGTTATAGGCCTTGTGTAAAGTCCGACGAATGAGCAAGCGAACCATAGTAGCTTTACAGCCCACCCACCTCATAAAGTCAAAGGTCCTCGAAGTAATATTGAAAAATCATAAAACGCGGTTTTTGTTGCATCTGTCAAGTTTCAATGTTTTTTTGTACGATTCCATGAAATACTCAAAATGTATGTATCGTTATAAAATTATAAGATAGATAAAAATCTCTAACTTGACTACGGCGTCGGAGCGCCAATCAGAAATCAGAAGCTTTACATCGGAAAAATTCTGGAGATTTCGATAGCCGGGGTCGCACGGCCGAAATGTTGGTGAGCTAATGATGGAAAATAACCTCCAGATGACCTCATTCGTTTTGCAACATCTCTGTTACAACCGTAAACAAGGCGAGTTACTTCCATGATGATATACGGATTGATGAATGGTGTAAGGTGTTCCGGGTTTGGGGTATAAAAAATCCTACAAAGAAGTTTAGATGAACATGATCGTTATTAATCAAAGATGTTTTTGTAGACACTTCAAAGGTTATGGGAGGTCATTGTAGACACTTCATGTAAGTGGCCTCCGACACCTCGGGACTTTTTTAAATTAATCAATTAATAATAGCAAGATCAGCAAGATCATTAACGCGTTAAACCAAAAAAGAAGCTGCCTACTCGCATTATAACCCGCTCTGCAACACTTCCTCCGAAACACTTATGGAAAACATTTTCCGTGGATTTTAAAATAATATAATTGCTATACTAATTTATCATTTTAAGAATCTGATGTTTGTAATAATCATATTAATGAAGGTTAAATTATCTTAGAATTTGAAAGAATTTGAGTTTTGCGTATACAATCTAAAAAATTAATCAATAATTGCTTGTCGCTTTGCAAAAAGTCGCGGAATAAGATTTATTACATCATTTAATTACACACATACTAATGTACTTAGTTTAAAGTACTGACAACACAACAAAATATCTTGAGCATTAACTATGAAGGTTTACGGACACTATGTTCAAAACCATACTATATAAAAAACTGGTTCACTGACGTACTGTCAAATGTGCACGTCTTTATAATGATCGTAACCTTCCATCACCCCGGAAAGGACCGAAGTAATATTTCAAGACT
The DNA here is from genome assembly GCA_905404135.1 of Hesperia comma. Lineage (NCBI taxonomy): Eukaryota > Metazoa > Arthropoda > Insecta > Lepidoptera > Hesperiidae > Hesperia > Hesperia comma. Next base: position 13,507,419 of record FR990015.1, on the reverse strand, counting down.
ACATTGCCCTGTCTGAGGTAGGTGTCCCACTGCCGGCGAGCGGCGAGTGAATCCCAGCTTCCCAGCTATTTACTCGCTCAAGACACGTACAAAAGATATGACATTTCGTGTAAACAAAAAAGACGGATATCAGCGGGTACTCGCTGACTGCTCACACCGCCAGCGAGTACTCGCTCGCATATGCATCTCTTTTGTTTACACGGAATGTCATATTTAAGTCCCTTTTTTGGGCGAGAAAATAATCGAGCTTTACTTGCTTCTCGCCGGCGGTCGGACATGACGGGTCGGACTGCCTGAGTAATTATTTGCTACGTACCTACGTGCGAAATATATTATTAGTCCTGAAACAAATTATTTTTATTTTACTATTCAGTAGACAAGTAGCTAAATAAATATAGAACAGGCTTTTACCCAATAATGTTCCACTACAGAGCACGGGTCTCTCTTCACCGAGGAAGCCATGAGCATACTCGACCACGATGCTCCAGTGCGAGTGACCAGCCCAATTATCGAAAGGTTTTAAGCCACCTAAAGGTCTAGATATAGAAAGCCGTTGAACTATGAGCTCCAGTCGGAATCGAACCCGAAACTCCTCGTTTCTTAGGTAGAGCCATTACAAACTAGTCTATCGGGTCAATGACGAATGATTTTATTATTTGAGTAGTGGGCCATAACCACCACCATGACCACTGCGACCATTTATGATCTATTGTGGCCGTAATGATGAATGACGAGTTATTGTGTGATGTCCATGACGCTCACGACACAGGGAATAAGTAGTATGGGGTCATGATATGTTTATTTATCCACTAGATGACCCGGCAGACGTTGTCCTGTAAAAATAAAATTTCTATATAAAATTCTAGGATGAAACATACTTATCCCTGTTTTTAAGTTAACAAGACCTCCAGCAATATTCCTAACTGCGAAAACCACATTAAATTTCGTACAGTTGTTTTTGCTTGAAGCTCGGGAAGTTTTGGTTTCTATCAGAGATTTAGCATACCTACACTGACGTGATTTATATTGGCCCTATGAAAACACTTCATATATTTTTTCTCAATTATATTTTAACCAGTCACATTTTCATACCTATTCATTGTTTGCTTATTACGTTCCAGGCATCCCAGACCTCTCCGTGCCTCCCTTGGAGCCGCTGCACGTCTCCGGGATGAACATCGAGTCGGGCGTGGGCCCCGTGGTCATCGCGCAGAACTACAGGAACATCCAAATACACGGCCTCACCGACTCCATCTTGACTACTTATAAGTGAGTAATGTACTTTTCTTATTTTTCAACGGACTTCTAAAAAGGAGGCTCTCAATTCGATTTTGTGTTTTATGTATGTCGTCTGTCGTCTCGTCTCGTAAGTTTTTATTGGGTAAACCGATTTTGTTAATTCATTTTTATTAAAAAGGTGATGTTAATCCTGTTTAAATTTAACTGACATCTGACGAGAAATTTTTGAGTTATCCTTAAGGTGGTTTTAATTTATTTGACTACGTCGATAATGTTCTCATTTAATTGTCACTTCAACAATTCACTTGTCCATACTGAAGTCGTTTTTAGGGTACCGTACCCAAAGGGTAAAACGGGACCCTATTACTGAGACTTCGCTGTCCGTCCGTCCGTCCGTCCGTCTGTCACCAGGCTGTATCTCATGAACCGTAATAGTTACACAGTTGAAATTTTCACAGATGATATATTTCTGTTGCCGCTACAACAACAAATACTAAAAAAAGACGTGTGGCACTCGGAGACTGCCGCGGTAAAGCTATTGCATAGCATTATTTATATAAATTAACAAAACAAAAAATAATACTGCATTTGTGATAATAATAATAAAATGAATGTATATAGAGTACTAACTCATTTTCGTTCACTATTTTTTCGTGACTTTCTTCATTAATAAATGCACTTTGTTTATTCATATTTAAAACACTTTGTACACAAATTATACGAGTACAGATATTCACTGTTTTACAGTGGGCCAAGAAAGTGGTGTACCAGTTTTCATTTAGTTGCCTAGTTATCAAAAGTTAGGTACATCAAAGTTCATAGGCAATATCACTGAAAGAGACGCATAATAATGACGTAAGCCTAATTGTTAAGAATACGTACATCATAACGTCACATTATAGGTGCAAGACATTTTAATCTTTATTAGAAACGGATAATGCATTAATTTGTGCAAATAAGATTTAAATATTCTGAACAAAAGCATTAAGAACTATTTCAGTTGACAAAATAATTCTTTTTAAAAAGAAAATTGACATTTGACATTTAAGTCCTACAACGATCTTTTGGCGCGTGAATGACGTGTGTGTGACAGAGACAGTGCCTTACAGTTTGCTTTGCCTGTATGGCACTGTCTCTATCACCCTCAAGTCATTATAGTGTCATTATTTTATGTCATGTCATGTCTATATGTCTATGTTATTTTGCATGTTTTAAATCTAAATACGCGATAATTCGACTATTATGAATACATGTTGTCGATTCCAACGCCTTATTTAATCCAGATCTACATGTAATTATTCTTAAAATACCGAACCGAGACGGGGCGAAAATCAAATGTTTGACAGGTAAGATTTGTATGGGAAATTAAAATTTTCATTTTTAGTATTTTCCTCGCAATTTTTCCATATTTTCTCATCGCTGCAACCTTCCCTGAACTTCCACGAATATTTCAAGACTAAAATTAGCCAAATCGGTTTAGCCGTTATAAAGTAAAAGTTAGTTAACTCAGTTAAAAGATCTGGTATTTATCGATAGATGTCACGAGTGTGAGTGAGAGAGAGAGAGTGTGAGAGACATAGAGAGATGTGTTAGGTCTTTGATTAGGTATATATTAGGTGTTTTCGTTACGAAATTTCTCAATTCGGTCCCCACGCCCAAGGCCCGCGATAAAAGCTATGCAATAGCTTAAAAACAGAATAAAATAAATATTTAAGTGGGTGCCCATACATTCGACGTAAGTTTAGTTACCTTTCGGTCCAAGAGATGGCGTTGTGCGTAATATGTGGCTACCTGGCTACAATAAAACAATTAAATATTTAAGTGAGGCTTTTATACAACAGACCAGATTTTTTTGGCGTTTTTATACATAATGGTACGGAACCCTTCGTGCGCGAGTCAAACTCGCACTTGGCCAGTTTTTTTAAAGTTATTTTCGATACAGCTGTCATGTGGAACCTGAACATGACCTGAGGAACACTGCACGTTGTTTAACTACCTTCAAAATATTTATATCAGGCTAAATCAGTTTTATGTAATTGTTTAAAAGAATTAAATAAAAAAAAGTATTCCTATTCTTTTTCAGGGCTGACCTCAAACGTCATCGTCTTCGTACAGACTCACTAACACCAAAAATGGAGTTCATTGCCGACTACGTGATGAAGGGAAGAGTTTTAGTACTGCCGATCCAGGGAAAAGGCATCGCCAATATCACTTTGCGTAAGTATTTACAATGCCATCTATTGACAAGTAGCGGAACTAATGACATGTGACGCCAACGTAACAGGTGTAGCGCCATCTATTAGCCTGTAGATGTAACTAAGTTTCATATGTGTAGGTACCGTATACTTTTGTGCATAATTAACCGTTTCATTCAGTTAGACTTTCTTGTGTACGTGTAAGACACTTACCACTTTTTTGCAATTTGTATCCTCCTATTACAGGACAATAACACTCCAATTATTGATGATCATTTTGTTAATTTACATCCAATTTTTATTTTATTTTCAGTGAACCTAGTGGTAAAACATGACCTGATCGGCGAGCCCGTTGAGCGTGATGGACAAACATACATGCACATTAAGGATTACAGAATAAAATTCATCCCGCAAAAAGTTATACTGTATTTTACTAACTTATTCAATGGTGACAAGGCGCTGGGTGATAACATGAACTTGTAAGTTACTACAAACATATTTGGAAATCATAATTATAAGTGTTTGGGATTGGGAGAATATTTGAGGCATTGGATGGAAATTGCTATGTACACGGACGTAGCACGATAAACGATAATGAACAAAACTTTCGACTGCAAAATCACTTGAGCAGTTATCATCCCTTAATCAACGGTTTCATTTACGGTCTTAATTATCGGCTCATAGTCAACGATTATACTGACAACATCAAACCCTCCTAATTTTTTTTTTATTAATCATCTATCTATCTTTGAAGTTGGCTTGTGCGCTTGCCAGTGACAGTTTGGTACAACACGTGAAACCTAAATTCTCCCTCATCCCTTCCTGAGGGCCGCGACCCGTCCACCCACTAGCTTCACCCACCAGTGGGTGCACGGGGAATTTCTATTTCCCCGTGCACCCACTGCATTATGGCGGGAAAATATCGATCTCCCCTCATCTCCATTAAAACATTTCTCCTCTCTATAATTCCACTTCACGCCTCGCCTAACCAGCTCTACAAACCTCAGCTCGCCTGACTTTATCTCGTCTCACGTTGGATAGATATTAAATTCCTCAATTACAAACAAATGAGTAGAAAACATCAATTTAGAAAATTGTCAATGACAATATTATACATAATATACTAAGCTTTATTTTTATTCTGCTTCATAATTTCATATTGTTTTCAGATTCCTGAACGAGAACTCCGATCTTGTCTTCAACGAGCTGAAAGAATCCTACGAAAAAAGCCTCAGCTCAGTTTTTAAGGACGTTACTAACAAGATATTTGACAAAGTAGCAATGAATAAAATCTTCCCTGAAGATTAAACTGTGATTAAGATAATACTTTATCTTTAGTATTTAAGTCTTTACAAATAAATATGGTGTAAGTATTATAAGTACCTAAGTAGGTAAGTAAAGGACAAAATTGAAAATAATTTTGTGCGGAGGGATCTGTATTTATTAAATGCTTTAACTACTGTACTGTAATGTAGATTAACTGTTAAGTAAAGGTTTTTTAAGAAACTGATATTTTATTTCACGACACCATACAGTTTTCTTAATGTGCACTGCCATGTATTGACAGGTATCTAAGTTGTATACATAGCGTTTTCATAAGATACGCCAGTTGCATCGCCTTTTCCGTTTCTGCTACGTTTAGGTGATCTGATCACTGGTTTTGGATTTCGTTCATTTAATTCAACATCAGGCGGTTCCTCGTTTTGTATTCGTCGAGCATTCCGCAAGCAAGCTGACTTACAAAATGCTTCATTTACAATGACCACTGAAACCAGAAAAAAGGGTCTATAATGAGGCAGGAAAATTTTCTGATATATTTTCACAATGATAACTGAAAACAGAAATAGTTTATAACTCGGTAAGAGATGTCGCTGATACATTATAATAATGATTTTTTATTGTTAAAATGGAATGAATACAAATTAAAGATTTGTGTTATAACTTACATAATCCAACTAACAATAGATATAACAATAATCCTAATAGGATAGCATCTAATTCCATCTTCTATAAGGACTTTTTGCTATTACCTATCGTTAGAATAGGGTACTTAATGTAATTTTGTTTAGTAACCTGAAAATAAGTTTTAATGTTAAAAATTAGCATTCCCAAGTTACTCAACTGAATTCAGTCCCATAGGTAACTTTTCAGTCACTTGACCAACCTAAACTTTAGGTCAAAATCTTGACCTTAGTCTAGAAAAATCTGAAAGAAATACCTAGCAAAATCTGAAAAATCTGAAAGAAATACCTAGCAAACCCTTGGAAACCTGGTGGCTCTGAGAAGACCTCGTATAGACAGGTACGCCGCAAATATGATGAGGAGGAACACCGTGGTCTCCCAGAAGTGAGCGATGAGCATCCGAGGCGTCATCTCCAGGCTTCCATTGGTTTCCACCAAGGGCTAGCAGGAGGCGTGGAAGAAGAACAAATCTTCCATTTATGTATTCGTCTATTGAGGTTGTGTAGTTTGATTATATTGACATATAGTTTATTTTTAATTTTGTGACAGAAGAATTAAGAGGTAAACAAAGACGTAGAAGATCTCAATGTAGAAGATAGATACTTTTCTGTCTTTGGTGGTAAAACTATCGCAACGCGCCAAAAGATTCTTGTACGACAATATAGTCTAAGATCCGAATCTAAGTCGACATTCACCGGGTTGATAATAGAATCAAACTTATTTTATAATAAATTTCGTATCTTAGAAAATATATTAAAAATGGGTTGACAACAAAAATCCTGGACAGAATATTTTTTATTATTTTTTTTTTAATAATTTTTCAAAAATATTGCATGATGAAGATAATAATAAAATTTTATACTGGACTTAAAATATAGAACATATAGGATGTGCAGATTATTATCAAATCGAGTGAAAAGTAACTAGTATTGACATACCTGTTTATACCTGTCTACCCAGTAGTTCGTCCAGGTAAATAATAGTCTACCCTACGTCTGCACATTCTATATGTTCTATACTTTAAGTCCAGTATAAAATTTTATTATTATCTTCATCATAAGTACAACATTTTATGAAAATCATTTTTTAAAAAATAATTAAAAATATTCTGTCCAGGATTTTTGTTGTCAACCCATTTTTAATATATTTTCTAATATACGAAATTTATTATAAAATAAGTTTGATTCTATTATCAACCCGGTGAATGTCGATATAGATTCGGATCTTCTACTAATACTCTTGGTGTACAACGACGGGGTGACAGGGACAATAAGGCCGCTGCCTTGAAGTTTGCGGGCAGCGGAGCGGCGGCGGCGGCGGCGGCGGCGCGGGCAGCGCAGACTAGTTCTCGAAACTAGGGATGTTACGAATGTGATATTTTAAACATTCGCGAATGCGAATGCGAATGCGAATGCGAATGCGAATGCGAATGCGAATGCGAATGTTTAGTATGCGAATGTGCGAATGCAAATGCGAATGCGAATGTTAGGAAGATTCCTTAGAAAATAAACACATTAATTTAATTTATTATTTTTAATCTGTTTTAAAATAGTAGGTACAAGTAGTACGCTATCAAAAGTATTTTAGAGAAAGTCATGTATGATTTTAATAGTCTTAGTAATATATTGTGGTGCGACCACTTGCATCAACCTGCGGAAACCAACACCCTCGACGAAGTTGAACGGTAGGTCTTGTAATGCTATCATTTCACTTATTCGGTAGTCGATTTGTTGAGACAATGGATGTTTAATATCCCATTGTTTCTTTTTCATCAGAGATGCCTCAACAGATAATTGTTTTTTTACCTCTTTTAATGGAGTATCAGGCAGCTGGGATAATTTTGAATTTTGAACTTCTGTTTCTTCGTCAACTAGCACCCTGTACGTATCAGAATGAACACTTTTCAAATGAGTACGCAACGCCGAGGTCGTACGTCCAGTTCGGGAGTAAAGTTTTTCGCAAATATTACATTTTGCTTGATCTTGGTTGATCAAGGTAAAGTATCGCCATATTGCACTTTTTTTACTAGGTGGCATAGTAAAAACAGCAAAAACACCTTAATATCTTTCAAAACTTGGGTTATACTCGTAGATGCACTATTTAGTAATAATTTGTAGCAACTGAAGTAAACAACATGAATGAAGTAACTCCCGGCAGTGGCGACTGGCGAGTGACAAACGCATCTAATTGGTCGAACGCGTCACGTATCGCTCGGAATGATCCCGCCCTTTACGACAGGTAGCGACCTGAACATTCGCAATTCGCAATGCATTCGCATCGTTTTATGCGAATGCGAATGCGGAAGCGAATGTTTGAAATGATGCGAATCATTCGCATAAGCGAATGCGAATGCGAATATTCGTAACATCCCTACTCGAAACCAATCTGACATTTCGCGCGACGCTATAGCGGCGTAGTGTTGTGTCGCTGAGATATTTATTTTATTCGCGAACGCAATGTCTGAACAACGGAGACAACATCTTTTTGATTAAAATTTATTTCTTACACTCGATTTATTGTGGGCAAAAGAAGTGAATACCTACTATAGGGCAAGGAAAATAAAAGGCGACTTTTATCGAAATTGTGAAGAACAGAGACAATAAATAACAAAGTAATAATTAGATTCATTATATTATTTGATAATATACCTAACTCCAAAGTAGTCAATATAATCTTAAATCATTTTACAATTTCAGTTAAAAGAGAAAGTACAAGTATTAAAAATAGTAAAGCAACATAAAAGAATAAGTCATAAAGAAAGGCAAGGATATAATATAAAGAAGGGAACAAGGAAGATGATAAAGATGACAGACAAGGGAGTAAAGAAGTAAATAAAATAAATATTACGTATACAACACCAAAATAAATTGCACAACACTACAATGCGGTCGCGCGGGCAGTCACCGTGTGCGTTACCCTAGCAAGAAAGTAGCAGCGAGAGGGATATGAGTAGGACATATTAGTGCTCAATCTACTGTAAATATACTATACTATATGGGTTTTAAAGCTGAAGCACATAAATTACAGACATTAATTTCTGTATTGTGCTCACAATTTGGGATTTCAATGTTAAAATTTTATTCTATAATATAATCCGATCATATAAATAACCCTATATGGGTCAATTTCAACAAGCCCATAAAAATTCTCATTTCCGTGGACTTTTTTTATCTTGATGATTTTTAAAGAAAATTTTGGCATTTTTTATAGATCTTGATAATGTAGGTATGTATCCTTGCTTAATGTCTAGCAGATAACTTAAAAAACTAACGAGATATCGAGACCTAAAAATTTTGTTCCACGGCGATGAAACATGCGTGCACGGCAATGAAAAAAGGATCCACGGCAATGAAAGAACTGTGCCACGGGAATGAACACATCCACGGAAATGAAAATCCATATTAAACATAATATTTTACCTGAGTATTATTCTTACATACAATAGATATACGCCTGTCTCCGAGAGGGAAAGACATACCCGGACTGTTTCTCTTCATTTGATCATATAAATTCCTCCCATATCATACCACAAACAATGGATTGGTTCCACCCAGAGTTTGTGTATGGGAGTACCTAAGATTTTGATACATATTACAAAAGAAGAATGGGAGTAGAATAAAGAAAGAAAAACTAGACTTAATTACACAAAAAGTAAATAGAATAAAAGCGAGCATTTATTTAAATCTTCCGCATAAAAAAGTAACAAATAGGATGATTATAACGGGTGTCTCAGTAAGAGTGCACTTTCTAATTTTAAAATAAAAACACGTATTTTATGAGAGAGTATTATTATTGTATTGTAAACATTATTATTGTATTGTAAAGAAAACATGTTCCGATTAAGTATGGAATAAACATTCGGTAACTGGCCCCCACGGCTCTGATGACAGGCCATTACTCTTTTCATGAAAGTTTTTCTGTATAAATTCGAGCTCCGTTTGTCCTAATCTTGTAATTCAAATAGTTTTCATAAACTAGTGGTATTTACAAAAACAAAAAATTCGACTGTATAAATTCTACCCTACGTCTGCACATTCTATATATTCTATACTTTAAGTCCAGTATAAAATTTTATTATTATCTTCATCATGCAATATTTTTGAAAAATTATTTTTTAAAAAATAATTAAAAATATTCTGTCCAGGATTTTTGTTGTCAACCCATTTTTAATATATTTTCTAAGATACGAAATTTATTATAAAATAAGTTTGATTCTATTATCAAGCCGGTGAATGTCGACTTAGATTCGGATCTTAGACCAATTTAATTTTGTAATGATTTTGTACCTATACGGAATGTGTCAAATATCGAGAGGCCATTGAGGCATTTATAAATTAGCAGAATCAGGACCCTGATATTGAGTATTGACTTGGATTTTATAGAATTATTAAAAAAATATTGATACTTCCCTTAGCTACCTAGCTAAAGGTACTATCGGCCAAATTGAGCCATCGGCCAAACTTCGTACCCCAACTTGAGCTTATTTTCTTACAGCACTTCCAAGTGTAATTAAGTCGAAATTCGTCTAAATATTCGTTGCCTTGGAAACAAACCTTTATTATTTTATTAGATGTGACATTGTCAATACATACCTATCCTACGCCCTTGGATGATCTAATGTCTAGATTGAGCGTCACCCTACAATGAAACAAAAAACAAGGCAACAATATCAAGCCTAGTGCGTGCAGGCGATGTTTTACACGTTCATCTATTGTCTGTGTGCGTGATCAATGATACAATGATATAAAAATTGTGGCTAACAGTTAGCCACAATTTTTTCACACGTTTGCGCGGATTCGATGTTCCATCTAGACATTTATATCATTAAAGCCTACGTCTGTATATTTCGAGATTTGTGTATTTGAATACACATTATACACATTGTCTGTCCATCATGAAGTATAGATATTCTAATCTGCAAAAACGATTTCTGACAAATAATATTATTATTAAAAAGTGAAGGTAACTCTGTCTATTGGTCTTTTCACGCTTAAACTGCTGAATCTGCTGAAACTCAAACGGCTGAATACTGAATTTGTAATGTATTACAAAAAAATACATTATAACATTACAGAACATAATATAGAGATAGTTTGAGATTCTGGAGAAGACAAAGGATATTTTGTCTCGGAAATCATCTCTTAACTTTTGAAGAGTGGAGTAGAAGGGAAATAAAACTCATCACAATTATTCTTATCAGATTGTGATAAATTTGGTCTATAGGATATTTTGTTCCTGTTAATAAATTCCCATGCAATAATTTTAAGGGTATTTTGTTGTTTCTTGTCTCGAACGCGTCATATGTGCAACAGATACGCTCGAAAAGAAAACGAATTTGACATCCTCAAAAGTTCAAACGAACTGTCGACGAAGTGGGGTACGAATCAATTTTGCCGATAGTACATGCTTTATACTTAAGAAAAGTTGGCCTTTCAGCTGGAGGGCTTTTGTACCACTTTATACCCCTTCATAGCTTCATCCGCGTTTCCATCACAAAAGACATAACAATAAATAATATCGGCATACTCGGAATTAGAGTAAGCCGTCAGTCATACCTATTTAGTGATCAAAATCAACGTAAATTTGGGAGATCGCGTTAGTAGCCAGAAACAAAAAACACTGCTGCTGTTTAATTTTCATTTTAAATGATCAAGTGGGTCTAATAGACAAACGACAAACGACAATAACAACTAAAAAGTTTGCAACTCAGGAACTTATACCGCGGTACGATAACAAAGGGTTTTACGTCGCACGTGCTCTACATACGTTTTTTTTCTGAAATGTTTTGTTTGTGTCCTAATAATTTTGCTTGTTTGGATAGCTTATAAAACAAGGATGTTTTTCATGTAGTTTGTACGCTTGATGTATCCTAGATTTTTTAAAATAAATCTACTTTTCTATCGACCACATTCGTAAGAAAATCTTTTTTTTTTTTAAAGAATTCACTTGTTATTTTAAAATGTGTAACACTTGTGCCTGCATTAGTATTAATAAATGATTTTTGATGTATTGGTCACTGATAGAAATGCACACAACTCAATTCAAACCACTACTTTTTTATTTATTGATTTTTTTGTAGTCAAATTCGGTGTTCTTTGACCAAAACCAAAAATAAGGAATATCTCGATAACCAGCTGACTTGGTATTAGGGACATTATGGTTAATTTTATTGGATATTGGTTGTATTACCACATCCCAAGAGGAATACGTCGAGTTACAAATCACCCTGTATATGAACATGACGAGAAAGGCCACCTGACTCAGGCATAAGCTTATGTTTACTAGGTGATCTTAAATAACTAACAAATCTATACTTAATAATATAAAGCGAAGGAAGGAAAGGTTTGTTTTGTTCGTTTGAAGGCCCTAATCTCAGGAACTACTGGTCCGATTTGATTTTTTTTTTGTTTTGAATAGTCCATTTATTGAGGAAAGCTATAGGCCAGCTAGATACGTTTACTTATACACAAGTAAATATTTTTTGACGTGTATATTATAATCAAACATTTTTCGATATTTTTACAGGTACACACATCAAAAGTGTCTAGGGATCAACATATATTTTTGCAATAACTTTTCTCCTGATTGATATTAATTAAAATTTTCTTTAAGGATTCATCAAATAAAGTGTTTTCGTTTGTCACAGTAACGATAAACCAAGTCACCTTTGCATTAATAAAGAAATTTGCCATTTTCCTAATAAAGGGATTTTTGACATTTGAACCACTAACATTAAGTTCGAAAAAAAGACTGAAATAACAGTTTTCTTTAAAATTTTATTGGGTAACTTAAACAATTAATAATCCGTGTTTCTACCGCGAACACTAACAACACAAGAACATCGGTTTGGCATACTCAAAATGAGTTCATCCAAATCACGCTGTGGAATGGCCGCCCATGTTCGTTGCAACAACAAAAAAAGGTCTTCTTGCCACTGGATACCCTCCATATTCGGCAGAGCTCTTCTCTGTAGCATATCCCATGCATGCTCAATCGGGTTCAAGTCTGGCGACTGAGCAGGCCAGGGCAGGACATTGATGTTAGCTGCGGCGAGAGTCTGTCTTACAACTCTTGCGGTGTGCGGTCGTGCATTATCATGCATTAACTGAAATAAGGGACCGATTTGCACTTGTAGAGGAACGATGACGTCTGATACAATCGTCTCAGCATAAATTTGAGCGTTGAGGTTGCCTCTGATCCAAATCAACTCAGTTCTTCCGCCGATCCAAATACCCGCCCATACCATGATGGTTTCACCACTATAAGGATGGACTTCCTGGCAGGATTTTAATCGCTGTTGGCGTCCAGGGGTTCTCCAGTGTCGTATACGTCTTGTATCCGGTCTCATACCAAAACGAGACTCATCAGAAAAGCACACGAAACGCCATTGTTCTTCTGCCCAATTTCTGTGTTCAAGAGCCCATTGATATCGAATCCTACGATTGTGCATTGCTATAGGTGGTACCCGTAGCGGTCTTCGGGAATGAAGGTTCACTTCATGCAAGCGGTTTCTGACTATTTGGTCGCTAATTAAGTTCCCTGAAGAGTGATGAAGCCTCACGGCTAACATCATGGCGGTTATTGTTGGAGCTCTTCGAGTTAAGATTTGAATGTATCGGTCTTGTCTCCGTGTGGTGCAGCGATACCGTCCTCCATGGCGCTCAGCCACGGTACCAGTGCTTCGGTAACGTGTCCAAAGTCGACTGATAACACTCTGACTTGTATTCAGAGCTAAAGCCACAGTACGTTGCCGGGAACCAGCTTCTATCATTCCCACGGCTCTGAGCAATTTCTTCCCTGCTTAAATGACGTCGCCGCTCCATAATAACGTTGGTTTTAATCAGTAGTAGGGAAACACAGACATAGACAGTTCCTGATTCAAATTATGAAATGCACCAAAAAGGATCCATATAAATTTATAAAATCATAAATTTATTACAAAGCCACATCTCAATCTCAAGAAATCCGCATAAAAATGCTTGATCCCTAGACACTTTTGATGTGTGTATGTACTACTTAAAATGTATTTTAAATCTTAAATATCACACCAACTCCTTTACTTCATCGATTCGATATATTTAACCAACAATACATAATTATAACGGTTACAGTTTGTTGTTTTATTATAGAAAATACAGGGTTAAAATAAAATATCAGTTATCCATTACGTAAAATGGTTTATTCAGTGAAAATTATAACAGTTTCTATGGCATAGTCACTGGTAACGTTGAGTTGAAGGAAACAGTAACTTATCTATTGTCTTAGCCTCTAGATTAGCGATATTACACTATTACTAAATTATACACAGCGTTAACTATGAAATGAAAGATTATACTAAGATTATTATACAGACTTTTAAGAAAATAAAAAAATAATGAAAAATGTTTAATAGTATTATAAAGGTACAGAAAATTAAAATACATAAATATTGCGATGATAATAAAATTATATCTTTTAAATTCATATTATGTTTTAGACGTTTTATGCCATATACAATTTTAGTAATAGTGTAACGAAAGCGTGTAATTTAACAGCGTGATATTCTCACACATACAAGCATTCTCGATTGTATGTAAAAATATATTTTAATTTAAATACATATAATATTATTAGTATAACTTAATTTTAACACTTATTTTAAATTGTAAAAATAATGAATAATCAATATTAAACCAAAGATACGCTTTAAATGATACATACACTCGAAAATCATGTTCCAAGTAGGTACAATTAATACAAAATTTTACAAATGAAACGGATACATTTAATGGGTTAAAGAAAAAACATGATTTCTCTAAGAATGCTTGTATAAAATTTTACACATGAATTACCAAATGCGCGTGAGTTCAACTTTTTAACATGTCTTGTTAGCGAAAGTGAAAACTTGGGAAAATAGTTCAACTTATGAAAGTATTGACTTTAAATCGTTTGGTCAATAATTTAACTTAAGGTCTTGTGTATAAAGACGCGGAGGTGAGAGCTGAGAGCCCGTTTGGTCTAATATTATACGCATCACTACATAGTACAAAGTCGCTTTCTTTGTCCCTTTGTGTCCTTAAATCTTTAAAACTACGCAACGGATTTTGATGCGGTTTTTTTAATAGATAGAGTGATTCAAGAGGAAGGTTTATATGTATAATAACATCCATTATATAGTTATTGCACCCGTGCGAAGCCGGGGCGGGTCGCTAGACTCGCTGGTTACCAAATAAAACTGCTACTGGCATTTTGCTATTAATTATACACAGTTGTACAATTATTTTTGAAGTGAAACTTCTTTATCGGCGTTGGAAAATAATTTTCGTCACATTTTTCGGTTACGCTTTGACGCGTTACGCTTTTGACGCGTTACGCGCCATGTCAAGATTATGTTGATTACTTTTGAGGTAGATATTTTGGTAATGTATCCAATTATTACTTTGTTATTGACTTCTGGGACTATTTATAAATTTTAAATGTTACCTTTTTTAATGTTTCCTGTATTCCTTCTTTATTTTTATTGATACATTTCTGTAACTTTAAATACGATTTCTTTTGATTGTTTACTTTGATGACATTATTTGTCAATGTAACTCTGACGTCTCTTTAGTTTGTTTTTTATCCAAATTATTTATAACCAGCCAGGTATGTTTTGACTTGTTGTGGCACTATAACGGTACCTAATTTTGGGATCTTATTATTGGACTCAAGACGGCGACTATTGGACAATAAACGGCGTAATGTTTGTATTTAGTTTTTAAGTGTATTTTTATTTTTATTGATTATATTATTTATTTTGCCCCTCTTACGGTTGGTTCAGACGAAGTAGTACTTTTTTTATTTAGAAAAAGTATTTCGGAGCAAAATTACTAAAGTGGTAGTTTCATTGAAATAAACACGAACAAAACAAACACCATACAATTGTGTTTAAAATAACAAAACCAAGACAACCACAGACCTCTATCTATTCACAATCTTATTAGAAAAAAACCTACATTTTCTTTTTACGATTCTAATAACATTGTGATTTTTATCTATTTGTAAGTTTACAATCTTATTAGAATACAGTCAAAATAAAATATTCGCTTGACATTGACATGACATAATATGCACAGACTAGCTAAAGATTAATGTTTCGTTATACGGTATGCAACGACTAGTCTTTTTGGTAAAATATTTAAGAAGTTTCACTTCATACGTGTGTACACTAGTACACGCACACATTTTTTTTTTGTATAATTAATATAAATATTTTGAAGTATTTAAAACTTATAAAAATGAAAACGATCACTTGTTAAACAAGCAATAAAAACTTTTTTACCTCTTAATGCTTTTACACCATTTTTTTATACCCAAGACCTTTAAGTATTCTAAACTGCGGGTAGAGCTGTTCACAGATTTTTTAATTATTTTAAAAATATAAAGTAGCAGAATAAATATCTTGCGAAGCGAAGTTACGAAAGCAAGTATTTGAGATAAGCTTACAAACATCCAATGACTCTGTAACTAAAGGAGTAGTTACTTATAAAATAATTCGTAGGACGTAGAAATATAAATGAATTAAGTAAATAAAAAGCATGCCCGCTCGTTTTCCTTCAATAGGATTCCATGTCGCGGGAGGCATAGACATCTTAAATTAAATTATCGCTAACATATCTAATTGTTACTTTAATGTCTGCCTTGGGTGAAAATGAACCCGCGACATAATAAGCTGCGTCACTCTATATTTATTTATATTTCAAAGTCGTTCGAAAGTGAATGCGTTTCAATCATTAATTTAACTATCATTAAATTATTTATGACAATGAAGGAAACGACATACTACATTGGACGGTGAATATTGATATTAAATCAATATCAATCAAAATACTTGTGAAAAAATATCTTTTTTTTCATTTTGGTATACTACTGAGGTATGACAATGAGTGATGTACCACATCTAATTTGAAATTTCGAATTTACTTATTTTTCAACTTTCTTTTTATTCTTATTTTTCCTTCGTATAAGCTCATACCCTTCACAACCTACATTCATAGATGAGATTACTGAAAACAAACATAAAATTGCCTAAAGCCCGGCGCTAAGTTCTGGAATGATGTCAACTAAATGCGAGCAAATGCTTCTCAACTCTTTTATATTAGTCAATTCAGCCGGGTAAATATCGTATTAGAATCTTAACTAATAACATTTTAGTCAAAGTAAACTGACTTAACTCGAATAACATGTATTGTCATAATACAAAATATTAAAACTAAAAATGTCTACTAATAAAATCCTATCGCAACTTTTCAATGCGTTCGAATTAGTTTTTATAAGTTCGATTAGAAAAAATATATCGAAATTTATTGAAAAATAAATTTGATATAATATTGCGTATACAATTCTGTACCGTCAGTGAAAAGTAGTATAACTCGACTTATACGATTTTTTATTTTTTTACGTAATAAAATTACAAAAAAAAATACCTACCGTTCTGTATATTCAGATTAGTCCTACGCCAAATAGAAACGGAGATATTTTTTGTGGATAGTGGTAAAGTAAGAGTTTTTTCGTGTTTATCCATATAACTTTACTTATATTATTATAAAATATTTCTTCGCTACCTTATAAACGTGTAAACTGATATAAATTATGTTTTATTTTAATTCACAAAATTAGTTTAACAATTAAGTTTGTGTTAACTAATACAACTGTACTTGTATTAGTTTTAAGTCTGTAGATTATTACTTAGTTTGTGACTATTAAGATTGTGTAAACTAATACAACTCTACCTACTTGTATTAGTTTAATGAAGATTATTATATAGTCTGTTACATAATAATATAATGAGTAGTGACTATTAAGAGTGATTTCGTTTTGCTATATCCTACTGCTCTTATAAAGGCTAATTTGATTTCTTCTTTCTCGTGCTCATTATGCCTATTTTATTTTTGGTCGGCGCAACATGTTCTTTTCTTTTAGGTACTCTGCCTTATCAGTCGTCATCTAGACATTAAGAACTTGTTTCACCACTTCCTGATAAAGTGTGAGATAGTTATATGGCAGTTACCACTATCCACCACATTGCCTTTCGTTACTACTACGTAAACTTTCGTCACTTGAGAAAAATTATAAAAACTTAAGTAATCAAATACTTTTAGTTAAAAATAATTCAAGTTAACTCTTTTTATATATTTGCAAGTATATTTTGACCATGTAAATCGAAATATGTAAGATTTGTAACCTTTGCTTCATTTTTGAATATCGATCCATTCAGAGAAACTAAACGCCAGTGATATCTGCCAAATAACGTCTTTATCAGTCATTTGAAGCGCTGATAACTTATCCGACAGTTAATCTGCCAGATAGTTCTATCCGAAACTAGTGGAACGAAAGTTGTAATTTATATGGAAAATAAGTTCCTAATTAACTATTAGGGACTTTATCAGGAAGTGGTGAAACAAGCCCTAACTCTCTTGTTTTCCATCTTCTTTCACACAATCGATCCATCTTTTTTTTGATCTTTCTCGTCCCCTCCGTCCATGTACATTCATATCCATCTCTCTTCTCGTCACATAAGTATCCATTCGCTTCGTGACATGCCCCATACCACGACATTCTGTTCCCTTTCAACTTTTCGGTTATTAGTGCTACTCTCAGACTTCCTCTAATATATTAATTTCTTACTATTCGCGTCACTCCACACATCCACCTTAACATTCTCATCTCCGCCACATGCAATCGTCCCTCATCCGTCCTCTTTGCAGCCCAACTTTCTGATCCATGATACATTACGACAGGTCTCATGATAGTGTACCTACTATACGAAACCTAGTATACTATAGTATACCTACTATGCGAAAGAAAAAAGGCTCTCTTTTTATTTTGTAGGCATGAGCATGACTCACTTTATGTACCTACTCTTTGAGACGGGGAGTTCATTTTTGTTTGATAATTAAAAATTTTCAGTTTTTGTTGCCAATCTGCACATTTTACACAGAAAAATACATAAATATTTTGGTGTAAACCAATATAACTTTAAAAAAGTCTCTGTTATCTAAAAAATTATGTAAACATCCTTTGTATGGCATAATTTTTTACAAAATTTGTTTTACATAATTTTGATTGTGTCTTTTAATTGTTCAAAAAATCGTTTTTATTCGCGACTTGTATTCTTAATCTCCATATAGAAGCCACGTGTAAATTGATACAAATCAATTTACATCATTAAACACAAAAGTAAAATTCGTGTCTAGTGATACAACTCGCATTTTTTTTTAATTTCAAATTTCAAAAACCAAGATGGATAAAAAATAATTAAATATTGAAAAACTGTTTGATAAACACTAACTATTGAGCTTTCATTCAACACTCTACATGAAATACTGACGAAGTAATAATTTTTCGAAAATTTTAAAACTTCTTTTTGAATTTCCCAACATTTCATATTTTAGACTTATACTGTTTTTCACTGACGGTACAGAATTGTACATTTTGAGTATTATTGTACAGTTCAAAAATTTCAAAATATACCAATTCGTATACTACCTATCGTAAAATACAGGCCATGTAAAACGGAAATTGTAAAATAGAAAACCAAATCTATTAGAAATTTCTCAGCGAACGTGTTCGAAATTCAAACTTTACTTAAGTTAACTTAGTTCTAATACAGAACAAAAACTATTTTAGCACCATCTATATTATCTTTGCCAACTCTCCATATTTTTCAGAAAACTGATAAGTTTTCAAATTAATTTGCTTTAGATACGTAAAAGCAATATTTTTATTTGGTGTTAGTATTAGTAACTAAATCTATTCTAAATAGAATGTATCCAATTTGTGGTTATGACGCTATTCTACGTTGAAATTCGAATTTAATAATCTTATACTTATAAAAGTCATGTTCAAACTTACGACCACTTACAAAATGTCAAAAAACATTCTATAACCCCATCGATTGCCATAATATGATAATGCCACGTGACCGTATGTTTGACAATGACCTAAAATCTAGGGTGATTACATGGTTCTTCTAAGTCTACAGCAAATTCCTAATTCCGAAGATATGAATCTACCCATATAAAACGTCACTGTCTAAATTATCAACTATAACTGAACGCTCATCACGTTGTACTTTCTAGATCACCAAACCACAGTTCCAGCCTGTTCACTTCCTGACCTAACCATTAATATCCAACTAGGAACGAACCAATCACTAAGCACTAACACCAAGTTTGTGCCAAACCACTCAAAGTATTCAGTCTTTGTCGCCTGTCACTCTCGCTCGCAACTCTCGTCATTGAAACTGCAACGTTGACGATGACCGCCGGCAGCCAATAGCAACGGGTGCTGGTATCCTGGACGCCCCAGTCCTGGGATCCTTCCTAGGTTGTGCTAATTGCCTCGTACTCGTAGACCTCTCCAGCTTCCCATCAGACATCACCCATGCTGACGTAAAATCTGCGTAATCGGAGTCTTTTGAACTCGTTCTGGATAAGGAATCCTCGCCTTTAGAGTAAGTGCGGATGATTTCCTTCATCTTCTCCAGGACGGCAGCGTCGTCTTTCGCCGTTTCTGCTGATCGAAGAATCTGCTCTAGTAGAGGGCTCAGCGGTTTCTGGTGTGAGGGCGATCGCAATGTCGCGCTGCTGGCTCTAAGAGGAGAGTTACGTTTAAACGCCTCCGATTGCACATTCTTGGGCTTCGTTTTGGGCGATTTGTTTGGATTCTCGAACGTATCAGCTCCAATAGTAGGCCTTGATTTCGTTTTGGCTTGATTCGGAGCAGTTCTGCCGCCCCAAGTATTGCGAGCTGTAGGTGGCAATTTGGGTGCTAACTTTGGAGAGGTCTGCAAATTGTTTGGGGTATGCTTTGGGCTAGGAGTATTTCCACGGCTCGGTGTCCGATTCCTGACTGGTGAATGAGGAATGCGGCTAGCTTGTCTACTCCGAATTGTTTTCGTTGGCGACTGAGATGCTTCTCGGTTTGGTCGGAGGCTTCTGCTTGGTGAATCGTTGCTCTCATTGACAACAACACATTCCGGACTGGCTCTATTGGACTTGTCTTCAGAGCTGGCCTTCCTGCCGCCGTAGAAGGTATCAGAAAAGTCGGTCTTGCGTAAGCCGGTGTTGAGGCTGACGTAGTCATCCACTTTGTCGTTTTTGTCGATATGGCAGCCGTCGTCCTGGTCGAGACGCTCTGGAAAGAAAAAAGGAAATTTACATTACATTACATTTTAAGTTATCATAAGCAGCACTTTGAATATTTATACAACGCTGCATAATCTTTTGATCCTTTAAGCCGGAGTATAAGGCGTATGACACGCAAGATGCATTAATTTCCATAATATCTCGATAATCTTCGTGTTTTTTGTTGTGTTTGTCGTTGTGTGAAGAATGCAGGAATCAACCATTATGGAATATGGACCGAACTATAGAGGTACAAAGAGCTCGATAAGACCCATAACGATTTATAATTATGCAATGTATGATCCGTTCAATTAAATAATAAAGAACACCATTAGATAAAGAGCCAGCAAATAACATCCATTCAAGGCACATGAGTAAATTATGTGACATACAATATTTCCTGGTCCGTTGGCGGTCTATCGCTTATTGCCATAAAAGCAGAAGCAAGTTATCGGCCTTCCTTTTCCACTCAGTGTGGTCACAGTTGGTGTCGTGTGCAGATTGCGCACTCTTTTGACCTTTGAGGCCTAGTTGAATTTGCGAAATCACATCTTTGTAAGCACACAAAGGATATAGATGGATTTAATGGGGCGTCATAAAAGTAAAACTTCGGAGCTGTTAAAGGTTACAAAATCTTGGTATCCAAATTCTTTCAATATCTCAAGGCCTTCTTATTATACAATACCCTACATACTAACATTACATAGTATATTAACATAACGAAATTAGTAATGAAGTTTGCAAACTTACAATCAAAACAACTAAAACCTATAATAATTTAAAATAGTCTGAAAAATGTCTACCCTATTTATTTCTTCCTCTAATTAGATCTCATCTGAAGTTTAGGAATGTATTGTCTAAGACTTATCCCGTACATCTTGCACAGGGTAAATGTAATTTGTAGCTTAATTACGACAAAAATGTCAAGCCCCTCCGTCTAAATTCTATTAATAAGTATTCTATTTTTATCTGCGCTCATGTCTGAGCCATTTTAAGCGTCAACTGCATTCCTCACTTACTCGTATAAGGGAACGCCGAGATTGTCGATGGATGGACATTTATGCGGCAGATATCTTGCCTTGAGAATACCAACCGAGTTCCGCTTACTATGTCATTTTTTACAACGCCAGCCGACAGACATGTACTATACCACCGAATTCTAAATGGTCTTATTACGCTTTTAAAATCAAGAGAAGAAAACGGTACAGAAGAAAGGGTTAGGTACGTACTTAGATATCTAATATCGCAATCAAAACACGACAAAATAAATAACGCTACAATCTCATAGCCCCACACTAGGGTTCCATGTGTCGTGAATGCCATGGACAACACACTCAAACGGAAACAGACCCATTGGAACAGCGATCCAACGTGTGTGATCGATTATTTGAGTTTATTCAATTTAAGAATTCACGATTCTCATTAGGTGACTATATTTTCAAACGAGCAGTGGTGCAACGTGATTGAATATACCCCAGGACTTGTCTACGCCACGCTACGACCAATAGGAGCGGAGCATAAAGTTTCCCGAAGCGAAGCGAGGGCGTCTACTTTGATATATATTGCAGGAGAACGTCTGTATTCAATATTTAACGACTTCGTAGTCCAGTAACTACTCTAACCTCGACCCCAAAGCGAGAAGCCCTGGGTTTCGCTTCCCACGAATCTTTATGGGGAAAACTGATGTCTCTTCCTCAGGTCTAGGGAGTGAACGATGCGTTATTAATTTATGCTGTTCATGTCACCAGAAACTCTGTAAGAACTACAGCAGAACTATGACTAAGTTGTTAATTGTAAGTTATTGTGTTTATTAATTTGTAAGTTATTGACCGTGTCTTAGTATGCGAATGTGGCGAAAATGTTTTCAATAAAATCGCAACATACATATTATATGTGAATCCTGTAACGTATATCCCGTGAGGTAAAACCTCAAAGGGGAATTAAAGTCGATACTTTGGGTGTTTTAATTGAGTCTGGCTCGATAGCCAGACTCAATTAAAACACCCTTTGAGCCAGTAATTGCAATTAGTCCTGTCCTCTACGCTGTAAGTGGAAATTCCACGGATTAAAGCCAGGGATACCTATTAATGAAAAAAGTTTCGGGTACTATTTTTTTTTGCTTTTAGTAAATATTTTTTTTAGTGTAATTTCACTATTATTTATTTACCTATTGCACGAGGAAAGTAAACATGGCCTGTGTATTTTTTTACATATTCACATTTTTATGGTAGAAATTTTATTTTCGAAATCTTAAAAGCTTAATCCTGAATATTCTGAATAATATATCAAGAGTATGCAGTAAGACAAATTAGATCAAAAAGCACTGATAAACTGTGACGAAATCTATCAACTATCCCCGAACCTTTTACACATAAGCCCTTGCATACTTACCATAAGCAACACGAAGCTACAACTTAACCTCACGACTTCACAACTCAAAGCCAATTGTATCGCCATTGATTCCTAAAAATCGTTCACAAGTGAAAGGACTAAGCCGTCGAAAGCGAACTCCGATCCTTGAACGCAACAATGGTCGCCTACCCCCATTTGGAGCAATTTACAACTGCAAACATCCACGCTATTGTGCTCTCTATTCTGATGACGATAGGCACCGATATCGGCTGTGGTTCATACTTGAATATTCATCATTTTGCGCATACCGCGTGAGAGTATTTCAAAACACCCGTGAGTCAACATTCTTGGGGCACAATGTGCTCCGAATATGGCGTGGAGCTCGTATGTACGTCGCTCCGGTTTGGGCACGCAAATGGATTTTTGGAGTAGACGCTTAGATGCTTTTAAGGGTCAAATATCTTGGCCTTTCCCAGAAGCGAAGGTTCCGATACTTTGATAGCTTGAGAAAACAGTAGATGTCATATATGGATAAAATTTGAACTCATTAATTAATGGCTTTTGGATGTTGGAACGAGTTCTCATACAGAAGTAAGAATTTCTCCTACATCGCAATAATTGAATAGTACAAATATAACTAAACTATACATAATTAAACTAGTAACTACCCTCATTTCACTACATTGCATCAGTTTAAACCGAATTGAACAGCACAACTGACAAACAGACAAAATTTCTACCTAAATATGTATTATGTTATGTCATCTATGTTATCGTACTTTACTTCTACTAATAACATTTCACCATTTTTCTATGTACAAACATCAATATTTACAGTTTTATTATTTTGATCCTGTATTTGGATAGTTAAATAATATGAGGACGGTAAGTAACCACCCACCACCGAGCTACTAACGTCAGCGACCATCGACTCCTCAATGCACAGCGCTCACCGCCGGACGGATCTATTAAAATGGCATACGGACAGACAGGACAAACAATGCATGAATAATATCAATTTCACTACATCCTTTGGACTTAATTCGCCATTACACCCACCATGGTAGGGTGGCGTGCTGTGGTTAGAAATTGGTTTATTTTTCATTACTAGTTATGTAACTTTTAGCGGATGACTGTTTAAGCGATACAGAAATAATAATAAAACAATAAAAGAGAGCCCAGGGTTTATGTTCAACAAAACGCAGCGTTACAGAAGACGCAAAATGCTCCAATAGCGCAAAAGTTTCACACATGAAGGAGCGTAACTTAACATAATATAAAACATATTCCCTGTAGCGTCTGGCTGTCAGTCTGTTCGCGCCAAGTTATTCATCAGCCTCCAGATCAATTCTGACATTTCTATGAAATAAGAAAAAAAGGAAAATAAAGAAAGCGAAAAGGGTTTTATCCTGACTTTGTGACAGACTACCTCCGAATTACCCTATTTCAAATGAAAAGACTTCAATTCACAAATAGCGGAGAAATCGCTGGAACAAATAAGCGTCAAAATAGAACCTCCTTCTTTTATTGAAGCGGGTTAAAATAGACCAACCCATCGATCAAAGCAAAGCCCTAAAATAGCTGATCGGTAGATGTCACCATTGTAGTGCAGCCGTCAAATAATTCTAGAACATTTCTATTAAACATTCATTGCATAACAGGGGAAACGCTCGCCGTATTCCCACGAGAACTAGTGAAACCGTTCTTACGTCGCATTGTGTGTCAGAACGTTGACGGCTGACTGTCTTACCGGTGTAAATAAAGGACAATAGGTTATCTTCATCACACTTGTTGGTGCCACAGCTTGGTTATGTGCCATGTACGCATAACGCACCATAGATCGCGCATGACCGAGAGGTTTCGACGTCTTCCAATCTTTGCACTCTTTGCAATAACGCTACATAGCCCCACAGTAGGAGACCCTGTGTCATGAGTGCCATGAAGACAAGGACACACCTTTAACAGTAAATTCATCATCCTGGCATACACACACACTAACAAAACAAATGAGACATCAGGAACCCCTACGATCCGAAAACGAACAAATCTGGGTTATGTCTGTCACAGACGGGAATCGAGCCAACGATCCCTTGACGAAGGTCAATACCAACTAGACTACGGGATGAATCTCCCATCGGTTGTTATTTATTCTAAGCAACAAGTATGTATTACAATGAAATACACGATTACCCTAAAACTGCTTGGGTTGATTAGAATTAGGATTGCCAGGTCATCATACCTAAAACCTGACAGATCATCCAGAGTGCCCGGACATTTGGGTAAAAAGGCAGACACCCAAAAAATCACTAATTAGAATTTACATGAACATGTATACTAACCATATCTATACAACGATGACTATGAAACTATCCATGTACGTACATGGGACAAAATTTTATCCCAAATATGGACGTCCTCTGTAACAAGTATACATAGTATTTCACCGCTACATTTGTATAAACCTAAATACAAAAGGCCCATATTACCATGTCCTTGCTGACAAAACATGTCCACACATTTGTTACGCAAAAATATTCATGCAAAACAGCCGCGTGGTAGTGTGCTCAAAATATGCCAATTTAACGGGACAAAGCTAGGACTGTCACACGAAGCCACTGCATAATAATAAGTGATAAGAGTCGGCGATTGGCGAGTTAAGCTAACTTTAAAAACAAAATCGACTTCAACAATGACAGAGATAACACAAAAACTACTCATCAGATGCAGAATTAATATGGGACCAGACGACAAGGACTAACTTTCAAATAAGTAAGAACTATTGAAATCAGTTTACCCGGTAAAACTTTATCAGGTACAAAGATGTAAAATACAGTTGGATTGAGAAGCTCCTTCCTTGTTAAAGTCAGGTCAAGTCTTCTTTTTAAAGGTAAAACCCTAATCGCTTTCCGCTTCCAACAAACCTAACTACTTAGGCCTCGCATAAAACAAACAATTACGGTTGTATTGCACGCGCTATTTTAACGCAGATATTCTAATGGCTTTCCACACGGCAACGCAGCTTATTGGCGAAATACAAGCCGCGACCAGTTACTCGTAATCACCAATTTACTGAGCCAGTGAATAGAAACGGAAATGCAACGCGTGCAACCACAACGAAATGTGTTATTATTGCATGTTCGACTTTGGGGACGCGACGGATTACCATCCGACACGGTAAGAAAAGACCCTTTATAAATTGCAATATGATTCTCGATTAATCGTCTTTTAACCCAGCCCCAGCTAGAAAGGACAAGCGTGTATCTACTAATTAAAATTCGGTTGGGATCGAATCCAAGACACGCAACATTCAAGTAGGCTAGACTAATTGTATTAGGGAATATCAACTTACCGCTATAATCAGCATCCTCAATAGAGTTCTGACTGTGAAGAGAGTATCTATTGGTGGTCTTCGTCGACGGCGATCCTTGCGTGGAGCCGGCAACTACTCCCAAACTCCTGTACCCCTCATCTGACACCTCAGATCCATTGTCGGAAGCACTCTCCGCAGCCGGAGCGGGGGACACGGGCCTCGGACTCCTATTTCTCACAGAATGTGGCGTTGGAACCAAGTGGTTTGACGAGACGATCTTGGTTCTCCTGTCCGGAGATGAGGAGTGCCTACCCGGGCTATTAGTTCTTGGTGACAAGTGTTTTCTGCTAGGAGATGCTGCTCTGTCCAAATCGCCTAAATACGGCAAACTGGCTGGTTCGCTAAGCTTGTGATTGGACTGATAATGGAGAGCTCTGGAGTCATCGTTGTAGATCTTGGAGGAGTACTGTAAGGACATCGGTTCGTATGTCTTCGGTTCTTTGTAGTCGAAGTTCTTGTCCTTATAGGGCAGGGAAGTTGGTCCGGCATCAGGTCTTTCGTATGTGACGGTGGCGCCGGCTAGGTCATGCTTGGGCCTGGCGAGACGAGCTGACAGGGAAGTGCGATGTTGGGCGCGGCAGCGACAAGGATCGTGTTTGTCCAGGTAATGAGCCAGGGTGTCCCAGCCTCCACCAACGCGTACCATAACGTGGGAGCGGAGAATCTGGAAACAAATTCGGAGATTATTTTAGTTATCTTTTGCAAAAGAGCGTTAAGTATTGGTATTTAAGTATTGGATTTCGAGAGTATCGGTTTCAGTGATGACATAAAATTTTGGTTTGGTTCGTGCTTGTACGTATTGTTACGTGTCAGGAGTAATGGGTTCGAGAAAATGCCAAAATGTACCACAAAGACTTTATTGTACTCGTAGATACACAATTACACACTGTACACACCACAACACTATGCACGTAGGTACTCGTAAACACACTCGTCGAACACTGTATCGCTCGTAGAAATCACTTTACTTCGCACTGGTATCGCTCGTAGGTATCGCTGGTATCTTCCTGGTTCCGCTTCCGAAACTAGAATGTCCGCACTTGATCGATCGCCCCTTTTTATACCAGTCACGCACCATTCACGCCAATCCAGAACTTTCTCGCTAATTCCGGACGGACCCGATTCGTATAAAATTCGAGAACGTTCCTTGCAACCGAGTTTCGCCCGTATGACTATTGCCGTAATGGTCGAAGCGTCGTGCGTACGGGCAAGCGCGCTATTGTTCTATTGTTGACTCGACATGTTTATGGCCCCTATTGTTTATTGTTTTGCGAGGTGATACGCTAGGGCTGTCACATTGCCCCCCTCTTAGTCATGCTCGT
This sequence comes from Hesperia comma, assembly GCA_905404135.1. Taxonomy (NCBI): domain Eukaryota; kingdom Metazoa; phylum Arthropoda; class Insecta; order Lepidoptera; family Hesperiidae; genus Hesperia; species Hesperia comma. The sequence continues at coordinate 13,479,833 of FR990015.1, read as the reverse complement.
CCCGAGCATTATTCGATCCATGAAATGGTGCCAATCTGTCCATATGCACGATCTTCGGCTTTCTTCTGTCCCCCTGTCTGATCCGGTAGGTCACGTCGTTAATCTTCGTGACAACTGTGTAAGGGCCTTCCCATCGTGCTTGTAGCTTCGGAGACTTCCCTTTCCTCCGCAGTGGATTGTGCAACCATACAGAATCTCCCTCCTTGAAACCATGTTTCCGAGCATCGCGATCGTACCGGGTTTTCATCTTTTCGCTGGTCTTCAAACATTGCTCCCTTACAAGATCATGTGTCTCGTCCAATTGTTCCCGTAAGTCCGCGATGTATTCAACGGTTGGTTTCGGGGCATCTGGCGGTGTTCCGGTAAGCAAATCCATCGGCAGACGCATTTCTCTTCCGAAGTTAACTTTAGCCGGTGTAAATCCCGTAGACTCGTGTATGGCAGACCGATATGACATCAGGAACAGAGGAATGTACCGATCCCAGTCTCGCTGATGTTCCTCGACGACCTTGGCCAAGTGATTTTCCAACGTTTGGTTGAATCTCTCCACCATGCCGTCAGATTGAGGATGCGCCGGTGTGGTACGTGTCTTATTTATTCCCAAAAGTTCACACATCTCCTGGAATAACGTCGACTCGAAGTTCCTGCCTTGGTCGCTGTGTAACTCCAATGGTACACCAAAGCGGCATACTACCTCCTCGACAAGTTTCTTGGCCACGGTCTTCGCCTCTTGGTTCGGAGTTGCAAACGCTTCCGGCCATTTGCTGAAGTAGTCTTGAACCACGATGATGAATCTATTCCCGTCTTCCGTCTGAGGGAATGGCCCAGCAACGTCTATGGCGATTCTTTCCCAAGGGGCTCCGACGTTGTACAGCTGTAGTTTCCCTTTGGATCTAGTGCGGGGCCCTTTCACTGAAGCGCACACTGTACATTTTCTGCACCAATCTTCAACGTCCTCTCGACACCGCACCCAATAAAAGCGTTCTCGTATCTTCACGAGGGTCTTCTTGATGCCGAGATGCCCACCAGAAGTGCCATCATGTACGAGCTTCAGCAAATCAGCCACTTTACTTCTAGGGATAACCATTTGCAGGGTTCGTTCCCTTCCATTGAGTGACTCCCAGATCCGGTAAAGCACGCCATTCTCCAATATAAGGCTGTCCCACTGAGCCCAGTATGCCTTAGTCGTTGCGCTCGAGGCTGACACATCACTCCACAGGGGCCTCTGTCCTTTGGCTTTCCATTCCATGATCAGGCTGAGGTCTTTGTCTTCCTTCTGAGCTTGGCTTACTTGCTCCGTTCCCCAAGACTCGTCTAGGTCCTGCATCCTTATCACCCTGACCTCTTCTTTGGCCTCATGCTTGATGCAATGTCGACATTCTTCGGAGCATGGGCGTCGTGACAGGGCGTCGGCATTCGAATGAGCTCTTCCGTTGCGATGCTCTATTACGAAGTTGAATTCTTGAAGCTGTTCGATCCACCTCGCGACCTGGCCTTCCGGGTTCTTGAATTGCAGAAGCCACCTCAGAGCAGCGTGGTCCGTTCTTATCGTGAACTCGCGTCCCAGCAAATATTTGCTGAAGTGCTGAAGGGTCTTCACCACAGCCAGTAATTCACGCCGAGTCACGCAATAGTTCCTTTCAGGTTTCGACAGGGTCTTGCTGAAGTACGCAATGACCACCTGCTGGCCGTCCTGGTCTTGGGATAATACTCCTCCGATGCCAGTATTGCTAGCGTCCGTGTCCACTATGAATCTCCCTTCCCTTCTGGGATAGCCAAGAATCGGAGCCGAGCACAGACGTTCCTTTAAGCGAACAAACGCATCTTCGCAATCGGAATCCCAACTGAAGATTCTCTTGTCCTCCGTGAGACGGTGTAATGGCTTGGCTATCTCTGAGAAGTTTTTCACAAACCGACGGTAATAGGCGCATAGTCCCAAGAACGCTCTCACATCGGTTTTGTTCTTTGGTGTCGGCCATTCTTGAACAGCTCTTATCTTGTCCGGATCAGTTTGAACACCTTCGTCCGATATGATGTGTCCCAAGAATGATACTTCCTTCTTGAAGAAGTCACATTTCTTTGGATTGAGCTTTAGGTTGGACTCCCGGAATCGTCTGAATACCTTCTCCAGATTTCGCTTGTGTTCCACGAAGTTTCGTCCCATGACTATGACGTCATCAAGGTACACCAGACAAGCGTCCCCCAAAAGTCCCACCAACACTCGCTCCATGAGACGCTCAAAAGTGGCAGGAGCGTTACATAATCCAAAAGGCATTACGCGAAACTGCCACAAGCCATTTCCGGTTCCGGTGGTAAAGGCGGTCTTCTCTTTGTCTTCTGGCCGGACTTCTACTTGCCAGTAACCACTCTTCAGGTCCACCGTCGAAAACCACTTCATGCCACCAAGCATATCCAACGTGTCGTCAATCCGAGGCAGAGGGTAGCTGTCCTTCTTGGTAACGGTGTTAAGCATCCTGTAGTCGACACAGAATCTAGTACTGCCATCCTTCTTCTTCACGAGTACCACAGGTGAACACCAAGGGCTAGTTGACGGCTCGATCACCTTGCTGCGCACCATGTCCTCGATCATTTCTGCAACTTCGTGTTCCTTTGCCAATGGTACTCGTCTCGGTCTTTGCTTAATTGGTGAAGTATTGCCGGTATCTATTGGATGAGTGACAAGATTTGTTCTTCCAAGGTCGCTATCTCCTCTGGTAAAGATGTCCTTGTAGTCCATCAACAACTTTGCTGCCTGAGCATATTCTGCAGAGCTCAAATTCCTCCTGGTCACCTCCAGCAAAGATGTCATGTGATCCGTTGATCCAGGTTTGTCTGAGTTTTCTTGGACCTTCCTCAAGCTATCCACGGCTTCACATCGGCCAATGACTGTATTCTTTCCGAGATGTATCGGCACGCTGCTAAGATTGATGACCTTTAACTTAGCGTCGCGTTTGGTCATGAGCAGTGTCCTTGCCGTGATCCAACTGGGGTGATCTCCGTAGTCTTCTACTATGACACATCGATCCAGCTTTATCTCTTCTGGAAACCTAATCTGGACCAAGGTTTCCGATCTGGGTGCCAGCTTCACTGTCCTCAAACAGTACACTGCTCCTGAAGATGAACCCTCCAAGAAGACTTCTTGATCCGGGAAGCTTAACACTCCTTTCGCTATGTCAACTATGCAGTGATGTGTCCGCAGAAAGTCCAGTCCGATAATGCAGTCGTCAGTTATATTCGCTACTAAAACAGACTGCGTGTAAGTGTCACTTCCGAGTTTCAGTCTTGCTTCCGTATTTCCTAGGATGGTTACTGGCTGGCCTGTCGCTGTCTGCAGATTGCATGATGGTCGTCCATTTTCCCACATGATAGTCCGCTTCAGTAGTTCCGGTCGAACGATGGATTTCGATGCTCCCGTGTCAATCGTAAAGCGACAGGGTATGCCATTTATCTCACCAGTAGCTACCAGGCTGTTCCCGTCACAAGCTTGTGACACTATAACAGTAGGGGCTCGACGAAGTCCAGCCGCTGCCCGTCCCGTGGCGCTGACGCCTTTTAATTTCAGCAGCTCCTGGGTGTCAACTTGGGTAGCCGTCGAGGTCTTCGTAGGAGGCTTGGCAGTCTTCTTAGCGGCGGCGGCGGCTTCTAGCTCTTGCACTTGCGTAGCCCTCCACACCGATTTCGGTTGTTTCCGTGTCCGGCAGCTAAGCTTAATATGGCCTCGTTCGCCGCATCCGTAACAGATAGGCCCGGTACGAGGTTGAATCGCTGCTACGACTTCGCGCACCTTACAACCTTTATAGTCGCTTCGTACCGCTTCTACTTCCAGGGCATGCGCTAAAGCTGCTTCCAAGGTTGCGTGATGTCCCAAGCGCACCGTTGCTCTCACTTCGGGGTCCCGTATACCACTGACAAACGCCTCTAATACTTTGTCTTCAACCGGTGTGGAACTCGAAGCATAGGCTCGACGTACGAGGCGCTCGATCTCCGTAGCCCATTGCTGCAGTCCTTCGCTCGACTTCTGTACTCGGTCTTTAAGTTGTGCGCGGTACACGTGCTCGAGGTGCTTCTCCCCGTATCGAGCTTCCAATGCCTTAAATAGCGACTCCAAGGTGCGTCGCTCAGCGGGCAGGTTCTCAAGGACCAGCAGTGCCTCCCCTCGAAGAGCTAAGGTAAGTGCTGCCAATGAGTGCTCGTCTTCCCAGCCATTCCCATTTGCAACTACCTCGAACTGGTGCCTGAACGCTGTCCACGAGGTCGTGCCGTCGAAACTTGGGACCTTAAATTTCGGGGCCCCAGGCCATGGGCTGGTTGCTGCCGTGCCCAAAACCTTCATTTTTTGCAGCTTCTTGTCCAAATCCACGAGCCTAGTTTCGTGGGAGTTGAGTAACGCGTCATGGGTCTTGAGGGCTTGGTCGTGCTCGCACCTTGGGGATGTTCGCACCTTGACTAATTCTAGATCCTCCTTCACGACGTTCAAATCCCCCTGGAAACCGTCCAGCTTTGCATCGATTGTCCCTAGGCCCGCCTCCATGGTTTTGCGCTGGCTCTTCATGTCTTCGCGCAGGCTCTCCATTGCTTCGCGCTGGCTCCGCTGTATGGCTTCGCGCTGGCTCTCCATGGCTTCACGCTGGCTTTCCAATTTGCTTTCCAGGCTCTTCATGGCTTCGCGCTGGCTCTGCTGTATGCTTTCCATGGCTGCTAGTAAGGCAGCCATATCGAATGCACTCGGTGTCGGTACTGATGCAGCTGATGTAGTCGAAGGTCCCGCGGTGGTCTCCGTTTCCCTGCGGTCACGCCCCGGCGACTCCATCCGCGCGGCATTCAATGCCGTCTGACGTCGCGTACGAATCCCTTCTTCACTCTGCGGTACTACAGGCTTTCCGCTTCTGTCACCAATTGTTACGTGTCAGGAGTAATGGGTTCGAGAAAATGCCAAAATGTACCACAAAGACTTTATTGTACTCGTAGATACACAATTACACACTGTACACACCACAACACTATGCACGTAGGTACTCGTAAACACACTCGTCGAACACTGTATCGCTCGTAGAAATCACTTTACTTCGCACTGGTATCGCTCGTAGGTATCGCTGGTATCTTCCTGGTTCCGCTTCCGAAACTAGAATGTCCGCACTTGATCGATCGCCCCTTTTTATACCAGTCACGCACCATTCACGCCAATCCAGAACTTTCTCGCTAATTCCGGACGGACCCGATTCGTATAAAATTCGAGAACGTTCCTTGCAACCGAGTTTCGCCCGTATGACTATTGCCGTAATGGTCGAAGCGTCGTGCGTACGGGCAAGCGCGCTATTGTTCTATTGTTGACTCGACATGTTTATGGCCCCTATTGTTTATTGTTTTGCGAGGTGATACGCTAGGGCTGTCACAGTATGTAGGCTGAAGTCTCTTTAAATAAATTTCTTTATAACACTCTCTGCTAACTAGACAAACCATCCTTATCCCGATTTGAGTTTTATTTGCTACCCTACCTACCTTAATTCCAGAAGGAAGACAATTACATTCGGACAATTTACTCGGGTAAGAACTGAGGGACAGTGCTTTGACTTTATGTAAAGTTCCGTGTATTGGTTTTGTCAAGACGATACGACAGTACATTTTTATGATGGCGACAGCCCGTAGTGATACGCATCACATGCTAACGAAGTATTGCATGATTGTGATGCGTGGCTGTTGAAGATCGTAATCGTTTAAAAGAACAGTTTCTCTTACACCTTATAATTGATCACTTGATGGTGATTATTTATAATAATTTACGTCTAATAATGACGTACCTATTTATGTAGAGTTTCCAACTTAAAAAAAATTCAATGCATCGCGTCTTATTCATAAACACTTTAATTAACTATGCTCATAATCAAAGTGGTGATTCATTAAAACAATTATGTTGGTTCGTGAACAGAAACCACCATTTCTATAAATAATATTCTATTTTAATCGCACTTAAACGGATCCAATCATTAGGCGACTCCATTAAAGTCTAGTTGGCGATGAATCATACGTTCCATTCGGGTCCATGTTTGGGCAAATCAAATGCTATTGGATATCGCGAGGAACAGGTTTGAGTTCGACCTTTAGCGTCCAATAAATAAAACCTCGGGTAAGTTTGGCAACGTTCGCAGAGGCAGGTCAACTTATTCTGGCATTTTTAGGGTTCCTCGAAAAGAGAAAACTGTATTTCTTGTGCTTGAACTGTAATTCAACTAAATGAGCATTATCGCAAACTATGACCATCTGGGCTCAGGTCTACATGCTGGCCAAGTGCGGAAAGGAGAACATCAGATTTGGGCCTGGAGCGAACATTTTGTTCAATACCCTCAAATAATCTTGCATATTGTAATACGTCCATTTCATGTTTAAAAATTTAGTTACGTCATAATATCAACTATGTACTTAGTTACGTCATGTATACTATGTGTGCGCGGTGCGTAAGACGACTATATTTCATTATTCCCATCATTTTCCGCAAAAACGGAATATGCACAATGTGGTAAAAATATCCTCGATCTAAAAAGCGATGTCTCATGCATGTTCATATTCCAGGCCCAAAGTCCTTAAGAAAGTTGCTGGTCTCCTTTGTATAGTAATTATGCAACATAAAGTTGTTGCACATAAAGTCAAGTTGAGAATCTCGTTTTTTACACCCAGTTATACCCGAACCAGGAACGGAAATTTAAACTCATCATTAAAATTCCCTCCCTCTGCTCTCTCTCTCTCCCTGAGATTCCCTCTCTGGGAATCGAACCCAGGGCTCTTCGATGGCTATCCAGCAAATAACCAGTGCACCACAAAGCTTATCCGTACCCGTTACTCTTCCAACTCATACGGAACCCTGAACACTTATCAAAATCTTACTTATCCATATGCAACCAAACTGTCAAGCGCTTTCAAAGACACCGCGCGCAAAGAAGATAAAGATCAGGCTACGCTGGTTGTCGAATCGGCCCGTCAATCATTCCATATCAAGGGACACAAGGCCCAGGACCTAAACGAAGGCAATACGAGGTCATCAGTAATGTCCGTTTCTATTCAATAGTCAAGGTGGATGTACTTTCCCACGATGCTATGATACAACTAATTTTGCACATGCGGCAGACAAACTTCACGGTCAAAGTTATACTGGCGAAACGAGAGTACATTGACAAAAATTATTCTACTAATAAATTGGAACTAAAGTTTCAGTAAATTGTAGTGTCGTCACGGAGTCACGGATGTATCGCTACCGTGAGGACTAAGGTCGACGCATTGCTGTACATTGATTACTGTTAGAGTTACAGATGGATAAAAAACGGTTAATTAATCTCCGTGCACTGTCCGTCTGTCTGTCTTTTTGTTTATCATCTATAGAGCTTGATCTCCCAACTGATAACAAAAAGGAAAAAATCCTTAATATAGTTCAATCTTATTAAAAACCAAATCATTAGACGTAATATAGCTAGGTGGTACGGTACTTACGGTTCCGCGTCCGAATTAAACTTGGACGGTTTTTTATTTCAAATATAGGTGATAGGGCCTAGAGCTCACCCGGGGAAGTACCACCGCCCGCCACGGTACCTACTTAGTACCATTCCTACCATGTAATAATTGTTTTAAGAGCAATTGTGTTCCGGATAGGAAGGTGTGGAGCCAGTTACACTTTTTTAAAGGCGACCATCTCAGTCCTCAAGGGTAGCAACGCATCTGTGACCGTATTAGAACGAGGCTCATTGAGTCTAGTTCTGGGTCGGTCACAGTTGTCATGGGCGGCAGAGGAAGGTGGTGCTGCATGTTCGTTTGCTATCTTAATTCCATAAAAAAAATCTATTTTTATCGATTGAAAATTGCAATGAAGGTATTCTTGGTAAGTAATTAAGGCATTCGAAGGCATTTTTGTGTGTCATGGACTCTTAGGTGACATCCAGGACATTAGGTGTTATTAGATGACATAACTACCATAACAACCTCCCAACTTCTTCAGGCCACAAATAGCCATGACAATGTGAACCATCATATTATTACCAATTTATCGTAATCAAGACCACATCAAGCTATATTCTTCAATGTTCCTTAACCGCTTAGTCATAAGTTCTATAATTAAGGGCGTTTTTAGTGTCATGCGGATTTGCTCACGCACGCGGGATTGCTCCGCATGCGTAGCACCCGCAAAGAACAATTTCATATATGAATTCACTGTAAAGCGTGAAACACGCACGCGGGATGCGGGACGCTGTGCGGGGCGTCATCCCGCAGCGGGGCATCCGCATGCGTGGCCTATCCATACAACTTCAGTACCCATTTTAGAGTCGTGCGGGGTGCACGCACCGTGTTGTACTATCAAAATGAAAATTGACACAGAATGTCAGATGTAGGTACTCTTGTCTTCTTGTTTCATCGTTTGTAAAGTATGTAAGCGACAAATATTCTTCTGACATTAATCATTTTTTCACACGTCTATACCGTTACGCAACCCGCAGAAGACTGAAACTTATAGTGCGTATGATCCGCAGCGTGAAATTTCACGCATGCGGAGCAATCCCGCGTGCGTGACCAAATCCGCATGACACTAAAAACGCCCTAAAACTCGGAGGCAAACGGGTGAATTTCTCTGGCGTGTTTTTTACGCGGCGCAAGTGAAAACGGCAGTGAAAGATGCTTTATTATCATACATAATATATATATTTTTTTATTTACTTTAAGTAGTTACCTATATCAGGCAAAAATATTTTTTATGTTGGTTTACTCTTACGTTAAAATAAAAATGTTGAACCTCAGATTTTTCATCCTCGGTGGTTGTCCCTGTTCCAGTTTTTGTTGTTATATCCTGATTAATAGAAAATGTATTGACCAATTATGCTTACAGACTATTTCATTCAATATATGAATAATTGTAGCATTAGAAAAATGTATTTTCATTAATACAGCAATACAATTTGGTAAATGGTAAGGCAAAACACAAGTGTCCCAAGATTTTTTTTTCATTTCGGTGAATGAAAGAGAAACAAGGATAGTTTTGGAACGAAGAGTTCTAGAACATTGCCACTCCACATGAACTCAGCGGCAGCCACGTGCAAGCTTTTGTCGGTAGAGGTGGTCTGCTGCGTCGTTCCGTGTTCCCGCTAGAAACGTCATTATTTCACATCGGTGTCTCAGGTATTGATTCTTTTCATTTCCACGAATGGGTTTATTTTATGTCTCAAAATGCTTAAACTAATAAATTTGTATTCTTAACAACGCTTTAAGTAGAACGTTTATCGGAGTAGAATTTATTCAATCCTAACAATTACATTCTTTTAAATTTTTTGACCCGTATTTTAATTTCGGTGTTTTCATTCCGGTGAATTCGGTGATCTATACGGGTCACCGAAGTGAAAAAAATCACCGTAATGAAAAAAAAATAATTTCGGTGAATTTCGGTGCTCAGTTGTTTCATCTTGGTGGACACTCATTTCATTTCGGTGATAGTAACGGTATTTTGATACAGGATGATTGTGTGATAATGAACATTATCTATTGCAAGTGTTCAAGTGTGTGATTATCAAAATTTATAATTAATTCTGTCAAAAATCGTCCGTAGATAAATTGAATATTGATACCGATCGTAAGTAGATTTATAACTACAAATCATTTCATTTAATAATTTATGTAGGTAAGTAATATGATCGAAGTTACCATTTCGGTATAGATGTTACTATTACTACTTGCTCCACAAATGCTTCTGTTATCGCGGAATTATTTTTTTGTATTAAAGATTCCAAAACTGTCAATTACTTCGAAAGTACAAGTATTTTTCTACTATAGTTTACTATTTCAATAAACTTGTACTCTGTCAATAATTTCAAATTTTGAAATATTAAATTTAAAAAATTATAGGTAACTCCTTGATAAAATAATATTTTTGTCATAATAAGTGTAACAAAAACTTGTAAGTCCATCTTCCAAGACTCAAAATCTACCTGTGAATTATTAATAACTAGTAAATATTATAAATGCGAAAGTTTGTAAGGATGTATGTGAGTGTGTGTGTGTGTTTGTTGCTCTTTCACGCAAAAACTACTGAATGGATTTTCATGAAACTTTGCAGTAATATAGCTTAGACATCGGAATAACTACTACTACTACTACTTTACTATAACTAGTAAATCTGCCCTCGCTTTGCTTTCATGAAAATCCGTTCAGTAGTTTTTGCGTGAAAGAGCAACAAACACACACACATACATCCTTACAAACTTTCGCATTTAGTAGGAAGTAGGAAGGATAAATTTAAAATACTGTTTTTTATAAAGTTTTTCTACTGCTACCGACCATTGTTATTGACTTTAAACTTTTAAAAAATTAAGTACTTATCTTGTTTTATTACACCACTTTTATTTGAAAGTTATCATGGGGGATTTTATATTTATTTTTTATAGAAAGTTACCTACGAAGTAGATACTAAGTAAAACACCTACCTATTATCACTTGAGTCGGTTGATGTTTAGGCATTGCTTTCTTTATCATTTTTAGATCACGCTGTATAATATTTCGGTGGATTTTCATTTCAGTGAATATCGTTTTCATTTCGGTGAACGGCGGTTTCATTTCGGTGACATCGAAAATTGAAACTCTTGTCATTCATTTGTTTTTCAAATTATTTTGTTTCCACTACTCTTCTATATTATATAAGTTCACGATGAACAATAATGTGCAAAATAAATTCACAAAAACTCATAAATAAAAATATTCACCGAAATGAAAAAAAATATCGGCTTGTTGAAATTCATTCAAACAGGAAACATACGGGTATGACCGATTGACATTATTTACTAGAACATTTATCAAGTTTGTCGAGCCACCGATAAGATTATCCAATCGAGCAATGTATTCGTGAATCATGATAATTATGGTAATCCGTTACCTTATTGCTGTTATTATTGAGTTTATTATTAGTTGTTTCTTTGTTTGTTGCATCACGTTTAAAACTGGAATCTATCTAATGAATATATAATATCTGAATCTAACATATCATTTTATCCACTAAATAATAATTGTATTATGCTTATAATAAATAATAATTAATAATGTTTAATTCTGAAAATATTTATGACAAAGCGTGAAACTTACTTGTGGAGGGTATAGCACTACTCGTTTTATTATCATGTTGTTACAATGAATACGTATACTTATTCGTAATTTATAATTGTGCCACCATTGCCCTCCATAAATATATTTAACACAATTTTGAGAATATTAGAAAAAACTCTTAGGGGCGTAGGTTTCCTTACGAAGCATATCAATAATGAGAATATTACTTCCGATAGCAGAGTTGCCGACGTTTTTAAAGATTTCTTCTCGAAAGTACCGCATATGATAACAAAAAACTTAAATACCTGTCCTCAGCTTGCTATGTCTATCTTAGAGACATGTGTTGATAAATGCACCAAATCGTTTAGTTTTGAACACGTCACTTGCGACACTATTATTAAAAGCTTTCAGTCGATAAATATTAAGAAGTCAAGTGATCTATGGGGCCTTTCTACCGTAGTAATTAAATCCATTATCCATGTTATTGCGCCCCATTTAAGTTTTATTTTTAATAAATGTGTTGATGATGGTAGCTTTCCAAATCTTATGAAACATGGGAAAATAATACCTTTATTCAAGGCTGGTAAATCCAACAAATTTTAGGCCCATATCTATCTTACCAGCCCTTAGTAAATTTTTTGAAAAGATTATATATAATCAGCTACTATCTTATTTTTCCATAAATAAATTGTTTCATTGTAATTAGTTCGGTTTTTCGAGGGAAAAGTACTACTGATGCAGGCATCGCTCTTCTTAAACACATCTTTGATGCTTGGGAGCATAAGCAGGATGCTATTGGTATATTCTGCGACCTTTCAAAGGCGTTTGATTGCGTCGATCATAATATATTATTAAATAAACTTAGTCATTATGGTGTCTCAACACAATCAGTTAGCCTTATAAAATCATACTTATCGGAACGCATACAAAAAGTAGTTATTAATGGAGTAGTCCCCCGGAACACACATGACTATGGGTGTGCCTCAAGGATCGATATTGGGACCTCTACTTTTTCTAATCTATATCAATGATCTTGCCTACTTCACTAGGAACCTGTGTGAAACTTATTTGCTGACGACACCTCTTTACTTTTTAAAGTAGATAGGAGAAAACAATGCTTTGACGATGTAAATAATGCTGTTTCACAAGTACTAAACTGGTTCACACACAATAATTTATTGTTAAACGCAAAGAAAACCAAATGTCTTAAATTTACGTTACAAAACGTTAAACAGGTTCCTACACACATTGTGCTGAATAAGGAGGTATTAGAAACAGTAGATTCAACAACATTTTTAGGCCTTACTATAGATACTCATTTGCAATGGAGTCCTCATATCAAAGCCTTGTCGGGGAGACTTAGTTCTGCTGCCTACGCTGTCAAAAAAGTAAGGCTTTTGACTGACGTGGAAACAGCAAGATTAGTCTATTTTAGCTACTTCCATAGTATAATGTCCTATATTCTGCTGTTGTGGGGCTCAGCTGCAGATATAGAGTCAATATTTATATTACAGAAAAGAGCAGTACGTGCCATCTACAGCCTCAGGCCAAGGGATTCGCTTAGGCATTTGTTTAAAGAAATAAATATATTAACTGTGATATCACAATATATTTTGGATAATATTATGTATGTAAAAAATATCATGACTGTTTTCTTAAAAAAAGTGATGTTCATAATATAAATACTAGAAATAAGGCTAAACTGATTGTACCAAAATTCAGACTTAGCAAAACTGGTGGCTCTTTCATGGGTAACTGCATTAAAATTTAAAATAAAGTTCCGATACAATTAACAGAAATGCCGTACTGTAAACTTAAAACTCATGTCAAAAGCATTCTTATGACGAAAGGTTATTACAAACTTGATGAATATTTTAATGATAAAACAGCTTGGACATGAGTTTTGTATTTTAGTCGTAATTAGTGGTAAGTGCAACCTGGTACTGTGAGTGGAGAAAGAGAAAAAAAGACTCCTTGGGAGTTTCTTGCCGCTTCTTCTTCCAAGACCACTCACCGTAGGGATTTGTTGAAGCGATGGCGTAGCGTGACGTTCGATAAGTGTTTGTAAAAACCAATTTCGAAGAAATAAATATTTGAATTTGAATTTATCTTCACCGAAGTAAGGGTTAATTTATTTGTTATAAATAAATTCGAAAAATGTAAGATGCAAGAGCTAAACTCAAATCATCAGGAGATTATTATTGAACCCGGCTGACATACTGACTTTATACTAAGCTAGACTTAACTTACCCTAACAAAAATCAGCAGCCTAGTGTCCCCAATCCTGTATTTTCCTTCAGAAACCCTCACCATTGGGAACTGTGTTGGGCAGGAGCATCTCTCCACCAAATCTCTGACTCTTTCATCTAAACTTCTCAGGTCATTTGTGACCAATTGCGGCTGTGGTCCAGATGGCACAAGACCCAGAGCAGAATCGTCAGGTCTCAGTTCCTCTCCAGCTAACTCCCTCTCAATTTGCTTTTCCATTTGCACGAGCAACGGCGCCGGCATTCCTAGGACGGCACCTTTTCTAGCCACTTCTAGAAGGCACAGCACAACATGTTTTTCGTTCTTCCTCAGGCACAAGTCATCAGTTTCGAAGAGAAGGCACTCGAGGATGCCCAAAGCTTTTCTGCACCAATCTATGAAGTTTGAAAGGTTGTCTCTTGCGAAAAATGTGCCGGCTTTTGCTGCAGGAAGCATGTTGACTGGAGGTCTGGTGCGCAGGGCTTTGGCGAGGGTCACAGCATCTTCTGACTCTGGGACAGCGGATTCGAGGATCAGACGAGCAGATTCTCGGACGCGGTTAGCGTGCTGAAACAAAGAAAATCATGTTTAAATATCGGCCAAACAGATTAAACGTAGATTTGAGATTTTCCTAGATTATAATCGCCCGAGTGATTTGAAACGCATCGTTTGTTAGCGAGAGCAGCAGCTGTTATTAATGTTTGGACGGAAGTGCAAAAAAGAACGCAGTAATAACACATAGACTACAGGCCCATGTCGAAAATGGATGGGTCATACGAACCACCAGGTGATGTATATAGGACGATATAAGAGCACAAAATAATAAGATTCAGCACTATGCCGTCACTTGTAAGCTGTCCAACTGAGTGCTGGTGAGAATTCAAAAGTGCAGGTAGAGGGAGTACATTTTGGTCATATGATTTTGTATGGCATTTTCACCATCGATAGATCCATGAAAAATAATAAGAAAGCGCGCAGTCCCGTAAAAAAATGGTGCGCCACAAAGTCGGTAAATTTTTACCTACCTTACCTACTCCTTTTAAAAGCGGCCATCCTAGTCCTCGAAAGTATCAATACATCTATCACCGAATCAGAATGACCACAACAAACGTCAACTAACAGGACTATCTAGCAGTCCCTGCCTAAGTTGTCAGGGTTACAACTATCAAAGGCGGCAGCAGAAGGGTTGTTAGGGTGATGCTGCATGCTCATTTGCTATCTATTAAAATTAACTTAAAGTCTAATGTTACTTTATAACCACACAGCTTTTTAGTTCCAGAAATTAACCGTACAACAATTTTAATTGTCCATATATAAACTAACCTACTTACTACCTATTTTCAGACGTTAGTAAAAAATTACTTAGTAAATAATATTACTTAGTCTCGGCGCCAGTTACAAATTTGGAACGATATTAAGCCCGGCTGAATTAAGCTGTACTTGTCTTACTAGCAACTATTAACTTTTTTACTGATTTGACACCAATCCAAGTCTTATTATACTTTAGTTAAAGTCAATGCATATATAATCATGAAAATCATGACTTAATTTCGTTGTTTAGCCAAAAATGAAAGGCGAAAGTTATCATGGCGAGATCATTATCTCTCGTATGTGTAAAGAAAATCGACATAGTGATTACATTCAAGAAACACATTTTTGATTAAAGATAATGGTGTTGCAGGCTTACAGAGCATCAAAAAAATCTTCGTTCTCTATTTCTCTAACGCTACCATATTTTTTATTATTTAATATTGGTAAGTAAATGTTTTCACAAAGCGTGCGATACGTTACGAATGTTACGATACTGTTTTGCCGCAAATGGGAGTTGTTTATATTCAACATTCTCATAGTGAGCAACTATCCTCGGATTTCAGTACTCCCGACAATGTCCCACCCTAGAATTGCCAGTGTTGAGGGTGGCATAACACAACAAAAGCAGAAATAATACAAACAAACATACCAACTCGCTACCAACCAAGTTACGTGATCGTAAGATTACGTAGTATCGAATCATGGCTTCCATAAACGTGGCCACATCGCTTCAAAGACACGCGCGCCATGGGACAAGTGATCTAAAACCACCAATCATCTCCAAGTTAGGACATCACTAACGAAGTTTTTATGTATCGTCAAAACGAAAGCTGCAGTCCGGTACCGATTGCCATGCTATCTTGTTAGGCGAATTCTTTGCCTTTAACGTCGACCGAGTTAATAAATCCGTTCACAAATCGGTACTTAATTATAATGTTTCGCTTCTTATGGCTAACTACATTCTATTACTTGTTACTTTTACAATTTCCACGCTTTTAGATTATAACAATGTATTGACATGGCCACACCTTTATCTTCGCTGTGAAAAATCTGTGTCTCTCTCTGCCATCTTATTATCAGTGCCAACAAACACTTACTCATGTAGGAGACCTTAGAATTCCTTAAAACACTTGGGTTGGCCACTAACCCTCCATCAATCTGCACTTATTAGGAGAAACCAGTGCTGTATAAGGCACGCGATCTCCGTCGTGCTGATGCATCTCAGCTGAAGAAGAAATTTAATGCTGCCTCCCGGTCCTCAAAAAAGCAAATCACCAGGGCAAAGTTCAAGCACATTTACAGAACAGGCAAGAGACTTCTAGGCTATCCATGTGGTAGTCGGGCCTTTTGGTCTCTAGCCAAAGCCATACAGGGCAACTTCTGTGAATCGTCCTTTCCACCTTTGCGCGGAGCAGACGGTACCCTGGCCCATACCGCCAAAGAGAAAGCCAATATCCTGGGCACACTCTTTGCGTCGAACTCAACTTTTGATGACGGGGGGAAAGCACCGCCTACCATCTCGCGGTGTGATGAGCTGATGCCTGACGTGCGTTTTAATCAAAATGCTGTGCGTCAAGCTCTTTTCTCCCTCGACATCAATAAGTCGAGTGGGCCGGATGGTATACCTGCTCTTGTGCTAAAAACGTGCGCTCCGGAGTTGACCCCGGTTTTAACGCGCCTATTCCAGCTCTCCTATTCTGCCGGCATTGTGCCGTCTTCTTGGAAGTTAGCTCTTGTCCACCCTATTCCCAAAAAGGGCAACAGGTCAAACCCATCTAACTACAGACCAATTGCAATAACATCTTTGTTCTCCAAACTAATGGAGCGAATAATTAACACCCAATTGCTCCGGTACCTAGAGGATCACCAGTTGATCAGTGACCGTCAATACGGTTTCCGCTACGGCAGATCTGCTGGTGATCTTCTTGTGTACCTTACTCATTGTTGGGCGGAAGCAATTGAGAGCAAAGGTGAAGCATTGGCTGTAAGTTTGGATGTCGCGAAGGCCTTCGACAGGGTGTGGCACAAGGCATTATTGTCTAAGCTGCCTTCTTATGGAGTACCCGAGTCTTTATGCAAATGGGTCACCAGCTTTTTATCGGAGCGGAGCATCAGGGTCGTTGTCGACGGTACCTGCTCGGACACTAAGCCCATAAACGCTGGCGTCCCACAAGGCTCTGTGCTGTCACCCACACTGTTCATCATGCATATCAATGATTTGCTCGACATCGAGAATATCCATTGCTATGCTGATGACAGTACGGGTGATGCCCGGTACACAGGCCGTGCAAATATGTCTCGGGTGCAGATTGAGGAGAGGAGGATAAAACTTGTGTCGGAAGTCGAGACATCTCTGGAGCGGGTCTCGGAATGGGGCAGACTGAATTTAGTCCAATTCAACCCCGAGAAGACACAAGTTTGCGCGTTAACCGCTAAAAATACCCCATTCGTCATAGCACCACAGTTTCAGAACATTCCCCTTAACATCTCTACGAGCATTGGGATCCTAGGTGTCGACATTTCGAATGATGTTCAGTTTCGGGACCATTTGGCGGGTAAGGCTAAACTGGCTTCAAAGAAGTTAGGGGTGCTCTACAGAGCTAAGCGGTACTTCATGCCTGAACATAGGATGTTGCTTTATAAAGCACAAGTCCGACCTCACATGGAGTACTGCTCCCACCTTTGGGCTGGGGCCCCGGCTTGCCAAGTGGACCCTTTTAACCGTATCCAACGGCGAGCTGTTCGTCTTGTCGACGATCCCAAGCTCACAGACGGTTTAGATCCACTCGAACTGCGGAGAGATGTGGGCTCTCTTTGTGTCTTTACCGTCTGTATAACGGGGAATGTTCTGAGGAACTGTTTAACTTAATACCTGCGGTTAACTTTCGCCGCCGCACTTCAAGGGATAAAGCCAGGTTCCACCAACACCACCTGGATACCTGGCGTTCGTCCACAGTTCGCTTTTCACGTCATTTTCTGCTGCGTACGTGTAAACTGTGGAACGAACTTCATCCCTCTGTATTCCCACAGTGCTATGACATGGGGTCCTTCAAGAAGCGGGTCTATCGCTTCCTTCGAGGCCGGCAACGCGTTGGTGGCGCCCCTGATGTTGCCAACGTCCATGGGCGACGGTGATCACTTACCATCAGGTGACCCGTCTGCTCGTTTGCCTGCTTAGGCTATAAAAAAAATAAACCATTAATAGGTTAGATGAACTATTCGGGCAAATACGACAATATCAATACATGAAACAATGAATATGTCATTGTTTTGGTAATGGTAGGCGACCACTTACTAACCTCAGACCAATAAACTATGTATCGACGGCGTGCCGTGAACAAAAGCGTGAAGCCGGCAAAAGTGTGCCTAAAACACACATCGAAACCAATAGAATGACCTATGTTGACAGTTTGAACTAGAACAAATTTAAACTTTATTTTTTGGAACACAAAGCTTCATTTATTTTTTATTATTTAGAACACACAAGTCGTTTTGGTGTGAGTGCCGCCGTGTGTATTACAAGGCGAGGCGTACTTTTTGCCGGCTTCACGCTTTTGTTCACGGCACGCCGTCTATAGTTTATTGGTCTGAGTTACTAACATTGTCTCGTCAGCTTGTTAAAAAAATAGGGCTACGGCCAACCGCATAGGCATGCTCACCAACCGTTACAGAACTATACTTACCTTAATTGTTGCCATTTCCCAAAACAATACTCAATTAATAATCATAATCAGATGGCCATGCGTTAATTTTAATGTTAATTATATGAGTACACGAACGCATGATATCATGTCATTTTCGGTGATTAATTTTAATGGGAGATTTAATGAAAGATGTAAACAATGCATTTATGGAAAGGTTTATTCCTCTTGTGACTTTTGAATTATATGGTAAGAATATAAACCAGTATTTATCTCACTAGCTGTTGCCTTCGGTTTGCCCCAGCTGAAGCCCTTCTAGATAATTAAACAAAATTAACTAAAGAAGTTTATCCCCTTTATGAACAACTAGCGGCCCGCCCGCGGTTTCACCCGCGTGGATCCCGTTCTCGTGGGAATATACGCATGTATTATACATAAAAACCTTCCTCTTGAATCACTCTACCTATTACAAAAAACCGCATCAAAATCCGTTGCGTAATTTTAAAGATTTAAGCATACAGACAAACAGACAAACAAACAGACGGACAAAAATAGCGACTTTGTTTTATACTATGTAGTGAAATCCGATTTCAGAGAAAGTATCTCAGTCTATTCACATACATAGATTTCTTTAAAATACGAGTTTCAAATAAAAAAAATATCTTACAAAATATAGTATACCTAGTTAACTTAAAGAGAATTACGATCAATGAATTGAATTGCATTGATCAATGAGGTGCAATTAATAAATGCAGCCACAGATAAATAATACAGACATAAAGATATTATACCTGTATCATATCTTTTCTTGTTGTAAAAGAATATCTTAATTCCCTTTAAAACAACATTCAACAATTGGATACTGTAGTTAAAACTGAGGTTAATGTGTTTAAATATCTGTAAATGTCAAAAAGATAATTCCTTCCTGATGCCATAAAAATTATAGTTTACAAAACAACCATATTTGGAATCAAAATCTCTAAAGTTCAAAGACATCAAAGGTTAACTACTAACTAAAAAAGGGTCTGTAGGAAATGTGTGACCGGCGAAGAGATTTTATCGCGCGTCGTTTTATAAAAAAAAAATTATAAAATTTTTAGAAACATTGGCCACGTTATCGTCCCGAATGGGCTATTTCAAACCTTCTGGGTCCAAACCCTACAAATATTTATGTTCCACTTTTTCAAAAAATCCAATTTTGATCATCCCAAAAGAATTTAACTTTAAAAAAACTAGCATAAGAGGAACGTGCCCTTTTTAATAAACTTGTCAATACCATGACCCGTTCAACAATGCCATATAACGTATACTTATTATAATTATTTTATGTCTGCACGTAATACAGTGTCCATATCAAGATAAACAACGACGAAATTAGTGTTTTACAACGCTTTTGAAACTCAGAATGCATGGACGTATAAAGAGAAGGACGTAGTGTCATTAAGACAAAACTGTGACCCCGTAATGGCGGCGGTTATATATGAGTGAGTGAATCATGGGGTTGTCAGGTTAGCCAAATATTTTACCAATAAAACGCAGTTAAAAAGAAGAAAATATTTTAATTGTTAAAAATTTGTTTTTACAAAAAAAGGGACCGACTTCAATATCGACCAGCAGAGATAACCCAAAAACTAAAAAAAAACTAAAAAAGGTGTAAAGTTCTCGTCACTACAAATTAAAATTAAACATAACTCAACTGCTGTAAATAAGTGAACAATTCCCTCGACTGTCTTTCGGCTCATCAGATCGACTCCAGACCGTCATTAAATTGTTGAGCTTTAATAAACCTAATGAAAACATTAACAAATACATACACTGGTCGCCCCTACAATTTTCGAAAGTTCCTCTCGATTTCTCTAGGATGCCATCATCAGTTCCTGGTGGCCTCAGGCGTGACAACAGTACCAATTAAATCAAAGAAATTAGAAATATTTTCAATAAATTAAAACATCAAAATACTGCAATCGGCCATTGTGTCTGAAACACGAAAGACAGCCATAACTTGACTATGACGTCAGTCTTCAGTGAGCGATCAAACTTCACTATATTTAGTTGTTGTTACCGTATTACAGCATACTCATCTGGAATGATTTTTAATAGTTTATTATGTATGTTAAATCAATTCTACTCGATTTAATAATAATGAAAATAGGCTTTGATAAGATATATGTATAGCTCAAATTTGCCCAGGATTGATATATTGGTTTTGAGTAATTTCCCCGCAAAAAAATACAGAATTTAGCTCGTCTTGTAAGTAAGTAGGTACATTATTGTATAAAAAAATGTTTATATCACTAGATACAACCACCTTAGTTAAAAAAACTTGTTTTGAACTCAAATGACAAATGATATTTTATTTTACTTTTATAGGGTATTGTACAATAACTTTCATTGTTTATTTTTGAGTCAAGCTCCCCAACATCATCTGAGTTTTTAGTTTAGGTTAAGAACCTGATACCTACAATTAGAGTAGCGAATGGGTATAGCTAGAAAGCACCTAATATTGTATTACTTCTAAGTAGACACGTAATAGGTATCTGATAATAATCATACACCTATTATATTTATTTTAAATATTATTTTCTTCTTTGGAACATGTAAAAACACTTTGTTGGGGTTTGTTATCGATGTATTTTTACACAGAGGTACTGTAGGTATACTACTAAATCTTTTTGGAATTAATTTTAATTACAAATTTTGTTAAGTTCCTTCACCATGCCTATACATATTATGACATATTCTTGACTGAGTAATGACGTCAGAGCTGACGCCATGACACCTGCAAGCGTTTTTCGCGGTCTCTGAAAAAGTATTAGAAAAATAGCTGTAAACTTGGTTAAACTATAGTTTATTACGGAAATAAAGGTTTTTTAGTCAATAGTGAACGTCTACCCCGTTTATAGAAGAAGATTTCAAAATCTTTCGTCATGCCTATTATCAAAATCGGCTCATAAACGACGAAAAAATTGCTTAAAAACATAAGAAGAATCATAATATACATATATATGGTCGAATTGAGTATTTCCATATTTTTTGAATTCGGTAAAAAAATTAACAAAATCAAAATCAAATTTTAAATTATTACACTAGGCAACAAAAAATCTTTTTTTTCTCAGAGATCTGATTATGTGATTCGGAATCACCATGCTAGAGAGAACTATGGAAGTAAATAGAAAATCACATAGCATAGTTTTTAGGAGACAATTTCTCATTTAAATTTTTTAAAGATTTCAAGTGTAGGTATTTAAAATCAGTCCGGAGTCCTCCTTTAGTCGTGTATAAATCTTTAGCTTTAAAATGGAGACTGCAAGTAACACTATATTTGTTTGGAACCCAATTATTTTCGCCGTTACAATTTCGAATTATTAAAGTCGTTTCTCCCTATTAAATTTGCCTTAGAAAATCTGGTAAAAAATAAATAACTTAATATAAAAGAATTTATAAAATAAATAACTCAAAGTGACCAAATTTCCCACAATCTCGGTAATATGCTTACGTGAATACTGACAACACTGAACTTTAGTTGTCTTTATGATCGTCGAAAATGAAATTTTATTTCGATATTTTTTAAATAGATAAAGAGAATAAATTAATAAATTACCTATAAAACGTGATTCCAGGATTTTTTTCCCTTTGGTCACTTTGGTTTTTGCAGAATTTCACCACGCAAGACATCTTTTTTGACCTACTATTTTCTCCACGTTACGTATCGGCCGCGTTGACGGTTGAACTCGTAATGGCCGACCAGTGTGTCAATGTGTGTCATGCTGGCTTGTACGGATAGCGACCTGGCCGACCTGACCGACACAGCTTGTTGTTTAGCGAGGCTCCGTCCTTCTCTTTATACGTCCATGTCAGAATGTAAGTTTTTTCGAAGGCAATAAACTGATTAACGGATATGTACGTACTACTTGTTGTTAAACTTGTCACTGCTCTAATGACAGCTGAGTGGTTTGAACCATAGATTAGCATACACTGACGTAATAGGTAAATCTATTGTTTAAACTCTCCGAACGGATTCCAATTCTGTCATATTGCAAATTTTCAAAAATTATGTGTATTTTAGAAATTAATTATCACTGTTTCGGTGAAGGAAAACATCCAAGAGAAGCTGCACACGTCAAAGTTTTCTGCGATTTTCTCAAATATGTTTTAAATCTGCTGATTTGAACTAGCCCAGCATGCTCACTACACACATGGCCTGCATCGCTGCATTGTAAGAGGAACTCCGTGCTCAGTAGTGAGAAGTTATGGGTTGCGATGGCTTACTTCACTGGTAACCTAACGGTAGTAGAGTCTTGTAGAAGAATTTGTAGAATGAAAGGTTGATAGAATTAGGGCCAGCCTTGTCTTATCTGACAACTGTTTATCTGCTTGTAAATCTAATTTTAATTATTAAAGTCTTAAAGCTTTAGATTTTATTCTTTTAACAAGGTATTGTTGCCATTTCTACAAAATATGTTCATCGAGCTCTGTAATATTATCTGTTTTTGTTTAGGTACTGTGTTGTCGAGCGCGGGAAGATGTTACGTCAAAATTATGTTATTTGCACTCGAGGTTGTAATAATTAAAACATTATTGCGAGTGGGTCAGATGAAAGTGCAGTGTAACGAAAATAAACTTAAAAGCCTTTTTATGGACAACAAGATTATAACACTCAACAGATGGTGTCAGATTGGTAATAATAGTTAGTCCAGATAGTGTTAATCTAGTATGAGTCTCATTCCAAATCGGTCACAGATGTGTTGCTACCCTTGAGGATTGAGATGGTCGCCTTTAATGAAGTGTAACCGGCTCCACACCTTTCCATCTGGAACTCAATTTTTCTAAATGACACGCCCTAGACAGTGTGATTCGGCTGATGTACCAACATAGTACACACGTACGGAAGAATATTGTTACAAATATTATAAATGTGAGAGTAACTGTCTATCGGCTTTTCGCGCTTATTCCACTGAACATATTTCGATGAAATCCTACTTCCTACTTCCTACTAATATTATAAATGCGAAAGTTTGTAAGGATGTATGTGTATGTGTTTGTTGCTCTTTCACGCAAAAACTACTAAACGGATTTTCATGAAACTTTGCAGTAATATAGCTTAGACATCGGAATAACATAATTTGTTAAAATTTATAGAGATTTTTGAAGGGACTGGTTTCCCGAAGCGAAGCGAGGGCGGATTTACTAGTGTTATATGAAGTTGGTTTGAAACAGGACATTTATCCTGGAAATCATTCCTTAACGGAATTGGAAGAGCTGAAAAATGAATGAAGCTTTGTGTTCCAAAAAATAAAGTTTAAATTTGTTCTAGTTCAAACTGTCAACATAGGGCATTCTATTGATTTCGATGTGTGCTTTCGGCTTACTTTTGCCGGCTTCACTCTTTTGTTCACGGGGCTCGGTCTATAGTTTATTGGTCTGAGGACTGCAATTAATAAAACTTTGAGTAATTACCGCGTATCTATGACTGGGCGCAATCAGTAGCATACCTCTTCTCATTTCAGTCATGCAAAAATCTTACACTATTCATTTTCAAGCTTCCATCCGTACCGTCTACTAAGGAACTTGGTTCCAAAAAATATACAGGCCACATACTACCGAATTCACACTTGAAAAACAATAAATCAATTCACGCATTGATGATTGATACAAAATGCTTAAAGTGGCATACATACTATTTATTGGCCCACGCTTTCCTTCTACCGAAACTATCTCTTACATATATTTAAATCATTTGTTACCAGAAAACCAACCTTATTGTTATATAGCACAGATTCGATATTCCAATGAGTCGAGCAATATACTTATTATCTTATTATATTAGCGACATGCTAAACTCCCCGAAGAATAATAATAGAAATTGAACTTAAAGCAGTAAGAGTAAAGTTTAATTTTGTCTCATTGTAAATTTCTTTTGATACCGCTCATCTTTCACAATCGTCGGAACTGAAACTGAGTTTTAATGTGTGTCAGTGTAGGTTCAATCTCGCATGTAGGTACTTATTGCATTGTTTGAATGAGTATTACGAATAACTACCCACTTTTCACGTAGTCATAAATAAACGGTTGAGTCGTTAATCTTTTGAAGATGAATCATTGGATTCGTTCACAGCTCATTCATAACTTTTTTACTATCGTAACTCGATAGCATCTCGATTTTCTTTTAATAAAAACATTTTTTTTACTTTTTAATTTCTAATAACTAATATAATTTATGTACTGTTAAAGTAGTGGTCTATATATTTAATATGCTGACCTAAACTATGATAAGTGATTAATTACATTTTATTATAGCAAGAATTATTCAAATGAGTTATGCCATTTCCAAGATAAGCTTTCACAGACGAACAGAAAAATAATTATTTTGTTTATTTATTAAAAATAATAAATAATAATTATTTGTTTTTTTTTCAATATCTTCCATGGATTGAGAGTGATCACTTACGCGTACAATTTTACAACATAATTATGTATGTATGAAATAAAATTACTCTTAAACCATTATTACTGGCCCTTGTATAAATTACAGCTGGCCGTAAATAATCATATGCCTCTAGTAATTAACATGCAGAGAGTATATTCATAGTGGCGTAACTGCCCACCTCATAAATGGTGCGATACATTAGCACGTTCTAAACATAAAAATCTTAGTACTTAGACTTGGTGCTCGAAGCAGACACTAGGTGTTAGTATAAAGCGCATAATTACAGACTCATTAAATATCCATATCGAATTGATCCTAACATGGTAAACAGATGCAGAAACACGTACTTGAAGCAAAACGTACCTTCATCATAAAGACTGACAGTTCATTATTGTATGCAGTTATTAAAAAGCCAAT
This sequence comes from Hesperia comma, assembly GCA_905404135.1. Taxonomy (NCBI): domain Eukaryota; kingdom Metazoa; phylum Arthropoda; class Insecta; order Lepidoptera; family Hesperiidae; genus Hesperia; species Hesperia comma. Next base: position 13,454,726 of record FR990015.1, on the reverse strand, counting down.
AATATTTCAAACTTTTCGCTAAACTACATCGAAGAATCATTACTATTCTTCGACTATAAAACACCCATCTGTCAATAAAATTTTACACTTAAAATTAATTTAAACAATAAAATAAAATAAATTAAGTAGGTATATAATTTTCGTAAGATTTGTAGCGATAAATATTGAGGTGTTAGTAGATGACATTTAGTGATAGTGTATATTTTTACATATCATATATATTGAATGCTACTAAACAGGTTTGGAATTATTTCAATAATTATTCAATCGAGTTGTAAACGAGTTTGAATAAGCTTTTATGTCAATAGTAGCATCTGAGTTGTTGCAATACGGCGCGGCGCCCGTACGGCAATCGAGATACAAATAAAAAATTATATTTATACATACAGACATAACTACTATTTCATTTAAATTAGTTACCACTAATTCATACGATGTCACGGAATCATCTATCGTAGATATTTCATCAATTATGTATTGACGAAACTGATTTGATTCATATAAATTAATGCTTAATATGAACATCTGGTGGTATTATGTGCCGACACAGTCTTGGGTGGTAAACTGTACATAATAAAAATGTAACAGGATTATGTTTGTACATAGGAGATATTTGGGAAAATAATGAATGGAGAGTCTTCATAGGAATAATACTAATATTGATTTCAGAGTTTCTGCCTGTCTGTATGTTCCTTCATGTGTTACGTAAAAATATTAAATAAAAATTGATGCGGTTTTTACAGATGTATCACTGGAGGTAGGTAGTGCTGAATTGCATACATCTACAGGGTCAGCAAGTTAACTATCAAACTACTTACTAAACTAAATTACATTAACTAAAAATAACTAGAGATACTAATGATTAATTTCTGTGTTCCTACATCTAAAATTCCGTAAAAAGCTATTATTGGGGGATGGTGGTAATATGTTTAACTACAAGGACAATTTTGAGAATGTATTTGCCTATTAATTTTCTCTTGCTTTGGTGAAAGAAATCATCGTGAGGGCACCCACATCTGAGACTACATCGTAATATTCTCAGATTGTGAATGAAGTTCCTCAATCCGCATTGGGCCAGCGTGGTAGACTTTAGCCTGTACTTGTTTAATTAAGGCGGTTTTTATTTCTATGTACTTAGTTGTTAATGGTACCTGCCTATAGAGATTGCTTAACATCACTGTTATCAATCACTCGAAGTGATCAAGAGCAAGTCGATTATGAAACCTATATGCTCCAATTCGATTATGTTATTTATTAGACAATGTCATAAGAATTAAATTATTTTATGTGTATGTCGCAGTCGAATCAGAATTATAATTATGCATTTGAGCAATGCAATTCAAGTGAAAATTATTTGCAATTGATGCAAGTTAATGGCCGCTAAATTAAGCGTGTTGTTTGTTGTTTAGCGTGCAATACTTGGCTTAACACTAGGTACACGGCTCGATTTGGCTCGAATCGACTCGGTTCAGCTCGACTCAGCTCTAAACGGCTCCACTTGGCTCAGCTCGTTTCGACGCATCTCGTTAAAATTGCCAGCGGTATCGCTTGCCAGTTTTTGATACGGATCAAAGACACACCACGCGAACGATAGTCGTCTCGGCTTAGCTAAACTCATCTTGACTCTGCTCGGCTCGTCAAAGTTATCACGAACCATCGCTTGTCGGTTTTTTAACACAGGTCAAAGAAATGTAAACGATAGTTGCGAAAGCGAATTCCCCTATTCACCGCGTTATCACCGCGTACGATATTCTTCTAGATAGCTTGAGTGCAAGGTTTTGCGGTTTTGCGGACGAATGGTCAAAAACATTACCTACTACTTAACATGTTATATGAACTTAACGATGCAATTAGGTAAAGCATTTATAAATAAACAAACAAAGTTGGGCCTCGGAACAAAAATAATTTCTGGGCATGGTAGTCATGGCACGCAATACCAAGTTTTAAGATATATCTGCAACGTACCTACCTTAATATTCTAATTAACATTCAGAAGGCAATCGTGTTAATTATGATCTATAATTATACAGTGTTACGGCAACATGAATATATGATTAATTTACTATCACTTTATACAATAAAGTATAAATTATTATACTTTCACATAGGTACTCATGCATGACCCTTTACAATTTACATAGGTACATCTTACATTTCAGAAATCGAACTGTCCCGGCGGGCGGGCGGCCCCAAATACTTAGAGCGGGCGGCAAATACTTAGAGGCGGTAAACAAGTACCTAGGTACGACATAAGTTGAATGCAAGAATTACTCTAATTTATAGGCATATAAATAAAATTGAATGGTCTGTCCGTGATTTCAAACAACTGAGTAGGTATGTGTTTACAAGTGCATAATAATAATTATAGTATTTACTATATAAACAACACTAAAACACAAACAAATAATTTTAAAATGTCTGTCTGTCTCTCTGTTTGTCCTAATTCACTGAAAAACTAATTAATATACTTATACAAGTTTATCTTCAATCCCAATCCCGCAGGATCGAGATTCACGCGGGAAAAACTCCCACACGCGAACAAGTTGCTTAAACCCAGCTCGTTATAACATAGCTAAGATTTGTATTATAGTTATCAACGTGTCACTTAGGTATGCATCCGCGAGAGGGTTTAATAGCGGTAACAAGCGGTTTAATACCGGTAATGAGCACCTGCAATCGATCGAAAGTGAACTCGATTACCCGATCGGCCTTGACTGACCGGGGATCTTTCACTCTCGTTCCGGACAAGAACGGTCGTCGACCCCGCATGCACTTGTGGTCATTACCGACCTATCGGGTAATGACTTTAATGATTCGTTAATGATTAACGGTGAGGAATAATGAAAGGAAGTCAATTCGAGTAGGTCATAAGTGACTTTGGAAGTTTTTTTAGGCCTGTTCTCAGTGTTTTAAGGTTTTAAATGCATTTAATTCAAGTGAATAGTCGGCCAAGGAGCTCGCAGGATCATTGCTTAATTTTTCGTCGGCAATGTGTTGGTGACGTCTATGGTACGTCTATGGGCGACGGTCTTACCATCACAATAAAAGATTTTGACAACCTACTCCATCAACCTAATTGCGAATTTATTGCACCTTTGAGAATTCTATAGGTACTAATACTAATATTGTAAATGCGGAAGGGTGTTTGTTTGTCCTCCTTTCAAGTGTATGGAGATATTTAATTAGTTAGGAGGCTGGAGAGTGACATATGCAACTTTTTATTGCAGTGATATCTTATTCCCATAGGAAGATCCATTATGGTGCACATTTGAATCACTTCATAGTAAAAGTATCAATGTTTTTGTCGTTCTTTAACTTCTTAACGGATTTATGGAGTAGGTATGGAGCGATACCTCGGGATCCTGTTATTTTTTTATTATGAAAATATATTTGATACTAATTTATTCTTGCGCCTTGGTTCATATACCAACCTACGACGAAGTCATCGTTAAATCCATTGAACACACGGGCCAAGCCACTGGTAAAAGCTAGTAGGTATAAATAAACTTTAACGACGATAATAAACTTGAGTAGATAGTCAACATTCCAATTTGTCAATATAACACCATAATTCAATTTCATATAAATCAAAAGTTAAAATTATACAAATCAATTTAATACATCCGTTGAATTTAGTGAAATCATTTATGAAGTATGAAAAATCCTACCAAAAACATAAATGTGAGAGAAAGGCAAACTTTGTAACCAGACTATTCCAAAACGAAAACTAAGATCCTGTTGAACCGATAAAAAAGTAGATAATATCTAACTAGATACCATGATATTTTTTATGGAATTGAGGTAGCAAACAAGCAGGCTGTACCTATCTCTTTTCCGCTGCCGCCGACTTAGAACAAGACTCAATTTAGGGATCATTCAAAGATCCATAATAACGCCTGTAATGCACAATGTTCTCCAGTTTCTTTAAAATAAAATTTGTTAAGTACCAATCAACGAGACGACCCGGATGGCGTAATGGTTAACACGGCGGATCGCTGTTCCGAGGGTCCTGGAATCGATTCCCAGCGAGGCGGAAATATGAATGATGAGTTTAAATTTCCGTTCTCGGTCTGGGTGTTTGTCCTTGTCTTGTGTGTTGTCCATGGCACCCACGACACAGGGAATCCTACAGACTGTGGGGCTATGAGTGTGTAGCGTTATTTATTTATATTTATTTATTTATAATCAAATTAACCGATTAAATTCAATTAACCGATATTTTTTTAACCGATATTTTATTGGCGAATTTAGGGTGAAAGTATCCGAGGCGGACGAATTTTTATCATTTCAGTAACTTCATAGCGAAGTATAACAAACAAGCCCAGCAAACATGTGACTGCAAGATCAATACAATAACATATCAAAACGTTCCCGTTCGGATCAAGTATTCTCATATTCATTAGGGTCAAATGGACTCATGCTGTCAGATGACAGCAATTAACCGTCTGCAGCGAGGACATACGTTGAAAACAGGAAGCTCTTGAGTACAGAGTTCGTGATACATGCTGGCATGACATATCAGACGACCCATAAAGCACATTAGTTACCCTGCCACATCCGTTCGAAAGGTCCTGGTGCGATTCCCAGCGCGAAATTTTATGACGATTTTTACGTTCTCCGCGTATAAGTGCGCGTAAGAGCAAGAACACACACCCAGACCAAGAACAGAGAATATAAACCCGTATGGTATTCATGCCGGATTGCCTATCAATGGGTCCAGGATGATTTCCAGCTAACTTGAAAATATTAGGAACGAGATTGGAAAACCAATGTGAGGCTATGGATATGGATCGTTATTTGTTATTACCAGTCAGGAATCAAGCCCAGGACTTCGAACAGCCATGGTAAGGCGCCATGTGAGTCTTCAATTTAAGCTTTAAGTTTTGGTTTTGCTTTAAGAGCAGGTACTTATACCGTTTGATCTGAAGACCGGATTACCGAGCTTCTACTTAGCCAATACTACTTAGTATTGCTTAAAATACTACAATAATGCAATTATAATGAATCGACTATTATACAGTGTTGGACACATAATAAATCACAATGATTCGAGGTCCTGATAACCGGCGCAAATAATGCTATCGGAGTCCCAAACACAGTTAGCAATAATCAACTATTTCGTAACACTCAATAATATCTTTATTAAAAGAGTTGATCAATTGCTTTGTGGTCAGATATGGCTGTCGTTAAGTGTGCCTCTATGTCATATTTTGATTGCGAAATAGATGTATAGTTATTCGAGTTATTTGAATAATGGTTTTTCTAGCAGATAATTGAGGTTAGGTTAGGTTAGAAGTCAATCAGTGGTCAGAGAATTCAATCAAATGGCTATTGTGTCTGTCAAAAAGTCTATATGCAGTAGTTTTTATTTGCTGATCTTTAAGTCAATAGTGGATAAAGAAATACTTAACTTTGCAATTACGTATCTATATGGCGTCACACTTGAATTAGGACGCAATAATAATAATTATCAACCCAATAATATTTTTCTCAAATATCTTCCATGTACGGACTTCTAGCAGTACAGTGATACTTTACACATATAATATATCTATAGAGTAATCATCTATTCTATTTAATTACCTATCACACACCGGGACATACAACTTGAAAACGGGACTGTCCCGTTAAATACAGGACATCTGCCAAATCTGGTCACATTAAGCATACACCACAAACCACAACGCCGCTCCTCGCAATTGCACATTACAATTCAACGACAATAAATATTGTAATTTAACCATTTAAGTTAAAAAGCAATCTTGATAAAATCATAACAGGATCACAGAGCGACTGACACCAGGAAGCATAATGGTAGAGTTCAATTAAATTTTATTGACCAGGATCGCCAAATATGGCGCGGCGTTATCTAACACGCGGGAGTCGCATGGAGTAGAGGCCTTCAAACTAATGTAAACACTTCACAAACGCTCTAATTTAATTAAAGTGAGTAGTAGTGACGTTTACATTATATGTAATGACAGACGAACGTATCAAAACTTTGTATGATTAATGGCACGAAAGATTATGAAGAAGGGCATTAATTTAGTTTGTTAATGGTTATTATAATAACAATAAATAATGTAATTTGATAAACTGCACATCATAACAAATAAAACCACCATAGTAACAATTGTAACGAATTGTCTAAAACAGTCCACAGTCCTTTAGGACAAATTACTAAAAAAGGTAACCATGTCCGAATAAAAACATGACTAGATATATACTATTTTTAAATGATTATTTTAATCATATTTTTATTATGAATTTAATTTATTGTGACATGTAAACATGTTACATATTTAATTACTGATTATAATATCGTGACTGTGTAGTGCTGTGAAAATGGATCTATGTAATCTGAAATAAAATGATTATTATTATTATAACTATCCACTATATGCCATAGGTAGGTATACTTTACTAAATTGTGTTCGCAAATTAGTCTTTTTGTAAAAACATGAAAATCCGTGCAGTCGTCTTCTACACACAAAGTCGCTACAAAACTACTTAAAATTAAAACCGACTCGAACATTTTTTTTTTCTTCAGATTTTCCATTCATAAATATCTCGATGCAGTGATACAAAGGGTATCATATCAGTTAGTACGTTCCATATGATTGACTTAGTTGTTTATTATAGATATGAATCTGAGTTACGTCCTCAATGACTTATTGTACCTGTAGCCCGCCAGCTAAAGTCATAAGCAGTCATACACAGCAATAAGCGTTTGTTTTGTTAAGCAAATAAGTGGTCAAGACACCACTTGATAACCAGTCATCATTGACCCGTAGGTATGCGAGCAGTAACAGAATTTTAAATATAATCGCTTTTGTTCTCACATAATCTTATTTTTCGATTTAACTTTGTATTGACAATATTTAATATAATACATAAAATTAAATAAGTATACGTTGTGAAATAGACAGTAATAGTCGAGTGGTTTTAACTTCGGATTCCCAAACCGAAAGGCCTGGGTTCATAGGTAGGTACTCCTGCAGCACACCTCTCAAATATTAAAAAAAAAATGATGTGCGAGCTAGGATTTAATTAGATATCAATTTGCTTCGGTGAAGGAAATCATCGTGAAGAAACCGGCACACCTGAGAATTATTTATAAAGCCGTACTTGGGCAGGCCGTGGTTGTAAAGCAATAACTAATTTTTTGCTGTAATTAATCACAAAAAAATTGAGTCGTCGTCTTAAGTTAACAATTTTGACGTTGTAAATTGTTGTGATGTACCAATAATAAAGTGTTGTTAAAATTTCTCAAGTTATAAAACGTTAAATTTAATCTTATTTTTATAAAAATCATGCATTTTTCGTAATTCGTATGAAATAAATTATATCGTCGTGGGCGCGTTATACCTACCGACCCTTTTTTACATACGAAATACCTAACTCATGATCTCACAATAAATAAAGATTATCACTTTTCGATAGATTCAAAAATAAAACCACTACGCGTGATGCTGTAAGCAAATCAATTTATTTAAGCAAATCAATATTTTTGTCCCCTTTATTATCGTATTTTTTCAATAACATACCTCAACACTGATTTCCTATTGTGTAAATAATTAAATATATCAAAAATCAAAGTGAAATTTAATTAAAACTCCAAATCACTTCAGATGTGGCGGAACACACACAAAAATTACCAATATATTTTAGAGGTGTTATAAAACATAATTTACCAACATATTTTTGTCTTAGGTGTGGCCATATCAATCAATCGTCTATAAATTCTCAATCTATGTACGTAATTATGCGAAAAACCTGCTAAAATAAACATTTATGTGTCTGTGGTAGGTCGTATCAAGTCATTCACCCCATCTCAATGTCGGCCTTGCTGGAAAACCACTGGGGCGCTGCATCCCTTATAAGGTACTGATAAATCACGTCAGTTTCCCGTCACGTGTTACCCATCACGGTGTTTGTCACAACTACATAAAATGCAAAGCGAAAAAAAACAGGAAAAAAATTGTGGTTCGAAAGGGTTAAAAAAAATGAAATCTCCCCACTAATGGGAACTTGGTATAACCCAGGAAAGTCGGCAGGGGAAGCAGTAAAATGAATTAAAATGGCATACCTACTTTCTTAATTTTATTTTTCTATTCCGAAGAGAGCAAAACATATGTGTATTACGCAACCGTTTGAATTATTTATTTATCGATAGAACTAGGTGTGTGTTCTTGTCTTAAATGTTGTCCATGACACCCACAACCCACAACACAGGGAATCCAACTATCCAACTAATATTATAAATGCGAAAGTTTGTAAGTATGTATGTGAGTGTGTGTGTGGGTTTGTTACTCTTTCACGCAAAAACTACTGAACGGATTTTCATGAAACTTTGCAGTAATATAGCTTAGACATCGGAATAACATAATTTGTTAAAATTTATAGAGATTTTTGAAGGGACCGGTTTCCCGAAGCGAAGCGAGGGCGGATTTACTAGATATAATTATGTAGCACAAAAAAAATTGATGGCCAAATAAAAATCCCACTCGTCTACACTCGTCATCCCTGCGTCACATTAATTACATCTAAATTTTACCTGTGCACGGTAGGAAATTATTTAATGCATTGTTCACCTTGCATTCCTTAGTCGAAAGGGCATGTCATATTCCTTCGTTACTTTGCAATGCATGTAATTTTCACGTCAACTACAAATTCTACGAATATAATCTACTAGTACACTCCCTTTGTCACAGTCATGGGAATTCCCCGATATTTCCGACTATAGCATGACGTGTCCTAAAGTACGTAACATAAGGGGTAACAACCCCTAGGGACGTTTTTACTTGCGAATAATATAATTTCTGGGACGTTTCATTGGATTTTTATGCTTTTTACTTTTAGTTAATAAAAGGTAGTGACCTCGCTTGCCATTCAGGAACACTGATATCTACATACGTGAATTCCAGAAAAAAATGATTAATAGGATTTATATATTTTTTAATGCGAAAAAAATTAAAACACACGTGGCTCGAGTTAAATACTCATTTGTATTGAAAACTCAGGATGATATATTACTACTTTTTTTAAATGTCTTTCACTAAAAGTAAAAATACCCGCAGAACGATATTGCGCCGACGACCAGTACGCCACTAAGCTATAAGCGCCTCAAAAAACGTGACGAATTCCATACCAGTCCGTGACTATTACATAATCCATTTTCAATTTCACGCTCGCCGAGCCAATCTGCCTGGCTTATCATCGGTATATAAGCCATTTATTTCTGAGTAAATGCGTTAAAATTGTTTGTTTTACTTCCTCATCTCAAGACGTTTTGTCTAAAGGTTTTCAGAATCAAAATGAAAAACTTCGGTAACAAATTTCGGTTAATTTATACAAAAAGATTAATAATATCCTACACTAAATCGATTTATTATTTTAGAAAAAAAAAATGTAATTTAGAAACATAATAATTGGAAGCTAAAGGCAACAAACAGCTTACGTTCACGGACCTATAGAAATGAATATTTGGATTTTTAACAAAAATATTTTAATTTTTGCTTAAATTAATTTCCTAGTGTCCGAAATCATCATTTTCATTAAAAAATTCAAATAAAAAAGGCAAAATAAACGTGCGATGGCCGGAAATCGAACCCGGATCAACTGCTTGGAAGGCAACTATGCTGACCATTACACCACCATCGCAGCGACAGACTCTGCGAAATATTAGAACACTATCATCTTACTTGACCTTTGTATTAAATGGTTATTGACCTTATCTTCGGCGATTGAATTCATTTTGTTCTTCTGTATTCCGTTTTATTTTCGTGGAATGGATGACATTGCTTCTTTTCGACTAACTTTTGTGACTAGCAAAATATTGTAATTTAGGTAATTGGCGCCATTGTGGTTTAAATTTTGGTTGTGGAAAAAAACATAAAAATATTTGTTATTGATGTGTTAAAAATCTATTATCGAATGGTTTCTGGTATTCGGATAGTTGAGCGTTACTAACAGTCGTAAGTTGTGAAATGTGATCTTCAGAGAAGGTAGGTAGGTAGATATCTACTTTAAATTCTTGACTTAGTTAACCCTCTACTGCATGAATTATGAAGGAGATGCTTAAAAAATTATTAACTATGTAAAACTCTTTATTTATATACTAAGAAATATTATATATGTCGAGAAATAAAAAATCTAAGTCGTTTAGTTTAGATTTTTATTTTCAAAACCACATATGGTTTATTATGCATTCACGTAAAAAATCACTCGGCCATATATGTCTTCGTATGCATCGAGTCCACTAAGAAAGTAATAAAATAAATAATAAAAAATACATGAAAAAGAATTAATGTCTCAAATGAAGTCGATAGGATTCAGAAAGTGATTCTAGCATTTGGTAATAATTAAAATACAGCCAAATCATGTACATACCCTCAAATTTTTCACATGACGACTTGTTTACTAAATTGAGGGTATACTGACTTTTTATTCTTGATAAGTGCATCTAGTCCTTATATTGTGTACTTGGACTGTCATCATTTGTATCTGACATAACTGAATATCTTCAAATTGGCACAATCATTGACAGATTTTCATTTTCAGAATCTGATCCTCGTAGGAAGGGAATATTCTATATTTACCATAAAATTTACCATAAAAGTAATGAAGGTTCATTTAGTCAAAAAGGTATTAAAAACTATGTTCTACAGAAACAAAATAACAAGTATATAGCAATTTTAATATAAGATATAGTCTTATCGTGTATTTTATAGTCAGTGTAAAATTTTGATTAAATGCATATTAAACCATATTTGTCCCAACAGAAAATTGTCTCAATGCATAAGAAACCATATCTGGTGCTGGATGAAAATTGTGTGAAAACAATGGAAAACGGATTAAAACTGGAAAATTTATTATTGATTATCTTAGTGTAGGTTGTGTTAATTATGAAAATATTTTTATCAAACGAAATATTTGAATAATTATATCAGTTTTTCTTTCTTGAAATTGAGCTTCGTGCACCTAAAGAGACATGCATCGACCACTCACACAAAAATAAGCACACATTTAAGTGTTATCTAATTTTAGGCAAACCAATTACTTTTCATCAAAGCTAGATAATATCTATATGTATTCAATTAGGTTACAACATATTTGCAACACTTGATTAGGGAGAAAAAAAATTGCAAAGTCGTGGCACCATATATGGTGCCATATGCGGTAGAGCGTTAAGACGTAATTGCCAGTGTTGGAGTTCATAAATAAATAATTAAAAAATATACCTATAAGCATTTTAACATTCACATACCAAACTCCTACTCCTACCCTTAAGTGCAATTTGTGGTGTTTGGAAATAGTATGGGAATCTATTTTTGACCATTGTTTATTTTTTAAGAATCGTACACATAACACTAAGTTACGATAAGGCTTTATTAAAGTTTACAGTGGAGAAGTTAAAAAAAATCATGGTCCTTGGCAATTCAAGGACTGAGAATACTGTTTTTTGTTGTTTCTTCTACAAGTAGGTACAACTTATTAAGAGAATTCATAATTCATCAGATTATTAGAATACGAATACGCAATACATATTCATCGATAACAATGAGGCATAACAATAAATTAACAAGTTAGATTAACGAGTAAACAAGTGGTAAATCAGGCGCCGTTACTAGGGTTGGCATCTTCATCAAAATTATACACACAAATATAATTTTTATATTTATCAAGCCGAAATTTTTATTGCCAACTTAAAAATGTTAGCTTCCATAACGATAAAAATAATTAGTATTTCGATTGATTCCTATAATTTATTATTTGTCTTACATGCTTATTGAAGTTACATTTTGTCTTAGCTATGTAAATATAGTCTAAATTGTTTAATTCATGTGCCGATATAACTCTCTAATCTATGCATAATTCACGTTGAGTTAACATTGATATTAAAATTCAAAATATTATAAGTATTCATATTATATTTATATAGACATTATTGATAGATACAATTTACACGTCATTTGTTTTATTCCACGATCAGATCAAAATAATTCTTTAACAAACAGGTAAAAACGGCGAATACCTCACGAACCCAAAGCAAATAAAAAAACTCACAGAAGCGGAAGCCGCTAGGAAAAATGATTACATTTTTATTATGCGACAACCCTATCCAATAGCGTCTCATCTCATCGCTTTGCTTTGTAAACCGCCGCTGGAGGAACGTGATCTACAGATTGCATGGCATTTTGTGCGATGGTTCACCATCATTTTGCAATGAAAACATGGACACTATTAAGACATATTGAGCCTGCAGGGCGTCGATAATGTAACAATAAGTATACTACAATAGCGTGGAAATCTCGCTAATCGTTCTTGTTGCGTTATGAAGTCTTTCTTTATGTATATTACAAAATGTTCTTGAATTTTGATTAGCCCCATAAACATAAAACAAAAGCAGGCAAATACATAAATTATGAATCTCCTAACATTTTTTATCTATGACAACCTTCTCATCTAGTGGTTTGTCTGCTCGTTTATAAGCTAATTGTATAAAAATAACGCGGAAAGATCCATTTTCGGAAAAAATATCTTAATAAGAATTCTTCATAATTAATCACAAATTCCTTGTTTTATAACTACGAGTATAAGTGGCATTTGCACAGGAAAACGAACAGAGATCAAATTTTATTTAATCCTTTTCAATATTTCAAGGAATTTCCGTTTATGTCCAAATTTATTCCCTCATTCTACTTACAAATTAAATATTAATCAGTAAAAGCATAGATTTGATAACAACAGCCCTATTCCAAAATACGTAGATAAACGTGACAGCCCTACCTATCGCCGCATTTTGCAAATCGCCGCTGGTGCGTCGTGATCGTTAGATTGCATACCTATTTAACCGATGTACTGCCACCATCATTTTGTAATAAAACCGGACGCTCCATACTTAATAGGTCTGTACCTACCTACTACAAAGGACTGTGTATCAACACTACTGGCCAACTGTTGCGTGGTAAACATGAATGAAGTATAAGATATTATTTTTTGTTCAGGTCTTCGCCCGCATGGGGCACGGAAGAAGACCAAATGACGTAGAAATTATCCCAAGCTATCGTATCATCGGGATTAAAACTATCCTATGGCCTTTCCAGGGTCTCAAAATATCTCCCTTCTGTCCCTTCAGCCTCATTACATTTTATTTACCCACATGTACCTAACCTAAATGTAAAATATTACACTTTACCGCAGTCAGTAGAGTAGATTGCCGATACAAATAAGTAAAATGATGTGTACAATTGATCATCAATTACACCCACATAATTAAGCTACTCTACTTCCATTACTGCTACTATGATGCCAAAGCTGAAAATGCCAAATCCGTAGTAGAGCAAACATTCAATACGACGAGTAATGATAAATTATACACTGTACTAATACACTGTAAAAACTGTCATCATCATCATTACAGCAATCCGTAACTGTCCCACTGCTGGGTACGGGACTCTACTCAGAATGAAGAAGATTAAAGCCCAGAGTCAACCTGGCCAAGCCGAAGTCTCATCGGATGTCCTATAAATCCAACATACATGGTCACCCCACGTGCATTGTCGCTAGCAGATCTGAACCCGCGACCCGCGCGCTCCCACGGCTCTCTGAACCTTGTTACTTTAATTTTATCTTTTTTTTATCTATATCTATCTCCTTCATATAGAATGCGCATGCGCATGCACGCTACTAAATGACAAAGCCGCGGTATTATAAAAAGCTTAGAGTCGTTTCAATCTCATATCGCAATTCCGTGTCATATACGAGTAAAAATCCATTCAGGAGATCAGGAGTGTTAAATATCATAAACCATGTTATAAGATTATAAGTACGTAGGTACGAAAAAACTAATATTGTACGCCTTCATTCGCGCAGTAGAATACAAATTAATAATTGTAAAATTTTTTGCTTGTGCATTTGTACGCAGTAGTCTCAGAAACAGTTTAAGCTTACCAAAGCGCCAATTAAAATTAATTTTTTGTCTTATATCAATCACTTGACGGATGAAAAAATAAAGATATCAATCTAACATTTTTATAAACATTTTAATTAAGGTACAATTTTTTAAATAAACAAGAGACAATTTTGAAATTCGTGCGTAATTCGAACACGGACCTCCATCGTTTTCTTCACAACCCACTGAGCTATGACTGTTTCAGAGATTTATTATCGCAATACATGACGGCTAGTTGACTCAATATAGGCACGCCAGACTCGAACCCACGACGTCGCGACATTGGGTAACACTGCAACGACAGAATAACTCACTAGTCCATATCTACTAATATTATAAATGCGAGAGTCTGTCTGTCTGTCTGTCTGTGACGTTTTCACGGCTAAACCACCGGTCCGATTTGGATGAAATTCGGAATTAAAATAGTTGAAGACCCAGAGTCACACAGGCTACTTTTAGGCTAGGCTACATTTTTTTCAAAAATAAACCCCTAAGGGTTGAAATAGGGGATGAAAGTTTGTATAAAAAATCTACTCCGCATGAACGATTTCGATGAATTTTCCCAGGAAGATAGTTGACGACGTAACCCCTTCCCCATTTACCCGGTGCGCCATATAAACGAATTCCACGCAGGCGAAGCCGCGGGCAAAAGCTAGTGTAACATAAATTAACTTTAACAGACACTTTACTGTAACGGAATGCGAAATTACGAGTTCTGGACTGAATTGTTACTTCCAGTATATTGGTGTTAGAACTAAAAAGCAAGAGTCTAAACGCGGCGTAAAGTTAATCCAGGTTTAATTTTTTTTGTCCCTGTCATGTGATTCTCTAAAGTCAATGATTAGAAAAAGACAAAAACATTTAAACTCGGAGTATCTTTACACCGCGTTTCGTTTATTAATAAGACGTGGAGATAAACAAGTATTGCAGAAGCGTTTACAATTGACAACAAAAATATTTAATTTTTTATTAAAAATGGCCTTCAACGTTGACAAGTAGAGATTACTCAAAGAGCTCGTCAGATATCGCTCAAGTTCAGGACCACACACCAAGGTCGCCAAGCATCAGCTTTCGAATAAAAAAAGAATTATCAAAATCAGTTCATCCAGGAAAAAGTTATGAAGTAACTAATAGACATAAGAAAAATATAGTGGAATTTAAAATCCACTCCTTTTTTTGAAGTCGGTTAGAAACAAACTGAAAAACATGCCAAATTACAGTAATCCAAAACCATTCATATTTTTATGTAGCCCAATTAGTCCATTACCTAAATAACCTCTATAATGACCTAAATAACATCTACAACTGGAGCAAAAGTTTTGGTCTCAACTTGAACCCCTGCAAATCCCAGGCCATCATAATAGGTAGCTCGCGGATGGTTGCTAAAATTTCTTGGTCACACCTGCCATCGATCACTCTTGACAATGTGACTATCCCATACTCCACTAAGGTAAAAAATCTGGGAATTTATATGGATCAGCACCTCTCCTGGGTACCCCAACTTGCTGAAGTTAGTAGAAAGCTTTTTGCTGCTATAGGCTCGCTAAGAAGGCTTAAGAATGTGCTGCCCATTCCAACTAAAATTTCGCTCTCTCAATCATTGCTTCTTCCTATTCTTGACTACGCCGATGTAAGCTATCTCGAAGTTTCTGAGGAGCAATTAAATAAACTTGAGCGCCTTCAAAATGTATGCATAAGGTTCATATTTGGTCTCCGAAAATATGATCACATTTCCGAATATCGCACCAAACTCAAGTGGCTCCCAATTCGCCTTCGCCGTAATGCTCATATTCTCAGTCTTCTCTACAATGTCTTATTTGATCCAAAATATCCTCCATACCTTAAAGATAACTTTAAATTTCTCCATGTAACCCATGATCGATCCCTGCGCTCCTCTAAAAACCTCATCCTTAGCACTCCTTCACATTCTACTTCCTTCTATCAAAATTCCTTCTCAGTCACTGCCGTCCACCTCTGGAACTCCCTACCCCAATCTATTCGTCTCGCTGGCTCCCTAAACTCCTTCAAAAAGCTAGTTAAAGAACATTACCTACAGGCTCAATAATGTTAACCTTATCCGATCCTTTTATTGCTATCATAATAAGTTACCTTTTCTGTTTGCCTTAAATTCGAGAATTTTATATCTAGCTCCTTTCACGTCTGTCACTTATTTCTATTTTTGCTAAAATTTGCTATTAGTACACCCCGCCCTTAATTTGTATCTTTATCTTTTCCTCTTTACCCTAAGGTTGTCTGGAAGAAATCGCTCTTTAGCGATAAGACCGCCTATTGTATTTCATTTTGTTATATTATGTCTCTTTTATGTTTCTCTATATGGTGTACAATAAAGAGTATTATTATTATTATGTAAGATGTTTCTTTTTACTCGACTCTAGGTCGGATATTTAGAACCAGGTACGGGCTTATGCCAAGTATTCTGATTCTATTGTGTTAGTGTGACATCATTGTGATGAGTGAGAGTGGTGTGTGTCAGTTTGTGTGTTGTGTGTTTGTGTAGATGTAGGTGTGGTTGTAATATCCGTTAAGTGTGAGAGTGTTAGTGAGGTTGGGTTAAGGAAACGGCGAACTAAAGAACAGGTGTCTAATATTATTGATTTTTGTAATGGAATATAGGTTTTTGGATGTAGATCAAGTGTGCTTAAAGCATTATGAAGTGTTTTTGGTATTATACCGGTTGAGGAAATAATTACAGGGACAATTTTAATTACTTCTTGGTGCCACATTTGCTTCATTTCGTCTGCTAAAGGTATGTATTTTTGTATTTTTTCTGTGTGTTTTTCATTCAGATTGTGTTGGGAACGGCAATATCTATGAGGTAAGTGGTCTTTATAGATTTAATGGTTAATGTTATATCGGGTCTATTGCTAAGAATAGTTCGGTCAGTAATAATATCTCGGTCCCAATAAAGTTTCACATTTCTATTTTCTAATACATTTTTTTATTATTATTAAGTATTATTATTATTACCTAATTATCTTCTATACTATAATAAAACTGTAGGAGCACGTGTTCTGTACATTGAATATTTTTTTGAAATTTCGACTAAGGGGCACTTACATATCGAGATAGAACTCAAAATTATATTTTTTTTATTTATTGTCTGTCTGTCTGTCTGTCTGTCTGACCGATCATCACGCTTAAACCACTGGATGGATTTCATTGAAACTTGGTAAAGTTATTACCTATATACTGGTGTCTATTATAGGCTACTTTTTTTTTCGAATAATATTTAGGTTCCCTAGGGATAGGTGACTAAAGTTTGTATGGAATTTTTTATAACGTCGTCCGATTTACTTCAAATTTGCAACAAAGGGTTATCACTTAAATTAATAGAATACGTGTTTCTCAGTTTTTCGATATTTTGTAAGGAAAAGAAAAAAAACACAAAAGAATGCGGGAATTTGTAAATTTTTAAGGTAACTTTCTGACTAAACTGAAAATGATTTTAACCCCATGTTTAAAAATTATTACAGTGAAATAAGTAATTTTCAATGTAAAATCAGTATTTAAAAAATAGCCAGCAAAGGATGCAAAAATGGGGATAAAGTTGGTACAATTAGAGGTGCAGTGTTTATTCGAGTTGACTTAAGTTTTGTCATTTTTGTTGCGGGCTTAGATTTTTGTGAGACTTTCACTGAGAGATAGAGAAGGTTCTGGAGCAAAACATAGGCCACTTATTATCCTGGAATTCCAGCGGAATCAGGATTCACGCTGGAAAAACTACTATGCGCGAAGGTGCGAGTTTCATTTTTATAGGACTTTCACTGGGAGATAGAGGCAGTTTTGGAGCAATATGCAGGATAATTTTATCCCGGAATTCCGTGGAATCCTTATTCACGCGGGAAAAACTCATATTCGGGAAATAGGTCGCGGGTTCAGATATTTATGGGACTTTCAGTGGAAGGTAGAGAAGGTTATGGAGCAGTATATAGGCTACTTTTTGTTCCGGACTTCCCGCGAGATCGAGATTTACACGGGAAAAACTCCCTCCACTCAACTGCTCTGTAGAAGTTGTGAAAAAATTCATTAAACATTTTCGCGCGCCAAAAATACTCGCACAATGCGAATTCTGTGGCATCCTACTAATATTATAAATGTGAAGATTTGTATGTTTGGTCCTCAATCACGAAAAAACGGATGAATGGCTTTGGATGAAATTTGGTACACGGATAGTTTATAACCCAGAATAACACAGGACACTTTTTATCCCGGAAATCCCGCGGGATCCGATTTTACGCGGGAAAAACTTCGACGAGTATGGGTATAGCTTCATAACAAACATATTAATATAAAAGTAACAAGGCTGTCTTTCCGAAAATCCCGCGGGATCGGGAGCTTATCCCGAAATTCCTACGGGAGCGAGACCTACGCGGCTGATACTTACGGGTCCCGAAGCGAAGCGAGGGCGGTTCGCTAGTCTATAATAAAAAATAATAATATGCGACATCGCACTTTCAAGAATAGCGGTAAATGCTCTAAAATTACCTAGTTCCCCGGCCGGTGCAAATTATAACTCTGAAATCTAGATCGGTGTAAAATACCTAGGCCTAACGATAGTGCTACACTATCGCAGAATAATATTTACACATTCAGATGTCTTAACACGTACCTATATTAAAGAAATAACTTTCTTGACTCAGAAAAATATCTTAAAAGATATTATTTAAAATGTTAGGAAACTATGTATTTATAGTACATTCTAGTATGATTAAACACAGTTTAAAGTTTAATAAATACATAATAGTTTAAGGTTACTGTCTCTGGTTTGGAACAGTATTAAAAATTAAACATGCTCCTGTATTTTACATAAATTCAAATGTGAAAACTACTTACCTACATCAAATTTCATTTGGCAGTTTCTGTACGATGAACATACAAAGTACATGTACAAAATTTCTAAAAATAATCATGTTGGCTTCCATTGGCCCTATAAAGGCCCTTGTTTCTTATACCGCCTAAGATGAGATGAGTTAGATAAAAGTTTTATTTAAGTAATAAATTGGAAATTCCCGGAAACCCCGGAAATTCACGGGTCCGTCTGAGACCAGTACCGAAATTGCCTGTTCAACTAAATCCTTCCTAAAATAACCTATAGTAAAATGATGTTTGTCTTACCTGCGCTAAAATATTGGCCAGCGAGAGTGTGCCTCGCCCCACAGTCCGCCCACGCGTGGTATTTCATTCATTGCGTAACACGAGTCTATCGGACAAGTCTGCAATGACTCGCATTCAAGTGACGGCGAAACTCGTAAAGCGCAATTATTATAGTTAATGTTTGGAGAATTTCATTATTCATGTAATTTCGGTTTGTAATTAAATCTACATACATCTTCTGAGCTATTAACGAGCTATTTGGAATTGGTTGAATAATCCGATAGTTATTACAGGTGCAATTATAATGCTCGAGTTATCTACAATAATTTTGATAATTTAAAATAGTGTGTCATCGTTTATCCATAGTACCTACCTAATATTTTAAATGCGAAAGTTAACCGTATGTCTGCGACTTTCTCATGCATGTATGTACCGCTGAACCGATTTGGATAAAATTTGGTATGGATTTATTTTTAGACTTCGTACATAAGATAGTAGGATATAAGATAATTTTATTAAATCATTTTCCGACTACCACGTCCACGCGGGAAAAAACCACGTGCGAAGTACCAACCTACTACACATAATAAAGTTGTTAGTGATCGACCCTTTGAAGGTATTTCAGACAAACTATCATTCAAACTATTTACTAACGCAATGGATTCTTTACCAATTGTATTTTATATGTAATTAGATTATAATGTATGTTTATCTTATATATAAAATTCTCGTGTCACAATGTTAGTTTCCATACTCCTCCGAAACGGCTTTACCGATTTTTACCAAATTTTATATGCATACTAGTAAATCCGCCCTCGCTTCGCTTCGGGAAACCAGTCCCTTCAAAAATCTCTATAAATTTTAACAAATTATGTTATTCCGATGTCTAAGCTATATTAATGCAAAGTTTCATGAAAATCCGTTCAGTAGTTTTTGCGTGAAAGAGTAACAAACCCACACACACACACACTCACTCACTCACTCACATACTCGTACATCCTTACAAACTTTCGCATTTATAATATTAGTAGGATTCAGTAGGTCTGAGAATCGGCTACCGGCTATTTTTCATACCCCTAAGTGATAAGGGTTGTTCACCCTTAACATTTTTTTTAATTTATGGACAAAGTTTTTTGTTTTTATTTTTCTATAATGTGGCATTAAAAATACATACAACCCTAAATTTTCACCCTTTTATCACCAATTTTTAATAGGCCTATTTTTAATAGCCATTTAAGTATTTTATCCTATATAAAACTAGAAATTACCAAGAAATAATTTATATGGCAAAACAACGTTTGCCGGGTCAGCTAGTTAATATATATTTTATAATGTATGTTTGTAGATTTCGCTGATTTTTTACAATGTCAAAAATAAAGCATTTTTTCAAAACCTTGTAGGAACCGTTAAAGTATCAATATTTTCTCTACCTTCCGCACCGTTCCTAGTCATCGGCCACCTTGACAACAACCCGACAACCCAGTTAACAATCCACCTGTGACAGACGGACAATTGGAGGAAACGCCTGTAGTACGGTTTCGAAACAACGGATCTGCTTGCGACATTAAGTTAAGGGCCGGATGTCATCATGATTGCGGTGACCGCGGAAAACCATCAGGATGTACGAGTAGGAATATCTCCAAAAGACGTAATTAGTACGTACGGACAGACACGTTTTAAATTGTAACATAATTGCATACAACTATACACATTATATATGCAAGCAAAAGGTCACTAGCTAAACTAACTCTGTATCTTAGCTTAAATTACTAAACCAATTTACCTATATGAAATTTTATAAACAGTTGATAGTTAAGGACTACTACATATATAATATGTATGTCGGAGACGGAAATAAAATTAGATTAAAATCAAACTAAATAAATCATTAAACTTTGAATAAAACGTAAATCCGGAAACTGTAATTTAAATGGCAACTCTGTGCGAATTGTAAACGTCACTCGATGGGATATCGGAGAGGGGGAACCCAACAGAGGGCAGCTCTGCAGTCACTTACGAACAGCGAGGACTTCTCGAGCAGACGTCGAGCTGAACGGTCGCATTAAGTTAACTAGTGTTCCCTGTAATAAAATCCTATACTGCGTTGTACCTATGCCCGACGGCATAACGTTTCTCTAAGTGTATTTCCGTTGTGCTACGTGTTAACTTAACCTAAAAGCTTAAATCAAATTAAATCGAACTGTGTAACCTGAAACCTAATTTAAATCCTGAAGAAAAGTATTGAACGCCCACTGTGTTTTATTTTTCACCTTACAACCTGATAATCGGAGCATTATACCACCATCCTGACAAGTGTCTCCGAAATATAATTCATTCTGAATTTAAATTTTTTCTGAGTCGAAAATACGATTAAAATGTAATCTATGCAACGAACAAGACGTGGGAATAGTAACTACCCACCTCTATTAGGTATTATGTTAATTACATAGTACATGAAAGAGGTGTGACCGTTTCTACTGGGACAGTATGATGTCTATTGAGTCAGCCTCAGACCTCCGCACACAACAACCATGGCGTAATGCTGAACATGCCAGATCGCTGGTCCAATGGTCCTGGGTTCGATTCCCAGCGAGGCGGAAATCTGAATGATGAGTTTACATTACCGTTCTCGGTTTTGGGTGTGTGTTCTTGTTTTGTGTGTTGTCCATGTCCTGTCCACGACACAGGGAATTCTAGTGTGGGACTATGAGTATGTAGCTGGTACCTAGCGTGAAACATCTATTTATATTTTAAATTGCTGTCTTAGCTGTCTACTTCAAGTGCGGTCTAAACAAAGAGGGTACTAAGCTACGCTATTACAATGTGGATTCTTGCGAGGTAAAAAACCGTATTATTTTGTAACACCCCTACTATCTTGATCTGCTTCCCGATTCTGCTAATTTATAAATTCATAAATTGGGTATCTTTTGAATAGTTTGACACATTTTGTACCATTTTTTTACCTCCAGAATGTGTTACAAATTTGTTTAAGTATTCAATCGTGCCGAATTGAAGCATTCATAAATTAGTAGAGTAGGGGCCCCGCATGTATGAAACGGAAACTTTCAGCTTAACTTTTAACAAATTCAGGTTAACTGTAACATTTTCACAGCCGTCAAGGGCCGATAACAATTAATGCAATGTTAAAATAAAAATGGTCAAAATTACCTCAGAATTGACTCTAGACAAGGGAAATTCTCTAAGGTTTACGGTTTAGTGAATATATTTATTGCTATATTATCTGCAGTATACTGCAGATTCTTAATGGATTTTCAATAGGCTCATAACTACAGAAATGAAAAAATATAAATAATAACATAAACATAATGTTCGCATAAGAAACAATTTCCGAATTTGAAACGCGAGCGCGGGGTTACTAACTTTACCTACAAATTCCAAAATTTCCAAAATCCGACTAATGAATTCCAGCGAGTAGATACTTATTAAAAATAAAGGTACTACATGTGTGTCAGACAAAAAGCCGGTAGAACAGAATAATCAGTACAAAAACTTATATAATATATTATTATTCTTATGCAAATGATTAACGGCCGCGGGAATAAAACAAGTGTATATTATTATACATTTTTTCTCGTGTCACATTTTTTCTTTTCTCACCTGCCAGAGCCATCAGAATGACAACTTATCCAATGGTGTCTCAAATGGCAATATTAATTAATTGTTCCGACATTCGAATGTGACAGCTCCAAGCCCGCCTAAATACCTGTCAAATCAAATCACCTACCTACCTATTCGAATTTCAAATTAGGTGTTTTGTGGTTTACGCTTTTATCGTTGGCCAGGATCAATTTACAATAATTAAAATTGTATTTTCATTAACTAAAAAACTAAATAATATATATTATGCAATTATGCATAGTTGTACTCGTAGTAGGTATGATACACCTAAGTAAAAAATTGATAGTTGATACTTAATACGTTACACAATTTTCATTGGAACGAACTTTTTAGTACCAAGTTACTATAGTAAAGTCGACTTACGAGTACGAATGCTTAACGTAATAGTGATATTATCAAATAATAAATAAATGCATCACACCCGAGACGCCTTCAAACCGACAAAATCTTACACTTTTAATTTTCTACCTTCCATCCGTACCGTGCGAATCGTGCGATAAGGAATTTTGTTCAAAGAAGTACTAGTGGTTACTAGGATACCAGAAGTAATGGACAAATTGATTGACAATACCAATAGAAAAGAAACTGGTAGGTAATTTCGTTCAACAGTTCAATAAAACTGGTTCCAATGTAATTGACTGGGGAGGCCACGTGAATCATCCAAAAACGAAATTAAAACTGGCGCCGTGAAATTGAGAGCCGAATTACTTAAAGGGATAATGGATGCCCTCGCGAGATGTTATTGGTTCCGTGGAACTCCACAAGGTTCTGATAAGGAAATAAAGACTTTTTAGTAACTGAACCTGTTTCGCCTGTAAAATAAGGAAACAAACAATGTTAATTTAAACATCCCTGTAAAATTATTTCGACCGTCGTTTCTATGACTTCAGTACTGAAAGTTGTAGAGCATTTAATTTGCAACGAAAACTTTCCCATCAAATTTTACGTTAGGCTAATAGTTAGTCGGTAACCATTAAATGGTAGGTATGTAATAGAATTACTAGTATCAATTTAGATTAAAAAGTCAATGGGCAACGCGATAAATGACAATAATAGTTGATCAATACGCGCTAAATCAAATAAATCTAAATCTAAATTAAATTTTCAACCCTGTACTTAATTAACAAACCATTACCGCCCTAATAAAGGCATGAGCATACAATATCGGAATTCGTTTTCCGCGCCAATAAAGGTAATCGTCGACATTGACAGTGATCGCACAGGGCCGGTCAAGAGCCCATCCTATAAGGCCGAGACCTTTGCATATCAATATTTAAAAATAAACCCGGCGCGTGTGATATCTTTACCCAATTAAGCGCATTGTTAAATGCGATTCGTCATTGTGCATAGAGTACTTTTTCAAGAGACTTCATTACCTACTCCTTTAACTGCAAGTAGATATTATCTGTGTGAAATATAAAATTTATTTGCTAAAATTCCAATGCAGTTCTAAAGATGTGTAATGCCTAATTTATGTTGAAATTTACTTACTTTATATAATTTTATTAATTCTTTATAATATTTAACCTAAAGAAGGCATTTATTACGATTTTATAAACGATAGCAAAAATATGGGTCAACTGTACTTTTTTACGCTACAGTACCTACAGAGTATAAAGATTTTTATCGATTCGCAAGTACCAAATGAACATGCAGCCGTGCAAGATATTGTTGACATGAGAATTCAATTGTAATTTGTCAATCATTGTCAACCGCAACCGGTAAGCCATGATTGCTTCACTGGAGAAAGGTGTGAACGTCCGAGTTGAACCATTGTTTCAAGCAACGACCTATCAAAATATATTTTGACGTTTAAATCATATTTCGACACTATGCAGTAAGTGTTTGTCGGATCTAGATTCGATTTCCATTCGAGGCGAACAAAATTTGAAAAATTGTTGCCCTTAATATTATTTTGTCCATGCCATAACCGATGAGAATTGTCGGGTAATGCTCTCGACCAAATAAATGATATAGGAAATTCAAGAGTGTTCATTTATACTCCTCAAACATTTAACTTAGATATCAGGTTTCTCCGCAATAAAACAGGTGTTGCATAAAACTTAAGCTACTTATTTTTAATCTATTAAGCCTCTGTAGATACATTACGCTGTGCCGCCTGAGGTGAGCAGACAATTACGGCATTAATTGTGGCCAAAACAATGTGCTCACAACACAGCAAGTGACGCGTGAGGTCGTATGACTCATCCGGGCAAGGAAGAAATTGCCGTATGGCGCCGTCGGTCTTTCCACCAGACACACCCTACCCGGGTTTTAAAAAAAATTGGTTGCCTGTAAAGTCGGTATACGGGCGAAAGTTTTACGTGACAACGACTTTGAGTGGTAAAATAATTTTAATGTGAATATTCATTCGTATAGTAGGAAGAAGGATGAAATAATAGTAACAATTTAAAACATTTATTTATACTGTCTAACCGTCATGTGAAGGCGGAAGCAATTTAAGTTTAATGTTTTATTTTTGTTAAATAGTTCCTCACTTGTAAACAAGATGGCATTGTACCAATTTGTGAAACGCGCTAACGAGTGTAACGTGGAGTTTATATAAGAGAAAAATTTGTAAAGGGCAATGTGTCGACTTCTTTGGTTTTATAATAAACTGCTATTTTGGGTTTGGAAGCAGTTGTGGTTATTTGTGAAGTTGACCCTGCGTTCCCGTATCTTCATGGGGTAAACATATACAAAGAATTATATTTAAAACATTGTAACACCATCCGCCATCTAGCGCTGCTAACCGTTAGACCATTAACCATTAGTCACAACTAAGTGAGGTAACAAAGTAGATTACTCTACTTCTCCAGAGATGGCGCTGTACCATTTTCTGAAACACGCCAACGTGTGTACGCCGTAGCTACTATAAGTAACGTGAGCGGAGCTACTAACGCAGTTTCTTGAAGTGCCACCCGGCAAACCAATTTATAAGACGTTGTCACGTCAATAATAAACGCTAACACACTCGTATTCTATGATTCCCTGTGTCGCGTGTGGCAACCACACAAACCATCTCTAACCACGCTCACTCACATGCGCGCGATCCTTTGTATATTGCACGAATTGTCATAACTTTGACATCTCTTAATACGACGAAATTTTCAAAGGCTTCGCATAATTTATTAACGAATTCCCGCTAATGTAAGTGAACGCCACATTCACGACCCGAGAAAAACATTATATTCGCCCAATGTGTGCTGTGGCTGGAAATCGAATCCGGAACCTCTATACCGAAAGCACGGTCACTATGATCTGCTTTGACTAATATGTCTATACTTTTCATTTTAGTTGCAGCAATCGTAATACATTATTACGTTTATTTTAAATCGTAGTTTCAAGTACCTACTTAAACAAAAATTTCAAATCCTTGAATAATGTTTTGTTTCAGACACCCAATTTCAATATAATTATCTAGGAGATTCGAAGTGCACCGAATTTGATAGATAAAAAGAACCATAAAACAGTGTGTGTAACCAGAATATCGATTTCATGGGGATTTTTTTTGTGAGTTTTTTTTAATTGTTGATACACTGGCTCCGTCCCATATCCATGGTACGAAAATCAGAGCCGGTGCTGCGGCAGAGGCGGCTGAGATAATATGATAATATTTCAAGTGCTTACTTTTTCAAAGCATTTGGAGTTGAAACTCTTGGCCCGTGGGGTCCTGACGCCCACTACATTTTCAAAGTATTAAAAAATAAATTAATTGAAAAAACTAGTGATCCAAGAGCTGGCGGTTTCCTCGCTCAACGTATAAGCATTGCTATACAGCGAGGAAATGCTGCCAGCGTATTGGGTACTGCACCACAGGGCCGTAGTTTATTTAATTTATTTTAGTTGTATATATATATTTTTTTCTTTTTTTTTTTTATAATTATTTTGTTTATATTTTTAAGTATGTAAATTAAGAACATATTGTAACGTTGTGGAAATAAATAAATAATCGTTCATTATTTATTCATTGATATTTATTATTCATTATATTTTACTGAGGAACTTTGAAATTTTTGAATATCAAAAGGGTGGTTCATATACCTTATTAAGATAAATAAATAAGATTATATTTCGTATCAGCCGTTGACTCATATCAAAAATGGTATGGTTTAAGGTATGCAGTTATTTGCAAAGTTTGAGATAATCTTTACCTTAAAAAATAATAAAATGTTACCTTCTCTGGTTGTTATCTTTTACTCAAACGGATGTAAGCGAGGTTCGCTGTCAATACACTTACCTGAAACAAGTAAAAAAGGGTATGGTAAAAAAGTACTAAGTACTAAAAAACTCTCATATACAAAGGTATATCTTAAGTAGTAATAATCCCTGATTGGAAAACCTAAATTTGTTATTTTTTTAACCGACTTCAAAAAAGGATGTTCGCAGTTTGACCTGTATATGTATGTTTTCAGCATAGTATTTGTCAGACTTAGGAGAAGGTTTTGGCATATTTGGCTGAACCGATTTTGATACGGTTTTCAGCATCGTGTTTATCAGACTTAGAAGGATTTAGGAATATTAACCGCGTTTAACTGAACTGATTTTTAGTTATCGGCGTTAAAGTCGGTTCTATTTTACATACCTTGAATAACTACTACTTGAATACTAACAGAACTGCTGAACTGAATTTTGTCTCAATTTCAGTAGTATAAAATTAACATGTAGTAGCAGTAAAATAAGTAAAGTAGTAAAAAAATAGTATAAATAAATATTTTTCATGAAAACTATTTATTTACTACATGAAAAATATTCATGTAGTTTTTTTACTACTTTACTTTTTTTACTACTACTACATGTAAATTTTATACTACTGAAATTGAGACAAAATTCAGTTCAGCAGTTCTGTTAGTGTAACTACGTAAGTACATGTAGGTACAATTATCCCTTTTCGTCACAAAAACCTCATCATAATTAGTTCATCGATAGCTGTTGTGCATCAAGTTGAGAACGTCAACAGCTGGTTAATAATATATTATGTGTATATAGGTTGTAGTTAGTGTTAACTGTTACCTACCTAAAACTTTCAAATAAAAAAAATCACCTGCATTCATACATATATCTAACCAAAACGCAATACAATTGCAATTTATTTAGGTTTGCAGTTAAATCACAATTTGAAATACATAAATTCAAGTAAACATACAATAAAGGCACTTTATTATTGTTAAATACTCGTATCTGCATTAAGGAAATTATTGATGTTTGTTCAAATTTACATACAAACCATCATTTATCTTAAACAAACCTGTATATTTGCTCATCCCTCTATAAATACATGTTACATCACCGTATAAATACTGAGTAAACATCGATTTATAGTGTTATCTATCAGAAGCTAAGGTCGAATCGATTAGTACATCACTACAAAACGTTTAAAACTCTTACCTACACAAGTTTGTTTCGTTAGATTTTTTAGGTTATTTATAGAAGGTAAATTAAAAGCGATTTTGTTAAAGATTTTTTTTTACTATTGTATAATTTAGTGCTTCACTATGATCCCACCTGTTGGTAAAAGAAAATACCCACATTAAGAGAACCATGTTTTTTAAGGGTTAACCGTATATAGCAAAGGTTACCATGCCCGGCTGCCTTTCAAAGAACCTTGGTTCGATTCCCGGTGAGGTCGATATTTTGAATGATGAGCTGAAATATCAGTTCTCTGTCTACGAGTTGTCCATGGTACCAAGGAAACCGTGATACCGAGTTCAAAGGGATGAGTATCTAATTGGTTATTTAATTATTTACCAAAACCTACACGTAGCTTTTGCTTTGCTTATAAATAACTTTTATATTACTTTGTAAAACAAGACATTATGACATGAATCGCGTTTCCGTTTTTCTATCAAACGGAATAAAACATCTGGAAGCTGACTTTGACTCAATAACCATATTGGAAGGAGCTCAGACAATAGGTACACGCACTTCCTATATGAGTAACACTAATAGTAGGCTTGTAATAGATACGACCTCACGACTGAGACCTATTATTACAATATAGGTATCAATTTTTGCTACCTGTTATAGACTAGGGGCCGGATGGAGAATGAATGCGGCACTGCATGGACATATTTACTTCAAAGTTAAAATTGTTGGAACTTAATTTTAACTTAACAACTTTATAAATATGACAACTGTGACCGAACTAGATTAAAATTCAAATACGGACTAGGATGATTAGATAGTAAATTTTTTTATAGCCTGAAGGGCTGACGTAAAAGCAGACGAGCCACCTGATGGAGCAGACGAGCCATGGCGTTAAAACATTAGTTAAACTAATTGAGTTGGTTATTTAGTTTAGTTGTTAAAATGGACAGGGACTTAGACATTAGTTAACCTGTTAACTAAGAAAAAATTAATAAAAGATAACCTGTAAAAATTAATTTTTTCAATGGAACCTACGTTGATATTGAGTACAAGATCCTTGTGTCTAGTATATAACCATGTTCTTTTTATCCTCCAAACGATTGTCATTAGTTTATTGCACTGTGCCATATAAGCAACAGCAAATAAACACTTTAAAACACAATAAGACGCCATTGTGAGTAGTAAATAAAACAAAGCGTTAATAGGATTACAGTGATTTATGTTTCAATAAAAATAATAAGTTCAACGGCCATTTGATTCATAAAATGATCAAATAAAAAATCAAGTCAAAATACCCATGCCTCTGGGGAATCGGTCGAGGTTTGGAAATCCGTAAATGGATAGTTATGATTATTCTAACGATCTTGTCATGGCCATTTTAACTCATAATCGAAGCTTTAATCAAAACATAAATAAACTATTACATACTTATACTTCGCCAACGTCTACCAACACTAATATTGTAACACCATCTACTAACTGGACTAACCATCCTAGTCCATTTGAGTCTAGTTCTAGGTCGGGCACAGTTATGGGCGGCAGCGGAACGGTGGTGCTGGTGCTGCATGCTCGTTTGCTATCTTAATTCCATAAAAATGGCAGTGTCGCCGGATACTTGGATATTAGGGAAATATTAATAAACATATCACTATCCCCCAAATGCCAAAAACAACCAAGAAATAAAACCAATCATAATGCCAAAACCTTCGGTACAAAAAACCTTTAACATTGTGACAAACTATTTTCCTTTACTGTCTTCATTTCTTCGTGATTGAGAAGGCTGATCAAAAAATTTATTAATTTCACACAAAATTTATATTTTTTCTCCGTTTTTCCCTATTTCTTAATAACTATCCTAAAATCACAGCCTAATAAATTGGTTTAATAAAGTTTTTACTCTGTGCCCTTCTGGACTTTTGCTCTTTTCTGGACTGTAGGATGATAATAAAATTTTACGCTTTATCAATTCAGAACTCAAACAAGCTTAGTTATCTCCAAAAATAATGAATTTACAAGTTTGTCTTCTTAGCACGATTATTAATGTTAATGTCATTCTAATGTCTGAAAGTTTTGACAAGTGAGAAATACTCGAACCTTTCCAGAGGACTTAATAATTAAGGGCCTTACAAACAACGACATTTTATTACTTAATCAATGTATTAGCACATATTTTTTTGGAATTCACGGCACATACTCGTACATTGCTCCTAAATCTGATAAAAGTGTTAAATTCATGTGACAGAGGCCCTGCCTGTGAAGCAGGTCTAATGTTCGATTCTCTTCTTTATGGACTTAAAATAGGCAGGCAGCACCACCCTTCCGCTGCCGCTCATCACAACTGTGACCGACCTAGAACAGAGCTCAAAGGCACTAGGATGTTTAGTCGCATTTAGGTTTTTATGGACATTGAACTTCTTAAGAGCACCGTTAGATGTCAGCAGACCATAAAATGCTTCGTAACTAAAGGCAGAAAAATTGTTTCTTTTATGTTTTCGAAGTTAATTTAATATGTTTCATTTTAGAGTGGTCATGTCCCCCGTGACCCAACTGGATTCGTGCCTGGTATGGTATGGCCTGGCCTGGTAATGTGGCCTGGTGTATACTAGGTATGCTTAAACGTGTTTACTTTTTATGTAAAAATAAATAAAATCGCCGACAGTTTTAATCTGTTTTGTAGGTAGGTACGTAATTTCCTTTTCAATTACCACCTGAAAGCTGAAATGAAATATACTTACTTCTTTCTCACGCCACAACCATAACAGAGATTAATGTTGATAACACATTCCTGCATACCCCCCTAGCTAATGGAGCGACATTACATAAATTTAATAGGTCACATAATTGTTATTGTTACGGGAGGCACAATAATAATACTGTTTATTCTACAACAGAGAAAGACATTTACAAACAGTGAAAAAAGCAGATTATTATTCTATTACTCTCCACGATAGTAAAATTTTAGGGTCCTTATATTATATTATAACTTCAGATGCCTGAAATAGCCCCAAAAATGCTTCATAAACAAACAAATAAAAAACATTAAATATACATATCAACATAACTATCGCAAAACGGCGCTAAAGCGACTGGTTAGGCCAGTCGCCCACGATAGAGCTTGCCCAGCGCCCACGACCGACCTTCGATTGACGATCTAATGTAGATTGAGCACATTTTTAAGCCAGTAAAGGCGCTTACAATTTTTATACTACATTAAAGGTGGTTACACGTTTGAACATTCTTGATGTAGGTATTGAAATTAATACAGGTTCTTTTAAGTTCTTTTTAACTTATGTCAAACTTACTCTTTCACTTCAAAAGTGTTGATGGCCTATGTATTTAATTAATAAATCTCTCTCCAGTATTGTTTTATCCTCAAACTAGCTTTTGCCAACGGCTTCGCCCGCGTGAAAATCTTTTATACTTCACCCCTCTATTTCACGTACTTAGGGGATGAATTTTGAAAAATCCTCTCTTAGTGCTCCCTACACTCCCGAAGGAACATGCATGCCAAATTTCAGCTTCTTCCGTTCAGTATTTAGGGCTGTGTGTTGTCTGTCAGTCACTCAGTAACGCAAGAGTTTCGTATATATAATTATATTAAATCTCCCTCCAATATTGTTTTACCCTCAAATATCTTCCATAAACAAACATCCATCAATTACAGTTTGAAAATAGATATGCATGATGATATATTTAACGCACGACGTACCTATTATATCTAAATATGATTACAACAAAATCAATCTCGCTAATCATAGTGACCTACAAGGTATCACGACATCCGAAACTACAGTGCCACAAACTTATCTGACCCGGTGAGGGAGGCGCTACTGTCTTTGTCTTTGTCTGACAACAGTATAACATTTGCATTAGTTCCAATTTTTGCCACCGGGCCCGATAAGTTTGTGGCACTGTAACCATGTTGCGAAATAACACCCTACCATTAATCATTAATCATGTCAAAATAGCGGCCGTGTTATTAAACAATACAGCCTCACGATTAAATAAACCCATAGCGTGTCAAATCCAGAATTTTAATTAGATTCTCGATAAAAACCTACACTGGTGTTACAGTGAAAACTAACAATTGGTCAAAAGTACAAAAAAACAGTCAAAAGTAAAAATCGATAATTTTTGGTCAATAAATTAATTAACATAAACTCTTATTTTTCACATCCTGAGTGGTCAGCTCTAGCCAAATGGGAACGTCTGTTAATGCTTTTAAACTGCTTTGGACTGACTCGTTCAGCCGAAATTGCTTTTTGTGAAACCGTTAATTTATGGTTCAAAACTCCCTCCCATAAGAAAATCATCTAAAACCCTAACTTAATCATTGAAAACATTCAAATGTTCTCAAACACGGTAACCCTCGTGCGAGTTAGTGAGGAGTTGATTTTCTAATTCTTTTTAACGTTGTTTTAACGTCATATCAGGCTTATTATTATAACAATAATATACTTTTAGATACAAAATTCTTATCCTATAAATTCTGATCTATTTACATAAAAAAATAGATACCTATATAGTTTGCAGCGTTTTGGATGTAGTCGCGGTAGCTCTCATCAAAACTTTAATGAACTGTTTTTTACGGCATCTGTTTAAATAATAACAACCATCAACGCCATGTATAATAAATAAGATATCCATGACTCACAGTACTTTAGACATGCTAAGTATAGTAGTCACAAAATATCTCCCCGGTTACGAATGAATCAAGTGATCCTTGATGTGCAAGCAGGGCTGCTGCTACTGGATGATCTTCGTAATGACACTAATGACAATGGCAAACACAAGAAGTTACACAATGGTCTCACAGTTGAAGGAATTAAGATTGATCATCACATCATTTCAAAGAAATATTAAAAATTACGATGCAATCAATACGTACATCACACAGTAAGAATAAAAAGTAACGAACTGGCCAGCTATAGTTCTTAAAAGCACCTTCTGTTAACTGAAGGAAGCTTCTCAGTCCTGATTTGTGTCTTGTTCTGGGTCAGTAACAGTTGTCATTGACGGCAACGGAAAGGGTATTAATTACTGCATGATCGCTTACTGTCTTAAATCCATAAAAAACCAAAACAGTCGATCTTACACATTAGTCGACCACAAATCGAACTCGAACAATATTCCCAACATCAATCAAACAAAGTTACAAATTGATTAATTCTACTATAAGCTTGACAAATCGATCGCCAATCGCCCGTGACATAATCGAGCGATCTGTGACAAGATGGATTAGTGACGAGTCAGTGTATCGGTCGGTGTGGCCTTGACCGCTGATGACACTGTTACGACATGGCATTGTGCATAAAACAGACGTGAAGATGCAATATTCGGTATAAGGGCGCTCATTCACATTCGCGCGAATACGCGAACCCAAATGAGAAGGACGGACCTTCGCAAATAATTAAGCGAAGTTTTTGACAAATTCATGGTATAAATAGATGTCAAAGCTGTGACAATTCGTGTAATGTACCAAGGTTCGCGCGATATGAGTGGGCCCAGTAAGATAAGACTCATTCATGAGCTAGTAAGAATCAACCCTGTTCATAATGGACTTCATTGAGAAGACGTCACCGAAACAGAGCAAGAAGAAAAGTTCCTTATTTTGGAGGTTGCCAATACTCCCTATCTCAAACATAGCGATGCGTGGTGAAAAGGTATTCCTATCTGGCTAAATACCGCCCCTAAATGAATAAGTTGAATATTCAAGAGCCATTTTACCAATCTAGTGTTCATATTTTGCTATTTTTTTGCTCACAAGTGCTAGGTACTTATATATATTATACTGATCACGCTTCAGTGAATGGTATAAATTTACTACAAAATTAGTAGATCAGATTCAAATAAATTAAAAAAATATATTACACGATTCTGATGATATTTCAGCATGACAAGGCAAGGCGAGCAAATTTCTTTTCCAAGTTATCCCTATCAGATTTAGGATGGGTCTAAAGAGAAAAGAAACTCGAAGACATAAAAGGCAACAACAGTCAAACATGGACACGAACATCATTTCTTTGATAACGTCTGGACATGAAACAAGTCATACTGAATAAATAATTTAATCGGATATAGCGTGGCAGCGCCCGAGGCGTGATCAATTTGGACAGTCAATATGCCTTCGCTTTACACTTACTTGTGTCACGTGTGCCCACGAATTTACGGATGAGAGTTTTCTATCAACATGACCTAACAATACAAAAGCTCAATCAAAAACGTATCTTTATAAGCTTTCCCACTAAGTCGGTTCAATTTAAACTCTGCACGAATATAACAAATATGAAAAAATCGACCAAAAATGTTTCAAAGACAACACAAAAGACCTGATGCCCTAACAACGTATTATTCAATAAATAATTCGACACTTCTTAGAAACTTGGATTAACATAAAAATAGTTAACTTTAATAGATAAGCATTGTCTCCATTACCATGTCATTAAAACGTGACAAAAATTTAAATCAAACAACCAGCGCATAATCTCAATAATGATGTGACAAACAGCGGTCAATGTCAGGTCGGACGTGTCTAATACGACATGACCGATTATTCGACCAAATTTTATAGTTATTTAATATTATTGTTTCATAATTTTGAAGAATGATAGTCTGATACAAATTTGAAGACCTTATAAAATTGTGGACCGGAAATTGATCCCTGAGGGACTCCTTAATTTTTTTTGAAGGCCTTTAACTTCTTTAACGTTTTTTTTTATAATTATGAATACTACAATATCATGAAATTATAATATTTACGTAATAGTAGGAACCTCTGTCGGTAGTCCAATATTATATTTTTATTCGAAAATCTAACAATGAACTCAAAATAAAGGAATTGTTTCAGGATAGATAATTTAAAAGCAACTCTTAACAATAACCGACCTTGCAAAGGTTAATGAGAATTCAATACCATCAATCAAAGATTTTGACACGTTAAATGAAAGTTATAGTATTTGCAACGGCCTTCCCCCGCGCGACACAGGAAATCCTAGTGCAAATGTGCAAGTATATTTATTTATTAGTTTTATATATGCAAATAAAGTTCTCATGAGAACTTGACTCATTTGGCAAGCACACGAGTTGTTTTATTCCTTTCATGTCGAAACGATGATATTCATAATTTGCTAATAGCTTCGGGCGAACTTTCGTGCTTGCGATAAGATCGGTTTGTCGTAATCGTTTAGGTTTTATAGTGATACCGAGCTGTGTTTAACCGCAAAAACAATAATCTAATCACTGTTAACAAGTATGACTATGCGTTTGTGTCGAGACGAAAACGATATTCAAACGATATTAGAGATTTCCCACACAATATTTGCTAACGCATAGCCATTTACCAGTGTAATTAATGTCATTTGTCTACACAATATTAAGCTTTGCTGTATAATCTTTAATTCGACTTTATTCGAATACGCTGAATCGAATCCTGTATAAGCTATATCACGAACGTAAATGTTTCTGTCTTTTAACAGGGCTGCGTAGTTATTTTTATTCGTCCTACTTGTTTAAAATTGTTTTCTATAAAACTTGCCCGAGTTTGATTCGTTAGTGGTTTTCTGGTGTACTCTGACATTTTTCTCGTTTTATTTAAATGCTGATGCAAAGTCGGGTCAGTAAGCCCACTTGGTTGTGGCCAGCAATCCTGAATTTTTCATTCGTGCAAAAATTATTTGTCCGCTTGTACACTATCCACAAACAAAAACAATTTATTTTTGGCAATCAAAATAACGACATATTTTTAATCCAAAAAAACAAGTATTAACTAAGCAAATTTACCTAATAATAAACCTGTAATGAATGCAAAATAAGTGTGTATAATCTCAATTTTTTTTGCTAAACGGTTCAAAAAGTGTACTATTATGAAAAATTCTATTCTCCACTTACTCATGAATAATAAAATAATTGTCTCTTAATAGTCAGTGTTAAAATGCACGAATGAAGTAAAACTTCAATGAACATTCATCTCAAAAATAAAGCTTTTTAAAATCACCGCCTGATTTTTGATTAGTCTTTTATGCGAGAACAGCAACATTTTACAAAAAAAAACTAAGTATATTTAATAAATTTAAACTCGTGATTGCCAACCCTACTCTATTCGATCGCGCGATAACAACGATTATCGTATCGATTAGATTATTTAATACGTTCAATAATATTAGAAAGCTATTTACGAAATTACCGGCCATTGTGTGGGTTTAATAACATTGTTTTTTTTAACAACGACAGGTTTCGCTTGTTAGCGAGAAATTATTATTTCACGAAGACTGGAGAAATTTTATTGGTATGTGAATGTTTTTACTTGTAAACCCGCCCTCGCTTTGCTTCGGCAAACTTATTCCTTACGTAACAAACAAGTATTAGGTATTTTAACCAAATCAATTAAATGGTATTTTTGATTATAATCCCGACCCATTACTGACATAAACCATTATTATATCATTTTATAAAGAGTAGATAATTATAAAATATTTTATACAGAGTAGGTAGGTAGGTAGGTTTCATCTACATAATTATATTGAGGTAATGTTCTGAGGGTTAATTCGACGAAAAGTCAATCATTTATTCGGTTATTCACGCGGTGGGTTAAATTGGAGTCTGAAAAAATATAGAAAACCTGGAACAACCTATAAAAAAAATGGGTTTTTCCCGTTGGCTACCGTTCCCATTCTCACCCGTCACCCGTCCCACTAGACCCCAAATTCCGATCTTACAGATAACGTCAAATAAAAGTAAACATTGCTTAAAAGTACAGTAATTATCAGAAAAAGTCTTAAAGTAAAAATTGAACCATGTCGAAAGGATAACTTGAATTGCCGTTCTAAGTATCCTGGGTTTGGCCTGGTTCTTGGTCTGGGTATTATGCCTATGGAGCCTACGAAACGGAATCCTAGAGAATGAAGCTACTTGTGCATCGTTATTTACTTTTATTTAGTTTATATTACAAATCTTCATCAAAATTAACATAGTACCTTGTAATAGTGAGCCAGCGATTTGCTAAATTACCGAGAGTGAAAGGAATTAACTTTATTAAAAAAATATGTACAAAACATAATAAAATAATCTTTCAAGTGCAGAATCAGCCTTACTTGAAATAGCCACTTAAAATTTGCTAAATTAAAAACAATGAAAGTAATTAAGTTACAGACAAACAGACAAAATTAAAAAAAAATCATTGTTCCTAAGAACCTAATTCTCTTGCTTTAATAAACACCCCCACTAAAAAAATCTCATACACCTATCTTCTAAGTGCAAACAGCGACCAGTTACAGATTTATTCATCATCTCAACCCATAATGGCCCACTAAATTGAGCACGGGTCTCTTCTCATTCTGAGAAGGGTAAGGCCATAGTCCACCACGCTGGCCAAGTGCGGATTGGCGGACTTCACACACCTTTGAGTTTTGCGAACTCTCCGGCATGCAGGTTTCCTCACGATGTTTTCCTTCACCGTTTGTAGCAAGTGATATTTAAATGCTTAAAACGCACATAACTCCGATAAAGCCAGAGGTGCGTGCCCTGGGATTCGAACCCGGACCCTCCGAATAGGAGGCCGAGATCTTAAACCACTAGGCTATCACCGCTACTCACACACGTTAGCTTACACACGTTTGGGGCCCCTGTAACTCGGGGGCTCCTTATCATTGATACGGCTGAAACAGCAGTAGCTACGCTCCTGAATAATCATTATCATACTTTGAAGCACTTTTTCTATCGTCTGTACACGTTGAAAAAAGAAGATAAAAGTAATAACAAACTATAAATCAAATTAATCCTTTTCGGGATCTAGTGGGACAGGTGAGAACGGGAATGGGAGCCAACGGGAAAAACCCAAATATCTGTTATGGGATCTATTGCGTAGAAAAATTCCTTCATTAATAGCCTTTTTCATTAACAGATACCGGCAATAGGATTAAAATTAAAAATATAAAAACCCGCTGATAAAAGACCCCAATAGTTTAAATAACAAATCGATTTCAATCACATAAATAATTACAAATCGATTAACATAAATAAAAACATGATTATTACTTAACCAATACCTACCCTACGCGTGTATCGTTGAAAATTAATGTAAATTTTATTGCCCAATACATTCACCAAACATTACTAAATGATTTATCGACGGAAAAACAATTAATACAATTTATTGGCAAGGTGTATCGTTTATCTTTATTTCTTCATAATCAGTACGTTTTATTTACTTTTCGACAATCGAGTGTTAACAAGTGGGTGGCGAAATCCGAGTACCTACCTAAGGAAGCGTTTTTTCTCATATTTAAACTTTTAAAGCAGCAATCGTCAAACTTTTCTGATCAAGGGCCTTAATAGAGACCCATCAGGGCCATCGCTAGCTGTAGAGTTCGCGTCCAGTTGCACTCCTTGCAGGCCCACTTGTGACAAAAGTGTGGAATATTTTGATAATTATGTGGTCGACTAATGAAGTTATATGCTTTGTAGCGGCCCGCGCAGATATGTACCGGCTACGGGCCGCACTAGTAAGTACCGGCAGCGGGTCGAACTTTGACGACCGCATGATTATAGCTAAGCCAACATCACTAACAATATGTATAATATAGGCAGCGAATCTTGTTTACTGTCGTCCATTCTAGATAACTTAAACCATCCTATTGTGTACGATGCAGAAATGTGGATGCTAACCTCTATCGATAGGAAAGCGAAAAAATATCGCTTACCTAGATGCTGTGGGATGTCTCCCAATAGCCAAATCAAAAATATACAGTATGAGTAGATGTATGGACCTATAGCTATTAGCTACCTACCGTGGTAGCTAATCTATATATATAAAAGCGAAAGGTCACTGACTCACTCACTCACTCATCACAAAATCTCAGAAACCGCTGAACGTATTGAGATGAAATTTGGCAGGGTAGTAGTTTATAGTTAGAAGGGATCCGCTAAGAACGGATTTTTTTATATTCCACCCCTAAGGGGGTCTAATAGGGGTTCAAAGTTTGTATGAAAGTCCGTCAATTGTAAACCAGGTGTTATGAAAATTGGTGTTTAGAATTATGAAAAAAAATAATGAAAAACCTGTATCAAAGTTTTTTAAAAAATCATCCCTAAATGGGTAAAATAGGGGTTGAAAAGTTATAAAAAAAGTTTGTCTCTTTGTACACGCTTATCTCCGGATCGGCTCAACGGATTTTAATGGAACTTTTACTGAGAGATTCGGAAGGTTTTGAAGCAACATATAGGCTACTTTTTATCCAGAAATTCCCGCGGGATCAGGATTTACGCGGGAAAAACTCTTATGCGCCAAATCGCGGGCTTATATTTTTATGGGACTTTCACTGGGAGATAGAGGAGATTGTGGACCAACATATTTATAGGCTACTTTTTATCCCGCAATTCCCGCGGGATCAGGATACACGCGGGAAAAACACCTTCGCGCCAAGTCGCGGGCTTAGATTTTTTTATTTATGGGACTATCACTAGGAGATAAAGGAGGTTATGGAGCAACATATATTTTTATCCCAGAATTCCCGCGGGATCGACGTTCACGCGGGAGAAGCTCCTATTCGCGAATGAACTCGCGAGCTCAAATGGGGCTTTTACTGGGAGGTAGTGGAAGTTGTGGAATGTTATATATAAGCCACTATTTATCCTAGAATTCTCGCGGGATCGGGATTCACGCAGGAAAAACTTTGTGACATACCTACTGAGTTCAACGCGGGCGGAGCCGCGGGCGGAAAGCTAGTATACTATAATCTGCACAGCCCTTAACAACACCCTTATCATGTCACATAAGTAGTTAACTAGTTGTGAACTCTTTTTATTAAAGTCTATAATATATAATCTTTATTAGCGTAAACGCGGTGTTTTTTATCAGTCAGTAATGTCAGCGAAGTTTTTATTGGTCGTTGTGGAAAGTGACAACGATAAAATTAAATGACAAAATGTTTAAAAACTCCTTACTTAACGTTGGTTTTTAGTAAACATTTATAGTTATAATAAAACCTCAGAATAAAACTGTATCAGGGTCGAACTGTATCCATACTATTCCATACCAATAATTGGTAATGTAAAAGTTGCTTTGTTCGTCTGTCTTCCTTTCCCGCTAAATCCGCTGAACCGATTGAAATTAGATTTGGTATGTAAATTAAGACCCTAGAAAGGACACAGACCAGTTTTTATTCCGATGAAACTATGGCAAAAAACTACTGTTAAACAAAATTTAAATTTTATCGTATCCATACTTTGTCGGCCTGAAACAGTATCATTCAGAAATTGTTAAATATGCATAAACTTATGCCAAGTTTATGAATTAAATCTATTAATATCTGATCAAATTTTCTGCATATTTAAGTGATAAGACAGTCACTGATAAAACTGAGGTGTTCCACATGAATCTTGAAGAGTAGATGTAGATAACTATTCATTGGCAACCTCAAATTAGTTTAATCTCATTCATTTTCGCATCAGATACATTTGCTACAAAGTATCAATTAAATTTAAACATGAAAGAGGTCGCGGCTTAATCAAGGGTCAATACCATTAAAGTTTACATCCGGAAGTCGATAACCTCAGTAAGTCAGTACAGTAATGACTTGTGGCTCATGACGATCCATGAAAGGGTCGTCATACACAGAACAGACGCTGCGACAAAGTAGGTATAAAGAAACAAACATAGCCACCGCCCGCGCTCGTAAATATCACGGGAGTAATAGTAGATTGTATGACAAGGGTGCAAAGTAATATTTTTTCGGCGAGGGCGTTTTTTGAATCCAGAGCGAAGTGAGGGATTCTAGAGTAGAATCCCGAGCGTAGCGAGGGATTCTTTAGTAGAATCCCGAACGTAGCGAGGGATTCAAAGTACGTCGCCCGAGCCAAAAATATACTTGCACCCGAGTGATACACTCTACTTTTCATCACCCACTATGAGAAAATAATATATATATATAATAGAAAATAATAGAAAATAATACGTAAAAATGCACGAAAACTTAATTTTAATTTGAAAACGAAATCTTAATTTGATTTCTTTTTTTATTATTCAGCTGGCGGGGTCCTCGCGTCGTACCAGACATTCTTTATTCAAACAATATTTGCGTTCGATATCTTTAGCGCAAAATACTAAAATGTTCTAAATTCAAAATAGGACGGAAAAGATCTAGCCGGCAGGAAAAGTTGTATGAAAATTCATTACCGCCCGCTGAATAGAAAACAGCAACTTTGGAACCCCATAAGTCCGAACCAAGTCGTCTTTTTCGAATAGGTGTGATGAAAACAACTTTGATATTGCATTTTTTTATAAATCTATATTTTATGTTTTATTGAATAAAAATTGTTTTGTTTCGTGTGTACGAGCTGCAGTCGGCCTAGTATTGAATCTACAGAATTAAGAAGAAAAAAGAATTTGAAATTAGAGGACCATTTGGATCATACTATGTCGCATATCGCTCCATCGGCAGTCGGCACATAAATTGACAAGAGCCTTGTATTTTCATCGTTAGGAATTAGTAGTAAATGGCCACAACTAGCCATCGTTTCGTTACAATGGGTGCCTATATGATACTGTGACTATTGATGTCAAATTTTATATTGCCCGCAACGGTTTTTAAACTAACTTTACAGAACTTTACCTACTCTGACCATAATTGTAATGACCAAGTTTTATAGTTTACTTTAAAGTCAACCAAATCCTCAACATCTATTTTACCTCCTAGGATGTTTAATATGACAAAATCCGTTCTCTCTGGAAAATTTAATCCTTTTACGGGGTAGCTTATCTAATGGAGATGGAGAGCGGCAGGATTAGAGAATACGAATAAAGAATTTATAAATTTTGTTCCCTGGAGCAAATAAAACTACCCCTTAATCCACGCTGGCTCGACGTGTTCGAATTTACTCTGGGCCTCCTCAATGATGAGGGAAGACTCGTGCTCAGTAGCTAGTGACCTATTAACGCAGCGATCGTCAAACTTTTCTGGCCAAGGGCTACACAAGGGCCTTTTATAGCTTTATGGGCACCATCAGGGCCATCGCTAGTTGTATGGACCCTCGCATGAAATACTTAACAATTTTGCACACTCTTTCCCCTTTCCTATGACGACTACAGGATAAATGGGTTAAAGCCAAGGGGAGGCATCTTGTAAAACATATCTTCAAAGATCAAAGAACCAGAGAATGCAGTGTAGTCGTGCCTTACTTAACAGAGTATATACGAAGCAGTAAAATATCCATGACCTCACAAGCCGTGAACAATCCATTTTTGACGCGAAACTATTACGAATTTGGTCAAAACAAGAGGAGTTTCTAACGAGGCTGCCAGAAGGCCGCGCGGGTTATTGTTAAACTTAGTTTCCTAAACGGTTTAGCCTTAACAGTTGGTACATCCGGTTGCGATTTAGTCATTTTGAAAATTCGTGCTTCTTAAGATACTTTGCTGGTAACGCCAGGTTTAGGTGCTTTGTAGGGTTAGTTGGATAGATCGTTATTCGTTACTTTGCTAGTAGCGCTAAATTTAGTTTCTGGAGGTTCGTTAGCGTCGGTGTTTATTACCCCGTCCAGTGTTTAGACATTTTTTAGTTAGTAAAATCTAAGTCTATTCGCCGATTAAATGCAAGGAGGAAGTTTACGAGTAGGAGGCATTGGCTAAGAAAGCATTTTGTTATATCCACTGTTAAAGCGATAAAGTAAGGGATGAAATCAGTAAAAACACTTCTAAGCGAGTCAAACTGTGGACAACACCTGGATAGCAATATTATAGCTATTATATAAAACTCTTCCGTTACTGAGTGACTAACTGACAGCCAACGCAAACTCGAAAGTACTGAACGCAAGAAGCTGACATTTAATATGCATGCTCCTTGGGAACTAATAAGAGTACTGGGAAGTAGGTAATAAGAGATTTTTGGAAATTCCTTCCCTTAAGGGGTAAAAAAGTGACAAACTGAAAAAAAAATTCTACGCCAGCGAATATATGGGGGAAAAGCAAAATAAACAATACAAAATAGTCTTGAAGAAAATTGTGTTTGCTAAGTAGTTATATACAGTTACGCGCTTAACTCGTAAAACGAAGGAAGGAAGCAATATAGATATGCAGCGCACAGCGCGCAGCATTTCCGTGCGCGTTGTCGAACGGCATGTTTTGCGCGTCCAAAATATCTGGCTTCCAGAGTCATGTGTCGTAAATTTTGCCACAAAGCCTCAGCGCGGATTATGAGCGAAATCCTTTGCAATTCAAATTCTAATACAAGACAAACAATCACGTCAAATTCAACACAGCTCTTTTGGAGATTTTGATAACAGTGAGCATTATTACGCACTTTAAACTATTCAACCTTAAGTAACTAAGACATAAACACATAAAATATGTGTCGTTGTGTAATTTTATGCTTGTCTTCCAAGAGAGATCAAG
Organism: Hesperia comma; assembly: GCA_905404135.1. NCBI lineage: Eukaryota > Metazoa > Arthropoda > Insecta > Lepidoptera > Hesperiidae > Hesperia > Hesperia comma. The sequence goes on along the minus strand of FR990015.1, from coordinate 13,411,263 downwards.
GTAGATAGTTCAATGCACTGAACCATTTAAATTACATACAATTACACTACAGAATCACACTCATAAAACCACCACAGTCAAATTATGAGAACCTATAACAATAGCGGAATATCAAGCATAGAATTACCAGAGAAATTAATGCCATAAGTCAATTAAAATACATCTTTTGGGAAAGATCTAAGTGTTTGGGTGGAGCTAAACATGGGTTTTTAATTGTTCAAACGCTAATACACGGAGCAGTAATTGTGGGAACTAGAATGATCCAATTTTGCAATTTCCTTTATAACTGTTGAAAATTAATACACTGTTGTAAATTAATACAGTTTAATAATAGTTCGAATGTTCTATTCAGAATATTTTATACATAAGATCAATGGTAAGGGTAAGGAAAGGTGAGGAGCGAAAAGTGAATGAAGTTGGTATTTTCATTTTGCTGCAATAAAGCAGGACTTACAGAAAACACCCAGTAACTAGACCAGCTCAGTGGAGTAATTTCTACACCTCCTCAGCCAATTTTAGAAAACACTAACTAGACCAGCGCAGTTGAGAAGGTATGCTCAGCGCCTTCTCATTTATGAGACGCACTCCGCAGTGGATCACTAATGGGTCAAAGCCGACCTCCTAAGAGAAGGGACCACAGAGTTGTAACAGATCGGCACATGGATAGTTTCTTCGTGTCGTGTGTTAATAGAACAGGATTTTCAAAGTTTTAGTTCGATACTACCTCGATTGAAATTTCTCCTCACATTATATTGATGGAAATAAAGTAAACCTATAGCTCTTAAAAACATTCTTTTTGCTTCAGGTCAGATCGAAATAATTCTATTCCCTTCACAACATTGCGCAAACTGGCTCAAAACAATGTTATTGTCAGCCTAACATTGTTTTTGGCGTGCATAAGATTGGTAATATAAATGCCTTAAATAAAATTTTATAACCAACTCACAATTTTAATGTACAGTACAAGGCATTATAAGGTCTTAATATGGCCCCTATGCGAGATCGCCATAAAATCTCACCCATGAGAAATCGTACACCAAGGTGATAAAGATAACCGTTCAGACAAGAAAGTTGTATTAGATGACTACCAAAAACGTACTACATATTCACGCTACATATTGAAGTATTAAATAAATGTCTTGCTGGATATTTTCTCTCATCTAGCCGGTTCAAGTTTCCAATTTAGTAAATAACATAGCTGTTTTACAAACAAAGAAATAGTTGACATTTATAAGGTTTAAACAGGAATAATACAAAAGAGTGGTATTTTAAGAAGATAACATCTTTTCCAGACCACCTAACGGTAGAAAATAAAATATATAATTAACTATGTTAAATGAATGAAGACATAATGGAGTAGATTCCTCACTTCTTTCATAGACGGCAATGCGTCGGGAACCCCCTGATGTCACTCTTGACTAAGGTCAGCGGTGACCATTTACCATCAGATGGCCGACTATTCTCTTCACAATCCCTAACTGTCCCACAGCTGGGCTCCGGTGTTCTACACCCGAGGAGTGTAGGCCAATCCACCACGCTGGCTAAGTGCGGCTTGGTAGATTTCATACGACTTTGACAATATTATGGAGAACTCTCAGATGTGGAGATTCCTCACTTTGTTGTCCTTCCCCTACGTCTCCATCTCATTTCCATCACTAGCCCTGTTCGGGAGTCCAGTGTTCGAATAGCCATCATTCTTTGAGCTATAAAACGACCAAATCAGCTGTATGTACTGGTTGCGCAAGTGGCTACATAAACAAGATCTACTGAGGAGCTAGTTTTAGAATGACACATTAAAGCTGGGACAATTGTATCACGCTTTCAAAAACCAGTTTAGCCGAAGTCTCTAAATGCAAATTAGGCGCAATAAGCGTGTGGGTTACCGTGACTGTTTATTTTAATGGCTGTGACAAGACGCGCGGCATTTGGTGATGAGCTGTCGTCCTATCAGCCGTGTCGTGACACCAGATAGGTAGTTCAGACCTCAGACCAATAAACAATAGACGGAGCGCCGTGAACAAAAGAGTGAAGCCGGCAAAAGTAAACCGAAAACCCACATCGAACTAATAGAATGCCCTATGTTGACAGTTTGAACTAGAACAAATTTAAACTTTATTTTTTGGAACACAAAGCTTCATTAATTTTTTATTATTTAGAACACAAAGGTGGTTTTAGTGAGAGTGCTGCCGTGTGTATTACAAGGTCAGGCTGACTTTTTGCTGGCTTCACTCTTTAGTTCCCGGTGTTCCGTCTATAGTTTATTGGTCTGAGGTTCAGACATCACAACCCGTCAATGACATTCTTGGACTTGGGTCTCTTACCCAATGTCAAGGCTATTGCTATTGGCCAATGTTTACCACGTGTGGAGTGGCAGTAGTGAGTAATTTTATTAGGAATTTCCAAGCTGAGCAGATTTCCTCGCGATGTTCTCCTACACTTATAGGGATAAATTGTAATGCTCGTCACATATTTTTTAGTAGGTAGACTTTAGAGTTCACCTACAGTTGGTGCCAAAATGAATATACTTGCGTCTCCTTTAGATTCATAATTAGAGAGTTAACAAAAGTTTTATGAATTAATCTTAACTTCCACTATGAAAGTTTAACGTAAAAGATTGTTCTCGTAACCCGATTTTTCTGTCTTTAAACATTAACGTTTAACCCGAAGATCTAGGGTAGGTAATACACGCAAATTTTCAATAGTCCTATTGATATTTTATTGTGTACCTTTTAATTAAGCTTGAATGCCAGTAGGTGTTTTCTTTCCTTTTTCATCGTTCTTTCCCTAGAACCCATTGATAAAACTTAAACTGTTAATGCAACGGAGAGAGTTTAATGAACCCATGTACCCAATATTTGTTTTTCAACATAGGTACTTACCTACTTCTTAATAATTGATGAAAACTTCTCATAAACTTACCTGCAACAACAAGACATAGTAACGTTAAATACATACTTTAATAAATTAAACTACAACAATTCGCAGGAATAAACTCCGCGATGTAAAACCTGTTAATAAACTATGTATTTCAATTCGGTAGCACTGGCCACTAATAAGTGAACCGCATACGTCAATAAAAATAACAATAAAAATATGCTAACCATTGATACCAAAACCTCAGCCAAAACAATCCATCAATACACGTCACAGATCCATTGATAACGAAATAAATTATTCAAATTCAAAATTGGAATGGTCTCCGTGACGTGGATTGCGAATAAAATTATAATTTGTGATGCACGCTGTCGTAGACACGCACACACACAATGGAGTTATGTCACCTGATTTGGGTTTAGGGCACCGAGTGACAAGGGTCATAGATTATGTTTAGTATAGAAATCCTCCGTGTGACGTTGGTGCCTAATTGGTGCAAAGTTATTTTAGTTATGTTTTAATTTCGTGTACATTGACATACATATTTAATGCAGTACCATCATCCATATAATGTACTATGATTTTCTTATTAATTTGTCAGCAAAATTCTTTACAATTATGTCGACACGAGCGTCTTACTGTCTCGTCTGTATTTATCTTGATCCCCGTCAACACATTTTTCAAGCGTGGATACAGAGGCATTAAGTTCCCAAAGCGAAGCGTATACGACTGCTATAATATAAACCCGTACCTTTTAGACCTAGTGACCCTTCTAACCCGATCGGTAATCTAGCATTCATTAAACCCGTAGGTACATAAATGCAGGTCGCGTACCGCGCATCCTGTGGCGCCGCGGACAAGCGTTCACTGATCGCAGTAACCTTGGATATTCAATCACCTTATTATGGCATTGCATTAGCGAAGTATCGACGTATTATTATGCTGATTTTAAAATGGCCACATGATCGACCACTGTGTAGCTAAGGGGTTTAAAGCGATATTCTAGTTAATACTTTAACAATTTAGGGTAAAAAATCTCCAAATCAAAATTTAAAAATCAAACACGCGTTATAAAACATAACTCAAAAACTATTCGTCAGATTCGCTCAAATTAAAATAAATCATGAAAATCGGCTCACTGATTAAAAAGTTATAAGGTTATACATATAAATAAGTACACACAAAAATCTAATTAATAATCTTCTCCGGTTAAAAAATAGAAGAAGAAGAGAACGTATAGAGAATATCGTCGTCATTTTATTTTACTAGCGTTTGTAATCATCATTATCATACGGAACCCAAAATAAATAATACGGCATCACAATCCAAGATTCGAGATCTTCTTACGCCATACGGTAGGAAGACCAGGATGCGCGACCTAATTCATCCGGTATGGTCTTCCGGATTCTTAGGGAAACCGGATAATCAGACGCAATACGAGATCTGTTTGATATACTTCTGCCTCGACAGTTACCGAACCAATAACCCACAGTTGTGTTACGAATTCATAAGTCCTCCGGTAAAAGATAAAAAACAAAAAAGCGGTGTTAGCCTAGTGATATTAAGAACTCTCGCCTCCTAATACGGGTTATGGTAATCCGGGTTCGAATCCCAGGGCGCGCACTTCTGACTTTACGAGTTACAAGTTATGTCAGTAAATGTCACTCGCTATATCGGAAAACATAATAAGGAAATCTGCATACCGGAGAGTTCGGTGCAATTCAAAGGTGTGTGAAGTCCGCCAATCCGCACTTGGCCAGCGATGGCCTGAACCTTCTCAGTCTGAGAAAAATCCATACTCAATAGTGGACAATGATGGGTTGAGATGATGATGATGAAATCCTTCAGATTTTTATAGCAAATAACAAAGTCACTCAAAAAATAACAATAGTACATTATGATACAAGTGCGCGAAGTTGGTCATTACAGTCGAGGCGGAATTGAGCCCGAGCCGCAAGGCGAGGGCTGTAATAGAGCCAAGACTGTAATGAACAAAGCACACGCGTATCATACGACGTTTTTCAACACACTTGTGAGGAAAAAAACAATTAGGTATCGACATTTTTCAGTCACAAATCATCAAATTATAAACGAACAAATGGTGCACAAAATGGCGCGGTTTATTTTTTCGCGCGCCGTATCTTTGGTTGAATAACTATGCGCGCGCAGGTTAAGTCCAGAGGCACCGAACATTCAGCCACAATATATTAAACTAAATAATTATGTATTTCTAATAAGAATTTACGGTAATTAATGATTTAAAATATTGTATTTTTTAAATGCTTTAATAGATAATTAGATGAAGTATAATCTTATCTTATCAGATTTTGACTAAGTACAACAAGTTTATTTATTTACAAAATAACAAATCTTTTGATAACAACCTCTTTACGGATATTAAAAAAAAAGTGGAATAAGAAAAACACTAGTGCGGCAATGAAAAGTAAAACGCACTAGTGTGTAATAAACCGCATTCCGGGCGTAAGACTAAAGAAAAAATAGCAACTTTACGAGCAAGTGTGTTGAAAAGAACTATTTATTAATCAGTCTAAAATTATTGTACTTATTGCAATTTGACAGCTGATCGAACACATGCTTTGATGTTTTAAATATCTAGATTGAGCGTCGCCCTACAATGAAAACAAAAAAACAAGGCAACATTATCAAGCATGTGTGCGTGCAGGCGATGTTTTACACCTTCGTTTATTGTCTATGTGTGCGTAATATGTGTGTAATGCTGCCTCTACACATAGGCCAACACGTTGGCAAGTGCGTTGGCTCCCAATGTGTAGAACGGGCGTTGGAACGTTGGCGGTAGGCATTTGAACGTTGGCCGGCGCGCTTGCGAGCTTGCCGCGCGGTGTCGGTATCATCAAAGAACACTTGTCGCAAGCTTGGCGCACCATCCACACATTGGCCGCGCGATCAGTTTGCCCGGAGCAGCGATCAAGAGTGCATATTTTCTTCTTGCGGCGTATTAACACCTAACTTAACAAAATGACGTATAATATGAGTAATGAGGAAACTTTTAAATTTATTGAGCTCTATCAGAGTGAAAATTGCCTATGGAATCCAAAAAATAAGTACCATAAAAATAAAAATGTTGTAAGTATTAAAAATGCTAAATAAATAAGGTTCTTGGACATTCCGTTTTCCTTACGATATTTTACTTCAAAGTAAGAGCATCGTACTTTATTATTATTTTAATATTATAAATATGAAAGTATCACCCTTTTCTTGTACACATTTACGTAGTAATTATAAGCTGTGAATCAATATACAGCTGCAGCTGTTACCAACTCAACATCCATTTTTTGATCCGTCCGCACATTGGCCCGAACCAAGGCATACTGAACGACCTTCCAATGTGTGGATTAACTCACAAGCACGTTGGCAAGCGCACCACCAGCGCGTTGGCGAATGCGCTGGCCTATGTGTAGAGGCGGCATAATGATATTATAAAAATTGTGGCCAACAGTTAGCCACAATTTTTGACACGTTTGCGCGGATTCGATGTTTTCCATCTAGATATTTAAAACATCTTTGAACACATGTCAAATTCATGTCAATCATTAATGATCGTATGACTTAACAACATAATATGAGTACCTACTCATATCATAGTAAAACGTTCTGGACAATAACAAGTTATTACAAAACTTCAATTAAGTTACAAATATGTGCTGCACAGTTAAGGACATCATTATAAATATTAATTTAATGAATCATACTCAAAACTCGAGTGGCCATTACAAGGGGACCGACAATAACAGTCCTTGGTTGCGCTAAAATGTACAATAATTACAATTATGGACCCTAATGATCGTATTATACAGCCTTAAATGCTATAACGACGTTTTTACCCTCTAATTGTTAATATGCTTCGGTTAAATCAAAGAGGAACTGAGCGGAAAGCGATTTTATGATTACAACGAAAGATGTGCGAGAGATGTCCCGCATATTTGTTTTGATTCGAAATTGGAAATTTATAAATATAGGTATTAGTAATGATAAGGTATAGGTAGTTTAAGTGTTTGAAAGTAGCATCTATATCCACAGAAAAATCTTAGGCGCTCACGTACCTAAACTTTTACATAGGTACGACCTGTCGTACCAAAAACATAAAGAACATAAAGAAAAGCAAATAAATCTCATATTTGAATGCACTCTAAATTATAGTCGAAGATAAGTTGATGAGACGGAGTTCTTAAACCACTTCCCGCTTTACACGCCATGATTTGAACGGCGTTTTTCATAAGAAAGGTAATATGAAAGAAAAATATTTTAACGGGGTACTTGAGATGTTGCGTTATAGCAAACGTAATTGTAATTTTACAAGTACTTCTTATAACTGGGTATTATTGTATGCAGCTGGTTATTTAATTATAAACATGGGGTCGTTTTATTTTTACTAACTATTTATTGCAAGAACCAATGCATTATGGACAACTTATTGAAAGGCGCAATATTTACCTATACCAAAATACTAATACTGTTAGTGTGTATGAATATGAATGTCTACCTAAGGGTAAAAAATTCTATGACCACTGTACATATTTTTTTTCACTCGGTGAAAGGTTTAATATTCGAGATAGATCTACGCTATATGTAGGTATAGAACATTTAATTTAATTACTAAAGTAATTAAATTGTTCAATTGCGTGACATCAACAATGTAATCATGTTCACGTTTGTTACTGTACCGATTAAAATAAAGGTTTTTTTTTTATTTAAGCCTATAAAATATAGATATCTACTTTTAATTATGAGTAAAGCTTCGCAAACGGACAAATTCGCTATTCCTTCAAAATGTCGAAAACTTATGATTTCCGCATTCTTAAAAAAGATATTTTTTTCAGCGGGAAGTTAAAAATATGATTGCTTTAGTGCTGAACTTAAAATGTTTTGCCATTTAAGGCGTGAATATTTTAATATGCATCCCGTATTTCCGTGATAAATTTATCTTGCCGACATTTTAAGCTTCGGTCATGCTTAATTCGGTCTCAATTAAAAATCAATCAGTCTCCACAAGTGTTAACGTATTCATAATTTCGGGTAATGACTTCGGTGTCGCAGACCTTGTGGACGTAGGGTTGTCAACTCCTGATAATAATATACTTACGTATGATGATAATAATATTGCTTACTTACCGTACCTACTGTATATATTTCGTGCATACCTACTATATTTTGGAAACAAAATGCAAAATGCTATAATTGCTATAATAAATGCTTCATTACGCAATAAAGCAAATAAAACATTTGTTTTACAAAAAAATGCAAAATAAAATTTTCATAAATCCTACCAAATAATATTATTTATGTGTATTTTTTTCTTAAAATTATATTCTCAACCGTAATTTTAGGTACTTTATTTTACAGTGTATCCTGTTTACTGATTCTGATACTATGTTTATCGACAACAGTTGGCAACCCTAAGTGGAGGTCGTGTCGAAGTAAACAATTTATTGTGAAGAAACCCGATTTTATTTAAGACTGCATTCATTATACGGAAGCTTCGACGTGACAAAAATTTTGTGCGATGTTTTGCAATTACGTGTTTGTTTACTTTGTTGCAACTTGCAGCTAGCTTTTATATAAAAAGTTGATTTTTACAAGCTTTTGTTTTAACATGCAATGTAGAAACATTTGTTAGGGGGGAAATTTCGAAATTCCATAAATGCCAAAGGAGAATGTGAACATCAGATTTGGGCCTGGGGCGAACAGTTTGTTCAATAGTATTCAATACCCTCAAATAATCTTACATATTTTAATACATCCATTTCATATATTTATTATTTAAAAATCTAGTTACATCATTCATATCATTAAAACATTATAATTTCAAGCTTAGGTATAACTATGTATGTGTGCGCGGTGCGTAAGACGACTATTATTTCATTATTCCCAATTTTCCGCAAAAACGGGATATGCACAATGTGGTAACAATATCCTCGATCTAAAAAGCGATGTCTCATGCATATTCATATTCCAGGCACAAGGTCATTAAGAAAGTTGCTAGTCTTCTTTCAACTTCTTGCGTTCGGTGGTTTCGGCATTGCGTTGTCTGTCAATCAGTCAAGAACGGAACAGTTTTATATTACCTACTTACTTAAATACATGGATGACTAGTTTTTTCCCCCGGCTTCTCACGCGTGAGGGACAAACGTCAAATACCGGAAAAGATTAACCGCGCCATTGTGCATAAAGATCGAATGGTTGACTGACGATGCCCACGACCTATGTTGTACCTAACTGTACATATACTTACTAATAAAAATTATTATAAATAAGTTAGTTGAGTGAGTATACCAACATTTTACGAAAATATTATATCCCTCTCTCTTCTCCTTTTCATCCCGCTAAGGGATAATTTTCAGGATAAAAATAACCTTTGCTCTTTCCTAAAAACAAAACTAAGTAGGTATATCTGCATCAAATTTCATTGAAATCGGTTCAGTGGTTTACTCGTGAAAGCATCACAGACAATATTGATATCTAGGGATTGATAATACTTACATTGCAAACACTAAATTACTGTCAGTAACGCCATAGGTATTAAAAACAACCTACTGAGGTTCATACTTACACAGACGCAAGGTAGCCCTCTCAGCGCGCAGAAATCAAGACAGTTGTAATGTAAATTGTAAAGTTCATTACCGCCAATAATTGGCGCGCTTCATATGTCATCGGGCCGCCATTACGATGACAGTGTAAGTTGCATCCGTGTTCCCGCCATTTTTAACGTACCTAAAATGTCAATTTAAACGCTGATCTCTTCATTGTTATTTTATCGTATCGGAAAGGTGAGGGTCGCGTGCCTCGCAAGTGTCAAATCTCTGTTAATTATTGTCACGTTAAATGGTGTTTCTGGAAATAATTGCCAAAGGTAAAAAGTTCAGTTTATGACAATAAATTGGCACAATTGAACTTAAAACGAACCTAAGTGATGGATCTAGTTAAGCAACTGCGGGCGCGGTCGGTAGTTGGATGGATAACCGCTAGTACAAAATTTTTTGAGCATTTCCGTGCTTCGGAGGGCACGTAAAATCATTGGTCTCGATTATATGTAAGTATATTAAATAGCAAGCGTTAAGCCACGTGGGAGACCTTTTGGTGGCACAAAAGTTTTCGAAACCTGTATCGACCACTTATGTCACCAATCCACACAGGACCTGCGTCCTGAAATATCTAGGCCTCCTCAGTTATGTGGAGTTGCCAGTTTTTCCGTATCGTAATTTATAAACAATCCACGATTTATAATCCTGTATTTTATGCCTTTCTTCTTGTATAGGTACGACTTTACTAGTAGTGATTGTATATTAGACTAAGTTTAAGCTTGAACTAAAATTACAATTTTCAACGCTACAAAATGTTGCATATTTCAATATTACAAAAAATTGTTACAACTCTCAAAGTTACAATTGTCATTGTTATAATATATTTTTTTCATTTCCTATAAAAAATATAAAGACTTCTCTGTAATAAAGTTAGTACCCATTCTGTATTAAGCACCCATTCTCCTAACTAGAGTTCAACCATTGAACCGACCTCAATAGGGTAACCCCAAAACCTTTGCCCGCTAATTGGCATATTGTGGGACAAGCCCTATATGGTGCCTGGATCTTTACAATCTGTGCCCAATCGTGAATATAACGCTTGGAAACAATAGTAATCGCGCTTGCACTCCTGACGACTACGATATGACTAACGACACGATTTATTTTTAACGATGCACCATTTTTATTCAGAAAATATCGATATTGCGTAGCACAAACAAATAAAATATACAACATAATTACATCCTTCTACTGAATTCACTTAGTTACCGCTTGCATTTCTCTCAATGTGAGAAGTACGTGGCCATAGTGTCCCATAGTTCATCACATTAGCAAAGTGCTGATTGTCAGTTTTCTCTGTAAGCGAAGGCCTAGGCCCAGCAGTGGGAAAGTAAGGTTGCGGTAATGATGATGAAGGATGGCATGGACGTAATCAAAACTGAAAGCTGTGAAACTTGCACTCTTTTTTGTAGGTAAATATCGCATAAACAATGTTTATTTATCCGAACAGCCCAAATAATATTCGATAACTGCACATAATCGACTATTTTATTCGAACAATCGAATTTTTTGTTCCAAGTATTCTTGTCATCTTGTCAGTTAATAATAGGTAATTTAGTTATCTTGTTGTAATTAAATGCGGCGCTTGTTACCAAACAACATTGTTGCATCTGTATTTGATACAGTTCTGAATGCTGTGTAAAGGTGCTGCCACACTACTGTTACATAACTAACTTTTTTCCAAACAAAAACAAACTTCAACATTGGCAGATATGACTCAAAAAGAACTCATAGACACTCAAATTTAGATGCGTCAACACGACAAGTACCAGTTTTCGAATAAAAAGAACCATAAAAATGGGAAGCTTCGTAAAAAGTTAGGAGATAACGATCACAAATTAAATTACACATTATTATTATTAACGATACCTCAAAACTACCCGTCATATGTTGCTCAAATTTATATGGGACCAGACGTGAAGTATTAATTAATTGGTTCTCCCAAAGAAAAATTACACACAAAAAATACCTACAGTCGAACTATGAACCTCCGCCTTTTCTTGAAGTCGGTTAATTATAATCACCAACTCTTAATTTCCAATATCTACAATTATTACCTATAAGACAAAGTCACATTTTTAAGTCATGTTTTTGACATTTTTAACATGTAGCGCTAAAATGTGACTCACCATTCGCTACGATTTGTGAAAGTCATTCTTAACTGACGGATGTTTGATATTGTAAAATGTGGCAGCACCATAACACAAGTATTTCGTAAGCGTGGTTATCGTGGTCGAATACCACAAACACGCCTTTCTTTGAAACTGGCCGTCTCCGGCATGCTAAATGTAACAGCATTGATAAATAAGCGATCTGTACGTTGCAGCCGTTTATTGAAACGTTTTCGCACGGTACGGATAAAAGCTAGAATAGAAAAATTATAAGATTTTAGCGTGAAGAAAATGGAAAGGAATTAATGAATGAAATGTATGTATGTTCGAAGTAGGTTTTCTACTAACACTGTTCGAAAGTCAAACTACGCCATCGTTTCAAGAAATTCCAAATGTACATATGCTATGCTCATCCATAGCATACCAGTCACAGATACGCGCTAATTGGTCAGTCAGTTTTATATTGAAGCCAACAAGCGAGAACGATTCTCGCAACTCTACAATAAATCACCTAAATGTAGTCTAAAAGTTTTAGTTTAATGGTGGCGTCAGAATAAAAGTTTTCTTAAATGTGGCATTAACATGCTCAGCCAAAGACAACCATCTAAAATTAAGTATTTATACTCTTAAGTACACATATTACCTGAATGTAACTATTAAAAACTCTGACTGAAATGCATATGACCTACCTTATGGTAAATGAACTGAGTTCAAGGTGGTTGTGTATCTGGTGTCTGTGAACTGGGTCTATGTGCATTGCTCGAGCGCATTGTTTGGTGCCTTACATCAGGGCCCCAATTCTGCTAATTTTTAACGCTTTCATAGAGCCGGTTACACTTTTTTAGAGCCGACCGTCTCAGTCCTCAGGGGTAGCAACGCATCTGTGACCGAATTAGAACGGGACTCATACTAACAATAACTAACTGGACTATTACTAACATTAACTAACAGGAATAATTATCACTAACAGTCCCTGTCCTCACACTATTAACAAACTAACTAATTAATATTGTATCACCATCTACCTGAGTCTAGTTCTAGGTCGGTCACAGTTGTTATGGGCGGCAACGAAAGGGTGCTGTCTCAAATCCATAAAAAAGTGTCTACAAAATAAGTAAACTATTCAATCGAGACGACATTGAGGCATTTATAAATCAGCAGAATCAGGGTCCTATTTATATGTATAACAAATGGAAGTAGTCAGACGTGGGACTTAGGCCCTTCTCACACTACGCTATTTATTAGCTACGCGACTTCAACGCTATCCACAGTTCCCCGACATTGACATTGGTCACTGACAGGACACACATTGTAGACGCGTCGGCGTCGTCTGCATACATTGACAAAGTCCTAGTCGCTTGTAAAAACCGTTGTGTGAGAAGGGCCTTACCCATGTAAAACCCTTATCACCATGCTACCATCATACAATGCTTAGTTATTCAGAAGCTGAAATCTTGGTTGGTGGCTGGGAGACAACATACGTGACTTGAACTGAGAAAGACCGAGTTTTCGGCGAATTTCCCGATTGCTAAAACACGCGACGTCCCACACCGCCCTGGCATGCATGGCGCATCGTGGGAACTGCAACTCTCCCTGCATGCGCGCCGCTTGCCAAATGTCATTTATGCCTATTTAATATAACATTTTAAACTTTTATTATCACAGACACTAAACATTTTAACATGAACCTATAAAGGAGCATTTTAACTATAACGGATAATCACTATATTTATTTTTTATACCGATATTTCGACCTAATTGCATGAATCATGGTCACGATGAGACTGCCAATTAATGTTATTTAATGTAATGTATGTTTGTGTGTGTTTGTGAGGGGGGGGAGAGTGGGGGAAGGAGATTGTGTGTTTTACCCATCCGTCCATGTCTTTTTGCGTCCACAGCTAGGACATAGACATCCTTGAACTTGCCAATCATCGTTTCTGAGACTTTTGAATCCTTGAAGACCCCCCCCCCCCTCTGTTTTCAAGATTCGTCAGCTCTTAGTTTTTTTTAACACTGCAACAGTCTTAATCAAAGTATGCAGTAACGCTCCCTAATGGGCATAAAGGCCAAGAAGAGGATGGAAAGGAGCACAAATAAGTGTTTTTTTAAGTTTTGATAAAGGAAATAAACTTGGAGGGCGCTGAAAAATAATTAACTCTCAAAATGGGCTGTACACAAAATAAGTTTGAGAACCTCAGCTCTAGACCGTATACTATTTACGCAGTTTTTGTTTAAAACTTTTTTTTGGTGTCTCACACGTGTAGGTAGATATTTTAATTACACAAATGTCTTATCTGGTTCTAATTGCATCTAATCATGATACAAAGAGGTAGAGAATACTTTAGATTCCACGACTGTTAGTTTAAACGTATTAAACATTGGTATTCGACACGAGCAATACACACTGTCCGTCTGTTTGTCTCTGTCGCATTCTTGGCTTGACCTACAACAGGCTGAGGCGTGGCGACTAGATTCCTGAAATAAGCTACGGAATCCACGCTTCCTGATCAATATCGATAAACGTTCTCGTATCGCTGATAATCGATTTAATCGATTGCGGATAAAATCGATTAATTATGGTAATTTACTCCACGATAACTACGGCGGGATGAGGACCAGGCCGGACTGCAGTTAGAAGGGTCCCGGGTTCGATGATATTTGGATTTTGTATTCCCGTTTGGTGCTTATATTTTTGTGTGTTATCCATGCCACCCAGGACACGGGGAATATTTATATGGCTACGAGTGCAAGTTTATTTATTTTTAGTTGCACACACAAACAAGCTTATAAACAAGGTGTGTATTCGAAAAAACGCGGCTTTTTAGAATAACAAATACACTTCAATCTTATTTTTATTTAAAGCAGAACTCCTGCTGCGCCGATCCTTCTTGAAATAACTGGCCGGTGCCGGCTGGTTACTCGTTTTTATAAGGATAATGCAATTTATATGTTATCAGCTTTTTACCTGACCAGTCTGCAGCTGTTAATGAGCGGAAAAAACCTAAAAGTACTAAAGCTATATAAAATCAACAGTAAATAATTCATATAAATTCAGATTAAATTCCGATCAGTCGCAAGAATGTATTATTAAGTATATTTCCTGGAAATCGCAATTGCATGCTATCAATACATGAGAGGTATCCTTCGTCGTGTTGATAAATATAAAAAAGTGGGTTTAGCCCACTGCTTCCTTGTCAGTAACGCATCAGTAGGCATTAGTGTCCCTGATGGGTAGGGGCGTCGGAGACGCATTGCCATCAAGAGGCTCGTCTATTAGTGTTATAACTCGCTTAATTAAACCATCCAACGAAATGAACCCAACATGCTGATGCCTATAGGGTAGGAAGAGCTGGTCGAAGAGACATAAGCCTAGCCATATATGTAGTGTTAATGACCGACAGCTGTTGGGGGTGAAGGACCTGATAGACATCACTTGGAAAAGTGAACGTTTCCCCTCGACCTTGATCAAATAGCCTAGTGACCTGATGAAAACAACAGACATCCATTGATTTCAGAAGAATCGGTGAAAATGGCGTAAGTTAGGGAAAGCCTACGTCTATCAGTAAACTTATAAAAGCTGAGAGATGGATAAATAATGACACCAGCAACCAGCAATACAATACCAGTAATTTTAGTATTCTTACCTACTACCAGCAATTTAAAATCCTTATAAATAAGACCCGCACGCAGGATTCGAACCCAAACCACACAAGCGTTTATTTATTCAACAACCGTGTAGCCGCCAACCATTTATCACCACAATGCTACATTCACACCATATAAGGACTTTCCACCGAGCAAAGAATTCCCGTAATTTACTGTGAACAATCTAAAAGTTAATCCATTACGAGTATAAGGAAACATTATCGTACGATTACGGCTAATCGCTCATTTACGTATGCTAATCACCCGCATTGATTACTGCATCCTAATGAACACTTCCATTGATAACGCTCGGAGGACCAGCGCTGAATGCTAAAGTGGGCGGGAGAATCCTGGTTCATTGAAGGAGTATTTTATAACGGATCGCGTGGTGTAAGGATAAAACTAGCAGAAACATGTTGCTTCGAATTATCCTTTGCTTCGGTAATATTTCGGTGGCAACTTCAATCTTAGTTCTCAAAATTACAAACAAAAGCAAAGATACTTGATCAATCAACTCAAATACAGTCCTACAAGAATCTTTTGGCGCGTGGATGACGTGTGGGTGACAGAGACAGTGCCTTACAGTTTGCCTTACCTGGAAGGCGCTGTCTCTGTCACCCTTACGTAAACGCCAAAAGATCCTTGTAGGACTCTACATAATTATGACCACCCGAATGGTGGTAGGTATTTGGTGACATCTGTACCACTGATTAAATAGGTAAGGAGTCGAGGTCGGCGCTTATTGGTAATTAGGTATTATTGACTCAAAGTTTGGAGAAAAAAATGAGTCAAATTTTCAAATAGTATCTAATAAATTGATACGTTCCATTTTAAGCTACATTGCGTGTAGGTAATATACTCGGTCTATGGTTAAACATTTGTCGCACATCCCGTCATGGGTGAGGTATTTCCACTGGTTTTCGCGAATCAATCTAAATGCCACACTTGTCGCACACCTGTGAATCGATTGCCATCTGATGGATTTTTTTTCTCCGTAAGGTTGGCGATTGTCATGTTATTGGATTCGACTGAATGCACTTTTCTTAGGAAAAGTTTCCCATGCTACTATGTGGGCTTTACATCCTTTGTCGTGCCTAATCTCTCGGGTCTCTTACAATTTGACTGGTAGAATTGGAGATTGGTAGAGTTCTTTATAACAAAATTTTCGTCCTGTTGACTTCACTGAAACCCCGGTTTGGTTTTGGTTTGGTTTGGAACCTTTTGGTCTGCATGCGGAAGCACTCACAATACATCACAGAAAAACTTAAGCTAAATAACATATTTAAGATGTTTAGGTTACTTGAAAAGGGGTACAAATCTTCTGTCCCCGTATTGATATAACAGCTTTAGTAAAAGTAACCTCTTTGTCTTAGACATTCGTAGACCTAACATTCCATGTTGGTATGATTCCAGGTTTCAGAAACCCTGCTAAGTCCTAAATAGTTAAAACCCTAATATACCCTATAAGGAAAACAAGCTATAGCTATGTAGCGATGTAGGTTTGTGTATAAACCGTAGATTGAAGTAAATAATTATGTGTCCTTGCGAACGGCACGCGGCCATTACCGCTCGACGGGGGCGGAGGCGCCGGCGCGGCGCAGGTGTCGGGTACTCCGAACCTGTACTACCTCAGATTAAATAATTGTTTTTATACATTTATTATCAGGCAGGACTAAAGAGTATTAAATGAGCCAAGGCTTTTCTTTAATTTACTATGATTCGGGTGGTCATGATAATAATATACTTACATATGTAATATAATTTATGTATTATATTATGTTTCGTGCCGATATTTTGACTCAGTTGTATCGATCGTCACGGCTATAAGCGGTTTTGTGAATACTGGGCACAAACAAACGAATAAACAATCAGCCGAAATTTAGAGTCTATTGAGTTAAACACAATCCTCACTAATCGATTTTCTTAAATATCGCTCAAATACAGGCAAGTGTCTCATCGCCGGCGATTAACGAGAAGCGAGTAGAGCATAGCAGTTATAATTTTATCAGTAGAAAAAACAGATAAATAAACGGTCACACACACCTTCATTTAACCACACGAGGATTTCTTGTGTCGCAGGTGCCATAGACACACACAAATGAATGACACATCACAGATATCTATGACCCGAAAACACACATTAATCTGTCACATAACGTAGAGTATTGTGTCAGAGTATATCTATATACATGATTGTACTTCGTCCGGGCGGAAATAATTAAAAAGTAGAGCAGTATACGATACGGGTTGGTAAGTTATTCCACAATATATTAATATGATTCGTGTTATTTATATACCATTCATTTATATGAATCATCTCGATTTATAAGTATTTTAATAATAATAAGTAAACCATATACCAACAAGTACAACATTTTATAACGGCTGACTTTATACAATCGACGAATTAAAAGCACAAAACACAAAACCTATGGGATCAAACCCGGATTCTGGTACCTAAATAAAAAAAAACAACTAAAAGTACCAGACTTTCAGCGGGCGTACACTATTATCAGATAACAGAATCGGCTTTTCCCACAATAATTTGAAGCACTGATTGTAAGAAAAAAGGCGTTTCATTTCCTAGATAGGTTTTCATAAACAAGAGCGTAGTCATAAATTATAACTTACATTATTCATACTTACAATCAACCCGGTCAAAAAAACTATGACGGTGGCCATATTATAAAAGGGTTATTATGGACCTAAATTCAAAGTTCAAGAATATTAATGATTAAAAAAAATTTTTACAAAGTGCAGATAACAGAGTATCCAGTCCAATCCAGTCTCTAATAATAATTTAATATCCTCCTAAAATTTGCGTTCGTTAGTGACCGCATAATTTAAAAAATAATTAATCAAATTATCCTCATTAATTACACTCATTAATCTTAGCTTTTATAAAATTATCCATTTGATATTGTGAAAAGTCTATATCACTCCTGATAAAACGCGTTGAAATTACTTCTGGCCCAGTTACTATTTTAACGTAGAGATTAGATTCATTTATTTGCCGATCGCTGTTTTCAGCGCCGGAAATACTATACTGAATGAGTCAAGCTTCGCTGAAACTGAAGGCTGATTCAGCTGATAGTGTTCGCAATAAGACAGTCATAGTTCTCTAATATACGTTAGACATTAATCACAGTTTCAAAACAGTTATTTACATTATTTTGGTATAAGAGAAAAGGTATGTTTTTTTATCCAGAGCAAGTGAAAGTTTTCTTAGGTCACAGGAAACAATTTCCTTTGCTTCCGTTTGAAAGATATTCTCCTTAATAACAAGAAAATACTTACTTCTAAGAAGCAGAAAGTACAATAAGTGAATAGATACATAAATTAAACTCGATTTACTTGATTCATCGCGTGCACGGCATCTCTTATTTTTACGTGGATACTTAATTTTACGCATGAAAACTGAGGCAGTTAAATTCGGTTTATGGTCGTATTTTCTTCTACTTTGTAGATTTCACTACCTACTTACCTACTTTTTCTAGTTTCAATTATTCGAATATTAAAAACATGCGTGCTTATTGATACCTATCTTGAAAAAATAGAAAAAACGAAAAAGATTTGAACTGTTTAATATTAATGCATGTTCATATCAAAATTAAAACCTTTGTATTCGCTCCCTTAACTGTACAATAAAAAGTATTCTATCTTCGAAAATACGAATGTGCGACGAAATATCGACATACGACCGCTAATAAGGTGTTACCACACCAAGGTCGCTGCAAATTTGGCATGTACGAGTAAATCATTAGTTGCATAATATTTGGAATAAGTTAGCCACATTAAAATGTCTTAGCATCTCCTACGATCGTTTCAAGGTGATAGATACTATCAGACAACACTTAACGACTATTAACTGTGGCCGCAGAAGCATAAAAATGAAATACTTCAATAAAGTGTCAGTCAATAATAAAGTAATGGCCCAGCCCACTGCCGAAAGCAGTTCTTCGGAATGGGTTTTTCCCGTTGGCTCCCATTCCCGTTCTCACCCGTCCCACTAGACCCCGAATTCCGATTTGACAGATAACGTCAAAAAAAATTAAAGATTGCTTAAAAGTACAGTCATGAGCAAAAGTCTTAAAGTAAAAATTGTACCAGGCCGGACGGATAACTTAAATTGCCGTTCTAAGTATCCTGGGTTTGGCCTGGTTCTTGGTCAGGGTGTTATAATGCCCATGGAACCTACGATACGGAATTTTAGAGAATGAGGCTATTTGTGCGTCGTTATTGAGGAAAAGAATCGGGAGTAAAATAAAAGCAGTTAATATCAATAAAGGTAAATAACTTTAATAAACAAATAAGTAGTATAAAAACATGTATTTAGTAATCTTTAAAATGCAAAATCAATCTTTTTACATACACCTACATAATAATTTGCTAAATTAACGAGAACAAATGTAATTAACTTTAATAAAATAATCTTTCAAATGCAAAATCAGGCTTAATTCCATATTATGTCTACTTAATAATTTGTTAAATTAATAACAATAAAAGTAACTTATTAAAGTTAGTAAAAATAGTATAAAAACATAATAAAATAATCTTTCTAATGTGAAATCAGTCTTATTTTCATAATATTCACTTGATAAAATTATTATCTTTTGCTCCTAGTTGCCCGCTCTGCGGTTGAATTTTGACCAAGAGTAACTTTACATTTAAATTATTAATCACTTATTACTTTAAAGCACTTTTTCTCTCGACTGTACACGTTGGAAAAAGAACGTAAAAGTAATAAATAACCATAAATCAAATTAATCGTTTTCGGGGTATAGTGGGACGGGTGAGAACGGGAATGGGAGCCAACGGGAAAAACCCTTCGGAATGACCACATTTTGCTACTAGATGGCCCTCCTAGATTTTGTAGTTTTATGTTATGTGTCATTAATTGTTAATTTTACATTAACGTTAAAATATAAACTGTTTTTTGTATTACAAATGTTGTGACACAAATGCCATATGCATGTATTTAGATAGCCAACAAACGCACAGACGCGTAGACGCGCCGATTGAAATTCGATGCTGTTTGACGTAAATTATATTCTATATTATTAAAGAGTTACTTCCAAAGTCACCTCTCAGAACTATTGTAAAAAATAAACGATTACAATATATATCCACAAAGTATTATTTTGTTTTTTTGTGAAACGGAAAAATAAAATTTACTCGTATTACGCATTATAACAACAAAGAAAGTCGATAAAGTACATCATATTTATCGCGATTCCATGCCAGTTAATCAATAGAGGCCAGCAAAATATTATCTTGAGATTACACTATCACATATTAAAGTAAAAACATTACTAATGGTTTAGTGTGACCGCACCCCAATCACGCACAATTATTTCTTAAGTAGGTACTGTTGGTTTTTATGAATGCAGATCAGTCGTCAAAGAATGGATTATTTTGGGCAAAATCATTATTTAAAGTTGTTGTTGAAACTATCAAATGCGCCACAAAGGAAAAAAATACATACCTAGATACCTACCTAATCAACCTTTGTAACAAGATTACGTAGCTATCTATAATATCTAATGGTAGGTACTAGGTAAGTATCACTACATAGTATAAAACAAAGTCGCTATTTTTGTCCGTCTGTTTGTTTGTTTGTCTGTTTGTCTGTTTGTCTGTATGCTTAAATCTTTAAAATTACGCAACGGATTTTGATGCGGTTTTTTGTAATAGGTAGAGTGATTCAAGAGGAAGGTTTTTATGTATAATACATGCGTATATTCCCACGAGAACGGGATCCACGCGGGTGAAACCGCGGGCGGGCCGCTAGTAATGTTATAATCAGAGATTGAACGGTCATTATATATATTATAATATGAATGTATCTAACAAACAAGTAAAATTACATCACTGACGCGTTAACGACCCGTTGGGAAAGAAAGAAAGAAAATCTAGCCATCAAAAGCCTCAGGAAGAATACGATTAGTCGTTTGATGGCTCAAGCAAGGGGATGGTAGCTCGTTGGCCGTGTTCAAAACCTTCCCACCAGCTTCAAAACCATCAATACCTACCGAAAAAAATAGGTAGGTACGGGTATTCTACGAATTGTGCTTACGTGTGGGAGTTTTCCAGCGTAAATCCCGATCTTACAGGAATTCCGGGATAAAATTCCTGGGTTGGCTTTAGTATCCTGCTGCACGATTTCCTGGGGCTTTAATTAATAGGTATTGATGCCCCGAATCATAATCTAATTGCATTTTGTGCGGAAATGCGTAGTTTTTTTTTAATCTTAATTTAAAGTTTTTAAGGTTATTTATAAAATTTGAAGACAAATATTGAGCTATAGATCCGTTAAAAAGGAGGGAAGGCGGGGGGGTTTCGGGGGCGAAGCCCCCGAATAGGGGGTGGCGCCCCGCCTTAAAAGAAACAAAAAGAAACTTTTGAAACAGACGGGTTGGGTTAGGTTCGTTAGGTTGACAGTTTAATTCAAGAAAAAAAGGGGAACCCCGCTCAGCGGGGTTCCCTCGACATTTTTTTATAGCCTATTATATTGCCGGCACGAATTGATAGTTGACATAGCACAATGTAAAAATCACGGATACCCTCGTTTTTAAGATTTATTTTTAAACTTTGAAGGTAGATCTGTAAACTGCTCAATATTTGTGTTATGTTTTGAAAATAACAACTAAAAAATAAAATTAAAATAAAACGACGCATTTCCGCAGAAAATGCGATTATATTATGATTGGAGCCATCAATATCTATCAGTTAAAGCCAAAATCACCCAAATACGCTCAATATTTGTCTTCAAATTTTATAGGTACATAACCTTAAAAACTTTAAATTAAGATAAAAAAAACTATGCATTTCCGCACAAAAAGCAATTAGATTATGATTCGGGGCATCAATACCTATTGATTAAAGCCAAAGGGGGATGCCCATCCCTCATAGAGAGATAGGCTCTAAATGCACAATAGAAAAATATGCTACATTGTTAGTATATGATAGTATGAATTGTTTTGTGAAAGATTATTACGAAATAAAGTTCGGGTGTAGAAGTTATGCGTACGTATACTGTTCGACTTACATGCGTGCAATTTTCCCCTATTTAAGAAGAGTTATTCTTGATTGGGAACTCTATTTTATAGCACCGTTACGCCTTACATGCTCACTATTATATGCAAGTGCTTGTTTTATTTGGTATATATCCCGCAAGAAATATATTTATTATTGTGTCATTAGGTATACGCCAAAACAGGAAAATCTGTGTTTGACATTCTCAGACTGACAAATTGACAAACGTCAATAGCTTTTGAAGTTACCATTACTACAAAAATCATTAATAAAATAAAATTGATCGATACAAGTCCAATTTGTATGTGTAGGATTAAATATATGTATGGTTTTTACATATTATATAATTTCAGGCGACCATTATATATTTAAAAAATTACAAGACAAGCAAACATTTTATTATTACTGAATTTTGTCTACGATAATATTTTATCCGGCAGAATGTTTTTATGATGGCAACAACTATCAATAATCAAAACTGACGTAAAAATATAAATATTTATTAAATCATTTCCATTACTTTTTATTGTACTGCAATGTTAGGCAAACTTCCTATATTGAGATATTATACTCACATATTATATTTTTTTAATCTTTTTTTTTTCAACATAATTTCATTTGAGTGCGTTTTAGAGCCAATACCGTGCATTCCCCTTTATCCAGGAAATCGTGCAGCAGGATACTAAAAAATAACCAAATTCCTAATAATGTTGCTTCACAACATCCTTTATTCCAGTGTAATTTCCATAAAACTTGATTTAGCGGATCTGGAGATTAGCCCGGACTCACAAAAAGACAGACAGGCAGACAAAAATTTAAAAATCATTTGTTTATGTTTTAGCATTGCGTAAAAAACTATAGATATCACAGTTACTTTGAAATCACAGACAGTAAAATTTTCTTCATTTGTTGGATGTGTATGTCGTGGCCACATCGTAGATTTGCTCACATCATGAAATGATCGACCATATCATGAAATGCGACCATTTCATGATATGGTTGCTCACATCATGAAATGATTTTTTACAAAATCTTGGTTATATAAATCTATTATGCAGCCTAGTTTGAAGTCTTATTAGGTATAGTAAAAATATGAATCCCTTTAGTCCAGAAAATCTTAGTCTTTAGACCCTCAAAGTATCAGAAAATCCTCCCTTAGTGGTAATATAATAGGTATTTAATATAAACTTTGTAACTTAATAATTCAAGCTTGAGTAATAACTAACCAACCAAAGTTATTACACTGTGTACCTACTAACTAAGCTAACCATCCTCATCCCGGTATGAGTTTTGTCGTGTCGGTCTCAGTTGGCATTGGCGGCAGCGGTTAAAATGGAAAATGTTAAAAGTTTATAAACGACAGCTTTGCCACACAGACTTCAAAACATTACTTCAAACCATACTTAATTACAGAGTTAGCACTGACTTCAAAACATACGTACTTCATTGTAGACCCCTAAATTATTTCATAATTTAGTTTATATGTATTTAATAGTGACTCACCGAACACAAGGCGACGCCAGTATCAAGTCGGTCCAGGAAGTTATCGGCGCTGATCCTGAGCTCCGGGTAGAGGACTGTGAGCCACTCGGCCAGATCCTCCTTCATCGCGTACAAGTACTCCTCAGAGGACTTGAAGGGGCGGAAGGGCCGCGCCTCCAGCAACACCGCGCCTGCGCTCGCCATCTTGTCGTGTTATTTACTGGTTGGACATAACTGGCTCTGGAACAAAAAATATATGGTTAGAGCTTTTGAGATTCCTGTCTGTCTGTTTGTCCGGGCTAATTTTTATTGGACTTTTACTGGGGGACAGAGGAAATTGTAGAGCCACAAACACATGACTTTTTATTTCGAAATTCCCGCGAGTTCGGGATTCACGCGGAAAAATCTCCTATGAGCGAAAGAAGCCGCGGGCTCAGTTCGTTAATAATATGAATTTATTTTAAGTTGTGAAAATAATATAATTTAAGTTCTTGAGTCTCATTTCGATAGCGCGCACGCAATGTTTATGTAGTCCCTGTCCTCACGCTTATTAACAAACTAACTAATATTCTAACATTACCTGTTAACTGGTACTAACCATCCTAATGTCTAAATTGAGTCTTGTTCTAGGTCGGTCACGGTTGTCATGGGCAGCGGAAAGGTGATGTTGTTGTGAGGTGATGCATGCTTGTTTGCTACCTTAATTCATAAAAAATCTTGAGTCCTACCTAGGCTTTGAAGCACTTTTTCTATCGACTGTACAGTGTACACGTTGAAAAAGGAAGGTAAAAGTAATAAAAAACTCTAAATCAAATTAATCGTTTTCGGGGTCTAGTGGGACGGGTGAGAACGGGAATGGGAGCCAACGGGAAAACCGGGATTCGAGCCCAGACCACCTACGTGGAAGAACAATCAAGGCAAGTGGGTAACTCACGCAACGGATAAAGTCTACAGATACGTCTGCTTACTTGTTGGGTAACCTAATTAAAGAGAGCAAATTGCACGCAAGTTAAGTAAGGCAATTAGTACATAACGCATTTAATCAACAAATCAAACGCAGTTACGTACTCGAACATCGTATCAAGACGCGAACACATCGCTTTCAATTAGAGTACCTACGTTGATACAATCAGCGGTAGTGTTGCCAGCTTTACGACGCTAGAAAACGGGACATGGTTTAATTGATATCTTGTTTTTAAATTCAGACAGCTAACCTTTTTGAACATCGTAGGTTATGGAAATACATGGCACATGGGCGGGCGTAATCTAGATATGCATCTTCTTATCCTTGGAGGCAAATCGGATTTTCACGGCAAACTTTTAATAGAACTCAACCGTAGGGACTCTTCTTAATCCTAGGTTGGGGGAAAGGGGGGGAACCCATCTTCTAATTTAAAATATGAACTTAAAAAAAATCAATTTAAATTTTGATCATTCATTGATAGCGATAGAGTTAGGTAGGTACATCCTGACTCAATAAACATTGAAAGTCGGAATATCCCACCAACTGGAGAAACCTGGCGCCACTAATCAACACGCACATGTCACAATATGTTCAAAGGTCTAATTAGTTTGGTCATTGCTATCAGTTATGCAACCAATCAGGTCAGGGTCGGGCGTCGCTGACGGCTGCAGTCAGGAGTCAAGGAATGTGCTGATACCAATCTAGATACTCGATGGTAAGTCCGTGTCACAACCCAACTAAGTAAAATTGCATAGGGTTGTCGATTTTCAATTATACTAAACTAGCGGACCGCCCGCGGTTTCACCCGCGTGGATCCCGTTCTCGTGGGAATATATGCATGTATTATACATAAAAACCTTCCTCTTGAATCACTCTACCTATTACAAAAAACCGCATCAAAATCCGTTGCGTAATTTTAAAGATTTAAGCATACAGACAAACAGACAAACAGACAAACAGACAAACAAACAGACGGACAAAAATAGCGACTTTGTTTTATACTATGTAGTGATTAATATTACTTAAATTTTGTGTTTTTCGAGTGTTTCCATTGTTTTCCTAATTAAAGCAAGAACATTTTTTCTAACTAGTAAGTAGATAGTTTATATTAAGTATATTGTTTGTACCATGTACCTACTGATGATTTTATTAAGCAGTGATTGCATCTACTGTGGTTTTATATTATGATAGTTCCAGTTGGTTAGAGTTGGTACCTGGGTTCGAAACCTACACGCACCTCTAATAAAGACAACTTTGAAATGAATAATCACTTCGATTAAGGAAAACTTCGTGAGAAGCCTGCTCATCTGAAAGTTCTCATTGTGTTCTGAAAGTTTGTGAAATCCATAATGCACACTTTTTCAGCGTGGTGGACTATATATTTATATATGTACCTACTCTATCCATAGCATTGTGAGAGACAAGCTAAGCGCGAGTTATGCGTTTTGATGATGATGACTCGCAGCTCTTAAATAGATACCTAACGACATTTTATTAATTAGAAAACTTGGCAACCCTAACTTAATTCAAACCAACGAAATATTTGATACGCCCAATCAACAGTTAATTTCTGCGAACTAACCTTGTCGATTCTGTCTAGACATTTGAAACGCTTTAATTAACACTGATTCAGCCAGTGATAACCGTTCCAGGGTTTTACATGTTACGACTAATTAAAAATAATCAAAACTCAATTACATAAATAGTTGCATAATTTTACTAATGCTCCACTGATCTAGTTTACCTCGGAAGTTTTCGCAGATGACAACGTAATAGGTATTTTAGACAACGTTTATTGTCCTAGGCGGTCTCAAGTTGCTGTTAGTCAGCCATCAATTAATATTCTAGAAATGTTTTAAAATAAGTAGATACCTACAATATACGCACACGAATATACGAACGAAGTGACGCAATGTTTTTAAGTGATTCGTTACAAAGTTATACTTGAAGCGCCGAGAAAATAAAATTGTAGTGATGGGAACTTTACCTTTAGTTGGGTTTAATTGAGCGCCATCTGGCGGGCAGTTTTTGAGTTATCTCTGCTTGTCCTTGTTGAAGTCGGTTATCTTTTTTTTATAAAAAGCTATTTTAACCAAATCTGCTGTAGTCTATAATGTAACGGAGATGTATGGATATGCAATAACAATGTAAAACACGTACAAAACACAACAAAACGGCGTCGGCACGCGAGATCATTGAAATGTGTCGTTTACCCTCACGCTCCGCCGGCTAGTCTGACTGACAGTCTGCCCTAGGGTTGTCCCTTATACTTTTTTCCTTTAAAATTAAGATAGTTTAGATGAAAATACGCAGGGAAATATTAACGCGATTGAATTAGTACCTATTTAAACGTATATAATTGTGTTAATTGTCTAACATGATGTCAGTGGCTTCTGTAATAAGTATGCTTCAGAAAGCAATCTTATTATATTATCGTTGCGCTTATTTAAAAAATGCAGCAGTACTTCTTAAGTCCGCCATTCGTAATGTAATTGATAATCTATTTAACGTCAGATGCGGAAATAACACTTTAAATCATATTTAAAATTTGAAACCAATAAACAATGCAATAACTGTAGGAACTTTTAATTAAGTATTTATAGATAAAACAAAGAGAGTATTTGTAATTTCCATCTTTTAGTAATAATAGAATTAATTAGTAGATTAATTAAATAGGTGTTTCAAAATATAAACCTTAAAACACTGATTTTCAATTGATAAAAATAAACGCAACGCATCCGTAATAAATAATTAAAATAATAATTATTTATGTCTGTATGAGTTAACAATGGCCCAATTAAAAAATCGTACAGTTAAACATAATTATAACAGTAAATTACATCACCACCTCATAAAAATAAAAACCCGTAAGCGACAGCCCTAGCTGGACGCGTGGTCGACACGAACCGCTTTCAAATTTCAAATAACTAGGCGTGTAATAAGGGGTCGATAGCGCACATCACTGGCTATCAATATATTGACAGATTTTAGAACAAGTGTATCATTATGATGGAAAGAGAATTATGCTTTATGCCAAATAGGAAGAGAGAAACATATATAACTAGCTGACCCGGCAAACGTTGTTTTGCCATATAAATTATTTGTAAATTAATGGCTATTAAAAAATAGAGGTTGGTGATAAAAGGGTAAAAATTTAGGGTTGTATGTATTTTTTAATGCATGTGGCATAGAAAAATAAAAACAAATTTTTTTGTCCAAAAATAAAAATAAAAAATGTTAACGGTGAACAACCCCTATCACTTAGGGGTATGAAATAGTATAATTGCTTTTTACAAAAAAATAACCGACTTCAACCTTGATAAGCAGAGATAACTCAAAAACTACTCGCCAGATGGTGTTCAATTCAACATGTAGGTGTAAAGTTCTCGTCACTACAAATTAATCAAGCCGAAACACTAGATAACTGCAGTAAATCGTTGAGGAGTTCCCTCGACTGTCTTTCGGCTTCATCAGATCGACTCCAGATCTTCATGAAATGGCAGTGTTTTAATGTACTTATGATAACATGAAGAAACACACTGGTCGCCCCTACAATTTCCGAAAGTTCCCCTCGATTTCTCTGAGATGCCATCATCAGATCCTGGTGTCCTTATCAGGGGACCACACTGCGCATGTCTACTTTACAACAAAAAAAGAATTATCAAAATCGGCCCATAAACGACGAAAAAATCGCTGAACACCCATAAAAAAAAAGCATATAATTATACGGTCGAATTGAGAACCTTATTTTTTGAAGTCGCTTAAAAATAGATAGTACTTAGCCGATTCTCAGACTTACTGAATATGCATGACGTGTCAGAAGTTCGAGTTGGTTTGTTCTTTACCATGATTTCGTACTATTTTACTCTGTGTAATGTGTACTTTCCTTCAAAGTAGGTATTCTGGTCAAACTTATGCAATGTGGGCTTCTCTCGTCAGGACGTCATTTCAGGATATCAAATGAAACACAGGATTGAGCCATTCACACGTAACCATCACTTTATTCAATGATCTCTCTTTGGCTCAACACGAATAGGTACTCGGTATTGGTTTACTTTGGTATTGACATGGACGTATAAAGGGTATTGATTGGATTTACTTTGCGATATTACGATACTCCACAGATTAAATAGCATCAAACTAGTATTATGATTTACTATTCCCGACATGCATATAAAATTTGGTAAAAATCGGTAAAGCCGTTTCGGAGGAGTATGTTAACTAACACACGAATAACACGTAACACGAGAATTTTTTATACATACATATAAGATATTACAAACATAAATATTTTATGTATAGGTATAGGTACTTTATCGGAACGAGAAGGTTATGGGTTTTAGCGACAATTTAGCCAATGTAGCCTATTTGCTTGTTGTAACTATTTGTTATGGTGTAGCATTGCTGGCAATAGATACCACCGACGACATACGATCATGTCCCAACATATTAAAAAAAATGGCAAAAATAGCAAATCTTGAGTTATTTATTGATTGTTGTGAAATTTTACTAGTTAATTCATACTAATCTGTATCTATACTAATAATATAAAGCGGAAGGTTTGTTTGTTTGTTTGTTCGTTTGAAAGCGCTCATCTCACGAAATACTGGTCCGATTTGGAAAATTCTTTTTGTTTTGAATAGCCCATTTCTAAGGAAGGCTATTAGGCTATATCACATCACATCACGCTACGACCAAAAGCGAGGAGAGGGCGTCTACTTAATAATAGTTATATGTTGCAGGACGACGTCCGCCGGGTCCACAAGTATTATCGAAATATGTAGGTATATCGAAAGTCGTCTGTCTGTCTGTGACGCTTAATTCGATGATTTTTTCTGGACAAAAGTTGATGATGCAGAGTCAAACCATAGGCTTTCTACTTTTTTCAAAAACTAACCTCTAACTAGCTGAAATAGACGAAATTCTGCGCTACCGACAGAAACTGGAAAATTTAAAACGTTACATAAAACAGCATACTTGCTACGCTCGTTACTATGGTAACCAATTGAGCCAATGCGAAACGTGG
Source organism: Hesperia comma (assembly GCA_905404135.1). Classification (NCBI taxonomy): domain Eukaryota; kingdom Metazoa; phylum Arthropoda; class Insecta; order Lepidoptera; family Hesperiidae; genus Hesperia; species Hesperia comma. The sequence goes on along the minus strand of FR990015.1, from coordinate 13,381,503 downwards.
CCAAGAGATAATAACTTTTCATACGCGTAAACTCATGGAAAACGCGTAAACTTGCGTGTGTGAATAATAATGATATCGTTCTTCCGATTTTCAGAAAGCTTAGCGTGTAATACATAGATCGATGTTAACTCGATGTTGCATACAGATTTTAATTGATGCTATAGAAGCCGTGTAACATGATAATGTAACGCACTTGTTCTTTTACATGTTACGCATGTATGATGTATGTTAGTTACCTGGTATATATAGTGTAATATAAGATTGGTTTGTACTCGTAGTAGTTACCTACATGCTACAAAGCTTTACACTACAAGAAGAACGTTTTAAATTATGCCTAATAACCTTTTCGGTTTTAACTGGCTACGAGTGCATCAAATTGAAATTCGACAAATACAAATACAGCAATAAAAGTAAATGATGATCCTCCAAAAATAGTTCTGAATGAAAGTACGCTCTTTGATGTTTAAGAAGTCTTCTAAACTAGCCGCGACATTCATTTCCAAAGTGAGCCATATAATTCACGCTTTATTTTTAACTCCAATTCCACAGTACAAGGTCTGTCATACCTTCAGTTCAAAAGAAAAGAATCACTCACTGCTATGGTATTTTATTATGTAGGTAGGTATGTCATGGATGATGTGCCCTGCGGTTAATGGTAAGAAAATTGAATCATCTACCTTTTATAAAAGTGAAATAATAAAACATTTGGTCATGTGATAAGTATAAAGGTCGTGAAGGAATTCATTTTGGACCGACGTCAAACAAGAAAGAGTTTATTAATTCAAGGACCGCTCGACCGATTGAAATAAATTTAGAAATCGAATCGGTCAGTTAGATATCGATTTTATAAAATTAATATCAATAAGAAATGAATTTTAAAAAAATCTAAAATTATTCTTATTTTACTGCCATAAAATGTAACTTCAGGCCATCAAAAATACGCAATAAGAAAGACTCCCACATTAAATAATATGTATAATAATTTATGTACATAAATATTGATAAAGTCATCTCTATCTTTATATCGAAGTAAAAACAATTAGCAATGCCTAGTTAAGTATTTTCCTGAACATGCAATCGTACATAATTCAAGCGATGCGTGAACTGTGCATGCTTAAACACTTTACGATGCTTTCAAATTGATCAATCAATTTCGTTTGATCGTATCTGTGGAAACTTCGTCGCAAGTCTTACTGATTGTAAACTTGTCTTTGTGTTATATAAAATAATGATTTATGCAACTAGTAAACCCGCCCTCGCTTCGCTTCGGGTAACCAGTCCCTTCAAAAATGTCTATAAATTTTAACAAATTATGTTATTCCGATGCCTTAGCTATATTACTGCAAAGTTTCATGAAAATCCATTCAGTAGTTTTTGCGTGAAAGAGCAACAAACACACACACACACACACACACACACACTCACTCACATACATACATCCTTACAAACTTTCGCATTTATAATATTAGTAGGATAGGATAAATTTATTTGGTGATGAACTAGTTACCACCCTTAATTTACTTTGAGAGGCCGAGTAACAACATATCAGCGGACGTGCAAGGCGTGCACCGCACGCGGGCGGCACATCGGGGAGGGGGGCCGCAAATGGACCACGGAGGGTGGCAGAAGATATTATTTCAATAAAAGTAAACTGACATTAATCAGCATTTATTACATTTTATTACGACTTAACTTTGTAAAAAGTCTTTACATAAATGAATAAGTAGGTACTAGGATACTATAAATAAAGTAAAGATGAGTCAACTAGACTAGACCAATACAGCTCAGCGTTCTATTAACCAACATAATCGTTCTCACCTGAATACCCGCACTTTATCTTGTTTGTCTGAACCAAATTGTTGTGGAGTGGTCAATGGACGGACAATATTTGAACGGCAAAGCTAGTAAGTGATGAACGGGAATCCTATAATGACTAATTAAACACACAACGGGTATAGGTAGAACGTTGCATCTCATTTAAAGGAATAAATTTTGATGTGCCGGCATTAGGAACACATTCTTTTTATGGAATTAAGGTAATGAACAGTCAGGCACCGCCCTTCAGCTGTCGCCCAAGACAACTGTGACCAAACTAGGCCAGAGCCGGTTACACTTTTTTAGAGGCGACCATCTCAGTTCCTCAAGGGTAACAACGCATCTGTGACCGAATTAGAACGAGACTCATACTAACAATAACTAACTGGACTATTGCTAATACTTATTAACTAACAGGACTAATTATCACTAACAGTCCCTGTCCTCACACTTAATAACAAACTAACCAACTAATATTCTAACACCATCTACTAACTGGACTAACCATCCTAGTCTCTTTGAGTCTAGTTCTAGGTCGGTCACAGTTAAGGGCGGCAGCGGAAGGGTGATGCTGCATGCTCGTTTGCTATCTTAATTCTATAAAATAATTGCTTTTTACAAAAAAAATAACCGACTTCAATCTTGATAAGTAGAGATAACTCAAAAACTACTCGCCAGATGACGCTCAATTCAACATGTAAGTGTAAAGTTCTCGTCACTACAAATTAATGAAGCCCAAACACTAGATAACTGCAGTAAATCGTTGAGGAGTTCCCTCGACTGTCTTTCGGCTTCATCAGATCGACTCCAGATCTTCGTGAAATGGTAGCGCTTTAATGTACTTATGATAACATGAACAAACACATTAGTTGTCCATACAATTTTAGAAAGTTCCCCTCGATTTCTCTGAGATGCCATCATCAGATCCTGGTTTCCTTATCAGGGGACCCCACTGCGCATATCTACTTTACAACAAAAAAAGAATTATCAAAATCGGCCCATAAACGACGAAATAATCGCTGAACGTACATAAAAAAAAGCATATATACGGTCGAATTGAGAACCTCCTTCTTTTTTGAAGTCGGTTAAAAATACTGAATTTAGGAAAATATTGCTCCGTTCGCGTTCGATATACCACATAAATGCCTACTACTACTTTCCACGCCTGTGATTAAGGTTCATTGTAGATGGACGTCGAGAATTTAAAATGCCTTAGGTAAATTTTGCTTACTAGACAAAAATTATGAGCACATACCATAATTTGTTTGTTTTTAGCGGGGAGTAGCAATTCCATACCCTCCGCGAGTCAAGTATGGGGTGAAAGTCCAGTAAGCAGTAGGTATTAAAGTATTAGTTCAATCAGCTTTTTTAATAAGTGTAAGGCCGTGGGCAGGGACTGTTAGGAACACATTCATCATCACATCAGCATCGCTTGGGTGGAGGAACAATGTGGTAGTTTTTGGATGTCACACACTTGAGATCATTGGGTATAAAGGATATCTGGTGTGCAGGTTTTCCGGCGCCAAATTTGATTAAATAATTCTCAAATAGATACCGATCTTGTTGGAATCCACCCTATAACTGTTGGTTGTCCTATAATTATAAAATCATCAATCATTCGATAAAACTAATATCATTAAAATCAATTACCTAACCCGGACAAACCTGACATCTTGTATTGCAAAATCTTTTGGTAATTACCAATGTCATCGTCTTAAATTTTATCAGGAAGAAATCGCTGCGTATTAATATAATCGCGTAATACGCAAAACCAGCATTTTCAGTATGATTTTCTTATTTACAATAAGTGTTTGATATTATTGTTATATTTATTTAAAACACTCAAATCACGTAAAACGGATCGCACCTGTATGTATTCGCTTCCCGATATATCCCTCTCCTTTCCTCTCATGCGCACGCAAGGGACAGCGAATCTTCGTTCACCGCAATTAGTCGCAATTTGAATATGGAAGCGTTGACATCAAAACCGCACCGCACGCGCATCTCTTATACCGCAAATCAGTTTTCTTTAAGTGTTTTCCCCGTTAATCTACCGCATATTGTGATAAACTTTCCATTTTCTTCGCCTGAACTGTGATAAGTGAGTTCTGCCGTGATCGGACTACATCTACACCAGCCAGCCACGTGCCGTGCCCGACGAGGTCCCCACCAGGAATATCAAGTAAGTGTGCATGAGTTCCGTTCCTCACATACAGCGGTCTTCATCGTCCTATTCTACTCCAAAGCAGCTGTACTCCCGCCACAAAGATACGTACATTACAGGTGCTATCGGTACGTGGTGTTTGAACCGCGAAATATACAGTCCACTTTATTTATCCTCTGGAATACCAAGGATAGGCTCTTAAGCAGCAAACGCTACCCCACATTATTTCTGGTCCTTCGAGCCGGATGATATCATTTTTTCTAGTCCAGTAGAACTCATCTTAAATCCAGTTCAAATTAGTTATATACCTATATCCGCCATTTTGTGACCGCCGTACTTAGATACTCGTATTTATTTATCGCATATTTATTGTTACATTATCTTATACTTATTCCGCACACAAATAAATTACGTATTTGTTAGGTACTTAGTTAAGAAATAGTTTGTCAATTTATACGCATTATTCAAATATTATATTCCCGCACCCCGCACAGACAGCTATTTCATTATTATATATTTTCCCCGCATAACTGGTACATAACATACGTATTCATTTGTTATAATCATTGTAAAATAACTTGCAAACATCAGTAATTTTCCAATAAAGTGTAAAAGAAGGTGTCTTCTAATTCTCCGCGCTCGTATGTTTCACTTCTACCTCCGCATATTTTTATCGCCCGCTAGCCCGCTACGCACCGTACCTACGTACCTACTGTACGCAGTGATCGTCTTCGCATAGGGTTGCGCATGATTGCTATTTGTTCACTTCACTCTGTTTATAATTATTTTACCTAACTTTAGCTAGGCTCGCAGTTTCTTTTATATACCGCTGTAATTTAATTAAATATGGCTAAAGAAAAGTATTCCGCAAAAAGAGACGTTGAGATTGTCAACATTGATCCCGAATTACGCTTAATCGAAGCAAAACGCGATGCATTCTTTTCCCGTTTACAACGCATTTATAATTTGTCTAGAAACATAATTGATGATGAAACGCAGCTTGAAATATTTTTGAGTAACGTTGTTAATCTAGATAGTTTACGCACCGATTTCGAACGCATTTTAGATCGATATCACGAAATTAATTTAAAACTTAACCCTAATTATACAGTCGATTATCAAACGTGGATTTCTTTTGAGGAAATGTTTTGTCATATTAAAAGAGTCCATTCTCAATGTACCGCTGTTCAACCCTGTCAAGAAGTTAAACCGCATTTTTCTAGATCTGTCCCTAAACTCCCGCCTATAGAATTGATTTCATTTAATGGTGACGCTCGTAATTGGCCATTATTTCATCAACAATTCAAAAGTATGATTCATGATAATCCAACTTTGACGGATAGCGAAAAGATACTTTATCTTGTAGGTAAACTAACCGACAAGGCATTAAGCGTATGCGCTGGTCTACCGCCTACCGCCGAAAACTATTTGGTCATTATGGTCAAGCTTAGTAAATAAGTATGATGACCCTCGCTCACTAGCAGTCGCTTATCTAAATAAGTTGCTTGATTTTAAACCGCTTCATAGTAACACCGCCGCAGGTCTTGATAATTTTATGAATAATTTCAATTCGTCAGTCGAAGCACTTAAACAACTAAAGTTGACCGATTTATCTGATTTCATATTTTTGCATCTCGCGCTTCAAAAGTTAGATTTGGACACTATCAAGTTGTTCGAAATTACATACCGCACAGAAAAAATTCCGTCATATAAAAACCTCATAGATTTTGTTCAAGAACAAAATAAGGTATTGGTTCACTCGAACAATTTTAATCAAAACTTTATTTCAAATAAATCGCGTAGCAAAAATTTACCTTCTCTGAAAACTACTAAATCTTTTCTTAACACTGAAAATAATAAATGTTCTTTATGTAAAAATATAAAACATGATCACATGTATCAATGTTCGCATTTTGTAAACAAAATGACTCCTTTCGAAAGATACAATTTTGTTAAAAATAACAGTTTTTGTAACAATTGTTTAAGTTGTAAACATAAATTTCAAAATTGTTCTTCGCAACGCAGTTGTTCTCATTGTTCGAACAGACACCATACTTTGTTACATTTTGATAATTCCCACAAAACAAACGCTTCTAATATTAAATATATTCCCGCAAACTCGTCTTTAACCGCTCCCGCTCGCAATCCGCGTCGCATTGCACGCAGTCCTGTCGACTCATCGCAGTCGCAGGTGTACTCCGCTTCTAACAATTGTAACATGGACCTTATGACACATTCTAATAAGGTTCCAACTTCCTCGCAAAGTAATAATGCAACTGATAATAATACATCTGTTTGCAATGTTTCCCGTGATCAAGAAGATCGCGCGGCATTTACAACGTTATTAGGTACCGCAAAAATTAAACTATTTGATTCTTTTAATCGCCCGCATTTTGTTAGATGTTTAATCGATCCCGGTTCGCAAAGCGACTATATTTCCGCTGAATGTTGCAAACGTTTATCTCTGCCTATTTCTAACAGGCATCGCTTTGTGGAGATTCAGGGTATCGGTGGGACATCACAACGAGTTCTCGGTTACACCGACGTTACGTTTACCTCGCGCTTTGACGGCGGCGAGCAATATGCCATCCGCCCCGCAGTTATTGAAAAAATAACAACCTGTTTACCGGACTCGCGCGTTAATACTCGTTCATTACATTTTATTCATAATTTACCGCTCGCGGACGACTCCTTTAATGAGCCCGGACCCATTGATATTATGCTTCTCGGTGTTAATGTTTATTGTCAAATTTTACGCTCTAATAAAATTAATTGTCGTAAAGGTCATGAATTACCTGCCGCATTTGAGACATCATTGGGTTATATTTTGATGGGTGACGCACCTGTTATATCTTCGACGCCTCCTATTCACACTTTCTGTGGAGTTACTCACGAACAGTTAAACCAAACATTAGAAAAGTTTTGGCGTATAGAAGAAGTGCCCTCTAAATCGTTGTCGAGTCCTGAAGATCAGGCTTGTGAGGAGATTTATGTTTCCACCACTGTTCGTAAGAGTGACGGCAGTTATTCGGTACACTTACCTTTTCAAATTCATCCCGATAAACTTGGCAATTCTTATATCGTCGCAAGAAGAAGGTTTGAGCTTCTTGAACGTAGATTTTTAAAATCTCCCGCTTTACGTCAAGAATATAACGAAATTATTAACGATTATATCGAGAAAGGTATTATATCCCGCGTTTCCCCTACAGATGAATCTATTAATTCCGGTTACTTTCACGCACATCATCCTGTTATACGACCTGACAAAAAATTACGTATCTGCATAGATGTTTTAGCAACCTCCGAAATCAAACAACACTGTGCAACTCAAACACCAATTTATTTTCTTAAAACTAATACACACTATCACTTCTTCACACAATACAATATCCGTAATTACTACCAATTACCCCGATTAACGCTCTACTCTTAACCCCGGTCGTTATTCGAATCCCCCCGTCAAAGTTACTCCCGCCCTCTATGTCTAGCGTCAACTGTTCTATCACTAGCGCCAATGTTGCCAGAGTGTTTAATCTTAATAAAATGAGTTTAATAATTATTTTTTTTATTGGAATTGACAAAAACGTTACAAAATTACCAAAAACCTTACACTCGGCCGTCCTAACAACGTGTATGTCCCCATACACGTGTCAGGTGAAACCTTACACTCGGCAAAGATGTACATAAATCGAAAATTAATTGGCAACTCCGTACATTTATTTAATATCTAATTGGACCTAGTGCCCATTCTTGTTACATACATAATATTAAAATATTTTTTTTTTAATAATTCCTTTATCAACTAAACCATTATACAGAAAGTAATAATTAATTAATAAAATAATCAATAAACAATATTTAAATACATAGTTCTACATTACTGAAATAGAAAACCTTGAGCAATCATAAATTAATAACAATTAATATTAACATTAGGTTAATCATCAATTTAAGTTACTTTAGCATTTGTTTATCCACAATAATTATTCCAATATAACTATTAATATAAATAATTACTTATTATCTTATATAAATATCATCAATTACATTAGTTTTATAACATCAACCCGATACATTATCACAATAACTAAATAATTGTGCATTGGATCTATTTAATCTAACCTTAAATTTTGTCTATTAACTAATGTATTCAATTTGTTTATTCAACCAATTAATCTAACCAATTTATCCAATCAGAGTATCCTCTAGTTAATCTAACTAATTCATCAAACCCGATTATCCAACCAGTTTATCCATCCAGTTTATCCATCCAGTTTATCCATCCAGTTTATCCAACCAATTTATCCAACCAGTTTATATCCAACCAATTTATCTAACCAATTTATCCAACCAATTTATCCAACCAATTTATCCTGCTTCAGGCCAAGACGTGGTCCATTAGATTGTCTCGCGCTTGACCTGAAACAACATAATATAAATCACGTAAATATAAACATTAAAAACAATTATTATTACCACAAGAATTTCATATATTATATGTTAGTTTGAACTTCCGTTACACTAATTTCATCATCGTTTGCATCATTTTCGGTATCATTATCCGTATCGCTATCAATTTCTAAGGAAGCAATATGTATCCACGGTCGCATCCGTTCAGCGGCTGTGGTAGTCTTCCTTTTATTTCTCATTCCCTCAAAACCTGCGATCGGGGCTACCTTATAACGGTCGTTGCCTAGAGTCTTTACGACCCTATAGGGGCCTTCGTATGATGGCATAAGCTTGGTACTCTTTCCATCGTTCTGGAATGATACTTTGGTTATTTTCACCAAATCTCCATTTTTATAAAGACGGGCTGGTCGCCTTCCGCGGTCATAATGACTTTTTTGTGCAGCCTGTGCCTTATCAATTTTAGACTTCACTTCATCACGGATGGTCTGTAATGAGGACGTCTCGCGAGTTTCCTCTGCTATTTTATTGAGCGATGGATTGAATTCACTGTTCATATCCATCCCAAACATAACTTCCGCAGGGGATCTACCGATGGTTTTCTGCAAGGTATTATTTAATCCCCATTGTATCCTGCCTAGTTTATCATCCCATTCTCTTTCATCTGTACCCAGGTTCTGAGCTGTCAGCGAGTCCAGAACGGTTCTGTTGTATCGTTCAACTTGACCGTTGGACCTAGGACTCGCAACTGCATTCAATATATGTTTTATTCCCCGGTCAAGACAAAATCTTCTGAAAGCGTGGGATGTAAAACAAGTAGCCCTGTCGCTTATCAATCGGTCAGGGGCTCTGAAGGTGTCAAAAATGTCCAACAAGGCTCTTATCGTATTCTGTGTGTTTGTATTCCTGACTGGTTTGATGAATAAAAACTTAGTAAAAGAATCTACGACAGTTAATATGTGCGTATGCCCTCTTTTAGACTTTACGAAAGGGCCAAGATGGTCGATGTGCACTGTGTGAAAGGGCCTCTCGACTTTTTCTATAGGATGTAAAAACCCTTCGTTCTTATTTGTAGATTTCTTGGCGTAAGCACACTCAATACAGGCACTTACATACTTTTTGACGAATCTCTTCATCTTTGCAAACCAATAATTTCTTTTTATGCGGTCCAAGGTCTTTTCAAACCCAACATGACCTATGTCGTCATGATTGCGTTTGCACACCTGCCATCTTGCCCCCTTCGGAACCACCCATCTTACACATTCCTTATCACCACCAATACACCTGAATAACTTGTTATCTTTCAACACGTAATTATCTTTTATATATTCCAAACCTTTAGAGTCTAAATCACTACTGACAATATTGCGAATCCTACAAAGTTCTGGATCTCCTAGTTGCAGGGTAAGTAGCCAGTCCTCGTCAGTTATACCCATAACAGAGGGGTATTGTTCAGGTTTAGTAGTTTCCATATCGAGTATAGGGTTCCTGGATAACGCATCAACGTGGCCCATTTTTGAACCCGCCCTATACTCTATGGAGCAGTCGAATTCTTGCAGCGCTAACCACCATCGTGCAATTCTGGGGATAAGGTCACGCTTCCCAAATGTCGAACGCAGCGCACTACAGTCGGTAACTATTTTGAAAGATTTACCCAAAAGATACACCCTAAACTTTTTAAGAGCGCATATAACGGCTAGCGTCTCCAATTCATAGGAGTGGAAGTTTCTTTCCTCCGGTGTTGTCTGCCGGCTATAATACGCCACCGGATGTAAAGAAGAACTTCCACCATCTTCGGTACGCTGCAGAAGGATACCGCCGAGACCTACTCTGCTTGCGTCCGTATGGAGTTCGGTCTCCGCAGACGGATCATATATGGCAAGTATCGGTCTATCTAAAAGTCTAGCTTTCAACGACTCAAATGATGTTTCCTGAGCGTCTGTCCATTCCCAGGCGGCATCTTTCTTGAGCAATTTAGTTAGAGGATGAGCAAGTTGTGCGAATCCTTGTATGAACTTCCTAAAATAACCCACGAGGCCTAAGAATTGACGCACCCCGTGTACATTTTTAGGGCAGGGAAAATCGGTCACACTCTTGATTTTTGCCTGGCCTGGTCGCATGCCTGCAGCACTGATTTCGAACCCTAAATAATGAATAGTATTTTGCAAAAAACTACACTTTGATAAATTTAGTTTGAGATTTGCCTTTTCCAATAGAACGAGGACTTCCTCGAGACGATCTAAGCATTCCGTCGGATTCTTGCCAAATATCAACAAATCGTCTATATAAACTGTGGCCTTACTCAATCGAATTGGACCTAGGACACGGTTCATCATGCGTTGGAATACCGCGGGTGCGTTCGCAAGGCCGAAAGGCATACGATTATATTCGTACTGCCCGTCTGGTGTGACAAACGCAGTTAAATGTTTACTTTCCTCCGATATGGGTACTTGGTAATACCCAGACATTAAGTCGAGCGTGATGAACCATGCCTGTCCAGTTAACCTAGCAATTTCATCCTCTATCACCGGTAAAGGATATCTCTCTTTAACGGTGATCGAGTTCAGGAGTCGATAGTCAACACACAAGCGGATCCCGCCCTCCTTTTTGCGTACCAAAATAATTGGACTAGCATAGTTGGACACAGATTCCCTTATGATGCCTGCTCTTAACATATCGTCCACCATGGTCCGAACCTTCTCACGTTCACAGTGCGATAAACGGTAGGGTCGATACACTACTGGACGCTGGCTATTCAACTCTATTCTCATCTCGGTAGCACTCGTACAACCTAAATCTGACAAACTAAATGCAAAACAACTTGCATGACGTTGAAGAATTTCGAAGAGCCTAGCTTTATCACTATCTGCCACGTTATCACCTAAACGAACTTGTGTCTCATCAAGCGGCCTTACTAAAACCGAATCAGCTTGCTGCGCTGGGATAGGCGAACAATCAACATCGGCGAGACTGTGGACAACCTCAACCTTTTTAACTCGAGAGAATATAAAACTATCCTGTAACCAGCAAGGAATCGAATACGGCACAACAGTGGCGAAGAGTATCCCATCTTTCACCTCGTGAACATCTCCACACACTAAAAATTGCCTGTTCGGCTTCCCTACAATCTTTGTGTCAAGTACTACACAGCCATTATATGATGACCCCATCGCAGCCCTGACACTCGCAGGACCGTAGACATTGCTGTGACCAATAATCTTCACCTCTTCCAATCGTTCGTCATCCTCTTGTATTCCAGGTAACTCGGCACCTAAATGCAGGAATTGTAATTGGTTTGAGTCCTTATATATCACAATGTGTGGCTGTTCCGAATATGACTGCCCAACTAACATCGGTTTCTCCAATAGACAGTCATCTACCACCCTACAAAGCACCTTAGCAGTCACACCATCTATGGTTAAAGACAAGTCGGCCGAGCCAATTGACTGAACAAAACTGTTACCAAACCCTTTCATGGTGGAAGGAATACAATCGTGAGTCAGCCCTAAACTTGAAAAGTTAGATTCTCTAATAAGGGTGACTTCACTACCAAGATCGATGAATGCTTCCATAGATGCGCCATTAACATTTACTATTTTTATAAATTTGCTATTCGGACAGGAATTTAAAATACGCATGGTTTTCGCGACAATCTCAGAGGTAGTAGAGCTCGTGTCTTTTCTTAACCTACATGCTTCTGTTTTATGTCCTACTTTATTGCAATGACTACATTTGATCAAAGTTTTAGTACACTTGGAATACGGATGTCCTTTCTCCTTACAGTTATAACAATATAATCCGGGATTCGGTTTAAGAATAATCTTATTATTTTGCCTGTCATCGAGAGTATTTATATTTCTATCTCCCCCCCTATATGGCTGTGAATGCCCAGACAACTCTTTATTATTGCTTAATAGGAACTTCAACAGTTGATCAGGTTGTTCACAGCGCAGTGCCAGAGCACTGGATCTAATCATCCTGTCGCCGATACCGTGAATGATGCAATCGACGGCTCGTCGTCCCGTTATTTCACATTGATTTAACAGCGCTAATTTCTCGTAATAGTAGACTTCGATAGACTCGTTAGGTCTACTCTTTCGTCTCAACATATCCTCTAGTAGCTGCCCGTAATTTTGGTCAGAAGGGAACGCGTCTAACAATTTTGTCTGCCATTCTGTCCAAGTAAATAAAATTGTGTTCAGACTCTCATACCAGGTTTTGGCTAGACCAGTTAACTTCTGCATTGCAAAATGCGTTGTCGTCTTTTCATCCCAGCCGTAAACCGTTGCACATTCGTTAACTTTCTTAAGCCATACATCTACGCGTTGATTTTTTTCTGAAGGATTAAATTCCGGTATAATATTTTTATACTCTAAGCTTCTGGCTGTAGTGCTGGCGGTTTGCGACTGAGATGGCAAGACGTCTTTGATTGACTGAATGATTTGAACTAAGTCTTTCGAAGAAAAAGTAGGACTACATGACCTTTTTGCGTGGTGAACGGTGCTCCCGTGGTCGTGATCCTTCCGCTTCGAACAACCACCCGGCTCCCTGCTGCAACTGTGTCGCTTGTAGCTCATCCGCGCTTCAGGCGAGCCGCTGCGATCCCTCTGCCGACGCCGATCGCCTTCACGTTCCTTCTGGAGGCTTGCTTCCAATCGGCGCACCCGTTCTCGCTCTCGAATCAACGCTTGTTCCCGTTCTAACAAGCGGCAACTACGGCTGCGAGAGCGGCTGCGGGTTCGCTGGCGCACTGAGACCTCTCGGTGTCTGGAGCGCGACGCGTCTCTTTGGGGGGTCTCCAAACTTCGTCGGCTGCCATTGCTTTTACTCATGTTTCTAAAACTCACAAACATTTTAAAAGTTAGTGTCTTCACAATTATGATAACGAAAGGTAGGAGTAGAAAAAAGGAACCATAATTTAAGTACGTATTAAACAATAGAATAAAGTACAATAGCATAAACAATGTCGACATAATTGCCACCGTACGTACATATCTTGGTATTCGTGAAGCTTCAACCACCTAATAAAAACAATAATATGCTTACGGTGACTTAGAATGTGTAATTAATTAGTGATTTTACAAATATAGAACGTTTAAGAATAAAGGTCCGTAATAAGCTTCGGAATTCAGAGAGCAGAATATTCATTATCAAATTATAAAAGGTTACGTAAACTTATTATCGTAGACAATTAATTCTTTAAAATCATCTGTTGAAAATAGTTTCCGAGCGCTATTCGATACTCACCCGCTTATTTGGGTCTAAGTTAATTAATTTTCTGCTATTTAGAACTATGATAATGGAGTCGTCGGTCAATCTACCCTCTTTCATTTTATAAATGCAATTTCTGCTTTACAGCAATGAAAACTAAAGTGTTTAAATTAATATGCTGTTACTGAGATATAATTTGAAGGCGTGTACTTACCGAAATGGTAATAAATCCCACTTCAGAGATTTTAGCAACCTCCGAAATCAAACAACACTGTGCAACTCAAACACCAATTTATTTTCTTAAAACTAATACACACTATCACTTCTTCACACAATACAATATCCGTAATTACTACCAATTACCCCGATTAACGCTCTACTCTTAACCCCGGTCGTTATTCGAATCCCCCCGTCAAAGTTACTCCCGCCCTCTATGTCTAGCGTCAACTGTTCTATCACTAGCGCCAATGTTGCCAGAGTGTTTAATCTTAATAAAATGAGTTTAATAATTATTTTTTTTATTGGAATTGACAAAAACGTTACAAAATTACCAAAAACCTTACAGATGGAAGTGCAAAAACAGATACAGGGTTTTCTTTAAACGATATTTTATATACCGGTTGTAATCTACAAAACGATATTTTCATTATTCTTTTGAATGTCCGCATTTATAAAATCGCTTTTTTCGCTGATGTTAAACAAATGTACTTGTGTATAGAAGTACATCCGCCGCACCGCAAATACCAGAGAATTTTATATAGATTTAATTCTTCCGATCCGCTTGACGTCTTTGAATACAATAGAGTTTGTTTTGGTCTCACATGCTCTCCGTTTCTTGCATTAAGGACATTGCGTCGCCTTGCAAGTGACGAGAGAAGTAGGTATCCCCGTGCATCGGACATCGTAGAACGAGACGTGTACATGGATGATCTCGCTTCCTCCGCTCCATCGCTTGAAGAAGCCGTTGATTCCGCCGACCAGCTTATTAAGCTCTTCAAGGCCGGGGGTTTCGAGTTGGTTAAGTGGACAAGTAACAGTCGCGAGCTGCTCGCCCATGTACCGGAATCGCACCGCCATCCCACTGAATCTATTTCTTTTAATGAAGAAAGTAGTTTCAAGATTTTAGGTCTCCGTTGGCTACCGGGTGATGACCATTTCATTTTTTCTGTTTCTCCGCCGCAGCCTGTAGGCACAAAACGCGCTATACTCTCCGCTACCGCACGTTTGTATGACATTTTAGGTTTGGTAGGTCCCGTCATTTTGTATTCTAAATTGCTTATCAAGGAGCTTTGGTTACTCAAACTCGATTGGGATGATACACCACCACCTAATATTTTAAATTTATGGCATCAATATATTTCTGAACTTCCGCTTTTATCCGCATTAAAATTTCCGCGTCACTTAGGAATTCAGGAGAATTCCAAGGTGTCATTGTTAGCTTTCGCAGACGCTAGTGAAAAGGCGTATGGATGCGTTATATACGCTCATGTCATTAATCCTAACGAACCGCCTGTGGTTCGACTCATCTGCTCCAAATCCAGAGTCTCTAGTGTCAAATTTGTGACCCTGCCGAGACTCGAGCTCTGCGCTTTAGTTTTAGTATGCAATTTGTTGCGTATTGTTTATGACGCATTCGCAAAAAGGTTTCATATAGACAACGTGTACATTTTCTCAGATTCAGAGGTCGCGCTGTGCTGGGTACATTCGTCTCCGCACAGATTTAATGTGTTTGTGGCCAATCGCGTAACGCAGTGTCAGGCAAATTTCAATCCTGAATGTTTCTATCACATTCCAGGATCGCAAAATCCCGCAGACTGCCTGTCACGTGGTTTATTACCGTCCCGCTTACAGAACCATGAACTTTGGTTTCATGGCCCCGCATGGGCTTCCTTGCCTATTGAAAATTGGCCGATTAATAAATTTGTCGCAGGCTCACTGCAACTACCTGAAGAGAAATCTGTCTCTCACGTTGCTTGCACCACACCAGAATCAGTTTTGATTAATTTGGGTTCTAAATTTTCTTCGTGGACTAAATTTCTTAGAGCCACGGTGTATGTATTAAAATTTTTAAAATTACTTCCTCGTGGTAATGTTATCACCGCAGAAGATTTAGATCAGGCCGAAATTTATATTATTCGAGCCATACAAAACGCTTTCTTTCATGAAGATATTTCAAATATTAAACGCAATAAATATTGTTCTTCTCCGCTACGCAAACTATCACCATTCATGGATGATAAAAATATTTTAAGAGTTGGTGGTCGTCTACGCCGCTCTACTTTAGATTATTTTCAAAAACATCCCGCTTTGTTGCCGAAAAAGGGCACATTATTAATTTAATTATCGATCATTATCATCGCCAGCATTGTCACGCCGGTCCGCAACTATTACTATCCCTTCTAAGACAAAAATTTTGGATTCTCTCCGCACGGAATATTGTCCGTCAACGCATTCACAGATACATCAGTTGCTTTAAATTAAATCCCAAAGCAACCTTTCCTCTTATGTCGGATTTACCTAAGTGTCGCTTAGAGGAAAGCAAGGCTTTCGCTCACACGGGTATTGATTATGCCGGACCTTTCTACATCACGATGTCCAGGAAACGAGATGCTCGATACCAAAAGGCATATCTGTGTCTCTTTGTGTGTCTTGTGACGAAAGCGGTTCACTTAGAACTTGCGTCTGACCTAAGTTCCGCAACATTTTTGGATGCCTTTAAAAGGTTTTTGTCTAGGCGTGGCCAATGTAAATTCATATACAGCGACAACGGTACTAATTTCATTTCTTCTAGGGCTTACCTTAAGGAATTACATGATTTTTTACGCACTGACGACTACTATAAAGTATTTAGTACTGAACTCGCTAAAAACCGCATTACCTGGCGCACAAACACACCTGCCGCTCCCTGGCAAGGTGGCATTTGGGAGGCTAATATCCGTTCCGCTAAACTGTTACTATTCCGAGTCATTGGAAAACAACATTTGTCGTATGAAGAACTTCTTACTGTTCTCAACCAAGTTGAGGCGGTTCTTAACAGCCGACCTCTATATGTTTTAAGCTCCGACCCGTCTGAGCCTTCTGCTCTGACTCCCGCACACTTTCTTGGTTCCGCACCGCTTACGTACTTGCCTGCAGCAGATCTCAGTCAAGAACGTACTAGTTTATTATCTAGGTTTTCGTTATTAGATTCAATAGTGCAGTCTTTTTGGAAACGTTTTAGAAACGAATATCTCCACACGTTGCAAACGCGTGAGAAGTGGAACACGCCTTCTAACCCTATCGCTGTAGGAACAGTTGTTCTTTTAAATGTTGATAACGCACCGCCGCTACAATGGCCGTTAGGAATTGTAACAAAATTGTTTCCCGGTAAGGACGGTATCGTTCGTAACGCTGAAATTAAAACTAAAAATGGTACGTACGAACGACCAGTTATGCGCCTCTGTCCACTACCTATTGAATAATATTAACTTAAGTACCACACTTTACAATTATTTATTTATTTTTTATTTTATCTCATATACGCTTATATACGCATCTCTCTCTTATTTATATTATGTTATTATTTCCGCAATTCCGAATTTATATTCCGCATCAACCGCATCAACCTCAATTTATATATTTTTTTCTTTGAAGGGTATCCTTCAAGGCCGGGGGAGTGTTTGATATTATTGTTATATTTATTTAAAACACTCAAATCACGTAAAACGGATCGCACCTGTATGTATTCGCTTCCCGATATATCCCTCTCCTTTCCTCTCATGCGCACGCAAGGGACAGCGAATCTTCGTTCACCGCAATTAGTCGCAATTTGAATATGGAAGCGTTGACATCAAAACCGCACCGCACGCGCATCTCTTATACCGCAAATCAGTTTTCTTTAAGTGTTTTCCCCGTTAATCTACCGCATATTGTGATAAACTTTCCATTTTCTTCGCCTGAACTGTGATAAGTGAGTTCTGCCGTGATCGGACTACATCTACACCAGCCAGCCACGTGCCGTGCCCGACGAGGTCCCCACCAGGAATATCAAGTAAGTGTGCATGAGTTCCGTTCCTCACATACAGCGGTCTTCATCGTCCTATTCTACTCCAAAGCAGCTGTACTCCCGCCACAAAGATACGTACATTACAGGTGCTATCGGTACGTGGTGTTTGAACCGCGAAATATACAGTCCACTTTATTTATCCTCTGGAATTCCACCGGATATCAACCAATAAGTATGGTATATAATATAATGTAATAAATAAATAATAATTGTAGGGATAAACTCTCGAACACAAAATCATTTCGAATGCATTATTACAACAATAAGACGAGCTACATAATTAAAATAATAATATTTCCTTAAATAGTTCTCCAGCGCAACGGTATTCGTAAAATTCCGATGTGTCGTTATGAATTGCTCAATGACGATTGTGAGTTTGGGACAGGGTTGTCACGTTAAATATTTAAAGAGCTTGCCATCACACATATACATACTAGACTAGATACTTATCAAAGCAGTTGAGGCGCATCATGTCCAACATGCAAAATATCTAACGATCTTTAATTAAAGTACAATACTTAAATAGTTTCATCGTAAAAGAATTAAGAAAAGCTATTTTGATTTTACTTATTCCCTATTCACGAAAAACTTGTCAAACCCAAAAACCATAAGTTCATAAAAAAGTTAACAAAATGTGCAACAATTAAATTCGTGCCAACCCTAATGACCATTGCAATAATTAATATGGGATATCACAAGTGACGCACATATGACTTGTGTTTTCGCGTTAAATCTGTAATAACTGCTATGGAACTGCCTTTTATGACAGTGAGAGTCACTCACAGAGCAACAAGGTCGAGGACTCGTTTCTCCTAAATAAGGGTTGTTTAATGTTCATTGGACGTAAACAGGAAAGTCATGTGGTATTTATAGGGTTACTATTAAACCTACCGTCACGGTGCTTCGGGAAACAACGTCTTAGGACCTACATTAAAAAACATTTGAATCCTAAAATAGTAGTTCTCAAAATGAGTGATTATGCTCCCTTGTATTAATGCTGGAGGGGCGGTAAGGGGCCCAAAAAAGTGGTACATGCTCTGGTGGTGGTGCTCTGCGTCATAGGTGGACGTAGGTAGCCTGAACATTTTGAGAGCAGCTCCAACTCTTGATCACACCATGTAGGTGACTAACATGACCCAGATTGAAACAGTCATGGGTTGTTGTGATGGTGACTTAATCCAAGATACCTAGCTATAACGATTATGTCTGTGTTATAGATAAGTTAGACAGGAATTTAGGTCAAATGATATTCTACATTCGGTGCGTCGCCCACCCAGTTAGTTTGGTTAACTGGAACTGAGCCCCGATTGTAATCGATAACAATAATTAATTAGAGAAGGCCTGACCACTTAATAATAAACAATAATAAACGCTAACACACTCATTGGTTTGGGAATAATTTCGGCGAAATAGTCTACCGAAACCATAGCACGTCATATACAATACAATACAATATACTTTATTGTGCACACCAATACAGAAAAATAAACAAAGAAGATCATATCTTAGGTTTCAATAATGATCAGGTGTTTGCAAGAACCTTTTAGTCCTACACCCATATGGAGTATCCAAGTTGCCACTTGTTGGTCATGATAGAGTCTCCCCTATCGAACCTAGTGCATCCACCTAGTATACTGGCCCTTTACTAGTAACAAGTCCACCACACTAACTAAGTGCAGATTCGTAGACTTCATGCCCCATTTAGACACCTATGGAAAACTCTTACTCTATACGTTTAAGGCGCAATGATTCCCCTAATGAATTGCGTTATGAAGGTTCCGATTATTATGAGGCGACATTTGGACGATGACTTGAAATTTCTAGTCTTGGCGTGAATATTCTTGTCTTTGTGCATTGTCCATGGCATCCACGAAAAAGAGAGTGTGGAGCTTAAGTGTAAGTGTAGCGATATGTGTTAGATACACCTTCAAGACTCCATGAAATATAAGGAAAAGCTTTCTCCAAGCGAATCGGCGAGCAGGTCATTAGTGGATTAAACAAAAGCATCCATAAAACCTCTTCTAACAAAGGGTCATTACGACATGACCCTGTTATGAACCACGCTAGATATTTTAACACAAGATCGTGAATAGCATTTTATAATCAAGAAGACGCAAGCCTTCCTTCCCACGTTCGTTACAACCAGATTCAAAACAACATCATAACATGCAGGCCACGACGGCGTGTCATCTGATGCTTATGAATACGAGTTAAGGGTCAGTATCGTTTGCGCGTAATGCCGTGGTGAGCTAGTATGTGACACGTGTGAATGCAGGATTGTGACACGGTCAAGACAAAGGGATACGTTGCGCAACGCACGCTCGGCTGACTTCCGTTGTCACAGTGCGTTGTACAGACAGCAGAAGCAGTAGCCATCGTCGTCAAAACTACTGTACCTATATTAATTTTGCTAATGTGGACTCGCTTCGTTCGGCATAAACGAACCTGTTGGCGACCACGCAATCTAGTTCGGTTCGGTAAGTTCGATTACCAGGGTAGACATTTATAATTCAAATGTTTACTCTCGGCTCGCTAATGTGAGTGCATTCGTACATGCCGAAAAAATTTATAGTTATTTAATCGAAGAAGCTTTATTTTAAAGTTTTCTTCAAGAGTCCACGCGCCTAAACCACCAAATCATGTGACCCGGTAGATGCCCTAAAATATTAAAGTGATAGAATTGCCTTCGTAAATTCTCTCCTTTATCGAAGTAGTATAGATTAAAATCGCAAAATCTACAGAAGATCTTTTAATACAGGATTCAACTATTTGCCTCGACACTTATGGATGGATAGATTGACTATCGACACTTCAACTCAATTGGTGGCCTGTCGGGTCGAACCGGTATCCATCCAAAGTAGGGCAAGGATAAATTCTTCGGATTGTTCTTGAAGATGAAATACATCATTTGTATATTTATTCATGCCTGTATTTATTCAAAGCTTTATACTGCAAGTTTGTTAGAGATTTGTTTCTTATTATTTATTTATAAATGATTATGCTGACGGTACCATCTAGCTAATCAGCGCTGCGGGCACGCGTCCCGCGCGCACGACTTATTTTTGAGTTCCGCACGGCCATTGCTTTCTTTGCCAACGTTACTTCATCGCAAAAACTTAAGAGATACTTCTTGACATGTTGCAAAACTATTTTATGTAACTGAATAGTAGTTGTAATGGCACTACGTGGCTGTTTCCAAATTAGTCATTGATAAGCGATATCTGTATCGACATGAAATGTTATTTGAAATCAGTTTTCGCAAACACTACGATAGTTAAGGTATTCCATTGTTTCAACAAAGCTTTATCTACAATTCTTCAGTTTATTCGTTCTGCTTTACGTTTGACTGGAGAATGATTTTAGCATTACAGCTTTTGATATTCATCACATAATGACAATGGTCGTTCGAATAAGTAGTATGCTCAATTACCATAAGACGAGGCTCATCTGACTAATAGTCGTTAGGCTTAGTCTTCTGGCTAGGGCTCGCCTGATCAGTGGGCCTACGACCAGACGTCACTGACTAGAAGTCGCTGATAACCTAGTATCTGGTTTAACTACATAATAGTTGACTGATAAAGATTCCGGCCCTCCAGTCTCCAGTGTGGCCAAGGCAAAAAAGATAATCGTAGAGTCATAGCGAGCAGTCTTCTTGAAAAAAAAACTATATTAATTAGCAACGAATTAAATTGTGAAATAATGCTTACACGAAAGGTTATAATAAAATGGAGGGTTCGCTTCTTTAGCTTCTTAAACAACCTGATCAAAAATCATCCACAGGCCTAAAGCAATTATAATGCTTATAATTGTAATAAATGTTACCGGGAAGTCAGATGTGAATTAGATCGTTGAGATTACAGAATTATCGCTCTGCTGTGCATTAAGAATTGTGATTATCTTTAGAATAGCCATGCAAAAGAAAAATGTATTGAGATAACAACATTAGCTATCTACTAGAATACTAGATTATGTATGATAAGACATACAGTGCATTTTTTGGTATTGAACAGAATAAACTCTACTTTATTCTGTTCAATACCAAAACCAAAAAAATACTTGTCACATACTGGGATTCCCTGTGCCGTGGATGCCATAAAAACGGACAAGACCAGACCCCAGACCAAGAACAAAAATTTAGATAGATACTTAGATATTAAATTCGTTTTAATTACATCTTACACAAATGTCAGAGTTCCTCCCGTGTGATTAAGTTACATTGCAGAGTGACGGCCAGAATTCCAAATTCTGTATGTTCTTGCTTTCAAATTATACTTAACCGTGAGCAGAGGTGATATATTCGTTGTGAACAGGGAGTTTCAATCCTGTATTCTCGGCGACTCAGTGTGTTGCGATACCCGACATACCCGAGTGTGTTGCGATGCGCTCCGTTGTTAGTTTTTTTGCTGCGGATCAAAAGCATTACAGCAAAACGGTTAGATTGAGCATAGGCATACACAGCCCTGATCTAGAGAGGCAAGGGACTTGAATTCCCGATCAAGGAGGGGCAAATCGGATTTTAGAAGCAGATCTTGCAAGATACAAAAACCGTAGGTACTTTTTCAGAGGTCCAGGGGACATCTCCCCCCCCCCCCCCCCCTGGCTATGTACATACCTACGTACGCCCATGAGAGAGTTACAGAACTTAACCTAATTAATAAAGCTAACATAATATAAGCCCTAAGTAACTCTACACTGCGTATCCATGGCAGAAGGTCCTTCGCTAACTAAGCAGGATACAGCAATATAAACAGGCAGACCACCCGTATGTCGGCTCGCTTCACTACACAAAGATGTCGTTCAGAAACGGCTCAGAGGATTAGGGTTACCAGACGTTTGGACTGGACCGGACATGACCGGACTTTTGCCTATCTGTTATTTATTTGTCCGGATATTAAAATAGCTGGATAAAACTGTAGAATGAAACAAGTGGTCTGACTATTAAAAAATTGTTAAAAATCAGTATCCTCTCAAATTCTTGTAACATTTGAGACAAATTCAATTTTTTTTTATAATTAATCATCCGGATTTTTTAATATCTGTTTTTATAGGAATGCAGTTACGGGCTCATACTTGGATTTTCTTATCTACATAAGTATCCAGCTACTTGTCCGGCCTTCTCAACACTTTGAGATGTTAACCCTACACAGGATGCACGTAGTATAATTATTGTATAGATCTAATTGTGGCGTACTGGAATTAGTATTCTGTCTATAACTATAACTACTACATACAAGTTTATATTCGAAGCGTTCTGCAAAGTTAGAATTTTGTTTTATCCTGAGCATATTGCAGCTATTTCAGTGTGACAATATTTATAGGTATATCCATGCAAGTGTACACACAATTTGTTAAATCTTTCATTGGGAGGATTTCGCAATGCATTAGATTTAATTTTTTTTCTGAGTTTTTATCTGTTGCCTGAGCGTACGTGCGCGTGCGCGCTAATCTCGTAAAAGTTTTAACCGATTCGGTTATGGATTTCAATAATAATGCACAATACGTGCAGTTAAGTTTACTTTCAAACAGTTTTTGAATTAAAAAAGTTTTGTCACTTGTGTGTTGTTGTGTGTATTTACGCAGACATTTTTCCAGTGTAACAATGTCAAATGATAAAGTATAAGTTTTCCGAAGCAAAATTTATAATATAAACTATACAGACTTAAAACTTTTAACTATTATAAACTATTCAATTATAGTTAGACCCTTAGATAACGAATATTATTATAAGCCCGCTCATTTATAGCATAAATCAATATAAATTGACCGATTCTAGTTTATCACATCGATTGCGTAACAAAGGAATAGTCGATTATAATTTAATAGAAACACAAAGGGCCAGAGATCGGACAATGAATCAATGGACTGGAGTGGACGACACTTTGTTTCGTGCCAGTTATTGATTTAACTGTCTGGCTGATGAGGCAAGTGATGGGAGTAGTCCAGCATATAAGCTTGGATGGGCCAGATTTTATGAGAGGTAGGTATGTACCTCGGATAAAGTTTTCTAAAAGTGTTGTTCCCTTTAAAAATACAGACCTCGAAGATCCGGTTGGCAAAAAATATGTCTGTGCAATCTTTGTCTAGTTTTAGGAAAGAAGAAAGCATAATAAATAATGCACCTTCCGCTACGAATCATAACATGACCGACAAGGCTTAAATCGGAAACGAGGATAGGGTAGAAAGATCTAAGCATGAATGTCACACCAATGACACGAAATGATGCTCACGAGATCAGCTCTCAGAAATACTAAGAATCAACACTTTTACTACCGGTGAACGGTACCTAGAACTACGCAGTCATCGTCATAACAAATGCAAATGATTTCAGTACCAGTTGCACAATATTTAATATAACCACTTCTGATATTTCACTGGTGCACTACCACTTCTGATATTTCATCACTCAAAAAAGGTGCGTGTGATATAATGTGCGTAATTGATTCAAGTAGAGTATCATGCGCGTGAAGAAAAATCGAAATCCTATTACATACCTACTTGACTAAGTAGTAGTACAAAAGGTTTAATGATGTTTCCACAGGATAGGAAATGTGTAGGATGTAAAAACCTTTAAGTCGTTTTATTCGTGAACCATTCTGGAAAAATGATTTGTCATGAAAAAGGTTTATGGTGAAATAAAAATTTAGAACACAAATTTAAATTAACACGTAATATTTTAAATGAAAAAAAAATACTTATTTTTGGACAAATTGAAGTTTAACGACCAACCAGCAATCTTTTCATTTGATTGAAATCAAACATTTAACGTATAAATAAACGGTTGCAAAATATCGGTAAATTTAGTAAATCATACAAAGGTTGGAACATTTTCCTAAGCGGTTCAAATCGTGTTCCTAAAATTCAACCCGGCCATTCCTAAGAATGACAGAAATAGATTGTGATTGTGACATCCCGAGGAGCGCTGCTTCCTTCCCTTCATCACGAAGATACAAAATACTTATATGTCTAGTTACCCCAAACTTAAATACAGAATCCTACAAATATTTGCAGGAGTTTGTAAGGATGTGCGTGTGTGTGTGTGTGTTTGATACTCTTTCACGCAAAAACTTCTGAACGGATTTTCATGCCACCTAACAGTAATATAGCTTAGACGTCGGAATGAAATAATAAGTTAAAATTTATAAAGATATTTTTTATAATTTGGTCATAATATAAAGATAACTGTCGTTAGTCGAAAAAAAATCAGCCTTCTGGGAGCTATTTTCTACTAAGGGACTGGTTCCCGAAACGAAGCGAGAGCGGCTTTACTAGTGTAAAATAAACCGGAAAATCTTAAAATAGGAGGATCTCTAAAGAGATTTGCACGCACCTCTATTTTAATTAGGAAGATAGGTACGTTCGATTCCGAAATTAATAATTCATTATCTTGAATCGGTGAAGGAAACATTGTAAACACTGCACATAACGTTCTTGAAGGTGCGTGAATTTTTCCAATTCTCATATGGTCAACGTTGTCAAATATGGGTTGCACCCGTCGATCAGTAAGTTTTATGGGCGAAGAGCCAGTCCAGTGCCACTCCCAGAAGTGGGATAGTTGTGGGTTGTGATGCCGATGAGATTAAATTTTCATCGTGGGACCATAGTCAAACACGACAGACGGACAAGCGACAGACACACAGTAGAAATTCCCATCATTTCGATGTTTTCGATCCTCACGCATTTAGGCTCGCAAATCGTATAAAACATCGGAATAATCGGAATTCCTACTGACTGTCTGTCATCTGTCTGTCACGCCTGTTAAAGAAATGAACACAGGTAGGTACAGAAAACGAGATTTGAAACTCTTAAAATATGACCAAGATCTTCACTTTTTTATAGAATTCTCATATTATGCTGAATTAAGAACAAAATTACGCTGGAATCTGCTTTTAACGTTTAATATTATTGGCTGTGATCATTTTAAATCTTTCAAATAACATAATATATAGCCAACCTTTTATTTGAAAAAGCAGTTGAACTTCAGACTTTCGTCCTTACATAAAGGTCGATGTGTATGCCTTCAAACCCGCACATTAATGTCTGATATTTCAGAATTTATGTATGTATTAGTATTCATTATATATTATGTACAAAAATAGCAACTGAACAAATGTAACGCAGGTTCCCAATTTCAACTTCATGCAATAAAAGATAAACAAAGATAAAGTTGATAAATACTTTATCGTTTTTATCAAAAGATACAGAATCTTTTGAAGTGATCCGTTCCAAACTAAGTGCCTGCCGTCAGCCGTCACACTGAACGTCTGTTTTACGCATTGATCTATAAGGACTATGGATTAGACACTAAAGCAAAAATAGCGAGCCTGACAATGCCTGTCAAAATTTTAGTGAATAAAATATGGCCGATTCTACTAGTGTTGTGCGCACTACGTGTACGGAAGCAGTATCGATATTTAGTTTAATGACTTACGTTACAACAGCAAAAATACATGTCGTTCGTCTTTTTTTAATTTCTTTAAAAACTGACTCTGAATTTTGGATGTAACATTTTGGGTTTTGTAGGAATGTCTTTAGGAAGAATTAAAAATTAAATTGTTACAAACACAATAACTTCTGCTGTGTAATAATCTCTCTAAACAAAATGGCTGCCATTTTATCATGGAGGGGATAAGAGAAAATTTGGATAGTGATTTGTCGATAAAAAATACTTACCATATTTTATCACCCTTAAGTCTCCGACACCGGTGACCAGACACATTGTATATTAATGATATACCTACAAACTTTTAATTCGTTCTTACTTATCATGACTACAAAAAGGTATTCATGCGATTCGCACTTGACCATATTTTTATCGATACTAAATAAACATATTTCATGTCACTACTGTAATGTTTGACACATGATGACATGTATTTGAGCGGTAGAGAAAATGGCCGGCCTGCCACACTTTTGCCAGCTAATTTTATATCACGTTTAGGATTAGGGCGTCTCTATCTAAGTATTTATTCCTATCTCTATGGTTTTACGCATTATTGTGACACGTCACACGACTCATCAGCTCAATAATAATCACCAACAGCTCATAGATCATATTTAATTACCACTGATGTTGCGGAAGAATAAGATAGTTTTTATAGAATAATTTAGAACTGACAAGTTATTAATTTTATTAACTTACTCCTCATTATTTTCTTTTATCGATGCAGATAATAAAAAATTGATTTAAAATTCCACATTGATAATTTAAGAGGGATGTGAGCAGGATATTATTATGAAATTATTTCCTCTCAAGAGTTTTTTCCAGAATTCAACTTTTTATTTTTTGCATCAATATTTTTTTATTATAAATTGCAATGCAATAAAAACAACCAATTGAATTAATTACAATATGTTTATTGAAACATGTACAAAATTCCATTATGTATGAATTATGTTATGACTAAATAAATTCCATCCTTCGAATGTTCCTGGATGGTCGGAATTTAAGCAGCAATTGTTGCTTGACCAACCACTTCATAATCATAAATAAATGAGAGTAACAAATAATTCCAGTCGATAATCTAAAGATTAAACAGACGTAAATAAACACTTCATTTATCGATATATCGTCATTACTAACGATAATTTTATTTACAATATCAACTAAACATCTTCTGAATAATAAAATAATATTAACATACCTTATAATAAAAAGAGACACACCTGTCCAAGTAAATATAACACAAGTTCTGAGTGCAACAATAAAACAATAAGTACCACAACACTATTGTTAATATTTTCGGAAGTATCGCGATGTTTCGATTTCAACGCCAGACACACGTTCACTACTCGGCGGTTTACGGCAAACTGGCGAAGTGGCGAAAACGAATCGTCGCGAGTCGCGTTGTGTTGTGTGTTGTTGTCGCGACGCACGCTCCCGCGCAAAGCCCGCCCGAACAGGTGGCCTTGAACAATGCAATTTTGCGATTTATCTCAATGTGTAATGTATTTATACTCTGTGTTGACTTTTTTTGTCAGACAGCTGACAGTTGCCAGTTTTGGAATTTCTAAATAAATTCTACTTTGTTTTTTTTTGTGACTGAATTTTTACAGTAGGTAGATTCTGTAGGGTTCTGTAAGAAAAAAAAGATGTGGTGTCGTGGGACACCAGGTAGGAACGAAGTTCCTTCGGCTAATGTAAAATCGACACAATTTGCAAAAAAATCGTGCTCAATTTTATGTAGGTTTTCTTGATTTTTCTCTTAAATTTTGCTGAGTAGTTTTTATTTAAGTACAGGAAAGTATTTAGGAAATTCAGTATTTTAGGAAATAATAAATTACGTAAAATAATAATGTTAGTGCACAGTAAGCAGTAACAAATGCCCCTTAACTGTCTCAAGGAAATAAAATAATATTCGCAGTCCAAAATGCACAGCAATAAATGCCCCGGTACGCCCGCTTACGCTTGGCGTCGAGTGAACAGTCCAAAATGCACAGCAATAAATGCCCCGGTACTAGTGATGTAACGAATGTCATTTTTTGAACATTCGCGAATGCGAATGCGAATGCGAATATCTGCTTCCAATATTCGCGAATGCGAATGCGAATGCGAATATTCAGTTTTTTTTTTTATTTGAACTCCATTGTCTATGCGTGATCCATTTACATCTTTCTCCGAAAACTACCAAGTTGATTAGAACCCACCTGACTAAAGTGTCACGCCCCGCTAGAGGGCCGTTCAAGTATTAGGTAGGTACGTAAGCATTTTTTTTTCAATTTTCACCTATATAAAAATCACGTTCAAAACGAAACAGTAAATTATGTAGAAAAAAAATAGTAACAAGACGAAAACCATTGGGAAAGGAAGAAAATACGACAAAAATATGATGAAAAATAATTTACGGGCGATGTGGCAAATCCTATTTAAAAAAATTGAAAGGCGAAGTTATGGGTAATAAAAAGATCTTCAACTTGTATCCTCACTTTTTTTACATAACCTCTGTAAAAAATTCAAATAACTGCGTTTTTGGTTTTTTACTTAGGTATATCTTGTACAAAAAAATATTATTTTCACGAAATGCAGAAAACTTACCTTTTTTGTCCCAAACACTGTAATTCTCCCATATTTTAATTGAATTGCGAAAAGACATCCTAATTTACCCTTTTTTACCCTTGACAAAAAACTGGTTGTCTGTAAAGTCGGTTTACTGACGATAGTTGAACGTGACAACGTCTTAAGAAAATACTGATGGAATGATTGACAAATAATGTCATCAAAGTAAACAAACGTCATGAAATCGTATTTAAAGGTACAGAAATTTATCAATAAAAATAAAGAAGGAATACAGGAAACATTAAAAAAGGTAACATTTAAAATTTATAAATAGTCCCAGAAGTCAATAACAAAGTAATAATTCTCGCTTGCACTTCAAGCTTTACATGGGACGTCTCAGAGCGAGGTAACGGTAACGCCGCATGACAACGGTAACGCCGCATGACGTCATGTTTTTCGTGCGTGCAACCGGCTATATCGAATTATAAGACGTTGTCACGTCAAAAACTCCTTCCGGACCTCAGATCGCCCGTAAATTATTTTTCTTTTTTTGTCATATTTTCTTCTTTTCCTATGGGTTTCATCCTGTTACTATTTTTTTCGTTTAAAAAGCTATCGGCAATGGTCTACTAATCCGGTCTGCATGTAGAAATCAACAAGTGAATTTCGAAATATAGTTGAGTCAATTTATTTATCACTACATAGTATAAAACAAAGTCGCTATTTTTGTCCGTCTGTTTGTTTGTTTGTCTGTTTGTCTGTATGCTTAAATCTTTAAAATTACGCAACGGATTTTGATGCGGTTTTTTGTAATAGGTAGAGTGATTAAAGAGGAAGGTTTTTATGTATAATACATGCATATATTCCCACGAGAACGGGATCCACGCGGGTGAAACCGCGGGCGGGCCGCTAGTTCTTGATAAAGAAATGAATGGCTTTTTTAAATTAATTTTAAATTTTATTTTTTCTAGTGTAAATATTCGCAAAACATTCGCATAAATTTTGCGAATGCGAATGCGAATGCGAATATGGAAAAATCATGCGAATATTCGCGAATGCGAATGCGAATGCGAATATTCGTTACATCACTACCCGGTACGCCCGCTTACGCTTGGCGTCGAGTGAAAAAGGTCCTATGTGATGCGGATTTCGAACACGCTTACGCGTCTTGATCAAACGTTTGCAATGTTCGGTTTTTAGGTCTAGAATCAACGTTTCACGCAAGAGCTATTACATTTACTTATTGCTGTCGCGCCTGCGCACAATATAACGCTTTTATTCCACGCATATTTTTTTACGGTTTTACTATCACATTTTTTTTTCAGTTCGGTCGTGCAGCAAAATCCCTATCTCCTCCAAGCCTGCCGTAAGGAACTTCGTTCCAAAAATGGTTTTGATGACACTTGAATAGGTGACATTAATCCATAATTATGGTTAAATCTGATAATTCCCGCATTCTTGCCTACAGAACGAAATTGTACACAAATTCTTACCGAGATTGATTCTTGACCCAAGTATAAGTATGTACCGATAGGATAGAATAGGCGATAGAAGCTGTTTGGTAGATTGATGTTCAGGGCATATATTTGGAGCTTTTGGGGGAGTTAGTGGCCAAATCAAGTATCTGAAGTTTTTATGCCGCTCGAAGGCCTCCGACATGACTTAACGATTGTTAATAACCAACTGGCTCCGACGGCTTTTTTAACGTGTCCTTCGAAGGACACGTTCTCTCTCGGAAACGCTCAAGAAATCTTTGCCACAAGCGGTCACCCCTCTACCTACTGACCACTGATCACTTAGGGTCCGTTCACACAGACCGGCTCGGAGAGCATCGACTCCCATTTTTCTTTTCACACAGACCAGATAAGCTCTTCAGTCGGGATTTTCACCAAGGATTTACAGGAGGGTCATGGGTTCGATTCCCAGCAAGGCGGAAATTTTAACGATGAGTTTCCATTCTTGTTTCGGGAGTCATTCATGGCACCCATGACATAGGGAATCCTAGTGTGAGGCTATGAGCCTAAATGATTATTTAGCATTATTTATTTATTTATCTTATGTAAAGAAAATACGCACAGACCTTGTACCTAATGTACGGTACGCAGACATAATTAGCTTAACCAAAATCTGACACTTAATCCGATTAGACAATTTCGGACGCTTCAATAGCCAACTTACATACTTGACTGATTGTTGCTATTATGTAACATTGCGACCAATTAGTCTACTTACTTTTTACTAGAAACTTACTTAATATAATTAACGCACTTACTTTCTAATATTACTTAAATTTGGGTAAGTGGGTAACTCCCCATTAAGATACTCGGGTAATAATTAATCAAAGCAAAGCTTAGGCCCACGCTCATTTTGTAATCTTAAAATACGTGTTAATGTATTCTAAACGTTTTCGATTCTATAGATAATCGTATATACGTGAAGCAAAAACTTTGTACCGCTTTTTACAAAGACGTAGGAGAGTACGAGACGGACACCTAGATATTGTCTATTGCACTCACACGAGAAAGGAAGCAACTTACGCCAATGATCTGAGGAAAAACGAGATAGACATAAGTATACTACATCTTGGCTCGCACTGCGTGACGGTTTTTCTACCAAAACAAAGCACTTTGGCGAGTAGTTTTTGAGTTATTTGTGTACTTGTCGATATCGATGTCGATATTAATAGCTGACAAAAGGATCACTTGAATGTAAATAAATGGTCACTATCGCCTAATGGACATCACCAAAGTTGGTCAATGTTTTGACTCAAATTGGTTAAAACAGTGGAATTTCGATTTTAGATATAATTTATACTTGCACGTAACTACTCGCCACCCACTTCCGATTCTGCTAATTTGTAAATGCATTTTGGTCTCGTTTGGATGGTTTGACACATTTTGTATACGGAATGTGTCAAACTATTCAATCGAGAGATCGAGACATAACATAACTTTTAACAAAATAGAACCGACTTTAACGCTGAAAACTAAAAATCGGTTCAGTTAAACGCGGTTAATGTTCCTAAATCCTTCTCCTAAGTCTGATAAACATGATAATGAAATACATACATACATACAGGTCTGACTGAGAACCTCCTTATAGTCGGTTAAAAATAGGAACCCTGAACAACGCCGAACCGACGCCAACGCCAAGTATAGAATCGAAATTCAATCGTTTTAATCACTACATAAAGATCATAACTGATCATAACTAAATGCTTTTGTTTTAGTTGGTCCGTTGCCTGGTCGTTATAATGTGCGCAACGCAACGAATAACATGAGACAATTTTCTCCGCCTTGTGTACAGAAGCATGCTTGATAACGTAAACTTACATCATCAGTCTCCTGAACACCTGTAAATAACTGTCCTCAACGGGAGAGAGTACAAACAGACACACAGCACAACTCGCTAAAACGGAAAGCGTCGAGCAAAAACGTTTGATAACTCACAAGTTTCTCGCAACAAGAAAGCTGCGGTATGATCACTGGACGTGAGCGATCGAATTTTAATAACATATTTTTAGCAAATAGGGAACAACAACATTTTTATATCGACAAGTTATAAAATGAATTATATAAAGTACAAGGCATGTGCCTACAAATTTTAAGGGCTTACCTCGACTTCCCTGCGATTTAATCACCAGATCCTACTTGGACAATGTGGTCCCATTATCACCCATCTTTAAGTTAATTATTTGTCATGTCTTATACGACCGACATGACAATCCATAATGCGAGTCGATGTAAAAATCTTTATTTTAGCAGTAGAAATACGAATTGCGCATTTATTTATTTTCCCGCTGTATGGAAATTTTACACTTTCTGCCAAATTAGTCTTATTATCAGCTTACTTATTCCTTATACAATATCTAAAAACTACATGTAACTAATTGGAACAATATAATAAATCCAAATCAAATGATTTTTCATACAGTTTTAAGGGATACAAAAAGAATATTTTGCAGAGAACATTTTCCCTGCTCAAATACCCAAATTTTTTTCGTATAATGTATTCTGATATCATATAAAATGCTAAAATCATGCTTTGCTTTTAGAATTTCAAGTTTGTTTAATTAAACAGATAAGAATTGACCTAGGGCTACATTTTACAAAACATTCTACAATATCTACAATCAAGGTCAGCATATTATTATCATGAATACGAGACAATGTACCTACAACAAAAAAGCATAACTTCCTATCATCAGTGTTCAGTTTATCAAAGCACTATTTCGTAACACGTCCGTCTAGTATTGTTCCATTTCTCAGAGCGAGATTAGCGTAAGTAAATACACGGCACGCTTCCAATTACCTAGCCATTGCGTAAACCTTATCATGGGCGTGAAATGAAACCCACTAGTATGCGAGATATGTCAGTTTTGTTAGTGAAAACTATTTTTTATTAGATTATAAAATGCAATACGTGCACTGTTGTCTTTTCTCGATAAGTGTTATGGAAATTCTGTGCAGTTTCGCCATTTGAACAGCCAGTTGAACTGTTAAAACAAGGGCTTATGCTCCGAGGAACTGAGTCCTTCAATCATTACAGTATTCGATGAAGAATGAAGTTACATCGATTATTTCAGATAATTTTAGCTTCATGCACATACCTTAACTGTGAAAAATTATTCCTTCTAAGGTTTCAGCGTTACATTGAAGATTCGTCTGGTTTTGCATTCATAGGTGTCGGTGGCCAACCTGCACTTGGTCAGCGTTGTGCCTTAACCTTCTCATTCTGAGTAGAGACCCGTGCCCAGCAGTGGGACAGAGACATTTATGGATTGCGATAATGAGGTGTCGGTAATTAAGTAATTATTTACTATCAATATAAAATTTTGCTTCTTATCAGCGCTTCAAACCAAATAAAATTCTAATGTACCTATTTTTAATACACAGATATCTATGGTGCCTGAAATCTAAAACAATATGTGAAGAATAAACGTTATGATCCACCATATGACCATCTTATATTTACCATTACCATAAAGTCCATAATCATACACAAAGCTGGATTTCACTGGGTACACATTTGATGAGCGGTTTTCTCGTATTTTCCCTGTACACATAAGGTTTTTTGACGCACACAGCCTGTGGTTTTAGACCTCCGTTACTGTCAATAGCCGGCAAACGATCAGTCACGTAAGTCAAGTTACTAATGTTATGAAATAAATAGCTGACAAAGCACTACTTTTTAATAACACCTCTAATTTATAAAGCAATCAAAATTAAATGAAGTAAAGTTACAATAATGTAAAACGTAGGTAGTACCGTGATGGAATCTTTAGGACTCAATTAACCAATGAACCACCAGACTACTTAAAGGGGGTGTAGATTAATAAACTAAGAGTTCCCATCTGTGGCGGGTAAGCCGATGTTAGCGAAACGGGCTGGTACCCTTTCAGCTTACTATAGAATTCATACTTTAAATAATAATAACAAGAACTCTACACATTTATTTATTTTTAAACTTTATTATACCAGGATCATTGTGGTACAAAAGGCGGATTTAATGCTAAAAGCATTCTCTACCAGTCAACCTTTAGTCAAAGCAGACAACATCGAAGGCGGTAGCACATATTACGCATTCATAGGAGCCACACATTACCAGAAGCCACGAGACACCACAAAATAAGAACACACATACCCAGACCGAGAACAGAAATTAAAACTCATCATTCAAAAACTATACGTCTCACTAGAAATCACATCCACGACCGTTCGAACGGCGCGATCCGGCATTATGACCATTGCGGACGGGTCTAAGAGTCATCTTACATCGTTCATCGCTCGCAATGAGACTCGCCAACAGAACAAAAGAGTCGCAACTCATAATTTTCACACATTAATCGTATTTTCTAATCGATGACAATGGCAAGAGCTGCTCCCACGCGAGGAAACTCAGTAACATTACGTGTCAATGGATGAGATATTAAACAATACCTATTATAAGAGAGTATTGCACTTTAGCGGGGAGAGTACAGCAGTTGGAAATTGGAACTTCGATTGTGGTTTCTTGGGTTCAAATTCGGGTGCCAGATTTTGTTGTCGGTGTGAGTAGGTATGTATTTTTTGTATGTATGTGTGTGTTTTCTAATTGCATTTTCTAGAAATGGTTGATATTAAAAAGAAAAATGTACCTAAGGACAATTTTTGAAGACATTAATTTATGAAGAATTACATGATCTACTTGATTCAGATAACTTTATCATACAGGTGAAATCTTAATATCATACCGCTGAAAAATCCAAAAAATAAAACTACTTTTTTCGAAAAACTTACAAAAACTATTGTAGACGTGGGATTGATGAGGACTTTTGCAAATTTTCATATTTTTCGAAATTTATGCAAGGTTATCCGTAGATATTTTAACTAAATTAACCGGACTAACAGGCACGGGGTAAATTACTTTGTATTTGTGTGTGCATATTTAAATCAAGACTAAACTAAGATAATGTCTAACTACAAGGCGCGGCTGCGTAAGTCGTCACCGGCGCCAACTCACTCGTTCATCACGAGTCCCTTACTAAGGGTTCGTTGCTCGAAAGAAAACTACATTACAGTAAGTTCATTTGAAAAAATAACTTACTGTAACTGACTAACCAAAAGCCAAAACCTAATCAAGCTTATGGTTCATGATTACATTTGGAAAAACAGAAATGCCTTTGGACAAACTAACTTACTTCGAAAGGCGCCCGCGGCAGCAATTCCGCTAACATAAACATTTCTGTGCTTTACGTTTCGCGTATTAATTTGAACAACAAAATAATTTTGCGATATGTGCCCCGTGTGAAATGCAACATTTTGGTTGTTTCTGACATAATTAACTAAATGTACTCTGTTCATATGAACAGTTTATATAAACAGCCGAACGAATTTTTTGAGTCTTTGACTCATCACTCAATCTTTGACTGGGAGATAGTGGGCTGTGGAGCAACATATAGGCTATTTTTTATCCCGGAGTTCCCGCAGGATCGGGATTCACACAGGAAAAACTCCTATGTGCGAACGAAGTCGCGGGCAACAGCTAGTGTATGAATAAAATTTCAACACAGTAGTACCACCCCTGGCTAAATCGATAAAGCTAATTTGTTCACGGGTTGTCGTGATATTTCACGCGACATTGTGCCCCTACTTTTGAATATTTTTGTTAGACTTTAGAAAAATATTTTTCTAACACATGTATATTTAAGCTAGTCATTTGTTTCAACGTATTAATAACTTCAATCGATTCTAATCGAACAATTTGTCACGTAAATCTTTGCAATAAAAAAATCTTTTTACAGTTTGGTTACTTTTATTTTCAGGGTATCTGTGAATCACAGGTTAACAGAGTCCTTTTCTATTGGAATGCTATAATTCATCCATACCTAATCTTTCTTATTTACGTAATTTTGCTTCTAACTTCATTTTTATTAGGGTCGTTACTAAATAGGTATAAATATGTGATTGACACGACGGCCCAAAAATGTATGGGACTGTGTCCCAGAGTGTACAGGATTTAAATTTATGTAATTTTAACTATAGGTCTTATAAAATGAGAATCAGAAAGATTCATGTAGCCTTACAGATTAGGATAAGAGTTATAAGGGTTTGAAAGTTGGCTACTTTACGTAGGTGCTTTCAACATTCATTCAGAAAATAAGGTTTTGTAAAGATACGTAGGTACTACGACCGACACTTATAAAGAGTAAAACTTAACAAAATATAACAAAAACAATATAAAACAATAAAACTGTTTTTTATTGATATTAATAAAACTGAGCTAATGAAAACTTCAAGGAGCATACGAAACGATAACAGCACAGCACGCACGAAACGCAATCACAAAGCAACGACAACGTTGATTTGATTTTGAAATATTGTCAAAGTCAAACTAATTCAGTGTGGCCAGTAGGTACGTACTATCTTCAAACTCGCAAATATCACTTTAAAACATTTGCACATTGTTTTTGAAGATGATTCAGTTAAGAAAAATATACAAAACTAATAATATAGAATCCAACATTTTTATTATCCAACTTCAGTGAGTTTCGTATTAAATACGGTGTGTTTTTTTTAATGTAGGTGTTTTTTTACCCTGCTAATGTGGTGGGTCTAAATTAATACTGGCAATGTTATTGCGAACTTCATTGACAATATGCAGGATATTATTTAAATTCTTTTAAAATTGTACTTTTTCCCAAATCTGCTATGAAATGTATAAAGTTACTCAAAATTAATAATTTTTATTATTAAAATGAATGACATTAATTACTTCCTTGTAGGTACATTCTGGGACAATTTTGAGCCGTGTCCTTTAATTCTGTACAATGTTATATCAAAAGTTAATGATCAAATTAGAACACCATCAACGCTCTTCATAAATGTAATGAAGTTTTTGATGAAAATATTCTAGACTGAACTGTGTTTACCAATAACTATTTTAGCTTCGTTTCATCCCCCCTCGCATTTAATATTTACCCCTACTAAATATTAAATGCGAAGTGACATAGTTCATTTTGTAATAAAAAGAAATATTCCTTATGAGGTGTAAAGGTGGTAGGGATATTTGTATGTAATGCCATTACCCTCAACTTTTGTAGATAAATTTTAGTTTATACCATTCAATCTTTTACCACAATGGCTTATTTAATTATATTATCCTCGCGTTTCCTACAGACATTTTGACGTTATCATTCTATTACGCGGGTGAAGCTGCTGGCAAAAACTAGGTAGTAACTCAAACTATTTCATAATTCCATAACTGAACTACCAGTAGTAAAGCCGCGAAAATGCATTAGGGGTGTTTTTAAGGTCCTTGACTTTTTACAAAAGTCTCAAAAATGAAAAAGTGTGTCTGCGGGTTGTCTTTTTGGGTTACACAGAGGGTGGTAGAGGGCGCTGGCTGCGCTAGATTAAAAGGTCCTAAACCACCTTCTTAACAGAGAGCGAGTAACGATAATTTTGGAACGAACTTATTTCACAATTGTTCGTGAGTTGATAGATATGAGTTAAAACTATTCGTTTTTTAAAACGTTTTGTTATCTATAGAAATTACAGTAAAATAACTTAGTCACATGCCTCAGATTAGACCTTTCTAACGAGTTATTTAGTTATTGACGACAATTTCACTGAGATTCGGTTCCCAGAAAGTAGGGGCGGCAGTCGTAAGAGATTGACAAGAAGAGTCAACAACTTAGAAGGCAATCCACCCGATCACAACGACATCTTCTATGTATCTATTCATAATAAAACTGACTAATTGTTTGTGCACGCTAATCTTAGAAACGGCTGAACGGATTTTTATGCGACTTTTACAGGAAGATAGAAAAGGTTGTGAAGCAACATATGGGCTAATTTTTATCCTATGCACGAACGAAGTCGTGAGCTCAACTAGTTACAATATTATTTTCGCTACTTCCTTCTTGAATATTATGCGTCGCTGACGCATGACGCATTTGGTGTTCCATATACATTTGCGTGGGTGGCGTAAATCACTAACTATTAAACTATTATGCAGCCCGTCTACATGTTTGTATCTATTAATATAAAAAGATATAATAGGTAGATATATTACTGAATTTACCCATGTTTGTGAAAGTTGAAATATCAGCATAATTATGGTATGCAATTCGTGTATGCCGAAAAGATACAAGCAAGGGAGATGTATTTGAGGTATGTATGTATGTGTGTACGCATCGATAAATACCTATCTGGACACCATGATCGTCTTCGCAGCCGCGCAACGTCAACTTCGCAATCGCTGCGGCAAAGTATTGAAAAATGTAATACCTACCTATTGTGGTGATGTGGGATATGGTGAAGCGAGTTGAGTTATGGCGAGCTGGTGAGGCGCGAAAAAGAGGCGAGGAGCCAAGAGTAATGATGACGAGGGAGTCTGCCAAATGTTTCTGACTAATGTTCCTCCAAAATGTTACAAGCCAGCGAGCAGGCCTTCCTAAAGAATAGACAGATGATTAATAAAATATAGAAGTGGGCTTGATGTTATCAATATTGTCATTGAGTAAAAATATTTTTTAAGTCAGCATACAATTATTTTTGTATAATTATTTTATATACTTATTAGTCTTTTATCGATTGATTTGTTTAGCTATGTATTTCTTCCCATTAACCTCACAGAAAAATGTATAACCTCAATAAGTCAAGTTAGTAAAACTTTTCATAACATGGCTATGAGGACTTATTTTATCTTTGACTAGAAATCTTTCGTTACTCGCTTTCGATCTGAATAGGGCTAAAAAACGGTCAAAATTTCCCCCTTCATGGTTCCTTCTTTCAACGAACCATCTATTTCTTTCATGACTCAACCCTTGCGTGATTCAGTCTTTGTCTGGGTCTGGAGTGCATTCAGTGTTATGATTTATCTGCAATGATTCAGTCTAAAGTGGTTGTAAACTTAGAAAAGAAATCTTCGTTGCTGTAGTAGTTCTGTTGATGAGCTAAGGCGTTTGGAACTAAATTTATAATAAAGAAAACTGACTTAATGACTTAGGTTAGGTTAGGTACTTACTGACTAATCAACGCACAGCCCTAACTACTAGAATTTAAAATGTTGGTAGATGAGTTTCTGAAATTCGCCAATTAAGGGGATTTATAGGACAGGGTGAGTTAGCATAAAACTCCGTCAGTTCTAAAGCTAACGCGATAAAAAGGATCACAGAGAAAGTCCATCAGAAGTCAGTAGGCAGATTTTGGCTACTGACTACTGAGAAAAGGCTTTGTGCGGTTTACGTGACCTAAGTTTGTTATGACAATAAAAAATAATCATAATAAAATCAATATACCTACAGTAGGTAACTAGAATTGTAAAAATGAGGCATAATAAAAACAGACTTTAACTTTGACTTAAAAATAACAGGGAAAATTATTCAATCTGAAGAATTTTAGCTGGATTCTGAAGGAATTTTTAGCCTGTTACATAAGCTGAAAACATAATTATTAGCACGTAACTCCTGGCGAGGTGCCAAAACACCTTCGCGTGCAATTTAGCGCACTGCACCGTGTGACACTAATTACTTAGGTCAATGCCCTTTCTTGTCTTGATAGGGCTGTCACTAACATTATTACCATAAATATTATAATTGCATTTTACAAAAAAAACTGACTGGCATAATATTTTGGTGCTTGAATTAATTCAAACGGTAATAAAATCTATATTCAAAGAATCGCGGTACCAAAGCATGGGTTAACTTAACCGAAGCCGAGGTATAGCAACGCTCATTAACTTATGCATTTATTTTTCAATTATTATTACGTCTCAGATTCTATCGCCACTGACCATCAGGTAAGTTAAGGTAACCACCTTACGTACCTTATCTTAAGTTAAAAAAAGTTATTAGGTACAGAGGTATAAAACTTTATAAAAAACAAGGACTATTTGTCCTCATATTAAGTCGACCCGACGACCCGAATAGCGCAATGGTTAACACGCCGGATCGCCGGTTCCGAGGGTCCTGGGTTCGATTCCCAGCGAGGCGGTAATTTGAATGATGATTTACAATTTCCATTCTCGGTCTGGGTGTGTGTCCTTGTCTTGTGTGTTGTCCAAGGCACCGACGACACGGAATCCTAGTGTGGGGCTTTGAGTGTGTAGCGTTATTATTATTATTATTACTAAGTTTTCTTCCCTCGTATATAACCAATACCTTCCTAAAAACGTAACAATATTATTTTTCTTAACAAACAAACCAAACAGCACAACTTATACATACAGTATTGTAAAAAATGCATAAACAAATAAGCTGTTATAAACGAAGTTTAAAAGCTTTGCATACACACTAGCTGTCATGCAAACAAAGCAACGCATTCAAGTACATCAGAAACTTTCCTCTAGTTAACTGTACCTATATAAACCGATTGACAGAATGAGTGATCTTATAAATAGAATGATTGTTTAAAAGTAAGTCAATTCAAACAGAGCTCACACATCGAGATACCGATCACATGGTCGGTTTGACAAGGAAGTAAACTTAGAGGGTCGGAGAAATTCGATCTTAAATGGATCATAATGGACCTGTTGTAGTGTCCGCGATGACCGTCATTCTATTTTATTATCGCTTTTACGTCCTATTCTGTGGTTACGTTTGATTCAGCCAGCCATTCAGCAAATTATAGGGTTTCTGAAGGACGTGTAGGAAGTTTGAGAGACAGATCTGTCCTTTCTTTTGTCCTCTTACTTAAGAGTGCCAAGGCC
Organism: Hesperia comma; assembly: GCA_905404135.1. NCBI lineage: Eukaryota > Metazoa > Arthropoda > Insecta > Lepidoptera > Hesperiidae > Hesperia > Hesperia comma. Next base: position 13,340,676 of record FR990015.1, on the reverse strand, counting down.
GAAAAGGCCACCAAGGCAAGGACAAGGCTGCCAAGATGCCCTTAGTCAGCATGCTGGACTGTAATCTATATCCCTCGCACTGTGAGTCGCGCTGTATTTACCAACGTGCCAGTCAATCGCAAGGGTCACCGACCAGTGTGTAAACATTAATAATTCAGTCATTACTTCACAATTTTTGTCGCAGAGCAAACATTTCTGCATTATACTTATTTTTGGAATCCTTAGCTCTTAAAATTTGCATTCTAAATCAAAATATCTTCAGACAATCAGATTCAGACAATCTTTTTTCACCAGCTGTAAGACAGGACCGTTAGAGCTTCGAGTCCAAACACATTTTATTAAGGGCCGGATGTGCGTCTCGACGCTCAATGAAAGACGCTTGAGTACTTAGCGTACGACTTGATTGTATAATGTGCGTTCTCGGTAATACTTTGTGATGATATACTGACCCCTCGAGTAGCTCGAACTTTGTACGGTTGAATATCAGCCCCCCTCCCACTACCTATTGTTTATTGAAATCGAATGTCTTTTGTAATATTCTAAACATTTTTGTATGCGACAAACGTACGAATAACAGAAACTAAATATTTATTACTAGATAGTAGGGTGGTGTAAGTTAGAGGAACCCTATGCCCAGCAATCCATACTAATATTATAAATGTGAAAGTGTTTATTTGTTCTTACTTTTTAGTATATTTTTCACTGTTATTTATGCTTGCAACTGAGGAATGAGTGCTGTAGGATAAGCTTACCTATATTGTTAATTCCCATTGATCACACGAGCGAAACTGCGAGTCAATATTAGATATTATATAATAACATCAATTAACAGTCTCTGTCACTTATTAACAAACTCACCAACTAATATTATAATACCATTTGTTAACAAAACAATACATCGCGCAGTTAGTCTAGTTCTAGGTTTTTCACAGTTGTCATGGACGGCAGCGGAAAGGTCATGTTCGTTTGCTACCTTCATTTCATTAAAACCAAATAATTATAGAGACAAACATTGATAAGATAGATAGGTATCTGAAAATTAGTAGGTACGATTATATTAACGTTCTTTTTAGTATAAATGTTATTAAAAATATTTCTCTGTTTAAGAAAAGAGAAGATGACTGGTGTCTTCAATTATGGGAAGAACCTTAGCAGCAGCCTAACCATTAAAGCATGCATAAGAGACCATTATGAAGAGCTTAAAACTCCCACCAAATATCACTATGATATTTACATAATTATTCAAGCATAAGTAAAATATTTTTGTCACTAATGTAATATGAAATCGTAAAGTGAAAAGTAACAATATTATTTTAGCGACTTCCATTCAGAAGTACAAAAGGACAGCTTGAAAAGGCTTTATTCCATTTGAACACCAGAGGCGTGGATTAACGCCAGCACAAAGCGATCGCTGTAGAGTTGTAGCGTAGATGCATCGGATATTCGGATAATGTTGGAATCAGAATCTGTAAACATCATTATATAAATGGTTTTGCGTCATCTATTATAATATAATAGCCAAATTCTCGAACTCATGGTGCAGTTTGTAGACCATGGCTGCCATTAGCATTCAATGTGTCTTTGTGATTACTTAACACAATAATTCAAATTCAAATCTTTATTTCTTCGAAGTAGGTTTTTACAAACTCATTTCGAAAGTCAAGTTACGCGATCGCTTCAACAAATCCCTACGGTGAGTGGTCTTGGAAGAAGACAATATAATATTTAATTCCATGGTACCAGACCACGGGATTGCGTGAGTATACGAAAATGATGGCCAAGACAAAGAAATGGCGGAAGATTATGAGGCAAATTACATCTGCCAAGATGAGACTGCATGAGGAACCCTTCCTTGGGAACAAGAGAGTCGAATTCTTCAGCTCATAGGGCACTTCGTAGATCATGATTTTCGATACTAATCAATGGAAATTTGTAACTACTTAAATCGTTTTTCCACTCGTTTGCATTTACTTACAAAAGCTGATTAGATACGAGTATTTATATTAATACGAGGCATTTTTGAAAAATATCCCTTATTTTACACAGACACCTAATTGTAATGGAGTTACAGTTTATTTCGCCCACATACATCGACAGATTACTTTCGGATATTCTGCTTTCCGATTTCGGATATTCAGTGGACATCCCTAGACTACACGCCACAATAAACATCATAGCATTCAGTCACAAACAAGCAGTCATTTTGTGTAATGGTTGCCTGAAGGCAAGTGGCAACAATATTTTTCTCATTACCGCGTGAATGCAAATATTTTGTTACTTCCATCTTAAACACACAGCTTTCGTAATTAGGTATCTGGCAAGGTAGTGGTATTACACAATAAATAATGTGTTTTAAAAATAATTTAATAAACACTCATGCTTTCCTTAAGTCTGAAGCCGGACATAGGTCGATCTGATGATAGGGCTGAAAGACAGCCGAGGGAACTCCCGATTTATCTATAGCAGTCACCTTGTGTTTTGGCTTAATTAATTTGTATTGAGTATTGACATGAACTTTACACATTATATCTATGGATTTAATTGAGTGCCATCGGTTGAATAGTTTTTGAGTTATCTCTGCTTGTCGATGTTGAATTCGGTTATTTATTTTGTAAAAATTAGTAATTGATTGAATGCTGAGTTTATCGATAAACGGTGTCCGGCTTTTGTTAGGTTTTTTACATCTGATTTGTTAATACAGCATTTAACTATTAGGTACTGTCCAGCTTTAAGCATACTGTTTCACTATAAACTGAATCATAGATTTTTCTTTTAGAACACCGTAAGGAAACTAAAATTTACAGTTCTTTAATTTACGGCTCTTTCTCTAGCACAAATTCTCATAAGGAAAAAAATTGTTAAGAGAAAAACAGTATATACCTACCTACAGCAATTTTAATTTTCAACATATATGTGTTTATACAATAGATGTTATATGGGCGAGATAATAGAATTTTATACCAATTTGCCAGGATTAGGTTATTAGGTTAGGTTATTAGGATACCTAATTGCTTCGCTAAGAATGAACGATGAGTAATTTTTTTTACATTTAGAGATATATTTAATAGGTAGATAATAGAAAGATAATAGGGCTGTCAGCGTATTGGTTACTGCACCACAGGGCCCTAGTTGAATATATTTACTTTAGTTTTGTTAAATTATCTATACATATTACATATATGTATATAATAATAAAACTGTAACAGGACGCTTTCTGTACATAGCAAATATATGCAAAAATTTATAATGGGGCTCCTCGATTTACGCAAGAGAACCCAAAATAATGTTTTTTAATTTTCTCATACATACATGTCATACATAGTACCACTTTATCTTCAAATTAACACCCTCGACACTAAAATGCCAACAACTTGTAAATTTTCCTCTTAAAGTAGCTAGTGTTTCACAGTTTTAAAATCTCCATTTACCAAGCAAGTTTTTAAAATAATCTGCACTATTAGTTGACTGGGTATTTTCTTCCACCAGCCACCGTCAAAGTTGAATCAAAGAAAATCAAAAACATAAAAAGTCCTTAATAGACCCGAATTTCTAGGAATCACGAAATAATTTGAACTCAATCATAGCTTGGGATTGTAGACCAATTATCTGAGAGTACGTGAAAAAAAATTGTTAAAATATGTGTTCATTTGTGTCAGTGGCGGATTAACGTATAAGCACTACAAGCACGTGCTTGGGGCCCCTGTTCTCCAGGGGCCTCCATTCTCTGCTGGCGTTTCATTTTATACCTACATTTTATCGAGATTCACCCACAAGTCCGAGATCACAAGGCGCGGGCAGTCCGGGAGTGACCCCTCATACTGTTAGTGAAAATGATAATTACGTTTTGATATTACCTGTTTTCGGTTTGTCTAAGTTGTTTACTTCATTATAAAAATTTCCACGTAAACACCACTTTAGTATTTTTATTTAGCTTCCAATATAGCAAGATCATTCCAGGATCACCGACTTCACCGGGAGAACTGCTTTCGACTTCTCCCTGGCCTACGGTCTCACTCAGGTAGTTACTGGCTTCACCAGAGTCCCTGACGTTGAGACCCATACTGCTTCTTTGCTAGACCTACTGCTGACTTCTCACCCAACGGACTACCGAGTGGTGGCCGGGGCTCCTTTTGGATCTTCTGACCACTGCTTGATAAGGACAACTGTGCCCTTGACGCGGCAAGAGGGCTCTCGGCCCACTGGCACGCGTCAAGTTTGGCACTATAAGTCAGCAGACTGGGACGGACTTAGGGAATTCCTGAGTTCGTACCCTTGGAGGCAGCTCTGCTTCGCTTCCGGGGATCCGAACGTGTGCGCTGATTCAGTAGCTGTTGTGATACAACAGGGTATGGAATGTTTCATTCCTAATTCTGTCGTATCCATCGGTGGGAAAAAGCAGCCCTGGTACAGTGGTTCATGTTCTGCGGCATCTAACCGCAAGCGGGCCGCATACCAGGCCTGGGCATTAGCGTACACTTCGAAGAACCCATCAGCCCCACCCCCAGAGCTTAAGAAAAAGCTCAACGCTGCCTCCCGGTCGGCTAAGAAGCAAATGTCCAGGGCGAAGGCCCAATTCATCGGCAGAATTGGCGAGCGACTAGTAAATCCGTTGTCCACACGGCAAAGGGGAAAGCCGAACTCCTTGGTACCCTATTTGCCACCAACTCGACTCTTGACGATAGAGGGGCCGTACCGCCTAACATCCCGCGGTATGAGAGCTCGCTGAATGACATACTTTTTACTCAAAAGGCTGTCAGGCAAGCTCTACTGTCTCTCGACACCAAGAAGTCGAGTGGGCCGGATGGTATTCCCGCAATGGTGTTAAAGACGTGTGCTCCCGAGTTGACTCCCGTCTTAACGCGCTTATTCTCGCTATCCTGGAACCACTGGTATAGTACCGTCTTCGTGGAAAGTAGCCCTAGTTCATCCTATCCCCAAAAAGGGCGATCTCAGTGCTACAGGCTTATAGCGATAACTTCCCTGCTTGCGAAGGTGATGGAGCGTAAAATAAATAGACAGCTCCTAGGATATCTCGAAGATCGCCAGCTGATCAATGATCGGCAATACGGTTTCCGTCGCGGTCGTTCAGCTGGCGATCTTTTAGTTTCTCACGCACCGGTGGGCTCAAGCCCTAGACAGCAATGGGGAAGCACTGGCAGTCAGCCTAGACATCGCTAAGGCCTTCGACCGGGTCTATCACAGGGCTCTTCTTGCGAAGTTACCATCTTACGGTCTCCCTGAGAGGTTATGCAGTTGGGTAGCCAGCTTTCTGTCTGAACGACATGTGGCGACACCGCACACACGTCACACGGTGACGTCACCGAAGCCTGAATCGCGCTATCGAAGAATTGTCGATCGCCGGCATATATACCACGCCTCGAGTACATTCACTCGGAGCCCGGCCGCCCCCCAGGCATGTCGTCTCGCCTGGCGGGAGATCTCCCTTTGCCACAGTGGTGACCTCCGGACAAGAACACGTCCCCTCTGGTACCGGTAGCGCTTCAGGCCTCACCTCCCACCTCACCTCACCGCTCACACCCGACGGACACTGCAGCGCGTCTCCCCGACACTCAGCCAAGCTCGCCGGGTTCATCGCAGCATATGGTGTTCCGCTTCCTGAGCCCGTGCCAGCTGCCCCTACGACGACTCCACGGACGGCTGGAGTGCACCACTCGCCCTCCGCAACTGTCGTCTCACCCTCCCATCCCGACTCACCGCGGATAGAGGGTATCTTCGGGGCAAAACAATCAACGGGTCACCAACGTCGAAGAGCATGGGCTGCAACATCGGATCGACCTCCGGTCTGAGCAGGGGGGTGATGTGGCGACACCGCACACACGTCACACGGTGACGTCACCGAAGCCTGAATCGCGCTATCGAAGAATTGTCGATCGCCGGCATATATACCACGCCTCGAGTACATTCACTCGGGGCCCGGCCGCCCCCCAGGCATGTCGTCTCGCCTGGCGGGAGATCTCCCTTTGCCAAACTGGTGACCTTCGGACATGAACACGTCCCTTCAAGAACCGTTAGCCATTCAGGCTTCCCCTCCCACCTCACCTCACCGCTCACGCCCGACGGACTCACGCAGCGCGTCTCCCCGACACTCGCCAAGCTCGCCGGGGTCATCGCCGCGTATGGAGAAGACGCTTCCTGATCCCGGTCCGGCTGCCCTGACGACGACTCCACGAACGGCTGGAGTGCACCACTCGCCCTCCGCATTGGTCGTTTCACCCTCCCATCCCGACTCACCGTGGATAGAGGGTATCTACGGGGCACAACTATCAAGGTGGTCACCAACATCGAGGAGCACGGGCTGCAACATCGGTGTATCGACCTCCGGTCTGAGCAGAGGGGTGATGTGGCGACACCGCGCACACGTCACATGGTGACGTCACCGAAGCCTGAAACGCGCTATCGAAGATTTCTACATCGCTGGCATATATACCACGCCTCGAGTACATTCACTCGGGGCCCGGCCGCCCCCCAGGCATGTCGTCTCGCCTGGCGGGAGATCTCCCTTTGCCAAACTGGTATATATGCCGGCGATCCACAATTCTTCGATAGCGCGTTTCAGGCTTCGGTGACGTCACCGTGTGACGTTGTGCGATGTCGCCACAGACATATAAAGATCGTAGTCGACGGTTGTTGCTCAGATACATTGCTATGCAGATGACAGCACGGGAGATGCCTATTATACAGGCCCTGCAAATGCCTCTCGTTCACAAGTGGAGGATAGCAGAATCAAACTTGTGTCTGAAGTCGAGAACTCTCTGGAGCAAGTTTTGGAATGGGGCCGACTCAATTTATTTATTTAATAACTAGCGAACCGCCCTCGCTTCGCTTCGGGACCCGTAAGTATCAACCGCGTAGGTCCCGCTCCCGTAGGAATTTCGGGAAGATAATAAACTATCACCAAAATTAATTCAGGTTAAATTAAATTAAACTTAGAAATAAAGCTTACGACAAAATAATAGCAAAGTAGCAAAGGATCACAGCAAGATTAATTCAGATTAAACTTGGAAACGCGGCAAGTTTGGTATGGCAGTGGGTTCGACCAAATTTCATTACCATAAAACGGTTCTAGTGTGTTAATCTTAAAAGATAGATATATACTGTCGTGGACATTTTTTTAGATCATTTCAAGAGGAATAATTCTTTCATACATATATTTTTGGTATCTTGAATCGTTTTCGCAACGCATGCAACGAAAGCCCTCGAGAAGGAATAATTTTCCCCGTTTTTTCCATTTTTTCCATTATTTCTTCGCTCCTAATTGTTGCAGCGTGATGTTATATAGCCTATAGCCTTCCTCGATAAAAGGTCTATTCAACACAAAAAAAAAAATTCAATTCGAACCAGTAGTTCCTGAGATTAGCGCGTTCAACCAAACAAACAAACAAACAAACTCTTTAGCTTTATAATATTAGTATAGATTTTATACTTTCATCCAGCAAAAGAGGGCCTACACAGCCTCTGTGCTTAGGGCCTCGGAAAGTCTTAATCCGCCACTGATTTGTGTAGTCAGCAAGTAAAAGTAGGTTAAGAGAGCGCGATTTCTGAAAAACCAAATACAAAGGTCAAAATCTCAAAAACGGTGAGACTTTTACTAAAACGATTTTTTGACATCTGGTAAGTCTCTCTCCAAGCTATCTTCCATTTAAGTTTGTCGTACAACTTACGGGGCACCCTGTATATTTATTTATATTAAAAAATATCTTTAGGGAGCTTTTGCCCTTCATTCTGTCCTCGAATTACGGTAACGGTAACAATTTAAAATCATCATTATGTAGCCTATCTCCGTATACCACAGAAACAAAAAAAAACACTATAAAAAAATTACGATGGTGCAAATTTCAGCCACAAAATTACAGCTAACATCTTCTTGTTGATTGATCATGTTGTTGACTTTAAAAATTGTCTACAAATTAGAAACATGCCGTTATTTTAACTACAGTTACAATAAACTACTGTTTTTCCAAAAAACAATCAGGACACGCGCTAATCTATAAGAATGTTGTAGAGAAAGGTGTGAATTGGCTTATGTTTAAATCCTGTCCACGTTTAAGGATCCGCTAAGCATTAACTGTGTGGTGACAATTGAAATGATTAGCGATATTATTTTACCCAAATGTTTAGCGCAAATACTGTTAGCTGTTGATTGACGGTTTAAAACATGGAATCATATTTTCGATATAACTTTTAATAAAATAGAACCGACTTTAACGCCGAAAAGTAAAAATCGGTTCAGTTAAACGCAGTTAATATTCCTAAATCCTTCTCCTAAGTCTGTTAACACGATGCTGAAAACCGTATCAAAATTGGTTCAGCCAAAAAATATGCCTAAAACCTCCTAAATCTGACAAATACTATGCTGAAAACCGCATCAAAATCGGTTCAACCAAACGCGAGATAATCACGCACAATTAAAGGTACATACATATAATTATATACATACAGGTCAAACTAAGAACTCCTTTTTTGAAGTCGGTTAAAACACTTTAACTGCTTTGGAAAAAGCTAGGTAGGTATATATTTATGACGAAGTATGCATGTTTTTTGACGGTGAAATAATATTTGAGTCGAATCCCTCTAAACGAGTAAACGGCTCCAACAATTTTCGTTTTAGGGGGCGATGAATTGCTAAGTTTAATTTTAAAAACGTGAAAAAATTAAAAATTATAATGAAAAATGAAATAGAATTAGAATATGGTGGTTTTCTAATCCATCTGGTAAGCTGATATTTTAATTAATACTCAGTAACCTCCTAGCAACCGTCAAAAAGTCGCATACGTTAAAGTGCTACTTTTTATTTGTTTAAGTTTAGATCAATATAGTCCGCTAGATGTCGCTGTTGACTGAAATAAGGAGTTGTGCGTGGTGTAAGGGCGTTATCACACAACGCTATTTGAAAGCACTTAGGATGTTGTACATGCGTCGCTTGTGAGTCGACGCTCTATATATTTACCAAGTTCTGCACACGAGCCGATGTGTTTACGATGCGTATCCTGTCAGTGAACACTGCAGTGTCGGCAAACTGTAGATTGCATCACAATCGCGTAGCTACTAAAAAGCGTAGTGTGAGAAGGGCCTTAACGTCAATTGGGGACAATTGACAGCGGATCTAGCGTATTTATGTTACAGAGATCAGTGGGCAAGCTGCATTGAATGTTAAATTAACTTTTGACAATGGAGAGAGCAGAAATAGGTCGAGTGCAGACCGACCCACGCGGAGACGGCCGATTTACGAGCGACAGCATCGAACTGGGTCTAGGGCGATGTTTATTACATCAATATAAAGTATTAAAAAGAGTTTTAACACGATAACAAAACATGTTTCTCAAATTACTAACTTTAAAAAAAATATCTGTCTAATTTTTATGGGACCGCATGAAAAGCACCAGCTTTCAAATAAAAAAGCGTAGACAAAATTTACAAATGCGCGTGAGATTCGAATCTATAATTATCTACTTGAGTCGCCCAGAATATGGAACTGCCATTTCTTGCTAAAACAAATTTATTATGTGCTCAAAGTTCAGTTTAGCTCGAAGCATAATTTAGGCATTTCAAATTCTCGACGTCAATCTACAGTGAACTTTAAGCACAGGGACGGAAAGGTAGCATTTGTGTGGGTTGCCATTTCTAAAGTAGTCTTCTAGAGTATAGGCGGAAGGGCATCATACAACCAACCGATTACTGCCGCTGCCGTGTCCTAACTGAAGTACATAATCAAAGTATTCTTCAAAATTATATTGAGTTGATATCTGATGTCATCTACAAACAACGGCTTTATCGATCGCCGATACTGACAGAACTCCATTAATACCATTTTTTTTTATTTATTAACTAAGGGCATATTCAGATACTCGCGTTATTGGTTGCCGTCGTGTAGAGCTAAGTCTGAATGGGTAGCGGTATCCCTAGAGTTCCTATCCTTAGAGAACATCGCTGTAAAATTGGGAGTGAAACTCTATTAATCGCCTTTTCTAGGCAAGTCATGTAAAACGTGCGTTGTACAGTGCCACAAACTTATCTGACCCGGTAAAGGGGGCGCTACTGTCTTTGTCTTTGTCTGACAACGCTTATCGCTTAAAATAAAGAATTCAGGTGATTTGTGGGGCATTTCAACAAAAATAATACAACATATAATAGATATCATAGCTCCAACTTTGGCCGTAGTTTTTAATAAATGTGTCGATTTAGGCACTTTTCCAGATCTAATGAAATGCAGTAAAATTATTCCACTTTTTAAGACTGGTGACAAAACCGATGTTAATAATTATAGGCCAGTTTCTATATTGCCAGCACTCAGTAAGATCTTTGAAAAGATTATTTTAAATCAAGTGCTTGCCCATTTTAACAGCAACAACCTACTACACCCCGAACAATACGGTTTCACAAAAGGTCGTAGTACTACTGATGCTGGGGCTAGACTTTTAAAACATATCTTCGATGCATGGGAGGGATCACAGAATGCCATTGGTGTATTTTGTGATTTATCTAAAGCTTTTGACTGTGTTGAGCATGAAATATTACTATTAAAACTTAATTACTATGGGGTAAAAAATAAGTCGCTTAGCCTGATTAGGTCTTACTTAAGTGATAGAGTCCAAAAAGTTAGTATAAATGATATTAAATCATCAGGGTCTAAGGCTGTGATGGGTGTTCCACAGGGCTCAATTTTAGGTCCTTTTCTTTTCTTAGTATATATAAATGATTTACCATATTATGTAAAAAAAACATGCGGACATTGTGTTGTTTGCTGATGACACATCATTATTATTTAAGACGGACAGAAATAAACGTAATTTTGACGATGTGAACAATGCTTTGTCGCATATATCAAAGTGGTTTACAATTAATAATTTACTCCTAAATGCAAGCAAAACTAAATGTATAGAGTTTACCCTACCAAATGTAAAGAATGTCGATAAGACACTTAAATTAAATAATGAAGCATTAAAAATGGAACAATCAACAGTATTTTTAGGAATTACCCTGGATAGTAAACTACAATGGGGCGCGCATTTAGCAACTCTTGCGACGAAACTTAGTAGGGCTACTTATGCGGTTAGAAAAATAAGACAGCTTACTGACGTAGAAACTGCTAGGCTTGTTTACTTCGCATACTTTCATAGTGTTATGTCTTATGGCATATTACTGTGGGGTAAAGCAAGCGATATACAACAAATCTTTGTATTGCATAAGAGGGCCATTAGAGCTATTCATAAACTACGGTATCGGGAATCGTGCCGTGATAAATTCAAAGAATTAGGTATACTTACAGTAGCCTCACAGTACATATATAGTAATATAATTTTTGTAAGAAACAACATAAATGCATATAAAAAAAACAGCAACTATCATAATCGCTTAACAAGAAAGATGCATGATTTGGCGACGCTTTCATATCGGCTAGGTAAAGTGCAGCGTTCTTTTATGGGGCTTGGTGTACAGTTCTATAATAAAGTCCCTAAGGCAATCCGTGACCTGCCTTCAGAGTTGTTTAAGAAGCATGTAAAAGCACAACTCGTAGACAAAAGCTACTATAGTATACAGGAATATTTAGATGACAAAAAGGCATGGAAATTACCAGCTTTGCAACCAGCTCCGCTAGGTTAGTGCTTACCTGTATCAATTAAGTAATATTGTAATTTTTATTTTAAAAGATGCGGAGGAGTTTTTTTTCGCCGTATTTTTCTCCTCAAGCACTTTTCCAAAACGGTGGTAGAATCAAAAAATTGACGTTCATAAGTGAATTTGTAAATTCCTAGATGAAATAAACAGTTTGACTTTGACTTTGACTTTGACCAGTATAACATTTGCATTAGTTCCAATTTTCCCACCGGGTCAGATAAATTTGTGACACTGCACTGTACGTCATGCGATACTTTTGATGCTTGTCTTTATCCCGTACCATCTAGCAGGATATTGTATCATTGAGCAATCGAGTAAATACAACCTATGAAAAAGCTATGAAATATTTCACAATGTCGTAACTGTCGTGATTAGGATATTAGTACAACTATCTTAATTGATATACCACAGAACCATTAGGTACCTAATACTTTAACGACGAGGGGGGTCCCGAAACGGTATAGCAACCAAATTGTGTGACATCGTCTGGCGGGAGATCTCCCCTTTTCCTCCACAATACCAAAAGTCAATCGATATCACAGGTTGGTAGTTAAAGCGACACCTTTGCAAAACCTTATTGCACGCGGGCGCTCATGCATCTAGCGGTGGACCTGCAGTCCTGCTGTATACCTATCTGAACAGGCCTTAAAACTCCATCGCAAATTGATCTGACAAGTAGTGACAAGCAAGCGCAAAAAACGCACAAAAGCGATCGCAAGACGATTGCGTAAGCTCATTGGGAAGACGCGATGAAATGTGATGTACGAAAATTAATTATCATGTTTTTATCGAACTAATCGATATTGTATCAGCAACTGTTCGGTTTTTATGTAGTACGATATGATCTTTTTGATAGTACCTACTCGTGTAACTGTCGTCGTCATAATCATACGTGCATTAATTAACATCGCGACTTACAAACTTTCCACTATTGGGCTCTGCCCCCGTATTATGAGCTCTTAATTCCAGACAGTTCACGTGCTGTCTCTGTCACCCACACGTTGTGAACGTAAACATCTCCTCTTACGTGTCAGAGGTAAAGGCTCTATTCTATACCTACTATACTGAGCCGCCGAGAACATGGAATTGCCACTGCCCACAAAAACAAATTCATTACTGGCATTCTAAATTATTGCCGTCAATCTATGATGTACCTTAATCATAATGGCGGAAAGCTGGAATTTGTGTGGGTTTCAATTAAAACTAATTTCATATCGAACGCGAACGGAGTATATAGTTCCCTGTGTCGTGGGTGCCATGGACAACACACAAGACAAGGACACACCCAGACCGAGAACGGTAATTCAAATTCATAATTCAAATTTCCGCCTCGCTGGGAATCGAACCCAGGACCCTCTAAACAGCGATCCGGCGTTTTAAGAATTGCGCCATCCGGGTCGTGCTAAATGCTAATTGGCAGACTTCATACCCCTTTGAGAAGATAATTGAGAACTCAGAGATGTACCTACAGGTTTCTTCATGATATTTTGTTCACCAAAGTGATCAGTCATATTTTCTAATACACATGTATTAATAAATTCGAAAATTAACGGTACGTGTTAGATTCGAATCCAGCGATTTGAGAGCTTAGTGCTTACGCCGCGCCACGCCGTTTCCGAGATGCAATATCAATATAAACTTTAAAGAGCTAGATATAAAACTTATTACTTATTACATTAATCAAATTACGATACAATTTGACAAAATGGCAGAAGATGACCTGGACTGGGATATAAGATAATTTATACCACGTAGGTAAGTACTACGTTAGAGATAATTTTACTATATCGTTTTCAGACTCCCAAGTAGAACTAGTCTCTCATAAATTAGACTGTACATGTATACGTACATATAAATTATCAGGACATTAGTCTATCACACGAGACAACCGTTGATGACATCACTGACCTTACTCGATAGTCTATGGTTTTTTACCATCGACATAATAACGTATAATAAGGAATTACATCAGCTCTCCGACTATAATGCTTGATTGATTTTAGCAAAAAACCTCGTATTTGTTCTTAAATAAAAACAACAAGCTCCTGTTATATCTGTGCCTACACCTAAAATGTCTGTCTGTAACTTCGACTGATGACAAAAAGTTTCACTTTAAGGTAATTATTAAGGTAGTAGTTGTGCCCGCGACTTCGTTCGTGCATAGGAGTTTTTCTCGCGTGAGTCTCGATCCCGCGGGAACTCCGGGATAAAAAAGCTATATGTTGCTTCACAACCTCCTCTATCTGCCAGCGAAAAATCCATAAAAATCCGTTCAGGCGTTTCTGAGATTAGCGTGCACAGACATACGATTAGTTACAGTTTTATTATTATGTGTAGAAGATATAGATGTTTGGACCAAAAATGTTATCTTATTTAGTAGTTCTTTTTATTTATTGACTGCGTACATTTCCCCCTCAGTTACATAAATAAAATCGAATGATGTCACCGTCATCCAGGGACATCACCAAAGCCGTCACCGATGTGATGACACCCAACAAAGAAGAGAGAAGAGAGCAATTTTTTTATGTATAGATACCTCATTCTCATATACATATGTACATAGATACATAGAGACATGCATCAAATACAATACACAACACTAGTAATACTTATGTAGCTTCTATCATCGTTTTGTGCTGGTTAAATATGAAATCAAATAGAAGAATAATTGGAAAATTTGCAAATTAAGTATGTAGGTATACAGATTTCAAAATTAACGACTGCCGCATCGAATTCGAAATGTCCAGGATTCGAATCCCAAAGTTACCATGAATTTCTCTGAGTGTGCCTGTTCTGTACGACCTTTGTGTTTCAATAAAAATAAAAAATCTTAAATAGTGTGAAGCTACAAAATGTTAAGGACACCACTGGAATGGAAGGCACAAGACTTACAACTTGCTAAAGCAAAACTCTCTTATTAATATGACCTATTTCCCCATCAAACCGAGCGTATATCAGTATCAGGACTGTGCGTTATCAAAGATCGTAACCACATCCGGCTGCATGTGGAGTGGCCCCGAAATGGGTCACACCGTCACGCGATCCCCACATGGCCTTATCGAGATAACGCGGGCTCCGGCCGTTGACACGCCGCGGGCCCCGGGGCCCCGTGAACACGGATTTATTACTTCTTTTAACTACCCGCTTCGCTTCGGGAATCTTTGTATTCATGGCAGAAAAATCAAATAGGGACGAAATTTTGTATGAAAATGTAATAAAACGCTTGACCGATTACTATGATTTCTCTCCGGAAGATTAGGACGCACTTAACACCCTCAGCAAACTTAGCTCATCATTCTGGACACGATTTGAGATTTGTAAAGTGAGGTCAAGCAGCGGAAGGATACCTAGCTATACGCTCGTTCGCTATCTTACATCCATTAAAACAAAGTTTTCTCTTCGTGTAACTTAATCAGTTCTGACGTAATATTGTACAAATTGTAAATGTTCTAATCAAATGACTTAATTATGTTTCGTATTAATAAGATGAAGTCTTTTCTATGCAAGCGGAGTCAGTGACCTCTCTTATCAGTTGATAACAGCATGACAATCGTGCGACCCACGGGTTGGGAATGCACTTGATAAACGTATGAGAAGATAAATATAAAATCGAGCTATGAGAATTCATGAAGGTGGGGGAAAATAGAAATATTATGACAATAATTTTTTGCATGGCTATAGAGTTATTATTTCAATAAAAGCAAACCAATATCAGCTTGTGTTGCGACAAGAGGGGGGAGGGGGCTAACGGTGGTTGTATAGTCAAGATTACCCCCAGCGCGATTGACCCGCGCCGATGAATATTACTACAAATGTACGTCATGTGACGTACGACACGCGCGGTTCGTCGGTTCGGGTCTCGTTTCACTAAAAAACGGTACAAGAGACTATATAATACAAGAGACGGTCAACCGCGCGAGCGCCGGTGAGCTTGACTATGCAATCACCCTAACCTCTGGGAACATTACTAAGAGTAGGTAAGAGCTCTCAGGTTTCCTCGCGATGTTTTCCTTCACTGAAACAAGTGAAACATTGTAATTTACACATATTATTTTTGGAAATTATAGGATTGCGGGATTTTACCCAAGAGTAATCACAAGTTAAACTTTCAAACCACTTGGGTATCATTTTAACCGCAGATTACCCTGTGTGGTCCCATCATATCATACCGTTGATTCCGCAGCCTATTTATAATTTGTTTGACGTGACTAAAAAAATAGATCATTGCTCTCAGCACTTATTTTTATTCGTTCATCGGAACTTAACTACTTATGGTGAACCGCAATCAAAACTAAGCTTTATTTCTAAAGCCGTACGGAACATTTTCTATCCAAGCTTGTCTTAAACCATTACATAAGTTAATTAAACAGGATAGTAAGTTAATTTAAATCATATGACTAAAGAAATAAGGTTTAATATTTGTAGCGTTTTTAATTGTAAGGGTTCCCATTGGGCACACATTGGGGCCCACGTGTTTTTAGATAAATATAATTAAGTCTGTTTGTCTATCTATATGTTGATTACAGTACATCTGTTATGAGGATTAGAATTACGAACTGAAAGCAACTTTCATATCTCAGACTAAATCGTCTGCAACATTTGAACTTTGAATCGTAGAATAGGTATAAAGTTCTTTTTCAACACACTTGCTCGTAAAGTTGCTATTTTTTCTTTAGTCTTACGCCCGGAATGCGGTTTATTACACACTAGTGCTTTACTTTTCATTGCCGCACTAGTGTTTTTCTTATTCCACTTTTTTTTTAATATCCGTAAAGAGGTTGTTACCAAAAGATTTGTTATTTTGTAAATAAATAGACTTGTTGTACTTAGTCAAAATCTGATAACATAAGATTATACTTTATCTAATTATCTATTAAAGCATTTAAAAAATACAATATTTTAAATCATTAATTACCATAAATTCTTATTAGAAATACATAATTATTTAGTTTAATATATTGTGGCTGAATGTTCGGTGCCTCTGGACTTAACCTGCGCGCGCATAGTTATTCAACCAAAGATACGGCGCGCGAAAAAATAAACCGCGCCATTTTGTGCAAACATTTGTTCGTTTATAATTTGCTGATTTTTGACTGAAAAATGTCGATACCTAATTGTTTTTTTCCTCGCAAGTGTGTTGAAAAACGTCGTATGATACGCGTGTGCTTTGTTCATTACAGTCTTGGCTCTATTACAGCCCTCGCCTTGCGGCTCGGGCTCAATACCGCCTCGACTGTAATGACCAACTTCGCGCACTTGTATCATAATGTACTATAATGAAATCCCTCAGTATTCTTAAGGATAATATTCTTAAGCAGTAAATTGGGCAGTTAATTCTTGAATACTTAAGTCCAT
The DNA here is from genome assembly GCA_905404135.1 of Hesperia comma. Taxonomy (NCBI): domain Eukaryota; kingdom Metazoa; phylum Arthropoda; class Insecta; order Lepidoptera; family Hesperiidae; genus Hesperia; species Hesperia comma. Next base: position 13,323,684 of record FR990015.1, on the reverse strand, counting down.
TTGATACTTTATATTTCGCAAAATCATTCAGAGTTGATTATTTCAATTCAAAGTAAAAAAAAGGACTGGGTGTGTGTTTTTGTCTTAACCTATATGGGGCTATGTGTGTACGTAACTTTTACAATGATTGCGGACGCCTGATTAAACCCCTGGTATAATATAACTTAGAAAAACGTTGTAATTTTTTAAGCTATTGCATAGCTTTTATCGCGGGCCTTGGGCGTGGGGACCGAATTGAGAAATTTCGTAACGAAAACACCTAATTAGGCCGCGGCCTCGAATTTTGCGGGCAGCGGGGCGGCGGCGGCGGCGGCGGCGGCGAGGGCGCGGCAAGATGTTTTGCGTGTTATCAAATGGACCGACCCTCGAAAACAGCGGCGCGGCGGCGGTGTGGGAGCGGGTAACGAGCGGTGGTTGACAACGTCAAGCGGTGACCGCTCTCGCGTCGTGTGCGTCAGAATGGCGGGTCTGCTCATATCTAACGTTGATGTAGATTTAGAAAAAAAAATCCTAAGTATATTCGAACACAAAAAGTTCTTTTATTTATACCGTGTATAATTCAAAATCACAGATAACTTTCCATTTAAAATTTAAGACTTGATATCGACTACGATACTCTATAGTACTCTATACCGTACGCTCAATGTACTCGTATATAGGGATACTAGTAAACCCACGCTCGCTTCGCTTCGGGGAACCAGTCCCTTCAAAAATCTCTATAAATTTTAACAAATTATGTTATTCCAATGTCTAAGCTATATTACTGCAAAGTTTCGTGAAAATCCGTTCAGTAGTTTTTGCGTGAAAGAGTACCAAACCCACACACACACTCACATACATCCGTACAAACTTTCGCATTTATAGTATTAGTAGGATTTACTCATACATTGAAGTGTTTAAACATTTTAATTATAATGTTCTTAAAAATTAAATTAAAAATTAAAAAAACCCCCGACACAAGAAATTACATTTAAATAGTAAAAAATAATAAAAGAAACTCAATCTTGAAGCACGTAAGTGTGTATCAATAATTTAAAAAAAAATACGTCGCGTTAGGGGACCGCTCCAACCTTAACAATTTAATTACGAATAGTCTTCGGTAAAAGACTAAATAGGTGGGCATGTGATACTTATGAAAAGAAAACGGAGATAATGAATAGTTAGGAGCGTTCCACCAACGCGACGTATTTTTTTAGAATTATTAATACACACTTACGTGCTTCAAGATTGAGTTTCTTTTATTATTTTTTACTTTTTAAATGCAATTTCTTGTCGGGGGTTTTTTTAATTTTTAATTTAATTTTTTATGCAGATTACCGACAGATGCTGTAACAAGGGACAAGTGGGTTCATATTGTGGTTCATATGTGGAGCCGGTTCACTTTTTTAGAGGCGACCATCTCAGTCCTCAGGGGTAGCAACGCATCTGTGACCGAATTGGAACAAGACTCACACTAATCATTACTAACTGGACAATACTAATATTAACTAACAGGACTAACTATCACTAACAGTCCCTGTCCTCACACTTATTAACAAACTAACCAACTAACATTCTAACACCATCTACTAATTGGACTAACCACGTACCCTAATCCCTAAATTGGGTCTTGTTCTAAGTCGGTCACGGTGCTGCATGCTCGTTTGCTACCTTAATCCAATAAAAAAAAGGCAAGATATTAATTGGCTGCCAACTTGTGAGGATGACGTGTATCTAACTAAAAGAGGACGTTGGTTGATTAAAATAGCATCAAAATCGAATTTTTTTATAATAAATATTATGTGTATTGATATTTTGATGTTTTTCGATTAAAAATGTCTACCCAGAGAAAAAAAATCCATAGGTAAAATATTAAAACAATAAGTAAACATATTTAAGTATTATTGTACATTAAAAGAACATTTACACATATTATACATGGTGTTAGAATATTAGTTGTTAGGTAAATGAGTGTGAGGACAGGGACTGTTAGTTATAGAGTTCGGTTAGATGAATGTAGAATGTAGAATAACTGACTGATTACATCAAACATTGATATAAAGAAGTGCCTGTGTCGCTGGAATGTAATCAGCATGAGGTTTTGTCTTGTCTTCAACACGAGACAAATAACATTAATGATCAGATCAGTAAGTTATTAATAAGAACAAAGGTGCGATGATAGTTCTTCAAGAACAGCGCATGAGAATGACACATGTTGCACATGATTTATGTCAAAGGGATCTGAGATACGTTGCTGATAAGTCAGTGGAACCGGATTATTCTAGGTATCCAAAGCTGTGACCAAAACACTTGATAGTATTTCGCGGTCTATTTAAGAAGGAAAGTTGGACCCAGTATAGCTTATGTAGTTGTCCAGGAGAGTGCACTAGGGTCAGAGGAGATTGGCTTGGACTTAAGATCGATGGAGCCCAATGCACGTAATAACTCAATGGTCCCAATTTTCAATAGTCGATTTGAATATAAAAAATCATTTTATCCTTGCATGCATTCGTTAAAAGTTCTCGCTAAATTGACATAATTACGAAATCTTGAAGTTATTAAAAAAAACAGTTTTATTCAAAATTTTCGTCCACGATATCCCCCAGACGGATTTAACCTATTTAAATGTCTTCATTGCATTCGATTATCAATTTCCTTAACGGGAAAAAAATGGAGAATATTTTGATCCAAATGCGTAAGTACAACTTTGCAACTATACATAATCCTACCTATAGGGTGATTTGTAATTCGACGAATTCCTCTTGGGATGTGATAATACAACTAATTTCCAACAAAATTAACCATAATGTCCCTAATACCAAGGAGGCTCGTTATCGAGATATTAAACATTTTTGGTTTAATACAAAAAATTGTGAATTAAGTAACTACAAAAAATTCAATGAATAAGAAACTAGTGTTCTGAATTAAGATGTTTAAATTTTTATCAATTACCTATAACATCAATTAAAAACCGGCCAAGTACGAGTCGGACTCGCGCACGAAGGGTTCCGTACCATTATGTATTTTATACGCCAAAAAAATCTAGTCTGTTGTATGAAAGCCTCACTTAAATATTTAATTGTTTTATTGTAGCCACATATTACCCACAACGCCATCTCTTGGACCGAAAGGTAACTAAACTATCGCTGAAGTATGGGCGCCCACTTAAATATTTATTTTATTCTGTTTTTTAGTATTTGTTGTTGTAGCGGCAACAGAAATACATCATCTGTGAAAATTTCAACTGTATAACTATTACGGTTCATGAGATACAGCCTGGTGACAGACGGACGGACGGACGGACGGACGGACAGCGAAGTCTCAGTAATAGGGTCCCGTGTTACCCTTTGGTTACGGAACCCGAAAAATTAGATGTATTATTACATCCCAAGAGGAATACGTCGAATTACAAATCGCCCTGTATATTATCTTATCATTTAAGTCATAATTGCATACAATTTTGTTAATAACAAGCATAATGCTCATCTGTTAAGTTATTTATAACTCACAGCTCGGTCATTGTCAACCAGCATTGAGCATTGAGCAGCAGGTCATATCTTGACGGCTGTGCCTAGGCATGCTAGCTATGCGGTAGGTCGTGTACCAACTGGCTCCATCACAGATAACACTAATTAAATGTAATGGACAATTAAAATAACTATGTTACTAAATAGTCTTTTATAGTATTAGAAGTTAATGAGCACAGAGCGGTCAAGGAAAAAAAACATCGTGAGGAAACTTGCATTTGCGAATTTTGTGCAATACTTTAACGTTTGTGAAAATTGATATGAACTTAGGCAATAGATGTTTATGGTCATGATGGGTTTCTGTGGGTGGTACTCGGAAGAACTTCGATGACACCCGCGCAGTCAATGGTACATTCTGGCCAAGAAAGAAATACATCCATTTGTCATTTGACTGAAATGCATGCACCACGCTCAATAATTTTATGATAGGCTTATAAAGTACTATAACTAAATTAATCTAGTGAAGTATGAAGAGTATTTCAGAGAAAGGCGCTTCACCATGGAATATAAACAAAATTTTGCGGTTATGAATTCGGTCTCCTACTCGGGGGGTCCGGGTACAAAACCCAGAGCATGCACTTCTGACTTTTCGGAGCATTTTGCGTCTTAAGGTTTTAAAAGTCACTCGTAAAACGGTGAAGGAAAACATCATGAGGAAACATGCAGGACAGAGAGTTAGCAAAACTCAAAGGTGTGTGAAGTCCGCGAATCCGCACTTGGCCAGAGTGGTGGACTATGGTGTGAACCTTTTCATTCTGAGAGGAGGCCCGTAGCCAGCAGTGGGACATTTATTTACCTACATCTGGAGTCCAGAAAATTAGGTGAGAAGTTAGTACTTGACTACTATCCCACCTGATATCAAGAAGCTATATTAGATGGTAAAGCTTGCTAACTTTTAATTTTCAGTGTCCCTTCATTCCAACAGAAATACTTCACGCGTTTATGTAGATACTAAGTTATCTTGCTCCAAGCTAATAGAATTAGTGGCACATTTCCTGTGAGTAATGATATTAGTTCACTGGCTCAAGTCATAATAAATAGGCTAAGTCGTGAACACTTACAACTCGTCGATATTATACATAAGCATTAGACAAAACTAGGTCTTCTTTAACGAATTATAGAGCCTAGTCTAGCATTCCTACGTTATAATATTATGTTGTAACTAAATGTAATGAGTAGGTACTTCGTGCGATATTCTTGATGGCAGATATTTTTTTACAATTTTAGATACCATTTCGGCATTCTTTATATCGCGACTCGCGACCTATACTAGTAGAGCCCTCGTTTCGCTTCAGAAAACTTGTTGCTCCGCTCCTATTGGTCGTAGCGTGCCTGGGTTTTTCCCGTTGGCTCCCATTCCCATTCTTAAGCCTTCCTCGCTTAATCGACTTTCCAATACAAAAAGAATTGTTCTCGATTTGAACAATAGTAGTTCCTGCGAGATTAGGTAATCTGAGATCCCGTTCAAACAAACTCTTCAGCTGTAGAAATGTGAAACGTCTACTCAGTGGCTGTTTTATGAAGAATCGATTATAAATAAATAAAAAAAGTTCTGTTTCGAGACATTTTTGTGTAGATTTAAAGATAATCATGTTTTCTGCAACGGTTCGCGCCATTCTACGATAGATGACGACTCTCGCAGTCCTACAAGTGCGTTAGACGCGCAGAGGTAGATACTTTACTTCAGTACATAGTATCTCGATGGTTATACGTTACAATCTAAACAAATTACCGTAACTACGATGTACGATAACTCGCACACGGCACGCCTACGTCTCCATACGTACAAATTTGGCGACTGACCATTGCGAAGTACGTGACTCAGCGCTGGTTAATATCACACCTTACCTTCATGTGGTGTGATACTGTTATGTTTTTATTGATGTAAGCGTACATACTGATACCTACCTTTGGAGTAACTCACTGTCTCAGGTGGAACGGGCAAGATACCTATAGACTAATGTGAGATCAGTTTGAGGTAGTGGATTAAAACTTCAGTTTGCAGTTGTTCCAAGAATGAGCTTCTACATCCTTCGAGAGTTTATTTATATCCTTATAAACGGAAACATGAAGTTAGACCCGGTACAAGCACTTCCGGGACTCTTTACCAACCCAAATGTATAACAATTTAACAGTTTTATCACATACTCCGGAACTTGTGCCGGAACTTTACACAAAAATATTTAACTTATTACTACCGGACTTCCGCATCAACAATAAATATATTTTCTTTTTGTTTAGTCTTTAAAATTACACAATAATAATCTAATTAACTTTCATAATTATTGAAGTAATAATTATAAAACTAACATTAAATATTTTTGGATTTTAAATTCAAATAATAATTGCTTTCTGACATTTGTCTCTGTTTAGGAATACAGATTATCTTCCTGCACATAGACCTTTAAGCACAGAGTAGTGTAAAAACAAATATCAACATTCAAATCTGAACATATTAAAATAGAGTACCTAACATTCGGCCTTTCCTGACAATAAGTTTGTCCTCAAACTTGAATAAAAATATTGAAATTAAATACCATCCAACATATTTCACATATTAAATATCTTGATTAACTAAGTACTTATAATTAGGAACATAACAGTCAATAATTATAGGCTTAAACTTATGCAAATGCTAATATTTCAAAACAAGATATTTATAAGTATCTATACAGATATAAATATACATTATGTTCCTGCACACGGATCTGTAATAATAGAGTAGTGTAGCAACTAACACTACATTAAAATATGAATAACTAAAATAAAGTTACCCCTCGGCCTTTCCTGATAATAAGTTTGTCCTCAAACTTGATTACAATTGATATTGTTAACTATTTAATACTATTCTACATGTCAATTTATTATTAAATACTTATGTACCTATAATTAAGATTAACAAACATAACCATTACTAATCCATAGACTATCGGATCTATCAACGATAAGTCTGGATTATTAATCTCTGTCTCTGATCTGTCAATGATAAGTTTTACACTCAACTAAACCACCGGATCTATCAACGGTAGGTTTTACCATCAACTTAACTAAACCACCGGATCTATCAACGGTAGGTTTTACAATCGACTTAACTAAACCACCGGATCTGTCAACGATAGGTTTTACAATCGACTTAACTAAACCACCGGATCTGTCAACGGTAGGTTTTACCATCAACTTAACTAAACCACCGGATCTATCAACGGTAGGTTTTACAATCGACTTAACTAAACCACCGGATCTGTCAACGATAGGTTTTACAATCAACTAAACTACCGGATCTATCAACGGTAAGTTTCACAACCAACTAAACCACCGGATCTATCAACGGTAGGTTTTACAATCAACTAAACTACCGGATCTATCAACGGTAAGTTTTACAACCAACTAAACCACCGGATCTGTCAACGATAGGTTTGTTGTTGAGTCCTCTTTTCTTTTAATTCAATATAAATCGCTCATCAGATATGTCAACAATGTTTTCCAAATTACTCAATAATAATAAATCATTCAATCTGTCCATAATATGTTTTCCAAATTACTCAATAATAATAAATCATTCAATCTGTCCATAATATGTTTTCCAAATTACTCGAATAATCTATAAACAATGTTTTACAAATAACTCACTTAATCAATAAGAGTATAACCGATAGGTTAGTTATATTTAAGTATAATTGTCTTTTTTTTTTTTTTTTAGAATAACACTCAATCAAAAAAAATTTACTCAAAAGTTAATCAACAATATGCCATTCTGTTATCTATTTCACAAAAATCTGTTGTCGACCCAAAAGGACATCAAATGTCACAATCTTCACAGCTACTACTGCTATCAGTACTATTACAAATTGTAATCCATGTTTTTATACGATCTGCTGCCTATATATTACAATAGTCTCTACTTGTTATTTTTGTTCCAGGTATGCTAGAAACCTCATATCTATCATTATCCAATACTTTTGTTATTTTATGAGGCCTGAAAATTTTGGTAACAACTTCTTGCTCTTACCATCATTATTAGATATTGGCTTCAATATTTTAACCAAGTCACCCAACCGATAGATCCTAGCTTTATTTTTGTCATTCCGCTTTTTCTGCATACACTGGTCCTTTCTTTTTATGTGTTCACTTACTTGATTTCTTATGTTCTCTAAAAAAAACCCTATCTGACGGGTCTCTTTTTAAATGTCCTTAAAGTTGTTGTCTCCCGTGCTTACCATTTAAATACCAAATTAAGCGACTGAAGGCGTTTTGCCTATTCCTTTATTAAGTGTGTTGTTTAAAACATATTGCACTTTGCCTAATGTTTTATCCCAGTATTTCTCTCCTAACTTTTCTGCGTATACAGTCAAAGCATCCAATACTATCCTATTATATCTCTTTACCTGTCCGTTTGCCTGACAGCATTGAGAATGTGTGAACTTTGGAATCTATACAGAGATTCTTGAATTCATTCGATGTGAAGGAAGATCCTTAATCCGAAATTATTCTATTTAGGTATCCAAATATTGAAAATATACCCTCTAACGCACTTATCGCAAATTTCGATTCAAGGTTCCTTAATGGTTTTAGTAAGCAAAATTTTGTAAATCCATCTACAACAACAAATAGATAACAATTTCCATTATTACTTTTGACAAAAGAACCTAGATGGTCAATATGAATGGCGTCAAATGGTCTATCATCCTTGTGAATCGGATGCAATAATCCTTCCTTTGGACTGGTTGGTTCCTTACTAAATGCGCATTCAATGCACGAGTCAACGTATTTTTTTTTTTTATAGATTTCTTCATTTTGGGGAACCAAGTCTTTACTTATTCTATCTATCGTTTTTTTTTGTGTACCAAAGTGTCCTATGTCATCATTATTTAATTTACATAACTGAAATCTGGCAATTTTTGGTAAAACCCTACTTATCTCCTAATTTACGAAATAATTTGTTATTTTTTTTTTACTAAATATTCTTCTTAATATCTGAGAAATCTTTAGTATCCAATATATTTATTATGCGTTTGATTTGATTATCATTTTGCTGAAGACTGGTCAACCAATCTTCTTGCGTTATTTTTAGAACATTCGGTAAGGGATCATCACTGGCATCCGAGGGACACGGTTGTGGATTCCTACTTAAGGCATCTACAAGTGACATTGCATGTCCAGGTTTTTATTGTATCTCGAAATTAAATTCTTAAAGAGCTATCCACCATCGAGCAATTCGTGGTATTAAGTCTCGTTTGGTGAAGGTAGCTCTCAAAGCACTACAGTATGTTACCAAAATAAATTTTACTCCAATAAGATATTATATATGCGGAATCGCTGTAATGTTGTTATTACTGCTAGAGTTTCTAATTCGTATGAGTGATAATTTTGTTCTTCTATTGAATTCTTTCTACTGAAATAAGCGATAGGTTTAATATCCCCTGACCTGACCCCTCTTGTTTTTGTAATATCATACCAGCTAATCCGTGTTTACTAGCGTCCGTATGAACGAATGTTTCATTTTGGGGATCGTATAACCCTAATAACGGTCGTTTTGCTAACATTTCTTTTAAATGATTAAATGATCGGTCTTGGTCAGTACCCCAAACCCAACTATTATTTTTCTTGGTCAAATATGTTAGAGGCCTAGCTATAACTTCCTAAAATAACTAGCCAATCCTATAAATTGTCTAATTTCATGTACATTTTTTTTTTGAGGTAGGGAATTATATTACTGCATTTATTTTTCCACTCCAGGACGAATTACTTTCGCACTTACTTGATACCCTAAATATTCGAATACCTCTTGAAATAAATTACACTTCGTTAAATTTAAAGTAAGACCAGCGTCTTTTAATAATATTAACGTTTGTATTAGCTTTTGTAATCCTTCTTCGAAAGTCGCACTTGGTACTAAAATGTCGTCCATATGAGCAAGAACGGAACTAAATCGAGCGTTCCCTAATACTTGGTCTGGAATACAGCAGGTGAGTTAACTAGACCAAATGGCAATTTTACAATTTCCCTTTTTAACATTATAAACACCCCCCATAACACAGTATTCATTATTGTTAAATTTTCGATACGAATCTTCAATAAAAACATCAAAATCAGAATTATCCTGGTCTATGCATTCAACTAATTCAATATCATTTATTTTAAATCAGTCTTAATCCCTAAAACTACTTTTTTTTTATTAGTGTCTGCTTTTAATTCTGTGTTAATGAAATTATCTCGACTCAGAATTTGTAAAGCATCCCGGGTTTTAATCACTAAAACATTGCCCTGCTCAGTAAAGTCTTGACCTACCAGTAATGGTTCTGGAAGCAGTTTTGGTTCAACAATGTAAACATTAATTCTTGACTTCACCTCCCCAATACATAGCTCTATCTCAGTAATTCCTAATGGTTTGTAAAAACCATTTCCAAAACCACATATGTTAGGAATTTCTTTTTTGAATGATTGGAAGTGAAAATTTATCTGCTATCTCCTGACTGATCAGTATGCAATCACTACCAAAATCTATGTACGCAGTGGTATTAATTTCATTATTTATTCGAGCTTGCTTATGATATTTAGAGTCTGATGTACATGTTTGGGTCAACATCGTTTTCTTATCATGAATTCTTATTTTAGTTTGATTTGCGGATTTATTACAGTCAACCGATTTGTGACCAAAAATTTACATTTTTCACACTTTAATAATGGTTAAGGACATTTAAAAGTTATATGACCGTTGCCTTTACAGTTGAAACACATCAAATCGTTTAAACGACATTGACTACTTTTATGTCCAGTCTTATGACATTTTAAACAAATTAATTCACTACCTCCCCCTACTTTGATCCTTTAAGAATTCCTAAGATCATTTAAGCATCCTATCATCTATCCCATAAATTATACAATCTACTGCCTTTGTTTTTCATCGATAGATTCTCCTACTTTCATTCTCCTATCTAACATTTCGGTTAATAAAGCTCCATAATTAGTTTCGGATGGAAAAGCTTTTATGAGACGATCTTGCCACTCAGTCCATGTTAAAAGTATTGTTTATAAACTCTCATCCCAGAGTCTAGCATACCCGGATAATTTTGGTAAAGCATAATGTGTAATCTGTTCATCAGTCCAATTATAAATTTTGCACGTTCATTTACTTTACTGATCCAATGTTCTATTCGCTGATTTCTTTGAATTGGATCAAAAAAAACTGGAATCATATTTTTATCAAAAGTCATTGAATTAGTTTGTACTAAACTTTAGCAGTTATTATTAAATTAGAGTTTGAATTAACTTCACCGCTATGGAGTTGTTGGTCCATCTCGGGTACCTGCTGTGTAGAAGAATCAACATGTCTCTGCTGCGGATAACCCGATGCTTGGTGTATCGAAGGACTCGGTGGCAACTGACTCAGGACATTTCTTTCTGCCTCCGGGAGCTTCGACATTAAATTGGTGCAGTTTCAGCTGTTCCTCTGTCTTTATTTGATGATCCATTCCCCTGAAATTGTTTTTACCATAGATGAGGAAGTGTACTAAAACCAATCACTAGCCTGAAATGACTTTGTTTTTAACAAAAATTTACACTGTTTTTATCATTACCATTTAACTATTCCTTTATTATTTATTTTTATTCACATAAAGAAATTAAAATTAAGAATTCTTTTGAGTCCTTTTCTTTTAACTTCTAGAATTATTTAAATATTTCAAATGCTGCACAAACATAATTCAGATTATATTAATAAAGAACAGTATAAGAGTTAAAAATAGAAAACTTCACAATTAGCATTTCACTATTAATTTAACTAAATAACATTATTATATTATTTAACGTTAACTTACAAACCATATATAATAATATTAAATACCCAATCAAAATATTAAACAAGATTCAGAATATAGATTATATAAACAGAAATACATAATAAATAACTAATGCTGGGCTTTTAAATAAGTAGGTACAAGAGAGAATTTGGATTTACTACAATATGTCTTCCATCTTTATCAAAACCAATCTAGTTTTGTTATTTACTTTACCATTTAAGTTTCTTATAATTTTTGAATATAAATTTGTTAATTTCTATATTCACTGTGACAATAACCAATAATAATTTGTTAAGTATCTAAAATTATAATATTTGCATATTTTAATTTAATTTTAGATGTTTGATTTACCTATTCAGACAGGAATATGGAGGATCAACAACTTAGTTCTTAGATCTTTTGTACACCTACCTATATTCCACATTAAAAATTGTTTGTTTGATTACTAAAGTAATACCAATATGGGCTGGCTTTACAAGAGAATTTAGAGAATAAAGAGAAGAGAAAAAAAAATATAATTATATATAGGTATACTCGCCTTTTTAGATGAAGTACGAGGCTGCGTAGTTCTGGTGCGATGGTACTTATGGGAGCTGCGCTTTTTCTTCCTGGATCGTCTACATTCCAGTGGTCTTGAAGGGCTGTTCTTCCCACTGGTATTGCGATGATGACGTCGTTAGTGATTTCTCGGCAGCCGTTGTCGCACTTCTTAACCGTTGATACAGAATCGTCATCACTGCTGCTGCTGCTTGGGTGATGACGCCGGTGACGATGTTTCGAGCGTTTTGTCTTCTGGGCAACGTGGGTATCATCACTGGTTTGTTCAGCGCTGTCAGCCATCTTGTCTTTCACCAGTGCCGCTTCTGATGTGAGATCAGTTTGAGGTAGTGGATTAAAACTTCAGTTTGCAGTTGTTCCAAGAATGAGCTTCTACATCCTTCGAGAGTTTATTTATATCCTTATAAACGGAAACATGAAGTTAGACCCGGTACAAGCACTTCCGGGACTCTTTACCAACCCAAATGTATAACAATTTAACAGTTTTATCACATACTCCGGAACTTGTGCCGGAACTTTACACAAAAATATTTAACTTATTACTACCGGACTTCCGCATCAACAATAAATATATTTTCTTTTTGTTTAGTCTTTAAAATTACACAATAATAATCTAATTAACTTTCATAATTATTGAAGTAATAATTATAAAACTAACATTAAATATTTTTGGATTTTAAATTCAAATAATAATTGCTTTCTGACATTTGTCTCTGTTTAGGAATACAGATTATCTTCCTGCACATAGACCTTTAAGCACAGAGTAGTGTAAAAACAAATATCAACATTCAAATCTGAACATATTAAAATAGAGTACCTAACACTAAGTATAGGATCCTTCGAGGATCATGAACATTTCTAATACTTGGGAAGCTTTTAGAGGCGACCATCTAAGTACTCAGGGATAGCAACGCATCTGTGACCGAATTAGAACGAGACTCATACTAATAATAACTAACTGGACTATTACTAACATTAACTAACAGGACTAATTATTTATCACTAACAGTCCCTGTCCTCACACTTATTAACAAACTAACCAACTAATATTCTAACACCTACTACTAACTGGACTAACCATCCTAGTCCCTTTGAGTCTAGTTCTAGGTCGGTCGCAGTTGTTATGGACGGCAGCGGAAGTGTGGTGCTGCATGCTCGTTTGCTATCTTAATTCCATGAAAAAAAACTGAAGCAGCGTGGTCGTGTATGCTTTAAGCCTCCTCAATAAAAAAAGCCCGACCCTACCCGGCCCGACCCGGTACTGGGCGATTACTGGGTTATAGTCAATGCAATTGCAACCATGATCGTCTAGAAACTATGTATAAACTAAAAAATAAACACGGCGCGATCGCAAATCTCATTATCTATTTCAAACTCAAAGATTTCCTCGAATAATTTTCAAGGTACAACAATAAAATTCAAGGTCATCAGAAGGGCCATTATTAACATTATATAACAAGTAACAACCGTGAACAAATAAGGTGGCCATAAACACCCACGGGCCATACGCGACGGCCGGCAAAAAACCGTGTAATTGTGACATTTAATTTGTGCTAACTGATCGCAACACAAACGATTTATAAAAGTGGATTTATAAACGATGTGTAACATTGTAAATGATCGATGTCTCTGGGCATGGCTTCAAACCATAAATGGTCACTACGGGGCACGGATCACTCATCATACAGTCATAACTCAAGTTCAAAATCGTTTTTTCATGTTCATACATTTATAAATTTTGAATTTCATTGTAAAGTGTCAAATGTAAGTGATCTGATGCAATGCACTTATGTTTTACTAGCTGTGCCCGCGGCTCCGCACGCGTGGAACTCGGTGTGTCACAAAGTTTGTAATCCCGCGAGAAGTCAGGAACAAAAAGTAGCTTATATAATGCTCCATAACCTCCTTTTCCTCCCAATGAAAGTCCCACAAACATCTGAACCCGCGACCTCGTTCCCGCATATGAGGTTTTCCCGCGTAAATCCTGATACCGCGGGAATTCCGGGATAAAAAGTAGTCTATTATAGTGTTAGCCTCACGAAAAATAATGTTTAAATTCATATAACGTTTTAGTGTATTTGGCATAGATTTTCACATAATTTTAAAAAGAGTATGTTTTAAGGTGTTTAAAAAAATGTTAATTATGGTTTAATTTGCTTTAAGTTTTTTTTATGTTCTGTATTTTGTAGTCGAAAAAGGAGGTTTTAATTAGCAAATTATTGTTTTAAAGAAATTATGTTTAGAGTAAAAAAAAAGAAACATGTTTTTGATAGATGTTGTCATGGACGGAAAAAATGGAAATAAAAAAATATTATAACGAAGGAAAAAGATTGTTTAAATAATAGATTTGTAACAGTATTTTACAATTCAGAAGAGGGGACAACATCAAGGAATTTTGGTATGTTGTTGATATCACCTTGGTGTGATTGTACGCCCACAAAGAGATGGACTTAAATATGCTGCACGCACTAGTATTCACAGCTATTGAAAATATATTTAGTGTTTATATTTTGACAAAGATTATTCTAATGCCTATCGAACAGAAGGTTAAAAAGTAGTAGAACATTAAAAAAAATTGGAAACAGTTTTGCTAATGACATTTCGTTAGTCATTATTTTATTTCTATTTTCTTTTCATGTTTTTACATGGTACACTTGTGTTATGAAATAGATACTCGTTTTTTTTTTAAATATTTCAGATTATTGTACGAAAAGTGAATGTCTAAAAATTGATCCGGAAGTAGACGGAGGTCCAATCTAAGTAATGCGGGGAAGTATCCTCAAGACTTCGCCGGTCCCGAACATCATTTCATCAACTCGAGTTCGAGGTACAGTTTTCGTTTGGGCAGCGGCGCGGTGGCGTTCGGAACGTCAGAGCGGCTCCGAGGGGTGTAGCGTCCATTGAAGTTGAATATGAATATGAAGAGTCCATTGCAAAGAAGAATCTGTCGTAAGGCCAATTGTGGTAGAATTTACTTTCCCATTTAAAACTAGTTGAAATGGTACTATAGTAGTAGTAGTTGAAATGGTTGTATAACGTGAAATTGACACACTTGTTTTTTCGCCTTAGCATAAAGTGCACATATATAAACCAGTGCAATATTTGTGTTACATAGTGAAAATTATGTTTACTTTAAATATCTACTTTCAAATCTAAAGATTTGTCATCAGTATAGAAAAAATACCGTCACACACAAGTCGTTAGTAAAATGAGAGAGATCGTTGATGTAGGTACCTGTGTTAAAAATAGTAACGGTTGGTTTTTGAGGAACATCCGTGGAAGTTTATGTTACCCGGGATTCTATATCATTAATTTATTAAGAAATACTACTTTTTGGACACGCATAGATAGGTTTTAAAAGGTAGACTGATCGTCCCGAGGTGATGCTGTAATTTCTTTGTTAACTAATATGTTATGTATTATCAACGCACTCGAACACAATACAAGCTTGCACCTTCTGGCAGTAAAGAGTGCTTGAGTTAAGCAATGCGCGCATCTTTAGCATTTGGTTTGAATGAAATAATTTATTTTAAAAGAAATGTGAAAGCAACTGGCTGTGATTTTTTTCAACGACTACCTACTAAGAGTTGTTTAGAAATTCGTGGAGTCACTTAATTAATGTAACATAGTTCATGAAGTAATGTAAGCTGCCCATGGGGTGTGGTGAAATAGAGGAAAATGTAAAAGATTTAAAAATAATTTAAGAGTAACAGATCACTTGATTTTTTTAGTGTTTAGAGAATGAAACGTTTTTACTATTGAGTTAAAAACTGTGTGGCTTAATGCAAATAAATCAGTACATCTATGAACATTATGACTCTGTAGTACGTGTTATAAGCAAACTGGTGGCTTGTATTTTAGTTTGTGTATTTAATTTCGCGAGGCGTTTCTGAGAAGAAATAATGAAAGGCGCTTACAACTGCATCGTCAGAAGTAAACATTTTCATTGTTGACCATTTACGTGAAAATACACTCTATTGTGTAAGGAAGGTTTACTAGACCATGAATAAAGTGTTCTTGTGATTAGAGCGAACCTCACCTCTGACATAATACAAAAAACTTCTAAAATTCATTTTTTGAGTTGTTAGGGCTCTGTTAATAAAACACCTATTTTTCTTACATATTTGTCATGGGTAAGAATCTACCAGTTACAGATTGTTATTTAATCGATGTGGATTTTCTTAGCTTTCGCACTAAATAGTTTAAAGGTTGAAATTACACTCGAATATAATTTAATAAGTTCCAAGTTCGTGGAATTAAATTTTTTGCGTATAGGTAGTTTCAAATGTCTCATTTTGTAGGTATTTCTGCGTTTATGTTGTTGTCACACCTGGGTTCAACCACAAAATTATTTTTTTAATTGATACATTCAATGAGTTTTTGGTTTTGAAAATATTACTAATTTCATGTTTTATTAAAACAAAAATCATTGACATATTAAATACAGTACAATCACAAAAAAAAAGTTAAAGAAGTTGTTGTTGTTATTAAATGATTAAAGCTTAAGAGTTATTGTTGATGACTTTTTAAAAATGTTTTGTCTATAAAATTAAGTGTCCAAACTATAATTAGCTATGGACGTTCAATACAATACAATACTCTTTATTGTATACCAGAGCAAGAAAATAACAGACAGTGAGAATAACATTGAATTTGTAAAAGGCGGTCTTCGTTAAAGAGCGATATCTTCCAGACAACCAGGGGTTGAGAAGTTGTGATTAAGAATATAAAATTGTAAAAAGTTGAGTGTACCTACTAATGACATTTTGAGTAAGAAAGAATTGAGACTTAGAAAGGAAGGCAAAGAAAAGAAAATTAAGTAACACAATAATAAATAAATTGTTGATAGCAATGAGTATGGAGAGGATGGAGAGAACGTGGATGGTTCATGAGTAGGAATAGAGGTATATAAGTATATTATAACTAGTTCTTACCCGCGGCTTCGCCCGCATGGTCAAAGGGAACTAACAATGAGTTGTTTATCATACATGACCAACACTATTTTAATTCGCTAATGTAGACGATATTATGTTTTTTTAGTTTGGGGATAGAATTTAAAGATTCTGGGCACGGGAACATGCTACTTACAATTGACCATGGGAGAAGCACGGTTCAGCGGATAGCGTAACTTGCAAATGAATTTTACCAACGCCATCTATTAACAAAATCCAGAACTGAATATTTAGGAAGTAACAAAACATCGATCTTCCCATGGAAATGTGATGTTTTACCGCGGTAAAAACTAGCCTACGTTACTCTCCACCCTCTTAACTATACCCACACACATAGACCATACCAATATAATACATACACTTTCACATTTGAAATATTATTATGGAGTATGGAAGTATGGATAATAGGGAATAATAAGTATTATCAAAGTTGTGAGTAATAGGAAATTACTTTGGTTTTAAAGGAACATAGGGATTTGGCTTGACGGATGGTAACAAGAAGAGAGTTCCAGAGGCGTGTGAGAGTTACAGTTACTGCTGTAAAGGAATTTTGAAAGGAAGTGGTAGAATGCATCGGCGTGCTAAGAGCTAGGTTATTAGAGGAACGGAGGCAGCGTTCATGGTTCAGGTGCAGGAACTTAAAGTTTTGTTTAAGGTAAGTGGGGTATTTTGGATTAAATAATATACTATAGAGAAGAAAGAGATTGGGAGCCACTTGGGCTTGTTGCTATACTCAGAGATATGATCATATTCCGCAGACCAAATAACAATCGTATGCATACATTTTGAAGGCGCTCAAGTTTATTTAGTTGCTCCTCAGTGACATCCAGATAGCACACATCGGCGTGGTCAAGGTTAGGTAGAAGAAGAGACCGTGCGAGCAGATAATTTATTCATACATTTTTAGCTAGTATTATGTATCAAAAATAATGTCAATGTTATTTCGTTTAGAAACGAATGAGTAGGTATATTTCCTGCGTTTTCTCAAATTTAAATGATTTTAATCGTATTTTAACAGAGCATAATTAATAAAGGGAGTGATACAAAATGATAGCACAATTGCTATTTGTCTTTATAATTGTTTGACGGATTAAAATTAGCTTTAGAGAAATAACATTTCTTTACGGGAATTATTTGGATATAAATTTTACTAGATTGGAAATAAATGTCTTTGTGCGTCAATTTCATCACTTAACATTGTATTAAAATTTTAAAGATATTATTTTCACCTGTGGTACATTATTCGTAGCAGAAGTGCTAAAGGTTAAAATAGCATCACACTGCAGGTAAAAGATGGAAATAATTATTTTTGTGCTCAGAACTGCACACAATAATGAAAATTTAGATCATGATAGGTCTGACTGGTTTTGTTTTCATAACACAAATAGATATTATTCTAGTACCTAACGAGGGAATTGATACGAGTAAATAGTAAAGGTTGTGATTTGGAAATCGTGTTTGAATACAATATTAAGTAAAAGTGTGATAAAAGTTAAAGTAATAATTTTGGAATGTCTAAATCTTAATGTCTATAATATAATGTACTAAATCTGAGGATTGTTGTAATAATGTAAGACAGTTTAAACAGTTTTACAGATAACATGTTATGGTATTCTGAGTAGGACTATGAGTCTGAAGTGTAAAAACTATAAACTATATTGCTATGAGCGTGAGTGTAGTAGTTAATTATTTGAAGTGCAATGTGCACATAATGAAGTGCAATGTGCACAAAAAGAAGTGCAATGTGCCCAAGATGAAGTGCAATGTGCACGATACACAGTGCAATGTGCACGACACACAGTGCAATGTGCACAACACACAGTGCAATGTGCACGACACATAGTGCAATGTGCACGACACACAGTGCAATGTGCACGATACACAGTGCAATGTGCACGCCACACAGTGCAATGTGCACGACACACAGTGCGACGTGCACAACACACAGTGCAATGTGCACGACACAAAGTGCAATGTGTACATAGAGTATACAATGCAAAATGCATAAAACTTGTTTAGAAGGCTGAAAATTAAGTTTTTGTTGAAATGATTTGTTTCATTTATTGTATGTGATTTAGTTTATGTATTAAATGTATTATTTTGCTTAATTGTTATTCACGAGGACGTGAAATTTATCAGGATGGGCGAATTGTTAGCCTCACGAAAAATAATGTTTAAATTCATATAACGTTTTAGTGTATTTGGCATAGATTTTCACATAATTTTAAAAAGAGTATGTTTTAAGGTGTTTAAAAAAATGTTAATTATGGTTTAATTTGCTTTAAGTTTTTTTTATGTTCTGTATTTTGTAGTCGAAAAAGGAGGTTTTAATTAGCAAATTATTGTTTTAAAGAAATTATGTTTAGAGTAAAAAAAAAGAAACATGTTTTTGATAGATGTTGTCATGGACGGAAAAAATGGAAATAAAAAAATATTATAACGAAGGAAAAAGATTGTTTAAATAATAGATTTGTAACAGTATTTTACAATAGTTACTTCACAACTTCCTTTATTTGCCAGTGAAAGTCCAATAATAATAATCAAAGCTAGTGCGTCTGCGCATAGGAGATTTTTCCGCGTGAATCCTGATCCCGGGGGAATTCCGGGATGAAAAGTAGATATTATATAATAATATGTATATAATATATAATATGTTGCTCCACAACCTCCTCTATCTCCCAATGAAAGTACCATGAAAATCTAAGCCCGCGACTTGGCGCATAAGAGTTTTGCCTGCGTGATTCCTGATCCCGCCGGAATTCCGGGATAAAAAGTAGCTTAAATGTTGTTCAGGAATATCCGCTATCTTCCAGTGAAAGTTCCATAACAATTTAAGCCCGCGACATAGGATATGTATATATTATAGTAGTTTTTTGCACGTGAATCCTGATCCCGCGGGAAATCCGGGATAAAAAAAGTTGCTCAGGAATCTCCGCTATCTTCCAGTGAAAGTCCCATAAAAATCCGTTCAGCCGATCTGATTCTGGTACTGTTTCTAACCCCCCCCCCCCCCCATATATTTTGTTTTGTCAACAGCAAAAGTGAGATTGTTCTCGCTATTCTAAGAAACGGCTCCATTGATGTATTGTAGTAAACTTGGAATTGCCTTTAGCTTATGGTTTCTTAAATCTGTTTAAAAATAAAAATATAACATTATTATGTTCATTTAACAATTTCTTCTAACCGTTTTCTCCGGTACCCTCGACGGCTTAGGTTCTAAAATAACCCTAATTTGAACGATTTCAATGGGATTTATTATGATAAAACTTGGTACAGTGCCACAAACTTATCTGACCCGGTGGCCAAAACTGGAACTAATGCAAATGTTATACTGTTGTCAGACAAAGACAAAGACAGTAGCGCCCCTCTTACCGCGTCAGGTAAGTTTGTCGCACTGTACTTTCCATCGTGCTTAGAAAAAGCAAGCTAACATAAAATTATATCTATGAGGTGCTCACTAGAGCCTCCAAAAAGCCATGGCATCAACCTCTGTGCGAACATGACATAAAAAGTGTCATGTCGTGATTCATGGCACAAACATCTCAGAACCTGCTACCGAAACACATACATAGTGTTTATTATTCATTACGAGGTGGCTAGATGATCGCGATTACTTCACAGTTACTTCTGGGAATCAAACCTACAGCATAGCTACGTGTTTTGATCAACCTGATTTTAGACAAAATAATTCTACACAAGATTATGGCACACAGTTCTACGACAGATGTTATTTCGGCTGTGTGACAAAAATATACCATATTTATCTACGTAGGTATTTCGTTTTATTGCATAGGGGGTTAAGAGATACGAAGAAGCAGAGATATCGGACATAGGCCTACTAGGATAACAGATGGTGGTTATAGCACTAAAATAAATCTTATCTAATTATTTTTTATTTCATAAATTATAATTTAAGCACATTCCTAAATACATTATTTGTACTATTAGTATTAAATTATTATCACATAAATAATCACCTCGGAATCCCATGTGAGTCTGTTTGTGGGATTTCACAACCGTCTTCCTGATAAGCCTCAATTTTAAGAAGCTCCTATCGGGCTTTTTATCATAAAAACATTGTAATAAGGCCCAAATTACCGGACCAGAAATTGCTATCGTGTAATTTATCAGCGGTACTAACTCTACGGGTTGCAAAACGCCGAAGAATGCCAGCGTCGCCCACGGCCCACAAAAACGCGGCCCACCCGTGGGTGTACGTCTCTTCGGACTTTGCAACTGTGTTTGGGGTTCGGTGGGGAATATGCTGTTTTAAAACGATGTTAAATGTTTTGTTAAAAATATTATTTTACGCTTTTAGTAGAGCTTTACTGACAGAGCCACTGCCAGCTAGGCTATGGGGTTGTAGCCTTCAGCTCGTAAAAGAAGGCCACTTGATGTCAAGCAGACAGGCACTATCACTCTACTGAAGACAACCAAGAAGTGAATCCACCTTTTGTGCCTAAATAATTTTATATTTATTTTATAAATATACGCTTGGGTTGCCCACCCTGGAGATAAATTCCTACACACAAAGGGCGAAGCCTAAAGTATTACCGAGCATTTTAAACCTTATTATTGAATATAGAGGTTTCAATTTATTTGTCCCGCGAACAGGTTTAGCGCCACTGCTCGGCGCCTCTGGGTTTCGCGTGGTTGCCCAAGACTTAGAATGATTTACCGATTGTTCTGCTTCAAATTAGTTTGAACTTTTCTATTAGTGCGTAAGGTTCAAAATGCTAATCGCTTGTTATTGCACCGAAAAGCCGTCGCAATGCACTGCGCCACTGCTCTCTTAGTGAGAATTGACCCTAACCTAACCTAACCTAATTCTCACTGCAGCAGTGTGGTATATAGGTTTTTAGGTTTGGCTTTAGGTCTCCTAATTTACAGCGAGAGTTATGAGTTATGAGTAAAGTTATCACGTCCAAGATACCTATACTGTTTTGCCCCATTTTTCGATGAATTGGAAAAATACGTATCTTTTTTGTTAGTGGACATAATATTTACCTAATTGTAGTTTTTCTTTCACTATACTATATATAGACATAGTGATCAGTGTACTTTACATATTTTCCAGAAGTTATGGCAACTCTAAGGAGAGCCAAGCATGTAATTTAGTATTAGTTGACATTTTGAAATGCCGTTTGCCGTGCTCTCAATTTTAAATTGTTATGGATCATGCAACTTCTAGATCGAAGTAAGGGTATAATTCAAAATCGTCGTTAAATGTATGTGTTTATATTGTTTTTCCCGTGCTGTAAGTCTAAAATCATAATATTATGTATGTATAAGCAACGTGATGATTGGTTGCAGATAAAGATCATAAAAACCTCCAAAAAAAATCTACGGAACTCTCGCACCGTGACCAGCTAGCTCTGCACGACAATTCCCAACAGTGTTTACTTTACTTGGCCAAATCAGCGTATAATTGCGGCGCGGGCCTCGCAGTTTCCTCGCGAAACGGTTTCGGCTGACGGTAACGTTGTAAACACGGTAATGGGGCTGATTCATGCCGGTCTACCGTCAGCCAAGTAGTTCAAGATCAAAGGCTGGCTTGTTCAGACCCACTCAAAAGTTTTATTCCCATTACACCTGGCTTTTTATCGTTAAGACTCGACGACGCTCCGAAGCCTATTGCCACTTGCAGAACAACCTATTAGACCTAGCTGGCAGAAGGAAGTGGACCTTTAGGCAACCTTGCTACACATTACCTCTACAGTGGTCAGTGATAGACAGACCGGCTTTGAAAAGATTAAAAGCCTTAACTCAGAATGAAGATATTGTAGATTTAAACACCCTAGAAACTTAAAAGGCAGCCTCAATTCTGCTCTAAATACAACAGCCTAATTTAGCGTAGGCCTAAGAGTAATAGCTAACTTAGTCACCAGATTTACGTATCCGTTTGTTAGTAGTTTTTGTAGTTTACTAACAAAAATATAGTGATCAAATATGGACACAATACTACATTAACAGATCCTAAACAGTGATTAGTAATTGCCTTTCGTAATTTATTCAACGTTTTCGCCAAAGCCGTCGGCCATCTTGATAAGTTCGCCCACAGCTGCGCAAGTTCAGCGTAGATTTTTTATTGGACATAATTATAATTTACATATTTTTTGCAGTTTGTATATAAATAGGACAAATATTAATTATCACGACTTAGTTCTGTTATTATTTAATGCGAGTTCATTTATCAACGAGATGTTTTAATTTATAGCAAGCAATTGCCTTGGACGTGATGAAGTAGGTAAATGTAAAGTTGCTGCAGACTAAACACTACTGTTAGCGATGATAGCCCAGTGGTTAAAAATTCAGCCTCCTATTCGAAGAGTCTAGGTTTGAATCCCAGAGCACGCACGTCGGACTTCTCGGAATTATGTGCGTTTAAGCATTTAAATATCACTTGCTACAGAAGGTGAAGGAAAACAATGCTGCATGCAAAAAAAAACCTGCATGCCAGAGAGTTTGCAAAACTCAAAGGTGTGTGAAGTCCGCCAATCTGCACTTGGCCAGCGTGGTGGACTATGGCCTTAACCTTCTGAGAAGAGACCCGTGCTCAATAGTGGGTCATGATGGGTTGAGATGATACTACTGAAATGTTTTGGTGGTGGAGCATGCAGCCTCACCTTTGTTTGACAACTGTTACTGTGATCGACTAAAAATAACACTCACTATTCAGGTTAGCAGACGATGTCAGAACATTATTTAGTTATTTTTAAGAGGTATGAGGACAGGAGCAAGGATATATCTAACTATAACTAAGATAGTTATAGTTAATCCTATTCATTATTGCAGTAATTGTTTAGTTACCTAGTGATTGTTAGTTAGATGGATGGACTCGTCTAAAAGGTGTAAAAGGAAAATTACACTAATAGCCCAATCATTAAAATAACAGTAATATACAATACTTAATCGGCATATTTTAGTGTAAGAGAGTACCTTACTCTATGTCGAGTCCAAAACAATCAATAAAATGATCTCTTCAAATATTTACCAGTCTATTCAGTCTTCAGTAACACAGTGAGCTGTAAACCTGAAAAAGAAGAATCTTAAATTACTTACAATTGCTGGCAACAACGAATGATGTGTAAATTCATGATGAATAATGACATCTGTAGTATTAATATAAAGGGACGTAGGGTCGTAGACGCCACTTTATAACAGTATTTTCATTCATGTCACGAATACTGTCGTTTCGGTCAATTTTTAATCTTATTGCTATCAGAATAAGAGTAACGTAAAGTGCCCTTGCGACATGTAATCGTAAATTGAGACAGGCATGCAGAAAGACAATACGATTGAGTTGAAGAACAATTGTGTATGATGTCATTAGAATAAGCAGTAGGTATGAATTGGAAAACTGATATGAATTAAGTTATTTCAATTATGTCCCTACTGAACTACTACAGGCCTAGAGCATACTCCACCACGCTGCTCCAGTGTGGATTGGTTAACACTCCCAGACACGGAAATACTCAAAAAAAATTTGCCACTAACGGTCACCCGCTACCAACCGCTCAGCTTGCTTTACACCACCGACACAAGCAGCCGATAAAATCGCTTCTACAGTATCAGAATCAGAGTAGTTTTATTTAAATAAATAGGTTCCTTACTTTCTAGAAATCGCACCATGGACAAGAGGCACATGTACGAACACAATAGAAAACACACTAAACAATTTTTTATCTTGTGAAAAATTCGAGCAAATATTTGCAAGGTACTAGACCTAATATGGAGACATATTAAAACAATTAAACAAGGCGACTCACTCATAGCACACTAGGATTCCCTGTGTAGTGGGCTGATGGGTACCGTGGACAACGTACAAACAAGGACAAACCGAGCCCAATTAATCATTCTAATTTCCGACTTGCTAGGAATCGAACCCAGAACCCTCTGAACAGCGATCCGGCATGATAATACACCACACGGATCGTCATAAGGATAAGGACAAAAATCTTCCATCCATGACTTTATAGAGCCCTACGTCACTGTACCCTATTAATGAAACGCAAGTCGTTTGATTCGTAAGAAACAATTTAAAAACAACACATGGCGGTATTGTAATCTACAGTCGTAATGGATAGTATAAATCTTTCAATTAGCTTAATTAAATGGGCGCGTGTATGTTTCTCTGGACTGAGTTATAAGGCATACGTTAACCACTGATAAAAAACCTTTAAAGGAAGACTTTTAGTTGATCAATGTATCAACCCTTTCTCAAAATTGTTTATTTAAAATTATTGATATGAAGGTATTTTATTATATGTAGCCAACTAAGAAGACGAGTCACCTGATGGCACAAAGGCATCAGTCACGAAAGAAAGGATAAGAAAGATTTCAAATGAAATTGAAAATGATTTCAAATGCAGCATGCGAAGAATGTAAGATCATTCTTCGCATGCTGCCATCCTTGAATCCTTGTTCTTCTATATGAACCCTCGTCCCCTTGGCCGTATATTAACACACGCCCCTATGCCAATTAATTTCAATAAAACGAAGTAATACCTAATTGAACCGCAACATAAACAAATCCAGGGAGCTGTCAGCCCTGCAATGGCACTTCCTGTACTTAGTGCATCACAGCCATCTCTAAATTAGGATTTACGATACCGACGACGTAGTGTCACCACGCGTACACACGGCCCAGCAAGTTGGATATCACAAAATGTTATTTTTTATATATACAACTGACAACAAGGAGCCGGTTACACATTTTTAGAGGCGACCATCTCAGTCCTCAAGGGTAGCAACGCATCTGGGACCAAACTAGAACGAGACTCTTACTAACAATATTACTTAACTGGACTATTGGAAAGTAGATATTCCAAGGGTGTTAAGGACTCCAGGATCTGTAGATGGCTTCCAGAGAATCAAGGGGAACTTTTGGAAGTTTTAGGGGCGACTACTGTGCTTGTTAATGTCTTCATGAAGGTCTGGAGTCGGTCTGAAGCCGAAGTCCGACAGTCGAGGGAACTCCTCAACGATTTCCTTGTATTTGGGCTTGATTAATTTGTAGTGAGGAGAACTTTACATCTGGATGGGTTGAATTGAGCACCATCTAGCGAGTAGTTTTTGTGTCATCTCTGCTTGTCAATGTTGAAGTCAGTTATTTTTTTTTTGTAAAAAATAATTATTCATTAACAAGCCTTACGTTTAATTAACATAAACGTCATAAACACTTTTGTTTGTACTGTACCGACTGCAATTAATAAACATACCAACTGGATGCTACGCAAACACTTGAGAACTTAAATGAATATTAATTTATCGGAGTGTTTACGAGAACATCAGATTTATTGCGATGCACGAAGGACAATTTATAAAAATGTGGTTAAGTCCGATAAGCGAACTTTTATGGCATTTTCATTGAGCAATGTTAAGTGAGTCAGGTGATAGAGATGCCATCAAATAATTTTGACTGGATAATAGTTTAGAAAATTTATTTTCAGTTAGAAGTAATCAGGGCGTTGAGTATTTCGTAGCGTAGGACCACTAGCATCCGCTTGTCATAAAAAAACGCCTTTTTTATGGAGTGAACTGTGAAGGTAGCAAACAAGCAAACAGTATCACCCTTCCATTACCGCCCATGACAACTGCGACCGGCCTAGAACTTACATAGACTTCCCCTTTTTTTTCTTAGTTTCTTGTGAAGTTTGCAATCGGAGTCGTGTCCAAAATATTGTGTTACGATCAGGTCAGTAGGTATATTTATTGCACATGAAGAAACAAAGAAAGAAAAGAGTATTACGCGGTGTCCTACATGAGCGAGGAATAAGATGCGACGCAGCGCGACGTAATGCGACGCGATGCCACACGCGACAAGTGTCCTACGTGAGTAGTCTACGGGACAAGTGAGATTCTTACGTGATTTTGGTCATTACTTCTCGAATCATGGAGAAGTACTGTACTGTTTTGTTCGAAAGTTCATATTTAAAGTACAGACTTTTAAAGAAATATCGTAAGCACAGAAAGAAAACAAATATAATATTTTTACAAGGAAATCATTTTATAGTTCGTGGTGTCGCGTCTGATCGCCCTCAAAACAAGTACCTACGCGTTAGGTCGCCTGTTGTCGCAGACTGTCACATATGACATAAGTAGGGATACCGTTGAGTTGATCGCGTTCGTCGCTCACGTAGGACACCGCCTAAAACCCGACCAGGCGAACTAAGGACCTGATAAAGATACTGGGCAACCAATGACTTTTAGAAGTAAGTATTGGAATCTCTAATAAAGTCGCGGGCTGACAGCTAGTAACGCATAAAAATGCAATGCACATACATGGATTACAATAAGACTCGTAATGAAAACGAGAAGTGAGTTATACTGACTATCGTATGGAATGTAGATCCTTCAGTTATTTCAGATAAAGGCGCGTTATAATGAACACAACAGCTCTGTCGGCGCTCGGCACCTGTTGTTGTTGTTGTTGACTGTCGGCTGCAGTCGCCCTATCTGCTTTCAACAGCTTATTTACATAAACTTTGCGCTTATCGATCGCCACTCGCTAATGTACCTACAGTCAGCAAAACAAGCGCGGAAATTATTTGCTCGAAGATTGGAAGCTTCTGTTCAGTTAACCGAAATTAAAATATTAAAGTTTCAGTTTGGAACAGTATTAGAAATGGGTAATTGAGTATGTAGTTATAAGATCGTCTCTTTAGTCCTCATCTTTAGTGAAATTATATGCAACCTAGTCTCTACTACTACTACTAAGAGATCTTTATAGTGTTCTCAAAGGCATTGTGAAGTCCCAGAAGTGGGACAGTCATAGCTCGCTATATTGAATGAAGATGTAAAACGACTCAAGTTACATTCACGGTTCAAAAAATTGTCGTTTAGATTAATACAAAACATGCATAGAACATTCTATATTTATAACATCATTTTACCAATCCTACCATTATTTTAGAAAATAAAACGAACAGTAATTTAACACGTACCGTACCCTTTAAGATTAAAAAATAATTATGCAAATCGACTGCTGACCGTACCCCAACAATTCAATCGGATCGCGTACAGCTCAGTGGCCTTTGATAACTCCTGATTTATGGTACAATTTATACTACGCATATCTGACACCACACAACTATTCCTGGACTATGTCTGTCCGTTTGTACTCGCATAAATCATCGTTAAAACTGAAAGTGTGTCCCGTGGGGCACATCGGAATTCGCAGGTGCAATGTAGATATAAAGATTGGTAAAAATAGATACAAGATTTTATATAAAGAATTGTTGTATGTAAGTAATTCTTATAGGAAAACATCTTGGATTAAGATTTTAGAGCTCCAGATTTGGCCAGTCGTTATATGTAAAAGTGATAGAGTGTAGTACAATACGCTGGCCAAGTGCGGATTTCCAGACTTGACAAATTTTAAAACTTAGCAGAGAACTCTCGGGGGTTCAGGTTTCCTTGCTATGTTTTTCCTTCACCGAAGCAAGTATTTAATTAACTTCCTAATAAGTGCAACACAAAAATTTAAAATTAGAAGTGTGTGCATGATTTGAACCCAGACCTTCTGATGCTAGAGAACATTTTATCAACAAGTTATTGCTGTTTACATGATACCACATGCGATACAGGGGATACTTCCATCTAGAATAGATCTTGAAGATTTCCCATGAAACGTTTTAATTAAATATTCGCAGAGACAAAACCGCGGTATTCGCGGTAGCTAACACACCTTGCCTATAAATTTCGTTATCTGCATAGATATCTCGGTTTATCCAGTATAATATAATTACTATTCTTTCGACTATAATTGCCCATAGATTTATCGACAAGAATGGCGCCATGATATCCATCTACCGAGTGCCAATTAAACTGTTGCAAGTGGATAAATGTAATTCGATTTATTTAATGACGTCCAGGTCAAATATGGTATTCAGTGGGTCTAGTTAAGGACCTGCGTAGTTACCACATTCAGGATAGGTATTATTATTGCGTCTGCGTTACTGCAAACAATATTATCATGCGATCATATTAAAATAAACAAATAAATAGAAGCTTGTGTACCCAGCGGCGCCGGCAAGCTAACCATAAGTATGAGCATGAGCGCCCGCTTGCAAATCCGTTTTGCACCCGCACCCATCATCGTCGCTTTGACTACCAAGCTGATATCGGTTTACTTCTATTGAAATAATATCATCGTACCTCCCCTCCGTGGTCCATTTGCCGTCCCCCAGGACGTGTCACCCACGTGCATTGCACGCCGTGAACGCCCGCTTACGGCGGCTCCATGTCACCACCATACACGCATGACCCACACTAGGATTCCTTGTGTCGCGAGTGCAATAGACAACACAAATATCACATTACTAAAACTTATGACCTGGGAACTGATATATGTACTTATCTGTCACATAAATGACTGCCCCGGCCGGGAATTGAACCCAGGATCCACGCTTCGCAGGCAGCACCACAGCCCAGTAGAGTACTTGGGTCGTCAAACAATAAATGAATAAATAGAAAAAGATTAAAACCTTAATGAGATAATTGAATATTCTCGTCTTAACACGTTAAAAATGTATCAAAACTAATATTCAAAACAGCTAAAGCCAAAATGCATTAAGAAACCTAATACTTGAAGCGTAAGAACAATATCTCGTAAACTACCAGATTGTGATTGACACACGCACTATTTACATTGAGTAATAAAATCTTTGTTTGTAGTGCACCAGCATATTTCACCGTATTCCTGGTACAAAACAAAACGAACCGGAGACCGCGGGGGCAAATGTTCCGAAATACGCTGCAGCTGTGCGCCATCCCGCTTACGTAAAGCGATACTGTGTCAGGGTTGCCACTCATGGTGTTTTTTATGTTTTTTTCATTGCCTTAAAAATATCTGGATTATTTGTATACAACACCATTACCTAGAGTCCATTTATGTTGAATTTGGAATTCGTTGTAAGGGCGCTTTTAGTGTCACGCGGATTTGCTCACGCACGCGGGATTGGCCCGCATGCGTAGCACCCGCAAAGAACAATTTCATATCTGAATTTACTATAAAGCGTGAAAAACGCACGCGGGACGCTGTGCGGAGTGTCATCCCGGAGCGGGGCATCCGCATGCGTGAGCGTCCCTACAACTTTAGTGCCCATTTTAGAATCGGACGGGGCGCACGCGCCGTATTGTACTAATTAAATGAACGTAACCCGCAGAAGACTGAAACCCAGATTCGATTCTCGGCCGGAGTAGATATTTATGTGAAAGACAAATGTTCATACTCGGGTCATGATAGTGATGCGATATTTGTGATGTTCATGCCAGCCACGGCATAGAGAATCCTACAGTGAGGAGTCCATTCTCAAACCAGTCGAGAATGATAGCACACCATTAAATTAGGTTTCGCGTTTCATCAACTGGCATAAAATGACATATTATGCAGCGATGATAGCAAAGCAAGTTTAACGTTGATTTAGTCGTATAATGTTACACTTATCATTTTTATTATTCTCAGTGGTGTATTGTTTTTTGTACAAAAAATATAATGAAGCAATAAAAATTACCCAACTGGATTGTTAGCAATAATAAAGTTAAAAATAAGTACTTTTGACTCAACTGCGTTCACCGAGACAACCCTATGCAACATGTGTGGGCATGTCTTGTGGCTGTAGCACGCACTACATACGGGCGGTACTTTACCACCCGCCGTAAACTCATTCATCAATTTTTAAGTTCAAATTAAAGGATAACGTGAAATATACAATATTCGTATAGACGTAAAAGGACACTAATTTACTAGGTTAACATGAAATCGCAAAAACCGCTAACCAATGAAGATGTGAGTTAGTAGCGAGGTAGTTTATGAGTAGAAAGCATCGCATAAGAATAGATTGTTTAATATTTTACACACAAGAGGATTAAGTATGGGTGGAAAAATCTAGAAAATATTAGGTTGTTTGGAAAGTAATTTTGTTATTCCGGACAGAGTTAATCGTAATTCTTAAACCAAACTTCACTCTTAAGCCGCGTAACTTTTATGTGTTTTGAGAGCCAATAAAGCAAGGTTTGTGTGTGAAAAAGCTCAATTGAATCTATGCAGTAGTTTTTTGTTGGTTTCCTTTTAAGTATGGCGAGCAATAAGCAGTGTTTTCGTCACTTTGTATTTTTTAGTATAGAAAAAATAAAAATGTTGCTTAAGTCACAATTTTTATTTCGGATGAACTGATGTGGATGTAATGCCACTTCCAACATATTCTCCAGAACTGTTGCCTTCGGATTATCACTTGTTCCATTCGCTGCAAAATTTTTTGGACGGTTAAATCTTTACTTGAAATGAAGAGGTCAAAAATGACCTGTATCAGTTTTTTTATCAATAAAGACCAGAAAGATGGCACCAGAAAGATGGAATTCTACCAGAAAGATGCTAAATAATGCTGAACCAGAATGGCTAATGTAGAATTTACTGAAATATTTTTATTCATACGAAAGTTGGCTTTCAATTTCATATTAAAAAAACTAAATGACTTTCCAAACAACCTAATATGAATTATGTATTCTCTTTTTGAATGAATGAAATAACATCAGTTTTCGTATTTTTCAATAATCACCATAGACGGAAAAAAACTGGTTGTCTGTAAAGTCGGTTTACTGACGATAGTTGAACGTGACAACGTCTTAAGAAAATACTGATGGAATGATTGACAAATAATATCATCAAAGTAAACAAACGTCATGAAATCGTATTTAAAGTTACAGAAATTTATCAATAAAAATAAAGAAGGAATACAGGAAACATTTATAAAAAGGTAACATTTAAAATTTATAAATAGTCCCAGAAGTCAATAACAAAGTAATAATTGGATACATTACCAAAATATCTACCTCCAAAGTAATCAAGCTGCCGAACGCAAAGGCCGATTGGGCTTTTTATGTCTGTCTCTCTCGCTCTTAGGCGGGCTAACCATGCACGCGTGCCTCTCACTCGCTCTCATTGTGAGCGCATAACGTGAGCGGAGCGTGACGCAGTTTCTTGAAGTGTCACCCGGCAAACCAATTTATAAGACGTTGTCACGTCAAAAGTGACAAAAATTATTTAGTCTTCCTCTCCCCTCGGATCCTGCGCGGAGCAGACGTGTCTATTGTACTAATCCGTATTTGGTTATAAAATAAATAAAATTAAAGTTAAACACAGTGATTAATAGTAAGAAATAATAGGAGCGCATAAAGATTGAGGCGATTAAAAAACTTCAGCGGTACTGGTGAGTCGTCTTCTGCGATTATTCAACACACGTACAAAAAGTGAGCGTGCACTGCCCAGCGACGCACACATGCGCAACGCTAGATAAGAATTGCCGTATACAACTGCCATCGTTGTGTGCGCTCACTACGCATGCACGCAGGCGCATCGCTTGATAACATTAACCGAATAGCACACTGCTACTAAAGTCGTGTGCGTTTACTGCGATCGGACGATTTCTGCTTGCCTGGTATCTCCGCCGCCTTAGCATCGCTCTACTGCAGTCGCATCGCTTACCTGCGCGCTATGCCTAAGTTACGTCGTACCCCGCCACGCGAACTCGCCGCACCAGCCGCTCCGATTACTCATTGTAAGTCGGACTCAAACTTAAGCAGTCCTCCTAAAAGTTTAATAACTGAGCCTAGCACACTTCAGCTTGCTACGAGTGAACCCAATATCACGTTACGAAAACGTAAAAGAGGAGATGACGATTTCACAAGGGAAGAAGTGCTGGAAATGTTTTCGGAGCTAAAGAAAGAACAAGACGAAAAATTTGCTGCACTCATGAGCAAAATTGAGAATGGAATTAAGTCTCACACCGAACAAAACTCTAATATCTCAAGTTCTATCGATTTTCTAGCACAAAAATACGATGAATTGATTATTAAAATTAATCACTTAGAACAGAAATCATTAACGGATGATAAGTATATTCAAACTTTAGAAACAAGGCTGGAAACCATGGAACGGCGCTTACTGAGCTCAAGCATAGAGATACGTAATATACCAAAAAAGGACGGAGAAACAAAAACTGATCTTCACAATGTTGTTACACAACTTGGCGCCGCGCTAAACGTTCCAATTCAGCAATCCGAAATCCGAGATGTCTATAGAATTAACACTAAGAATAATTCCAGCCAACCGATCATTGTTCAGCTTTCCACAGTGCTTATGAAGGAAACCGTTGTTGGATCACTAAAAGCATACAATAAAAAGTACATTACTACCAAATTCTCCACATCTAATATGAAAATTGAAGGACCGTCTAAACGGATATACATATCCGAATGCCTCACCATGCAAGCGAAAAAGCTTTTTTACTTAGCAAGGGAATTTGCAAAAGAAAATCAATTCAAGTATTGCTGGACAACCAGAGGAATAATTTATCTTAGGAGAACAGATGGAGGACCTCTTCTAAGAGTGACCAAAGAAAGAGACCTAGAGGATATAAAGAACAAATGACTAGTAGCGTTTCTAAATTATTTATTAGAACGTTTGCTCACTCCTTTTCATTGTCAACTCTGTTATTCATCCATTGTAATTCCTTACTTTACCATTATTGTAAAAATGTTATTTAGAAATGTAAACATACACTTTCAACAATATACACACACCACACTATACAATAAACAAACATGTAATGCATTAAAAATATATACATACATACAAGGGTGCATAAATCTTATAATTCGTGATAGATTATCATTAGTACTTCCTACGTTTCATTATGGATAATACAATTTCAAATATAGAAAACGAATTAGATAACCTACAGGTGTCTTCATCGCATAGCTGTGAACCTGAACAGTGCTCTTTTTATGTATCAAACTCAACACCACACCTTAACATAGTCACTCAAAATATACGAAGTATCGGACGCAATTTTGATGATTTTTCTACCTTATTACATAGAGTTAAAATTAAAATCGATATCATATGCCTTACTGAATGTTGGCTATCTTGTAACCCCTACCTGCCGCAACTTCAGAACTTTAATTGTACCGCATCAACAAAATGTTTGAATCAAAATGACGGATTAGTACTTTATACAAAATCGGAACTCATGTGTACAACTTACGAACCAAATCTTCTCGAAGCCAACTGTCTCGTCGCAATCATTGACAATAGTGTCGCGATAGTTTTTATTTACAGATCCCCATCATTTCACAATATTGATAACTTCATAAACTCTTTGGACAGTATCCTAACTACATTAAATAAATTTCAGTCGTTAATTGTAATGGGGGATTTAAATATAGACATTAAACTCGATTCTGTTGACCGACACTCTTCTATCTACCAAAATCTTTTGGCATCACATGGCTTGCTTCCTGCCCACACTATGCCTACAAGGCTTTCCAACTGTTTAGACCATGTCATGCTAAGGTCCCAGTTACCCTCAACTACCCTAGTTATCAAAAATAGCATTACAGACCACGACACTATTCTATTATCACTTCTGAAAAAAATCCAAAACTCGAACAACCATACATTTATTTATAAGAAATTTAACTACTTTAAAATAAAGACACAATTAACTAGCACATGTTTTCAACGTATAATGGAATGTAAAAATTGTGACCAGGCAGCTGAATTATTCACTAAAATTATAACTGACATAATCAACTCGAATTGCACGGTTATCAAACTTTCACGCCGCAAGGCCCCGATAAAACCATGGATTACTCCAGGACTAGTTCGTTGTATGAGGAACCGTGACAAAATGCACTCAAGGTTAAAAAAGGCACCAACTAATGATACATTAAAAACTACATACACCAGATATCGTAATTTTCTATCACGTCTATTAAAAAGATTAAAAACACAATTTGAACGAACTGAAATTCAAAACGCTCAAAGCTCCAAAAGGCTCTGGGAAGTTATAAAAAATATTGACAACCTTAAATCTTCGAAGTCTCATAATCAGGAATTACTAAACTTGTCAGCTACACCTCTGGATTCAGTTAATAAGATCAACAAATATTTTGCTAACGTTGGGAAATCTATAGCCCAAAAAATTTTCTCTTTTAACAATGCTGAATCTAATTATAGTAAACAATTAACTTCTACCTATTTGCATTCCTTCTCCCTAATTGGGCCCGATATTAATGAAATTAAATCTATTATAAATTCTCTAGCAAATAGTTTCACTTCAGGTATCGATAATATTCCGTCTAAACTTATCAAAGATAATATTGAAAATCTCGCTGGACCTCTGACGCATATCTGTAATCTAGCCATTGACGGAGGATGTTTCCCTGCTGTTTTTAAGCAAGCAATTATATTACCGATTCATAAGTCAGGTCCACAGAATATTATCAGTAATTACAGGCCCATATCAATATTGCCAACACTCTCTAAAGTTCTAGAACGTATTCTCAATAAAAGACTAATTAATTACCTTGAAAATAATAAACTTATCTCTGAGAATCAATATGGTTTTCGAAGAAGCAAGTCAACAGCAGATGCAGTAAGAGATTTGACAGATCATGTAGTTAGAGGCTTAGACGCTGGGAAGAAGTGTATAGCAATTCTGCTAGACCTGGAAAAAGCTTTCGACACAATTTCGAATTCACGACTTATTTGGAAGCTTGAGACGCTAGGAGTCCGTGGCCTTCAGCTTAAAATTTTCAAGGACTATCTGGCAAATCGCTCACAGTGTGTCAAGGTTGGCAACTTTGTTAGTGCTCCTGAAGCTGTTAATTGTGGGGTCCCTCAAGGTAGCATCCTCGGCCCAACACTCTTTCTTGTTTACATCAATGAGTTGTGTAATATGAATCTGCAACATGGTAAAATAATTACCTTTGCAGACGACACTGCATTGATATTTCAGGGAGAGAGTTGGGAAGAAGTTTTCTCCTATGCTCAAAAAGGATTCAATTTAGTAGCAAATTGGCTTAAAGCAAACCTCCTTAGCCTCAACATTAACAAAACTAAAGTAATACCTTTTTCAATTCGTTCCAAATCTCAACCGCCAAATTCGGTTCTTTGTAATATAATAGCGCACTCGTTTAATAATACTACATGTTCATCTAACGACTGTACCTGCCCAAGATTAGAAAGAGTATACACGGCTAAATATTTAGGTATAATAGTAGACAGTCAGCTCACATTTAAAGAACAAATTAATGCAATCACAATGAGATGCCGTAAACTAATTGCGCTCTTCCGTAAAATCAGACATGTGGCTGACGAAATGATACTTAGGACTGTTTATTTTGCCTTGTGTCAATCCATTTTAACATATTGCATAGACACATGGGGTGGCGCAGCCAAAACACATTTGTTACCGCTTGAACGAGCACAGCGTGCTATACTCAAGGTTAGCAAGTTCCTACCTTTCAGGCACCCTACTAACTTATTATATGAGGAATGTCGAGTATTGTCTGTGCGAAAACTTTATATCGTTAAACTTATTCTAAATCAACACAAAAAGCTTTCTTTTAATCCTTTAACTGCGTCCTTTTCTACGAAGCGTAGAATTGACAAAGTTTTCGTGGTAAACAAAGCTAAAACAGCCTTTGCTCGAAGATTTACGTACTTTCTTGGTGGCCATATTTATAACAAAATTTCAAGAATTAAAAAACTTGACAACCTAAACTCATACACTCTAAAAAAGACAATCACTGAAATCCTCAGTAGCTTAACGTATGATGAGACGGAAGCTCTTCTTTCAGTTCTTCAATGACAATATTCTTATTTAAATGCTTTTATAATATCCAGCACACACATACCCACGCCCACATTCAGTACACACACACACACACACACACACACACACACACACACACACACACACAATCACACACAACACACACACAACACACATACGCATTCACATACACGTCCACAACTCCATAGTATTCCAATACTTTTTCTCACGTATTTAGCATTAATAGTTTAATTACCATTTTTATAGTAACTTTTGTTAATTTTAATGTAAATGTTTTTCTTTTCTCTAATAACAACTAAATTACCAGTGTAATTTCCTCTGAATAAGTAGTACTCTGTTACATTACTGGGAGAGTTCAGTTACCTATATTACAGGCTTCCTGGCCTAGTTTAGGTAACTGGCGAAATGTTCACTAATTGCATCTTGTTTACTACTAATATTACCGTGTCGATGATGTGAAACATATTTTGTATACTTAATCTTGTTATATGAGAAATAAAGTTATATGAGAAATAAAGTCTTAAAAGAATTTCTGTGATCAGAGACCAAACTGCAGACAGTAGCTGGTTAACTTTTTAATGTTTAATGTCGTAATAACCGTTAACAAACATATTATTAATGTTAATTGCTGTTACAAGCGTTAGGTTAGGGTCAGGTCCCGTCTGTTATTTCAGACTATTACCTATACATAGCTCGTGAGGTCGTAGAAGGTGATGGTAGTGGACCCTGGTGACTTCAAGAGGGAACGACTGCAGCCTCATAAAATTAATTAATATTATGGTGAATTGACTATGCTTTCTATGTTGGATAAGTAAAATATCACATTGCAATGAATGAGCCTCATTCTCACGAAATTCTCTAATACTATAATATAGGGTTCTTCGAAAAAGGTGTTAATAGAGTTCTCCTTTAGTACCGGCATGACACGTCTGCTGTAGCGTCAGCCGTTTAGACCCTCAAATTTTAACGTAATAGATCGATAAACAAGAACATTAGCCACCTAATTGTAAGTGGTCCCCGTTGTCCATAGACAAAAACGAAAGCCATCAGCAAAGAATCGACTGAAAAGGAAGCGGATATGTATCATTATTATTGGCTCTCCGATACTGAAATCTGAAATGGCTGTTCCGTGGGTATTATTATTAATTATACTGACCAAGTGACTACAACCCATTAATGGCCCACTACTGAGCAAGGGTTTCTCCTGATTATTGAGGAGGTCTAGAGCATACTCCACCATGCTGCTCCATTGCGGATTGGTGGAGATTTACCAAGTAGGTATATTATGATAATATTATGTAGTCCAGATAGTAAGTATCACTAACAACTGATTGCATAATTTTAGGTAAATCGCTATTTATAGCATAACATATCGAAACGCAACACATTAAATATGGGCCGCATATTAATTTATTTTCGAATACATGTAATGCGATGTCTGTGCCTCTGAATGTCCAAAACGGGACTTTACGACATTTACAGACAGGACAGGAAATGAGGTGACTATGGTCCGTTTCAAATGCGCAGTAAAACTTTAAATACATAAACAACCTAGTCGCCTTAAACCTGGTACTGGTACGTATTTTGGGAGCCCTCCCTATATTATGACACACAGGATAGGGTAAACTAGTAAAATTGTTACATCGGTTGACATTTTGCATGCTACATGAAGTAAAATTTTTTATGAAATTATGCTTTGGCAATTATGGTAGTAGGTAAACGAGCATACATTACCTTTTCACTGCCACACATGACAAGTGATATAGAACTAAATCGCTGACTAATTCCAATCGAAGTCGAGGAAATAATTACACTGACTCAAAACTAAAACTTAAAGTTGCATTAGAAACCGACGGAAGGATAATTTAATATCGTAAAAGTGGCGCGTAGTAACGGCGCCAAGTTGCACAAACACGGTCCCTCTGTTTACATGCATGAAAAGAAATAGGGTTGTCAACAAAAATAATCAAATGTTGCTTGACTATCTTTTCTCAACTCAATATTAGCTGAGACTATCTCTAGAGTTCTGTCTTTTTGGTAAAAAATATAAGTAGGTATATTATGTATTTTACATTTTCAAACTATGTAACTTCGAAAATCTTATTATATTACTAGAGAACCGCCCGCGCTTCGCTTCGGGACCCGTAGGTAACAGCCGCGTAGGTCCCGCTCCCGTAGGAATCTCAGCTAAAAAGTAGCCTATAACATTTGCCTATGACTTAAGTAAATTACATGTAGGTTTTGATATTGTGATTCAGGACTTGCAAATGAATTTTACTAACGCCATCTATTAACAACTCCGGAACTAAACATCTAGCAACTAACAAAACATCGATCTTCCCATGGGAATGAGATGTTTTTCCGCGGTAAAAAGTAGCCTACGTCACTCTCCACCCTCCTTACTATCCCCACACACATAAACCATACCATAAAATAGCCATTTTGCGACGTGAAAGAGCTACAAACAAACAAACAAACACACTTTCACATTTATAATATTAGCAAGGATTATTAAAATCCTGCACAGAACATTTGCTGTTCTGAGCTACTCCAAAATAAATAGAAATAGCTCTGCACGCACGGAAGTGCCAGCCCTGCACTGTCAAGAATAGCCGCAGCTATAAAGCGCATTGCACACTGACTGATTCATTGAACAACGACGCGACAACGACGCAGCGGTATGTGTGTACTGTGTAGTGATGCAATTAGCTGGTATTTAATATCGATAGATGAGTTCATAAGTACATATTATTATTTATCTTTGTATCGCTGAAACGAGATGAGACAACACATTCGACATTTCGGGTTTTCTGACATTCTGAGTTTGTGCAGGGGTTCACTATCGTATTCACTAAGCAATTTTGAAATACATTTCCCAAAGGGATACGAATAATCATCAAATCAAATATTTTATCCAATTATGTTAAAATAAACTTTAATTTTATAGAGATTAGCAATGGCCGGTAGTGACCATCAGATCATCATCATCATCGCAACCCATAACTGTCCCAAGGTTGTAAAGCTTCGGTATAGGAAAATAACGTGAGGAATCTGGCCACAAGAATGTTTTCCATAGAGTTTCCAAAAGTCTGCCAATTGGAACTTTGCTAGCATGGGGAGCTCTGACCTATCGCATTGTGAAGACACCCATGCCCAATAAATAAGTGTTCTTCAACAAAAATGTAAAAAGAGCTCCGTTACAGGGCCGGTGCGGCGTTACATTGGTCAATCTCCTGGTGTTGCTCGTGTCCATTGACCACTTACCATCAGATGGCTCGTCTGCTCTAACGTCAACACAAAATTGTGCACAATTTTAATAACTTTTAATAAAAATAGAGCACAATTGGGTTACGAAAACATAAATATTGCAAATGTCTGTCACTTTACACCTGTTTACAATTTTGTAATATCGAGCCCTGGTAGCATGTGAAGACGGTGTACCAACCACTTGACCGTCCAGCCCACGCCGCCGCGCCCAGAATGCTTCTCACACTCTCACGTGACAAGACCTGTGGTAAGCCACAGGGCTTAGAACGAATAGAAATGATTACCTTATCTCGTGTATCAAATTAGCATCTTGCAATAATCGATTCAGCTGTTCCGGAAATAAGCCAGAACAAACAAAAAGACAGACAATCAAAAAATTTAAGATCGTATGATGGAGCTTTAATATTATGGAAAGTGAATATAGCCCTTGAAAAACACAGTTATTATGAAATAATAGACAGACCCAAACCAGCTCAGATCTATTCAAAAATTCGACTTGATTTTTTTAATCTTATATATAAAAATAAGTCGGGTTTTCCTTCCTGATTCTATAACTCCAGAACGCACAAACCGATTTCCACGGTTTTGCATTCGTTGGAAAGGTCTCGAGCTCCGTGAGGTTTGTAGCAAACAAAATTCGGGAAATTTTCAACAGAAAAGGAGGAAAACAGGGAAAATCATTGTAAACCAAACAATTTAAGTAGGTGTTGTACATATGTAATTTGGTAGGATTGTCATATGGTTGCCTTGGATACCACGTTGTTACCTTCTACTGTCTAATAAAATATTTTTCCTATGCTGTGTAAATCTCTGTTTTTCGATCAGGTTATGGGCCCAGATACCCCAGGAGGTATACCACACTTCCCAGTTATTAACCAAGATTAATAGAAAGAATTGTACGTATTAAATTTTGTTTTTAAAACGAGATGCAGAACAAAAGGAATGTTCGATATGCCGGCATCATTGTTGTCTACTGTAACGGACGTGACGTAAGCTGATGCATCCGCCAGCTAAATTGTGCCTAAAGGAGCCGCCTGCCAACGCATCACGTAGCCTTAGCCTTAGTTAGAGCCAAAGCCAAGCCAAAGCCACCGCCCGCCATATTGATGATTCCCTTCAGCCACAGCCAGGCAGCCGTCACAGCCAGACGGTGGAGCGGAAGGTGTCAATATAAGCCGAAGCCATAACCTTAGCCTTATCTGTAGCCATTGACGATACTTTTTGCATGAACTGATGTTATTTGAAAAAGAAAGATGTGACGTTGACGAATTTGATTTGGTATTCGATTTGATGTATTGTCATTGAGCAGAAAATTATAAAATCCTAAAGTAAAAATAGTCGTATTATTTCCCTTCTTTTACATTCAGAAGTGGGATAATAATGTTAAAAAACAATATACCTACGTCCTGATACTGGAGAGAATTAAAATCAATGGTCGAAATTGAAAGCGATAAAAGTATTAAAGGAGGGGAGACCTGGACGTGTACTTGTAATGCTTTGGATGTGGATCAGCGCTTCTGGACATTAGGTGACCTCTGTATTGTTTTTACTTTAATGTTTAGCCAGATAAGGTATTACGAGAACTTAAAAATGGGACTTGAATGCTATAATTCGTCTGCATATCTAAAAGGGATGTGGTTAAGACAGAATAAATTATCAACTGGAGAAATAATATCAGTATTTACATGGCTTCGGGATTAAAATTTCATTGAATTCAAGATTTGAAAGTTCGTTGAGATTTTGATAGTTTGAACTAAATATGAATCGGGTCGGACGGAGATGATATTTTGAGAATGCCGTCGTGATTTTGGAAACAAACATTAATAAAGTTGGGCAGAGACAGGATTTCCTTTTGGAAATGTCTCATGGTAGGTCGGGAAGGGTCGATCGTGGAGAGATACTCGCGTTTGTATTTTGTTGTTACAGGTGATGTTCAATTCCAAGTGCGTATTGCCGCTAGTAGAGAAATGTTGAAGATAGATCTCGTGGAACAGCTGAACAGAGTTAAATTTTTAAGCCAATGACGAACTGATAAGTATACTTGCTACGATATGGAAAATAGTTTTCAAGATGCAATGCCATATTTACTTGAAAAGGAAAAATTGTCAAATCTGTCAGATAAAATTTGGGAAAGCCCTCAATAAGAATCCTTAATCAGTCTAACTGAAGAAAAGAGCCTTGTCAAAATGTAAAGAGAAATCAGTGAATGCTTATCAGTTTTATAAAAATGATCATTACGTGGAGGAGTATATCTCAGCATAAAAGGTGATGTATGCCATTTCATTTCGCTGTCATCATGCTGTGCCAGTACAAGTACAAGTTGTTGCTGATTTTGTTAAATTAATAACCCTTTGTGTGCGTTCCAATTGCGGGACGCAATTGTTGCAGGATGGCCGATTGTAACGGACGTGACGTAAGCTGATGCATCCGCCAGCTAAATTGTGCCTAAAGGAGCCGCCTGCCAACGCATCACGTAGCCTTAGCCTTAGTTAGAGC
Source organism: Hesperia comma (assembly GCA_905404135.1). Taxonomy (NCBI): domain Eukaryota; kingdom Metazoa; phylum Arthropoda; class Insecta; order Lepidoptera; family Hesperiidae; genus Hesperia; species Hesperia comma. The sequence goes on along the minus strand of FR990015.1, from coordinate 13,281,463 downwards.
CAAAGCCAAGCCAAAGCCACCGCCCGCCATATTGATGATTCCCTTCAGCCACAGCCAGGCAGCCGTCACAGCCAGACGGTGGAGCGGAAGGTGTCAATATAAGCCGAAGCCATAACCTTAGCCTTATCTGTAGCCATTGACGATACTTTTTGCATGAACTGATGTTATTTGAAAAAGAAAGATGTGACGTTGACGAATTTGATTTGGTATTCGATTTGATGTATTGTCATTGAGCAGAAAATTATAAAATCCTAAAGTAAAAATAGTCGTATTATTTCCCTTCTTTTACACTACTTTAGTACATAGTATCTCAACGGTTGTCTACAGCTTCGAGTTCTGGAATAACTGTCAATTTTGAGAAGCTTAGTGGTATATCAATTACGGCAATTGGAAGTTTTTGATGCGGATGTATTTGATACATGAGGACTTATGGGACTGCATCGTTGAGGCTGAGTCGGGTGTCCCTAGGGACAATGACGAACGCAAGCAACGACGGGCTCTTGCCAAAATATGTTTGATGGTGCAGCCATCGTCGTTTTCGCATGTACGAAATGCTACCGCTGGCTTTGAGGCTTGGAATAATTTAAAAATGGCCTATGAAGACAAAGGACTGTGTAGACGTCTTGGACTTTTACGTACAATGTTCGGATTGAAGTTAGAACAATTTAATGATATGGAAGCGTATCTCTTAAGGATCACGGAGTTGCATCAACAACCACGAGATATTAATGCTCCATTAGATGATGATTTCCTGTCAGTGTTGATACTGAGCGGTCTATCATCAGATTATGACCCGCTTATCCTGACATTGGAAAATTCTAATATTAAATTATGCAGCGAGACAGTAAAGAGCAAACTATTACAAGAAGAATTGCGTAGAGGCTTTGATAAGAGCGAAGAAGGCGCAATGTGGCGAATAAACCTTTTATGAAAGGCAAATGCTTCATATGCAAGAAACAGGATCAATATGCAAAGAACTGTCCGACAAAAACCAACAAAAATGGAAAAGGAGGAGAAACATGTGAAAATGCGTGAAGAGGAACATTATTATCGGCATTAGCTATAGATGTAAATTCGAATGCCTGGTATGTAGATTCCGGCGCAACTTGCCACATGACGAACAACAAAGCTTTATTAAAAAATTATGTTGTGGATACTCCGCGGTTGGTGACAGTGGCTAATAGAGAAAAGATGCATAGCGAAGGACATGGTGAAGAAGAGCTGTTGTTAAAAGGGCACACTAAGACTACAAAATTAACAGAAGTTATTTACGTGCCGGGTTTGTCAACGAATTTGTTATCGGTTGGAAAGATGACTTCAAAAGGGCTTGAGGTACATTATAATGAAACTAAATGTAATATTTGTTGGGGAAAAGTTCCAAAGTAAATTCAAATGTAAATGGGTTCATAAGAAGAAACTGGGTGCAGAGGGTCAGTTACTTCGATATAAAGAACCAATATGTGAAACGGGTTGTAGAAGATACTGATTAATTATATAAGAGTATCTGTCTGATTTGGTTTACAAATTGTTTAGTTTAAGGGCAGGTGTTAGAAATATATAAACCGAACAATTTGTAAGTGTATTGTACATACGTAATTTGGTTGCATTGGCGTAACCTAGGATATTATGTTGTTATGTTACGTTTTACTGTCTATTAAATTATTTTTCCTATGCTGTTTTGATCTCTGTTTTTTCTATCACCTTTTCAAATATAAAACAAAAAAAAAATTCTTTAATCCCCAAACGAAATGTTACAAAAAACAAAACGCAAACAAACAAACAAACGCTAACACACTCATACCCCCGCAGTAGGTTACTAGGTACCTGTGTCGCGGGTGGCATGGACTACACATATAACACATCACAATTACACCCATGACCCGAGTACAAATATTTATCTGCCACATAAATATCTGCCCCGGCCGGGAATCGAACCCGGGACCCCTCGCGTCGCAGGCAGTGTCGCTACCAACTAGGCTACAGGGTCGTCGAAGCCATCTGGTGGCGAAACGGAGTTCGCCGGGTTTGCTAGTATTTGTATAAATTATTTGTCTCCATAATCTATACTTCTATAGGTACTAATAATATAAAGCGGAAGAGTTTGTTTGTTCGTTTGAACGCGCTAATCTCAGGAACTACTGATTGGAATTGAAAAAATATTTTTGTGGTAAATAGTCCATTTATTGAGGAAGGCTACAGGCTATATAACATCACGCTACGCCAACAGGAGCGGAGCAATAACTTACCCGAAGCGAAGGGAAGGGGTCTACTTAATAATATGTATGTTGCAAAATGACGTCTGCCGAGACAGCTAGTTTTAAATATTTTTTGTTTCGTCATGTCTACCAAAATGTTATTGAGGCGCAGTCTCCTTGGCATGACAAGTCTAACTGTAGTACCTACTATTTGTTAGTCGGAGAATGTCTGATTGACATGAGTGAAGTGCAATCAATAACAGCAAACTTGTTGTCATATTGTCAGATACTTAACAATTAACATTTCACTGACATATTTATCAGACGCTACTATTTACTATTATTTTTGAAATACACATACTCGTATTTTACTTTTAAATAAACGTATAATATAATTTGCTCCTTATTCTTAAGGTTTCGATAATTAATCATTCTAAGTAGGTCAAATTTTACAAGCTGAAAAAGAACTACTTCCTTTAACCCTAAAGAGTAAAATGTTTTGCATATTGCCCAATGGCATTGTTAGTAAAAAAGGCGTAGACAAGTTACATTGCCGAAAAAAATGAAGTTGACAAATGGCACCCGAATAAGATATCGACATATGTGTGAAATATTTATACAGACAATATGCTTAAAATGATTTATTGCCTAATAAAACCGACCAAGTGTGAGTGAGACCTGAACGTAATGGGTTCGGCACAATTGTATGATATTAACGCCGAAAAATCATGTTTTTAATATGGTGGTTCCGCTTAATTCCTGGTTCTGGTTTACTTCTTTTATATGGACATTTTAGGGTTGACCTAATAGGATTTTAAATAGAAGATTCATCAAAAACTTCGGTTTTTTAAACGCGAAAATTTTAAACGTAAAGGTAATATTTGTCTAAAAGTGATCATAATTGTACGCACTACACACAGATATAGGCCCTAAACAGACGGACAGGCAGCAGAGTCATGGGCCCTATAATACCGTTAAGATATGGAACCCTAAAATAGTGTGATAGAAATCATAAGATTGTTTAAAAAACACCTGCCTATAAGAATTTCATAATAAACAGAAATGTTAATTGGATTTAGTTATGTTATGAATTATTACTTCTGTAAGTTCATTATTTCCTAAGTGCTTAGCTTTTTTCCCTAAGTAATTCAAAGAGGACTTGCGAGTCGAGTTGTAGTGCAAACCTTACATCAAACATGTGTGCCCTACACTCGACACTCGTAGCAATGAGACAAGTATGCAAATGTTAACATTTCGTAGAGTGTGCGATCCAAAACCCGTTCCAACGTGTCAACCCAACGCGCTGAGCTGAGCATAATTAACATTGATTAACCTATTTGCCGCCATTTTCTTCCTGAACGCACTTCCGGATCCAGTAGCTAATGAATGCAAAGGACATGACTGACACTTACGTTTTTTTTTATTAATATAATTAATCTGTTGCCAAATTGTCAAAACAGCTACTGGTATTAAGTCTACGATTTATTTTACTGTATAATTTTGTACTTGTAAGTCATAAGTGTGCATTAATTTGCTTTTTTACGGTACAGCTACAGATAAAATTGAAAGTAGTATTCTTCGTAATTCATACGATTACGAATTAATTTCCGCTACAATTAAGTAAGTGGTCAAATGCGTGTCGGTCTTGTAAATAATTAACTTATTGGATGAATGTGGTAGATACCATTTAAGGTTTGACAGGGACTAAATCGTTGAAAATCTCATTCTGGCTAAAAGGAAGTGGATTTTAAACGGATTTAAGTGTTTTCAGGTTAAATTGTTAACTGGCTTCAAAAAAGGAGGAGATTCACATTTAGAATAATTTTTTAGGTGTATTATTTTTTTTATAGCCTGAAGGGCTGACGAAAAAGCGGACGAGCCACCTGATGGTAAGTGGTCATCGTCGCCTTTGGACACCTGCAACACCAGGGGACCTGTGCAACGCCGGCCCGGAAGGAGAGCTCTTTTTACACCTTCCTTGAAGAACCCCATGTCATAGCGCTCCGGGAATATCTCAGAAGGAAGCTCATTCCACAGCTTGCAAGTTCGCGGCAAAAATGATCGTGAAAATCGAACTGTAGTCGTTCGCCACGGATCCAAGCGATGTGGATGAAACTTCAATCTTCGGCGAGTGGTGTGATGATGGAAGGGTGACGTTGGCACCGCCACAGATTTAGCATACAAAAAAATATACAATGATTCTGTTATTGCACAACTTTTACTGGGTTTTGATGATTCTTTTTTCATCGGGACCATAGTGCTTGTCGTCTACTCTATAGGTATACATTTGAGCGATATTTGACGAGTAGGGTATGATATCCATGAAGTAAATCTCTGCATGGTTACTGCTGGCAATACAAACCATTAAGTGGAACTGTTGTAGAGATTTAAGTACGTGGAGATTAGGTAAACTATTCAAAACCTCGAAGTTGACGCAGAAAAGGTGGTAGGTACTTACCTCATGCATTTCATGAGCATTTCCACAAGTATAAAAAAATAATACAATAACTTATTTAGAATATCAAATATCTTGCATAACAACGTCTACCAGGTCAGCAAGTTCACACAAAGAGGATGACCACTCACTCATTGAAAAAAAATCTCAAAAAGTAATGAACATCTAGGTACCTACTTGAAGACCAGATTATTAAGGAGATTTATCTAAACTATGAAAAAATGTATCAAAATCCGGTAAATAATTCCGGTCAACAGTTACCAGCGGCCACTTCACCAAAACAACTGTTTGAAAGGCTAAACGTGACCTTTTCCATATGACCATGCGGGACCCATGCTGAGATCAAGGTGACTGGGGCCTTAGATCACGCGGATAACGGGAAACACAAATATAAGCTCAATTTATTTTATAGCAAAATATTACTGATAATATCTTGCGTAAAGTTCAAGTTAATGTTTCTGTTTTTCTTTAAATAGCCACAATTGATAATAACAACGCAGCGGTTGGGCAATTTTTGGGCATAACCCGTAGTTGTTTATAAGTCGGCGAAGGATACATACCTACTCAAAGTGGAATTGTCATGTAGTTCATTGCAGGTTTGCGTCTGGGAAACTTTAAACGAGAGACATAGTGGGAGAGAGAGAAAGCGAGACAGAGAAAGGGAAAAGAGGAGAGACGGGTAGGTAGAGGGGGTTAGACTGGGTAATGATAGTAAGTAGTAATTTAATAAAACAATAAAAAACGTGTGTTGTAATGTAACGTTTTCTGAATTTCCTACAAGTACGTACTATATGTATTTTTTGTAACTTTGTTAAACTTAAAAATATTTTAAACTATCGACAATCCGAAATGCACCACACTGAGCGTAATAAAGGAGACGTTAATGAACTTGTATTTGAAAATAGAACGACGAACCGCGTCGGCGGCCATCTTGAGACCGGTTTATGTAATGCAATAAAATAATGCTTAAATATCCTTAATTTTATATAATTGTGTAATTTAACCTTTGAGCTCCACGCGAAGTTTAACGAAGTTGGGCGCAGTCAAGATATTCAGGCACTTCGCGTAACTGTGCTTCCTCGCCTTGAACAACTTCCGTCTCTTTTACAGTCTAAAGATACGAAAGGAGGAGATTTCAATGCCGCCCTTCAAAACAGTCATTCCAGACACATTTCCAAACACGTTGCTCCTGAAGTTCAAAATGTTGCGTGTCGCGACATACGCTCTCAGTGCACTTCAACAAATAATAACTTTTGCGAGGATCTTCGATTCTTAATGTGCCTACCGATAAATGAAATGTTTTAATCTTAATCTATAAAACTAATACACTAAAAAATAAAGTGTTACTGGTGACTGACAGACAACGCACAGCCGAAACCATTGAACAGAAGAAGCTGAAATTTGGGATCTACATTTATGTTCCTTGGGGAGTGTAGGGGAGCACTAAAAGAGATTTTTAGAAATTTTTATTTTTAGAAGGAGGTGAAATAGGGGATTGAAGTTCACAAGAATTCCACGCGGGCGAAGCCAGCGGGCGGAAGCTAGTTCTCCATAAATAAATCCGTTGCGGCTAAAACTTAAATATTACTTTATATTGACACACTTACCGCAACGAAATGTAAGATGATTGTAACTGACGTTAGTAATAAGCTGTCGATGTAGAGTAGACTAGACACATAATACTAACTATTACCCACAGGTTCACCTTCTTACGTTGATAGTGGATAAAATACCAGAAAAGCGACTTGATGGTAAGCTGTGATCATCGAAAAACGAATTCGCAATGCATCGCAAACATCTGCGAGCTCGTACGAATGCACCGAAAAAATATCCCATCTGATTCGCATTCCTGCTATAAGTATTACATCATATTTTTTTATGGAATTAAGATAGTAAACGAGCATGCTGCACCACCTTTCCGCTGCCGCCCATAACAACTGTGACCGACCTAGAACTAGACTCAAAGGGACTGGGATGGTTAGTCCAGTTACCTAGTAGATGGTGTTAGAATATTAGTTGGTTAGTTTGTTAATAAGTGTGAGGACAGGGATTGTTAGTGATAATTAGTCCTGTTAGTTAATGTTAGTAATAGTCCAGGTAATTATTGTTAGTATGAGTCCCGTTCTAATTCGGTCACAAATGCGTTGCTACCCCTGAGGACTGAGATGGTCGCCTCTAAAAAAGTGTATTTGTTAACGCCACGTTAGTCCGCTCTGACACTAGTGTTGAGTAGGACAGGAGTTCAAAATGAGTTTGCAGAGTCCGCAGAAACTTGCGATGCGACGTCGCATCGCATCGAAGTTTTGTGGGGGCGCCCTAAAAAACAATGTTACGCACTCCAGGACTCATTGTATCGTGAGCGTCAAGGACACAAGACAAGGACACACACAACCAGATCGAGATTGGATATTTAAACTCATCATATATAGGAATCACGAATCAATAGGAATCGAAACCAAGACCCTAGAATAGCGATCCGGCCTGTTAACCATCGCGCCATTCGGTAGAATAGCGATCCGGTCTTACCCATTAGGTACGCCATTCGGGTCGTCTAAAAACAATGAAACTTCAATATTTTGACCGACCACCCATCATTGATTGCGACAGAAAGTTTGCTAAACGCCGAGTGTTCGTTTACTCAACTATCACGTATCTGTTGCAACTATTTTAATACTTGAATACGTGTGGCGAAACTTTGGAGCCTTCCAATAAACGGATTAAGTGTCCGAGAGTCAATGACGGCTAGTGGCTCGAAGGTCTTCACAACGAGGGTTTTTGGGTTTGGGTTCGCAGTTTTAGTGCAGAAATAAAAAACTAATTACACACAGTAAGACACTCATGGCCCCGTACCAACTAAGATTCTCGGTGTCGCGGGTAATATAAACAACACAGCTAACACGTCACTGATGTCTGATACCCATGACACGCGAAAAAACATTTGTCTACATCGAACCCAGGACCCGCCGCGCCGCAAGCGGTACAGTGCCACAAACTTATCCGACCTGGTATGAGGGGCGCTACTGTTTTCGTCTTTGTCTGACAACGATAAGTTTGTGGCACTGTACTACTTCTTCCGCTGTCACCACAGGTGCGGACGCAGACTAAATTTTTTCGGAGGGTCAGAAACTGTAGGATTATCAAAACTACGTCATTCTTTGTTAAAATTCTAGATGTCGCATTTAGGTTTTATGTCGTCATTAATAATTAATAATTATATTCATAATAATAATAATTAATAATTGTTATATTAATAATTAAATAATTATGTCGTCATTATAGGATATCGCGCGTCAGCAGACCATACAATTTTTCGTAATTAAAGACAGATAAATTGCTTCTTTTTGTGTTTTACATATTTTTATTTAACGTGTTCGTTTTTGGGGAGGAGGGTCATATCCATCGTTGCGTAGTAAGCAAAATTTACTTTTACTTCATTTGTGTGGTTTGCCATTAAAACGAATTTTAATCGAACACGAACGGAGTAATAAAAAAATAAGATATCTACATAAAAACGCGTAGTTTGTTACCAAGCGTAGATTCTTGTTGTATTACATTTTGTGTACATCCTTACTTTGTGTTGTGTACATCCATTTCATACATTTGAACAAAAGGATACATTTCCAACCCTACAACTGGCGTTCAACCCGAAACGCGAAGACTGCTTGACGCAACAAAAGGTAAAACAATGCAGCTCCCCACTAGGATTATCCATTTGACTTGCGTTGTTTTAAGCCTTCATGAAAATTTCTGACTCTGAAATAGTATTACTATTTTTATAAGAACAAGATAAAGAATGATATACAAGCGTTTTAGGAAACTTCAACATACACCACGTCTTATAAGTTGTACCTACATGCATTTATTGTTCGCTGCCTACAACAACTGAAATAGAATATACATATACCTTGAACAGGACCTACTAAATACCAAAAAATCAGTTTAGTAAAAGTTTTTTTCGAAAATTGGGATCTGTTATCGTACTTTTATGGAATACACAAATAAATGTGCAGATAATTTTTATTATTTTTGTCACGTAGTTACTCTCAGATAGTTGGTCTACAATTCCAAAATTTATTGAGTTCTAAATTATAAGTAGGTACCCAATTCCCAGAAATTCGAGTCTATTTTGAACTTTTTATGTTTCTGATTTTATTCTACTCAAACGATGGCTGGTGGGAAAAATACCTAAAGAACAAATGGTATACAATATTTTAAAAACATTTTAACAGCGGGTACACACAATTAACAAAATAGTTTGGGTCACGGACTTTCAACCATATCAAATTCCGTGTTTTGACCAATTTTTTTATACTTACATTATTTCGTTACTTGAATACTACTAAGTATATTTTATACTTCGAATATTTGTAACGTGCAAATGAAACCTGGAATGAAATGAGAAGTGAATTGAAATAACTGATTTGAAGATTTTGAAGGCGCTAAATAAGTTCAGGGGGCCTAGACAAGTGGCACAAACGTTAGTAGAATAGAATACTGAATCTATGGGAATGACGTAAGCTTACGCTAAATATTTCGATCTGACGCATAGAAATGAAAATTGGTAGCCAAATGTCATCGTTATCTATTCGATGTAACGAAACGTCTGAATAGTACGTTTAGTCGTGTCAAATTCGTAGCCAAACGGCAGTTTTGACATTAAGTTCGACTGAAAGCGTGCGAAACTAAGCGAACGCCAAACTCTTGTAGATAACGCTACAAAATGGCGTATATTTAATGATTTCGATTACAATTGAAGGAATGTGTTTTTTAAATTAATAATTTATACCTTTCCATAAAATCTAAAAGAAGCGAGAATTGTTCTGGACTAACTCGTAACCTCGGTTCCATGATTAAAACAAGAAAAATAATCTTACTTAAATTTTTCAATTTCCCACAATTTTAAAAAGTAGGTATTTATAGTAGGTATGTACATACCTAAAAATTTCAACTCTTGAATATTTTTAAAAAACATTAGGTACGTGTTGAAATAGTAGGAGTAAGAACCTATACAAGTAGATTAATTGTATATTATTTCTGCTTACCAATTATGGAAAAAAACTTCGTATACTGACTCACTCAATTTGCTTCAAGTTCGAATTTAGCGCCAGCACACTTCAGAACACCAAACCACTGACTGGTACAGTGCCACAAACTTATCGGACCCGGTGGACAAAATTGGAACTAATGCAAATGTTATACTGTTGTCAGACAAAGACAAAGACAGTAGCGCCTCCCTTAACGGGTCAGATAAGTTTGTGGCATTGCACTTGTATGACGTTTACGAACGAAACCATAACTATATTTGTTATTTTTCGTAGCGATCGAATAGAATAAGCGTTCGATATCTCGTAGGCCATTTGGCTACCAACCGAAGAACGATATTGCTAAGGCGCAAACGATTGTCGATATAGAATAGATTCGAAGCGTTTGCCATTTGTCTAGGGGGGCTGTTGTCAATTGCAAGTTGCAGGCAGCAAATCCTTGCGCAATCCTACAGATCCTAACTGGATATGTAAATAGCGTTCAGTAATCTTTCACGTACATATTAATTACTGTCACAGGGCTGTCAGATTACTGTCAAAAGCGCGGACGGGTCACTTTTCTTCATATTGTCGAAGGTAGGTAATTATGTATACGAATACCTATACAACAAAATGCGTGCTTACCTACAACGAGGATTGGATTTACCTAACATATAAGTAGGTAAAACTTTGTTCAACTGATGAACTAATAATGTTTTTTGTTTAGTTTTTATTTTATTTTTTATTTTTATGGCACACTAACAGCTTGCATACCATTTTACACACAAATCAAGACATATTTATACTTACTTATTACAATTTTTTGGTACGCTTACCTAACATACATGCGTAAATTATTCATAAGAAAAAAGGAAAACCACATAGATTTATTACAATTATTACTACATGACACAAATCAATTGAAAGTGTCCGGGTCCCACCTTCTTGCAAGCAGGCAAAACTACAGCAAAAACTAGTCTTGTTATGATCATCTTACAAAATTCGCAAATAAAAAACATAAGGTACATTTACTTACCGCTAAATCCCGTGACTTCCGAAAGGCGTATCACGTTTTTTTTTTTTTCATAATATGAAAGTAAGAAACGGAAGTTTACCAGATACAAAGACACAGTGTGAGAAATAATTTTAATGTGCGACCGTAATTATAATAAGTAGTTTTATTTGATTGATATTACGATAGGTTAGGCGTATTAGTTTTGTTGTTATTTTTTTTAACACGCTGTCTGTCAAGTAAAATACTAACTTTATACAAAAAAATAACCGAATTTAAAATCGATCAGTAGAAATAGCTCGAAAACTACCCACCTCATGTCACTCAAATTAAAATTAGACCAGACGCGAAGCAGTTTTTTTAGCAGTTAATTAAAGACTTAATTTTGCGATCCTCGCAAAAATATAAGTCGATCTCATAAAAATAGGTCACCTTTCTTATTTGGTAGAAATACAACTTTTAATTACAAAATATTTTTCAATCCGCAGACAACCCTAAGAGAAATGGTCTACATTTTCAGTATTTCATTTGCTAAGTAAATACAGAACAACTAGAGAACTGTGAGTTGTCTATCCTGAGTACCTAATTAATTTAAACAGACAAAACACCAGACGCTGGGCTACGGCACGCGATGGAATTGTTCTCGTCTTAGGATTGTAGTTTACTTGGGAATTTCTACATTATTCGCTAACAATTACTAATGAATCACTGAACGATAAAATAAATTAGTCATCGAATTTTGATCAGTATTAAGGAGACTCTACTACATAATTGGCTAATTACTAAAGATGAGATAAAGGAGGACGCGCAAAAATGTATGGAAGCTGGTCTACCTTGCAATAAAAATAAGTCTTATGTTAATAAAAGGGTTATTTTATGTATTTGCATTTGTACTAGGTCGCATGTCTCTGAGTGTTGTCGGATCTGAGTTCTACTACATTGAATCTGGCAGTATTTAGGTAGTGCCAAACATTGAAATCGTGGTATTTAAAATGAACATTTTGTAAAAAATTATGAAACAATGTAGGTTTTTTTTATTGAATTAAGGTAGCAAACGAGCATGCAGCACCTCCCTTCCGCTGCCGCCCATGGCAATTGTGACCGACTTAGAACAAGACCCAATTTAGGAACTAGGGTGGTTAGTCCAATTAGTAGATGGTGTTAGAATGTTAGTTGGTTAGCTTGTTAATAAGTGTGAGGACAGGGACTGTTAGTGATAGTTAGTCCTGTTAGTTTGTTAGAAACATTAAATTGCTATCTATTATTATCTGATGATCTATTCAATGACTTGTCTTCTATTATCTGTGTACTACTTCAATGTCTATGCATTTTTTGTCTATGTCGTTGTTGCAATAAAATCTCCGACCCGACCGCAAGCGTTCTTTTAATTTAACACACAAAATAAGGACTTTTTCAAGTTAATATTAGTATTGTCCAGTTAGTAATAACTTTTTACAAAAATAACCGACTTCAAAGTCGACATAACTCAAAAACCACTCGCAGATGTCGCTCCAACTTATAAATAAGAGATCACACGAAAAGTAATTCTTTTCGAACAAAAAAGGATCATCAAAATCGGAATACCCTGTCAAAAGTTAGCATAAATTAAATTCACATTATTCAGAATAACTCAAAAAATTACCGTCAGATGTCGCTCAAATGGGACCACATGGCAGTCATTAGCTTTCGAATGTTGAAAGAATTATCGAAATCGGTTCACCCAGTGCGAAGTTATGGGGTAACACACATAAGACAAAAAAGAAAAAAAACATAGAGACGAATTGAGAAGCTCCTCCTTTTTTTAAAGTCGGTAGTCGGTAGTCAAAATATTATATGTATTGTTAGAAATAACGGGTCTAGTGGTGGCGCTAAAAGAATGTTATTAAACATCATATATAAAAGTATGTTAATAAACATCATTATCATTGAGATAATAACGTAGTTAAGGAACAATGCAGGTGCATTAAACTCTTCATGACGGACACCAGACACCAGCCCCCCTAGACAAATGGCAAACGCTTCGAATCTATTCTATATCGACAATCGTTTGCGCCTTAGCAATATCGTTCTTCGGTTGGTAGCCAAATGGCCTACGAGATATCGAACGCTTATTCTATTCGATCGCTACGAAAAATAACAAATATAGTTATGGTTTCGTTCGTAAACGTCATACAAGTGCAATGCCACAAACTTATCTGACCCGTTAAGGGAGGCGCTACTGTCTTTGTCTTTGTCTGACAACAGTATAACATTTGCATTAGTTCCAATTTTGTCCACCGGGTCCGATAAGTTTGTGGCACTGTACCAGTCAGTGGTTTGGTGTTCTGAAGTGTGCTGGCGCTAAATTCGAACTTGAAGCAAATTGAGTGAGTCAGTATACGAAGTTTTTTTCCATAATTGGTAAGCAGAAATAATATACAATTAATCTACTTGTATAGGTTCTTACTCCTACTATTTCAACACGTACCTAATGTTTTTTAAAAATATTCAAGAGTTGAAATTTTTAGGTATGTACATACCTACTATAAATACCTACTTTTTAAAATTGTGGGAAATTGAAAAATTTAAGTAAGATTATTTTTCTTGTTTTAATCATGGAACCGAGGTTACGAGTTAGTCCAGAACAATTCTCGCTTCTTTTAGATTTTATGGAAAGGTATAAATTATTAATTTAAAAAACACATTCCTTCAATTGTAATCGAAATCATTAAATATACGCCATTTTGTAGCGTTATCTACAAGAGTTTGGCGTTCGCTTAGTTTCGCACGCTTTCAGTCGAACTTAATGTCAAAACTGCCGTTTGGCTACGAATTTGACACGACTAAACGTACTATTCAGACGTTTCGTTATATCGAATAGATAACGATGACATTTTGGCTACCAATTTTCATTTCTATGCGTCAGATCGAAATATTTAGCGTAAGCTTACGTCATTCCCATACATTCAGTATTCTATTCTACTAACGTTTGTGCCACTTGTCTAGGCCCCCAGATTATCGATAGCACATGAGCACAAGTACCTATAGTACGTCGTCCTGTTAAGCAGGTACAATAATATTGTATAATAGTGTTGATAATTAATAAACTTCCAATAGTAAAATTTGATGTACTATTCTATCCCAAATTGAAAATATGCTACTTATTATTATTGGACTGTAGACCAAAATGCCCATTCTCCTTTAATGATGAATAACATTAAAACTTTAAATAAACTGAAGTTGAATTCTATAAATGAAAGTATGAATTAGTCGATTGAAATGCAATCGATTCGCAGGTATCTATACTAACCCACTTAATATGAATTCATAATCTTCATCATCATCTCAACCCATCGTGGTCCATTGCGGGGCGCGGGTTTATTCTTAGAATGACAAGCATAGGGTCACCACTATTGCCAAGTACGAATTGGCAGGCTTCACACATGTTCGAGTTTTTTAACTTGCATGCCGGAGGCAATCTGCATGCCTCCGTTATAGAGACTGATATTTAAATGCTTAAAACGCACATTACTATAAAAAGTCAGAATTGCATGTCCTGGGATTTGAACCAGGTCCCTCGATTTGGAGGACGAGTTCTTAACCACTAAACTATAACTGCTTGTTTTTGGTAAATATCAATCTACTTAATTCTACTCTCTATGAATCAATATTTTCGTAACGGTAATCATATTAACAGACCGTCGTATTATATTTATCTATTCTTTACATCAGATCAAAGCCGTTCCGATCAAGGGCGTCAATTCAACAATCGATAAAAAAAATCATGGCAGACGATCCGGCGCTAAAATTGGCAAATTGCAATCTGATATCAGAAACAGTTTAATTACTATTGCAAATTTCGTTATATTAATTAATCATAGCGGTCTTAGCACAACTTATATTGAGAAAGTACCACTGACGAAAGTCAATCTAAAAGATTACGAATAGCAAATTTAATCTGCTTGGTAAAGTGATTGCCGATTATTCTGTGTTAGACTTTGGTTGCAATAAGTTAAATGTTACTTACGGGGAATTTTACCAATGAACTGTTAGAGCCAAAGAAGAGAAGTAGAGGACAAGACAGATAGATGTTATCTATCACACTCACACAACAAAAGAAAATGAAAAGTTTTTCACGACGAGTGTCGTCATTTCATTCATTTTCACGTCGTATTTTTATAATTATAAAGATTACAAAATGACTTCAATGCATACGGGGTTGTCGCAAAAGTTCAGTTTTCAAGCGTAGAAACTCCTCAAAATTTTAATTTTTCTGTGAATTTTTCATGTGTCATTTCAGCCAATATGGCTCGCGCCCATTTACGCGCGGGATGTTTGGTGCCTGGAAAATTTCTCATTTCCTCGAAAATGGGAGTTTTAGGTCACCTAACGATGTGTGAAAATAGGTCGCAAAATCTGTACGGTATGTTGGTAAAGCTCCAATCCTCCAATGTACTTTTATCGACATACTAATCATAAAACGCTTCAGGTTCACAAAGTTGAATTCCTATTAAATTGAATTCTCTGAATGTTGAAATCTCGATAAGTTGAATCCCATACAGCCTTTATTGTTTTAAACTCAAGTTGCTAATCAACAACATTCACCTGGCGCCATTAGTTCATTCACTTTGAAGTTTACATAATCAGATCCTAAACACACCTTTTAACATTTCAAACATTGTACTAAAATAAACTTATTAATTCAATAATTATCGTGACCGATTATTAAAAAATAATTATCGTTGTATAACGGATAAATTATAAATAAATTGTATTCAACTTAATCGTCCATTAAAATTAAAGGGCACTGAAAAGCGCTCATAGCCCGGCGGCTTGCGTCGATCCTAAGCGATCGACAAAGTTAAGCCAGCGGGCGCGGTCGGTAGTTGGATCGGTGACCGCTAGTGGCAAAATTTCTTCGGAGGGCACGTAAAGCCGTCGGTCCCGGTTATTATCGATTGATAGCAGTCGTTAAGCCGTGTCTTAGTTTATGTATATTCTTAGTTAGGGTATGCTCTAGGCCTCCTCAATAATGAGGAGAGATCCGTGCTCCGTAGTGGGCCATTAGGGGAGAAATGGGTAATGGGAGTCAGCGGGTAATCGTGGTCACTACACTAACTCGCAAACTAAAATACCTAGCGTCTCAAACGCTTTGAAGCCAAGGTGCACCCCCGCTCAGTTCGCCTGAAGCGTTTAGAAAATATGGTTGTGACACTTTTTTCCACCATTTCCGTATAATCTTTCGGGTACAAATAATAAATGGTAATTGGATTTCTGCAATATTTTTCGGTTATTTTTGTATTTAATTCCATAATTTGATTGTTTGACACTAGGTTAGCAAAATATTTAAAGTAATAAATATTTAAATATCTGTCGAATAATATTTTTTTTGTAAGTGGTCATATTAGGGTAATGAGAGTCAGGGTGTCTCTCATCCCAGGGTAACGAGAAAAGGTGCAATTAAGCAGCATACAACAATATTAACGTTAACACCATTGAAGGAGTTACAGAGAAAGAAAATAAGAGAAAAGGGACTTCTGAGCCAGATTCGACTCTCACTGACATTTGTGGCGATGATGAGAATGATGACCTGGAAAATACTGCTGATATAGGTACTAATACTTGACTTATTTGTTGCGCATTTGGCATCAACGGTCTTATGGGTTATGGGCGTACGCAGATTGCACCGAATGGGATTCTGCGGAAGGTTATGTGTGTGACAACAGCTAATATTATGCTGACTCTCATTACCCAGCATGTTGACTACAATTACCCGTACGTGCGGGCAATGGTGGTCAAAGTTACTTTTTTTAAACTTTTATTATTAATTAAGTACGTTCCCAAAGCTAATCAAATTCGTCAGACTGATAGTCGATTAAGTAAATTACTTAAAAAATATATAATTATAAACATTACTCGAAAAACTTGCGTTTCAGTACCAATATTGCTTAAGTGATTCCCAATACCCATTTCTCCCCTAATGGGTTGTAGCCATTCAAAGGGCACTTGTTTATTCTCATAACAGAAGTGCCCTAAAGGATACTACACTAGGTACTCTGCTCCAGTACGGATTGGTAGGGGAGCGGGGGATGGCTATAATATAACCTACGGACACTTTTTGTCGGTAGATCACAGGATCAACTCAAGCCGCCGAGCTAAGAGCGCTTAGCTATACCTAAATAAAATAGCAAGTTATAAATCTAGAGGCTTTTTATCTGACATTCACACAGTCGGATTATAAAGTTATCCAATTAAAGGATTAATAGAAGTTACAAAATAAACTTATTTATGTATGGAAGTATCGAATAGATATAATGACAGTATGAAAACCGACTTGGTAAATCAGTAGTCGAACAGTAGTAGAGCTGAAAACCAGGCATCACCCTATGTCTTGAGGCCGCCGCCAAATACCTAACTTGTCATGTTCCGGCTTGGATATTGACTGTATGCACTGTCTTTCTTCTTTCTTGACCGAATTACATGTTATACTTTCGGGATTACAGATATGACCACTTACAATCAGGCTTGCCAACTTTTCATACAGTCCCTCAGCCAATTAAAAGGTAATATACCTACTATTTCTCTGTGTAACAACAATATGATTTATGTGACCCGGCGCACGTAGACCACTGAAGCCATTAAAAATGACCGATAAGCGCTAATCGATTTTACTTGCGGTGTTGGTGAAATTATCAGATAACAGTCAGTAAACGAAATATTTTACGATGAGTCTTACAGGGTTTTCGGCTTCAGTTTTACCATCGATATATAATAAAGACAAGATGCACGGTCCAATAGAAATTATTACCTCAAATATGTTTATGAAAACCACGAGTGTCAAAAAATATTTACTGAATTAAGCAACAAAATACAAAACCCAATGCAATTAAGTAGCCTCTAGATTCCATACCAAGATTCTCTAATAAGGATTCTTCTGATTTTGGCCTTTTCTTTTTGTTATTTTATTTTAATTAATTCATTTCAAAGTTCCGTACAAAAGCTTAACCGTTTCAATCCACAGGGGTTTCTCAAACCCTCGTACTAAAAAAGTTTAACCCACTCATTGCAAAGAGCACTCGATTTGAACAATTGCACTCGAGTGTCTGTTTGACCCTTCGAAGTAGGTAATTGTGTGATTTCCTGTCCCGCATCACATTGCAACACTCCATCACATTCCTGGGAATATTAGTCAATCTACTGGATATTTGTACTTACAATAAGTCACTGATATCAGGGCCCTGATTCTGCTAATTTATAAATGCCTCAATGGGGTCTCGATTCAATAGTTCGACACATTCCGTATACAAAATTGAATAGTTTACCACATTTTTGGCACATTCCGTATTCAAATTGTGGCAAACTATTCAATTGAGCTTTGAGTCACAATAAGATTCTTTATATTTTCATATCACCTTCGAGCTATTACAAACTAATTATTTTTATAATAATTTATAATTTCGCCCGTTGAGAAAAAGAGGAAAACAATTAATTCAAGGGTTTAGTCAGGGGTCCTCAAAGTGCGATTCGCAAGGCTCTAGGGGTGCGCCAATTAATAAGTGACTTAAGTATTTAAACGAGCGGCTTTTCAAGTGAAAGAATTCCCATCGTCGTCCTAAAAATAAATTCATATCGACAGTGTATGTCAGACTATAAGCAATATAGGGTTCCATAGTTTTTTATTATTCCACTAGCTACCTATTGCCCGCAACTTCGTTCATACATAAGAATTTTCCCGCGTGAATCCCGATCCCGCGATAATTCCAGCCTATGTTTTACTCCACAGCCTCCTGCATATCCAGTGAAAGTCACATCAAATCCGTTCAGCGATTCGTTACAATTATTTTTGTATGTATACTCGTAGAAGATATAAGATATATTATGTTAAGCATACCTATTAGTGGACATTTATAACGTTTCTAAATAACTAGACTAATAGTTTCTCTCTAAGAATATCTTCCTGTACCTACATACAATACATCAATCGGCTTTATTAAGAATAATTGCTTTTTACAAAAAAAAAAAACAGACTTCAATCTTGATAAGTAGAGATAACTCAAAAACTACTCGCCAGATGGCGCTCAATTCAACATGTAAGTGTAAAGTTCTCGTCACTACAAATTAATGAAGCCCAAACACTAGATAACTGCAGTAAATCGTTGAGGAGTTCCCTCGACTGTCTTTCGGCTTCATCAGATCGACTCCAGATCTTCATGAAATGGTAGCGCTTTAATGTACTTATGATAACATGAACAAACATACTAGTTGTCCATACAATTTTCGAAAGTTCCCCTCGATTTCTCTGAGATGCCATCATCAGATCCTGGTTTCCTTATCAGGGGACCCCACTGCGCATATCTACTTTACAACAAAAAAAGAATTATCAAAATCGGCCCATAAACGACGAAATAATCGCTGAACGTACATAAAAAAAAGCATATATTATACGGTCGAATTGAGAACCTCCTTCTTTTTTGAAGTCGGTTAAAAAAGAACAATGCACACCAGAATTAGTCGGAAACAATTGGTCTTTAAATGGCCATTTGACCCCACGGCTGTAGATCATGGGTTCGATTCCCGTCAATAGACTGCTTCCTATAGGGAAGGGACGATTGCATACCGAACATTAAGATACAGTAAATGTTTGAAATAAACTGTTGAGTGTAAATAAATTTAAATCCCAATGATTTCTCAGAAGTTAAAGCATTGGTAAGTGTGATAAAATCGCCTAAGAAATAAGTACCTATTAATGCCTAAAGACAAGAATATTTGAATGATTTATTGGCTATGGGGTTAAATGAGGTCGTATGCATCAAAGATCTTCTTTGAACATCACACTTTTTGCAAATTTAAGTCATTAAAAGCCTTTAAATTTCATTTAATTTATGCAATCGTGAAATTAAAATAACAAATAGATAATACAAAAAATTACACAATACCTCCATATATTTCATTCTAAGCAACGCGACGTAAATTCCGGCTTAAAGTCATTCAAAAGTCAATTCAACCTGCCTTTTATCATCTACTACCACACATTTCAAAGTCAAGGTCGTAGTATTACCCGGAACTAGCATCGTAAATCGTAATATCGACTGATATAATTTTATCGTGCCCACTTCATCGACCTTCACGTCACTAATGCCATATTGGGCGCGGTGCGCAACGGAAATGCATCTATGAATGTATTGTATTTAAAGCTATATATCTGAATCGTTTAGTACCCCTGTCTTTGTGGAACGGTGTTAAGGTTGAGGTTCGCTTTGCTTGACGACAAAGGATGGCCAGGCAGAATCAATTGGATTAACTTTAGTTTGAGATGAGAGAACTCCCGTTCGCGGGCAGGAAGTGGTCCTAATAAGTGGTAAATTGAGTATAAGGGCTCTTTTAAAACAATTTTAAGTTGTATCTAGAGTGTAGTTTGTTCAACGCGTGTAGTGCATACGGGTGCTTAATGCATATTGGTTTCATTTCTCTAGAATACGGGTCCAAATGGAAAGATGCTGGGGCACTGTTAGGCTTGTCTATTGTTTTTTTAATAGAATGAAAGTTTTTTATCGAGTTTCTGGTGATAAACGTTGTAGGGCAAAAGAAATTTTGTGATGGGAGAGCGTCATACTTTTTTTTAAAGAGGAATTATGGTAGGTAGGTTGAAGTGTTTACCAAAGCGAGAACAAAATACAGTATCGAGGCGTGGCAAGAAGTAGAGTTGGGAAAAGTAAGGTGAATGTGAAGATGAAGATGAAGACGATGAAGGTGAAGATGAAGCTTAGTCGAGTCGAGTCGGATCGGGAAACGGAGACAAACTTTAAAATTTTAATAATGTTTAAATAAAAATAATAATATATACCTTAACAAAAAATTGTAAAGTGTTTGAGTTCCAAATCCAGGATTGGATTTGGAACTCAAAACTAACAAGAGACTAACTAGGCCATCACATCACTGCTGACAACTAAAGCACTCGCCGCACAAATTCGTTTAAAACCGTGAACCCCGATCTCCCCTAAAGCAATTAGTCGCAGACGACCCATTTCGACCTATCATCCTAATGGTAATATAAAATGAAATTTGGAACGGACCCAAACTACAGTACAATGTACCTACCTATACTCTATTTGAAATGGAGCTGGACACTATGTAAACAAAGCGTTGCCTAGCAACAGTAAACAATCAGTGACATGAAACATTTTGTCGTATTATCAGTCGTTTGTTAGTTTTGCTTGGTTTATGTTTAAGTCTTTATTACCAATTAATCAATTGTAATGAGAAGTGC
Organism: Hesperia comma; assembly: GCA_905404135.1. Lineage (NCBI taxonomy): Eukaryota > Metazoa > Arthropoda > Insecta > Lepidoptera > Hesperiidae > Hesperia > Hesperia comma. The sequence goes on along the minus strand of FR990015.1, from coordinate 13,260,534 downwards.
TTTAAAAGTATTAAAACATATAATTACGTACATATTGACTTTGTATTTAAAACCTTATGTTCTAACCTCAAAATAGATCAAATACAGTTTACAGAATTATTGGTTAGGCTTACTTCAAATAATATTAGTTTTACGAAAGGTTTAAAATCGCTCTTGGTTTTTAAGGTTGTGGATGCATGAGTTATTCAATTACGAAATTGTTATAACCATTATGTTTACCGTATGTTCTCGCAGTTTGAAGTTTTTATCGATCGCTACATAGTTAAATATGGATTCAGAAAAATTATAGTAAGTAGTTTAGTTGAAACATAACGCATTTGATTCAGACAAATGTCACTTAGTGATAACCCTACAAAAGAATTTTAATGGTTTGTTTACATAGTGTCCAGCTCCATTTCAAATAGAGTATAGGAGACACATTACTTAAGCCTTTAAGAAAAGCTAATACACCTATTCATATTAAGTTGTCGTCTTTATTGTTGGCAACCCCATAGTCTAGCTGCTAGCTACCCTGTCTGCAATCCGAGGGGTCCGAGTTCGATTCACGGTCGAGGCAGTAATTTATGTGACAGATAATTGTTTTTTCTGGGGTCATGAGTGTAATTGATGTAGTATTTGTCTAGTTCATGCCACTCGTAACATAGGGAATTATTGCAGGGGTAAAAGTATGAGCGTCTGTGTTTTATTATTATTATTTATGGTTTCACGGAATTATATTTTAGTTGTGGTATATGTGTACAGTTTGGGAATGTCTATATTTTTTATATAAAAATCCGGCAACGCGCAAATAAAACATACGGACCACTTTATAGTAAGTCAAAGAAAATCAATAACCAAAGGCATCTACCAAAACTACTTAGCTGGTCAAGTAAGAAATAATAACAATGATTCAATGAATCAAAACAGCGTTTCTCTGCTATGGGGTCTCCTCCCACAGTATGACAGGGACAACTCCACTACGATGGCCAACTGCAGATGTGCAGATTGACAGACTTCGGTATTGAAAACATTATGGAGAACTGGAGCACAAGTTTCATCTTGAATTCTTTATGTTTTCATTCACTGTAGCAAACGATAAATGAATAGGCTATCTACATAAAAGTAGTGCCCGACCCAAACAGGTTTTTCAGCAGAAACCTAAATTGAATTTTCAGCCTTGTTCCGTGTCGGCTAAAACCGAAACTATTCCCAAACTAGAATTTTTGGCCGAAACCAACAAAACCCCTGTCCCCCTGTCCATGTCATGTGATTCTCTAAAGTCAAAGGTTCGAAAAAGACGAAAACATTTAAACTCAAGAGTAGGTATCTTTACACCACGTTTATAAATAAGACGTGACGTGAAGTACGTGATTAAAAGATAAATGAGACAAGCAACAAACTATAGTATTTCAGTAGCATGAATACAAAAAAAATTAAAGTTATAATATTTGCCATTCACAGTGTTCTAAGGAATAAGGGATTATTCAGCCCCATGAACCAGATAATCCTGAAGCCATCTGTGGAGTTAATCGGTTTCGCGTGAAGCAATTAATCGGCCCCTCTCATCGATGGGGGCAGTAGGTGGCAGTAGTCATAAGCGGGTTTACAGAACAGTTGTAATAGTTTAGGGACTCGACTGATATGGGACAAACAATTTAGATAAAAAAATAAACTTTGAAAAAAAAATCTTTGAAAGTCAAACGCATGGATTCCGTAGTAACTTGTACAACTTGTATACTTAATGTTATTAGTTTTTCCTTTAATTATTTTACTGTAAGTTCTCACTTTTTTCATGATTATACATCAACGGCTAGTACCCAATAGTTTAATTTATTATTTACTCGAAGGGACCTGGGTTTTTAGTATAAATAATAAATAAATAGTTTGTTCCAGCTCAGCTCATAAACCGCTTACCTGAGTTGAATGCGGTTTTAACTGATATACTGAAGCTTCGGGCAAAAATGTCCTTTTATTTTAATCGGATGACGATTAAAATATTTAAAGGGATTTAAAGAGTCCTACCTGAATAGTTTTCAAATGTAGGTTGGTAGGTAGATACCTACTAGGTTCATCGAAAGGAAGCGATGTCTTACTTGTAAATAAATCATAGAATTTCGTATTGTATCTTTTCTTTATTATTTTATTCTATTTCGTCGTGTGACAGCTGACTTAGGCCAGAGGATGGTAGGGAGGTAGCTAGCCAGCCGGGTTTACTAAATGGTAATAATACTACTTAGTCATAAGTCATAATATTAACACTTATATAAACATATTACAGATAAGATAAAAAAAACATACCAAAATCTTACATCAATAAAACAGAATAAAAATCGAAAGAAAAAAATAGGTACCTATACCAATAGATAGCATTGTTACCTTATTTTATTACACTGCCACCAAATTCATTCTAAATTCAAAAGGGTAAAAATAGTTTATGAAAAAATATCAAAAGCTACCAATCGGTGGCCTGATTTATATTTGGGTCAAGTTAGTTGAGCTCGTTTACTTTTTTTGGTTAACTTTTTAAATCGGACAGCAGACGCGCCACCCCGTTCTTGAAAAAGTTTTAAACTTGGGTTTTGGCTGGAGATAGGTACTGCTTGATAATATAAATTGGTGAAGACGAATTTAATTGGACAAAAGAACTGTTGTGAATACCTACCTATTTTTTAATACGTCCTCAAATTGATAACCTTGCAAATAGATTAATGGTTATGGTAATAAAAGTTTTGTTTTGTTATAAGTCGATCACAATAATTGTCATGGGTAACGTAAGGGGGGTCATTTGCTGCCTAATTTCATAAAAATAATTACAGTTATGTACCTACATCCTTTGATAAAGACGAAAAGTGAATGCATCGCACAAAATACAATTAGATTATAATTTGGATTGGAGCATCAATACCTATCTATTAAAGCTAAAATCAGATAGATAAATACTAGGGCCGCAGGTAACTAAAGCCAACTCGACTTTTCCAGGATTAAATACCGGAATAGGGGAAAATATTTATGTCTGTGATGTCTTATTTTTGTTTGAACTACTGGAAAAAAAATCCCACCAGTTCCAACGTTTGTAATACACAGTTGAACTAGTGGAAATCACCCGTACCTCTACCCTACACAACCAAGTCAAAATAAATTGTGAAATATGTCTTGTTTGTTCGTCGCGTTGTTTTTTTTTATTTGTTTATTTAAAGGTTTGTGTACACATGGATACAAAGTTAACAAAATTGATAAGGCTAGGATGGTACAAAGGTACTAGTTATTTCTTATGAAATCTCTTCCAGCAGATCTAAAACTGGAAAGTGGTATACTTAACGGTAGAAAGACCGTGTACATAAATAAAAATAATAATAACATGTTAAAACAATCATATTAATACAATTTATTACATACATATAATAAATAAAATGTTTTTCAACACACTTGCTCGTAAAGTTGCTATTTTTTCTTTAGTCTTACGCCCGGAATGCGGTTTATTACACACTAGTGCGTTTTACTTTTCATTGCCGCACTAGTGTTTTTAACCGACTTCAAAAAAGAAGGAGGTTCTCAATTCGACCGTATATATGCTTTTTTTTTATGTACGTTCAGCGATTATTTCGTCGTTTATGGGCCGATTTTGATAATTCTTTTTTTGTTGTAAAGTAGATATGCGCAGTGGGGTCCCCTGATAAGGAAACCAGGATCTGATGATGGCATCTCAGAGAAATCGAGGGGAACTTTCGATAATTGTATGGACAACTAGTGTGTTTGTTCATGTTATCATAAGTACATTAAAGCGCTACCATTTCATGAAGATCTGGAGTCGATCTGATGAAGCCGAAAGACAGTCGAGGGAACTCCTCAACGATTTACTGCAGTTATCTAGTGTTTGGGCTTCATTAATTTGTAGCGACGAGAACTTTACACTTACATGTTGAATTGAGCGCCATCTGGCGAGTAGTTTTTGAGTTATCTCTACTTATCAAGATTGAAGTCGGTTATTTTTTCTTATTCCACTTTTTTTTTAATATCCGTAAAGAGGTTGTTACCAAAAGATTTATTATTTTGTAAATAAATAAACTTGTTGTACTTAGTCAAAATCTGATAAGATAAGATTATACTTCATCTAATTATCTATTAAAGCATTTAAAAAATACAATATTTTAAATCATTAATTACCGTAAATTCCTATTAGAAATACATAATTATTTAGTTTAATATATTGTGGCTGAATGGCGGTGTTCTTTGCGTCTGGACTTAACCTGCGCGCCTGCGCGCGCATAGTTATTCAACCAAAGATACAGCGCGCGAAAAAATAAAATAAACCTCCGCGCCATTTTGTGCAAACATTTGTTCGTTTATAATTTGCTGATTTGTGACTGAAAAATGTCGATACCTAATTGTTTTTTTCCTCGCAAGTGTGTTGAAAAACGTCGTATGATACGCGTGTGCTTTGTTCATTACAGTCTTGGCTCTATTACAGCCCTCGCCTTGCGGCTCGGGCTGTGCAATACCGCCTCGACTGTAATGACCAACTTCGCGCACTTGTATCATGATGTACTATTGTGTAGTATTCTAAATACCCGCGTAGTTCATTGTTAATTTTAAATATTGTGTAAGCGTTATCTAATGATCCAAAACATTGACATTAGAGGTATTACAGACGAATTAGTTGGATTCTTACCCGCTTTAGTCACTATATTTTCAAAATAAATAGTCGGCGTAAGTGTTTACGTCGGATTTAAGCTGCGTTTAGGAAGCGTTTCTAGGTTATAAGGAACTGGAGACCAAGGCCTTTTCTGGTTCCTGTCTGCAACCAAGGGTGACATTACCTAGATATAGTAACGGCTAGACGAGGTAAAAGTGAAACGGCATTTTTGGTATGACAAAGTTTTATTTGGTTACATCTGGTGTGTTGGAGTTTTATAACTTCCATTTTATTTTCGTTCCTTGTGAAAATATGACTTTTTAATGTGTCTTGTAATTAATGAACAATGACAAAAGATAACAATTAAGATATCGGAGGTTCTGTAAAATTTGTTAATTTAAAATCTTTCGTCATTTTCTATTTCCTGAAAAAAAATAAGTTTGTGGAAGTTTAGTGAAATTTTTAATTAAAGTAGCAGTTGGATACAATCAGTTCCCCAATTATTTTATTTACAAGTGCAGCACACTTCGATTGGTTTTAATTTACCTTATGAAACCAATGAGTTTTGAAGTAATCTCACATGTGGCGATGCAATGTGCATCGTTCTGTTTTCAGATAAGTTTTCGAGGATGCACAGATTACCCCAATGGCGATCAGGAACAAGAGCAGCTCACGCAGGTTACACGCGTGTTATGTGGAACAGCATGGGCGGCTGCGTGCGTGCACTCGCGCACCCTGGAGTACTTTCGTATGACCTTGGAGGACGAGTCTGACAACTATCGTTCCGGGAAACGGGGAACCCATGATGCCTGCCTGATGTTACTGCTGCGGATCTAATTACAGGTGATATGTATTGTTTTAAAACTTTTTCTTTTCGAGACGTAGTTCACTTGATAAAAGTCTATTTTTGAGAGGTTTAGTTTTCGGTCAACTTGTCGAACGGAACTTTTGAAATTGTAATTGAATGGTGTTGTTACTTTGAAAAATGCATAGCCCTTATCTGAGCACTGGAAAGAAGTGTTCTGTTCTGTTATTGGTGGGTGCTAATAGACAGTTTCCCATCGGGATGGGCGTTGCAATGCAGATTAGAGCTATGTATACGGTTGTTATTTTTGAGAGAAGTTCATGATTGTACTTGAGTGCCGTTCGATAAGTCAACTTGTTTGAAAAATGATAACTTTTGAGAAAAGTAACTTTTATGAGAAATGTTAAGTTTGTTTTGGATTAATCTGTAATGTGATAGGATAAATAAAGCGACATGTTGAACAAACCTTTTTAAGATTATTTTTGATAAAAGCTCGAAATGATCATCTGGGTGGTGTAGTGTTTGTAACCGGATGGAGGTTACATGCGCAGGTGACTGGATAGAGTTTGCCTATTGGGTTGATGCTTATGACCGGATGGAGGTTATAAGTGTGATGATCAGGACCGGATGGAGGTCAGGGTACGAGCACTGCAATATTTCAATGAGTTTCCTATTATTTGACTGAGTATGGGTGTTGATCGACATGTCAGCTTTGGCCTTTGAGAAAAATAATCTGTTATGATATTCAAAATTTGTAATGATTTGATAAAGTTGTTTTTTATTCCCTGCCCACTTGGGTCAGGAATGGCCGAACGACTAGAACCAGTACTGTTCGAGAATTTTCTTTCATTCCAGTTACTTCACACGAGGACGTGTGATACTCAGGATGGCCGTGTCGGAGCGCACTCAAGTCCTGCGCTGGTCTTTCAACGCCATCTGTGGAGAATCGCTGAAACTACTTGTCGGAGTGCAGTAAAGTCCTGCGCTGATCTTTCAACGCCATCTGTGGAGAATCGCTTTAACTATTTGTGGAAACGTCAAACAGTTATTGTTTGGGCATGGTTGGCATGGAGTGGGGGTTAGAGATGACATTATAAAGAACCAGAGCTGTTATGAGGAGGGGCTTTTTCGGAATTGAGCGCTTAGACCGAGTAGACGTGTAGAACCCACTGCCATACCAAACTTGTCGCGTTTCCATGTTTAGGTAATCCGAAGTAATCTTGCTGATCCTTGGCTACTTTGCTATTATTTTGTCGTAAGCTTTATTTCTAAGTTTAATTTAATGTAATCTGAATTAATTTTGGAAATAGTTCATTATTTGTTATAAAACTGTATTGAAGTGTTGTAATAGACCTTTAAACTCGGTGTACTGACTATTATTTCTGACCTCCAGCCACGTATAACCCAAATTATATCGACCGCTCTAACCATAGCGCCGTTAAATATATACATGGGTATATATATACATAGGTATATATATACAATATATAAATAATAAAATAGAAATATTGAAATGATGATTAAATGAAATAATTAAATCTTATCAGTAATACAAATTGGGCTATTAGTAATATTAAAAAATAAAGTTTGCTTGTGTTTTTATTATATGTATTTTCCATCCTGACTTCTAACACGGGTTTGATGGAGTAAGTTAGGTTTAGTTACTGTTAGTCACGCTATGATCAAGCATTCCCAACTTATTTATAAGTTTGAAAGTAACTCTGTATATGGGGCGTTCATTCCTAAGCCATTGAACCGATTTACATGAAATTTGGTAGGTTAGGTAGGGACAGATGTAGAGTTAATCTTGATCAAGAACATAGGATACTTATATCGCGGAAATTATCCCTTACGGAGTGAAAAAAGAGGGATACGTATAATATTTACGTAAAAGGTAAAAATAAAGCAGGTAAGCCGGTACCGTCAGTCGACCATTTGATTTTTTCACATTCTCGGGTGTTCTGAAATTGTCTCTCAAGCGAGCGATACCGCCGGCAAAAACTAGTAGCATTATAAAACCTATGTTATGCTTATGGTAAGCAGTCGTTCGCAAGGGCAAAAGTTAATAATGAATAGGTAGGAGCCGTGCTCTCCCATGGGGCAGGTAGGTCCAAACGGGTTTGTTACCTTCGTATTGTAAGAACACAATGCTTCTCGCGGGTGCTGTCTTTTTGTGCTGATGTTACACCTATCAATACCTTACATTGTATTGATATTAAACACAATACTCTATTCAATGTATGTTTTATAATCAAATGTATAAAACTGTGCCATTACTGAGTGACTAACAGACAACGCGCAGCCGAAGCTTTTGAACGCAGGTTTTTTGCCATGTTTAGAAAAGACTCCCTTTACCCTCATCCTCCTTAAGGGAAGTCACCGGCGGAAATCTAGCAATTACATATTTATCTCGCACGAATCTACAATTTGCAATATTTATATGCGTATCTCAAATTAATAAATTTTCTCGAATTTCGGTAAAGAAAAGCACCGTTCAGAATACTTCACGGAATGCTCCATAATTTTTCCTCTGTCTGACACTTGATCCACGTGGGGAACTATGGCCTGTACATCGAGTAAGAGAGTTATGGGTTGCGATGATGTAAAACTAGCAGACATGCTTCACTTATTAAAATCCTTTTACAGGCATATTGATATTACAGTCCTTACTCCTTAAGCGAAGCCCTACCACCAGGCAGGGGGCCCGGATTCTATACTTACCCTTTCACTACACCCTGGTCCGCTGATATGGGATTAGCGGCAGGGTTCTAGGACCAAAGTTTTCATTAGGTATTTCTAAATAAATATTATTTGTCAAGTTATATCGATACATTTTTCTATATGGGTAGGTACCTACATAATCTTGATCATTCACAACGATCGATGTAGATAATATGTATGGCGCAATTTTTGCCATGTTAGACCGTCATTCGGAGAGGCCTAGGTTTGATGGGGACCGGAAATAATGGTAAGTTAAAATTTCTCTTCTACGGCGTATGTAAGACATGGGACGAAAGTTTTAATGTAGGTAGGCACGTTAGGTCTACGATTCTTTGACATTATATACTCACCTAGATAATATTTATTATAGGTACCTACTACCAGTTAACGTGGACATTGGAAACCCTTCCAACAGTATCCCTACCCGTTATACTTAGAACGATATTGTGTGATTAATAGTTTCTATATCTACACCAGACCTACCACCATGGGCTCATTCCCACTAACTCAACTGAGACTGACTAGTTTTACCATTGCAGTACGTACCCACTACTGCACATAAAACTTTTAATGCTAAATTCAATTTTAAACACAGTTGAACTAAATTGGAGCAGCGGGAAGTGCCGAGATTTCATTGGAATTCACATTCACCGTTGGAAATAAAGATGGTACAGCGCCTAGTAACCTGGAACTTCATGACGCTGCCACGTCCTTAGTTCAGCCCGCACCACATGCAGGATATAATACCTATATTGCGGGAACAATATTCAAATAATGTAGGTAGGACTAACTCATCTATGTCAATCGAATTACATACAAATAACAGACGACTGATTTTTATTGTGTCCTCCCAAGTACCTACCATCCCTCAGAATCTTCAACCCTTGCCGGCTACGGATATAAAACTTAACTAGGATCCACGTTGAGGCTTTATTCGTCGTAATTGAATGTCAACGTCTACCCGTCTGAGTATTATTAAATGTAATGCAATATTCACCTAACCTAAACGTCTAAACCTAAGGAAGGACCCCTTGCTTTGAAGTTATTTTCAATTCCGTCTCAATTAAATTCCAATCACGAGTCTTATTTGTGACGTGTTTTTGAATTTTAATGAAATGAAAATTATTTAATACCTACTATTAAATAATTTTCTTTTACCGTCCAATAACAACATTTAATAAGACTAATTACGTTATCAACAACGTAGTCACCGATACGTTACTAAGTACCTACTACGTTTGTAAAAATAGTAAAAATACGTGTAACCTTGATAGTAGGTAACTATTTAAAACTTACCGCCCCGGCTCCCGGATTCAGCTCCTTGAGACGTCCCTTTGACACTAACACTTCAAAATTTCGCACAACCACAATAACACGCGATAACGTGCAAAAACCACTAATTTGTAACAATTAGAAATCTGTATCGCGAGATTTATTTCACAGATAAAAAATACGTTTAAAACACGAAATAGCTGTTATCGAAGCGACAACAATTTATTTAAATTGGTACTTGAGACTTGGAAAGGAAATAAATCGTGGCTGTGCGACACAAGACCACCCTCAGAGTTTGACAGCTTACTGGACGGAAAAAAAACTGCAGGCAAAACGCGCATGCGCCATGCGCCATGTTTACGCTCCACGCGGCTGACAAGGGGTGATAAAGATAGGTATGGTAAATTGTCTGTCTAGATGCTTTATCTGCTTTAGCGGATTAATAATTTCGACTCGGTATGATCTTTGACTTAAATCTTAAATATGGACCTCCATGGCTCCATAACAGATAGATCCATACATCTTGTTGGATTCTTCTCTCATAATGGCTGATTACAGATTATGGATGTCCTGATAACTGAGGAGGTCGATCTTCTCGATCACGTTGAACCAGTGCAAATTGACGAAAGGTTTAGTTTAGAGGCCCGCCAAAGTGTCGGATTTTTTTCAATTCGGCAGAAGATCCTTGCACTTGTGAAACACGGAACCGCTACAGTTCCGCCACAAAATTTTGCGATCATCTGAAACATTTAAGAGTAAAACTTGTAGGGTACTATTTTTATTGAAAGCTCCCATAATAATGATTTTTAAGTTTTTTTTTTACTTTAGGTACACAGCGTTCATATCTCAGAGGTAACAAATCGATCTATGTCGCCAATTTTTGGATTGATGTCATCCTGAAATTGGTGGCGCCCCGGATTTTCTATGACTATGTTCCAACTAGGAATTTGATTGTTTACTTTCTTGTCTCTTAGTTATTTCTGCACAACGTGTAGGTAGGTAAGGTTTCAAGGGCGTCCTTTGGTATTGGCGTATTGGTGAGTTTTCTAAGGAGCCTTTGGTATTGGTGATAATGATGGACGAAGGTGACTACCTATACCTACTTGACTGACCATTATGGATTCATGGTTCCTATGCTCACTTTTCAGTTATTTTGCGTGAAAAAACAGTCGATAGACAAAATACCCATATCGTAGTACAATGCGAACAACCCTTAGTGAGCTAAGTTTATTTTTAGCTACGCAAGTGTGAATAAAGCTTCGATTATGATACGTTTACCAAGCCCTAAGTAGGTACTCCAAGACAACACGACCAACCCATAAATGTCACGTATCACGAATGTGTGACACACCACACGTGACAAGGAGGTGCAACTATTGACAGCCTACATTTCCGGTCAACGACGTACAGTGTTCCTCAAAGTTGTTTTCAATATCAATATCGATTCACGCAATTCAAGCCCTTAACACGCACTCGTAAAGCTCACGCTTCTGTGAGACAAAGACAGAGCCTAGTTCAAAAAGTTTTACTCCTTTCAAGCAATTTTAACCATTATAGTGGTACATAAAAGGGTTAAAATTCCCTGCGAACTAGGACATACGTTTGTGGCTCATTGTATCTCACGATAACTGTGTTCGCACAAACAATGGTAAGCTTTTGTATTATTTGTTTCTTTTGTCTTCGCAGTTATTGATAGAACTTGATTTACTGTTTTGATAAAGCTACTTTCAAGTTTATTGGGATTTTACTTTAGGTTCGTTCTTACAACTGATGTCTTTCATGTATGTAGGTTCTTATTATAGTAAATTACAAACTGGACTGGAATAAATAGTACCTAAATGGCTTCAACTAACAGTTTATAAGTACTATCACTATCACCAATGGTCCCTGTCCTCTCCACTCTTATAAACAAACAAACCAACACCACCGGATGGCGCAATGGTTAACACGCCGGATCGCTGTTCCGAGGGTCCTGGGTTCGATTCCCAGCGAGGCGGAAATTTGAATGATGAGTTTGAATTTCCGCTCTCGGTCTGGGTGTGTCCTTGTCTTGTGTGTTGTTGTTGGAATCTCCAACATTTTATATTTTTTTATATAATATGGCAACATTAGATTTAAATTTGTGTTCGATATTTGAAATATTAAAATATAATCTTCAATTATTTACTTCTTACAAATATGGTGTGTAATGTATCAATTCACAAAATAATAAATGTGCATGTGCGATATATACTGAAAATCTCAAGCTGTTTGATTTCCTCTATACATTACAGTCTACTGCAGAGCTAACTCAAACAGTTGTCCATGGCACCCACGACACAGGGAATCCTAGTGTGGGGCTATGAGTGTGAAGCGTTATTTATTATTATTATTATTATTATCTATTATACCTCATTTACACTCGCGTACGAGTCGCGAGACGAGGCACGAGCCGAAGCACAAGGTGAGAGTGTAAATAGTCGCTCGCGGCTCGCCTCGCGCCTCGTCACGCGTCTCGCAGCGCTCGCGTCCGGAGCGGTTTTTTGGGCACGACTGCACGAGTCAAAGGACCTCGCAACAAACGCGAGCGTGGTGTTTACATTCGCGCTCTCGATTCATTCGAGTTTGAACCTTGTGCCGCGCAGGTTATGGCTTGCAAACTCCCTAAATGGATTGGTCTGAAGAAAAAACGTTTCGGTTTTTGGAATTATTTAAAAAAGAACCGATAACTTGGGATCCCAAGCGTAAATTTCATGAATCAGTTTATTTTTTACTTTACTTTTATTTAAATTACAATATCAATCCTCTTTATTTATTAAATTAGTTGCATAGCAGGAGAAACTCAGTAAGCAATGGCTTGTTGCCGCTAACACTTCGACGTCCTCCGTTCTGGCTAACTCGAACACCACTGAACTCACCACGAGAATGTGAACAGACAACTCATTTACCATCAATCACGCGAGGCGCGAGCTGTGATACGAGACGAAGCACGAGGCGAGCTACGAGGCGAGAGTGTAAATGTAGTATGAACTTTACTAACATAAGTCGGTCACAGTCACAGTTGTCATGGGCGGCTGCGGAAAGGTCCAGCACCACCTTTCTTGCATGCTCGTTTCAGTTTGCTACGTTACTTAACGGTTCCTGGTAGAAATGAAACCTGGCTGGGTAGCTACCATCTTCTTGTTTAAGTCATGTTTCGGCTGGGAGCTTGAAAGCCGATAATTTTTTCTTTCTTTCCTCTTCTTTCTTTCTTGGTCGACAAAGCTAGAGCCGTCATTAGCTGTAGGAGCGCGCGCCTGCAATACCGTACTGCCATATGCCACAAGCCTACCAGGGCCCCAATTCTGCAATTTATAGTGCCTCAACTAAATAGTTTGCCACATTTTGTATACGGAATGTGCCGATAATGTCTCATGAACTAGGTATTCAATTTTGTATACGGAACGTGCCAAAATGTGTCAATCTATTCAATTCTATATGTAAGTATACGAAATGTGCCAAAATGTGTCAAACTATTCAAATTTGTATACGGAATGTGTCAAACTATTCAATCGGGACGCCATTGATGGGGGCTTTACATTATACAATTTGTAGAGCGCTAACTCAGTGCACTAACTAGTGTTTTCATACATTACGCTGCACTGCACTAGTTACTGTCTAACTGCCTTTACACTATGCGATTTTAGCACGCTAGCTCAGTTAGCGCTCCGCAAATTGTATAATGTAAAGCCCCCATGAGGTATTTACCTATAAATGAACAGAATCAGGGCCTAGCATTCGTGACCCATTTTATTCTATGACCAAATTGTTAAAATTCCTCCATTACACTATGAAACATTACTTTTGTGAATTTTAGGAGTGGCAATTCCATATCTTCGTCGAGTCAAATATAGTTACATAAAGGCTTCGTAGTAAACCCTTGCTTGCGAAATTTAATCTTCATTAACCTGTACTCGGCTCTCGGTAGTTGCTAATTAATTTAACTCACTTAAATGGCAGTGAGCTATAGAACGCTTCAGATAAAACACTGATTGGGTATATCATAATATAGCGACGTCAATTAAGAGCCATGTCTCGTCGGTATTTATTTTTCAATCCCTCTGCTACACCTTGGATGATACCGACTAGTGGCTCCCTCTTTGAGCTGCTCGTACACCAGCAGAGATTTGATATGACTATACTACATTGTAAACAAATGCAATTGATATTCATCTCACGGCTGCGCATCTTCAACGCATAACTTAATGTATTTTCTATAAGTGCGCTTTACGATCAAAATTTAGGTACTTCTACTAACAATTACTAACATTAATTAACAGGATTTAGGGCTTGGCCTTTGAAAAAATAAGTAAGTAGTATAAGTTTGACCTTGCGTCATGAACTATTTTCCTGAAAAAATTCATCTAAATCGGTCAAGCGGTTTAGATTTTTCAACTACGTCCTAGTCGCTTACAAATAGCGTTGTGTGAGAAAGGCCTAAGTGTTGTTTTTATTTGCAAAAAAAGTAGCCTATGTGTCACCTGGGTCGTCATCTATTTTCATTCCGAATTTCATCCAAATCAGATAGACAGATTTTCGCATTTATAATAGGTATTAGTATATATTCCGTGGACAATTATAAAATTAAAACCCTAGCTCTAAACTTACCTACGTATGGACATTCATTTGCAATCGTTTGTACAAAATAAATAATAAACAATCAACCAACGTGTGGACGAACTTTATAAGACGTTACCAGTTAACATCTGAGATGTGCACGCAGATAATGATATTTAATTAACGATACGGGCTGGTCAATCGTGCGTTAAATCATTATTTTTAATTAACGCGCCGGCGCTCATAGTGTTGACATTGGCACTTGGCCACTTCAGCTTACGAGAAACGGAGGTATTATTGGCTGTTATCTCGAATGAAGCCTAGGGTTAAGTAAACAAGGCATACCTATCTGGATAGTAATTAGCTCTTACATCTTTGATTATTTTCTATTTTATCCTATAATGCATCAATCACTCATAGTCCAGCGATCAACTCTATTTTTTGGTTGAAAGTTTGTAGTTTGTATCGATAAACAAACTAATTTCAAGTACATAGCTGTACAGTAATTTTTTATATGGAGACCCCATTTCTCGTTACACGTGGTCATCACTCCTGTCACTTTATTGACGCATTTTTTACACTTTGCCCCTGACGTAATTGACGACGACGACCCTTATATGGGCCTCGCTCGGCATTCCGGGCCTGTAATTGCTAGATAGCACTTCAATGAACTGAATTTCCTCATTAAAAAATATTTTTCAGAAACCCGTGCCCTGCGATCAGATGAGTCAGAGAAAACCAAAACAGTAGAAAATCTGCCTCGATGTAAGTTAAAGTACTGTCCGGGTTTAAATTAGATGGTACAAGCCCAACCACCTTCAATAGAAAGGGCCGGACGAAGGGAGTTACACAGTGGATTCCCTACTTCCTTTATGGCCAACAACGCTTCGTTATTGTGATTTTATTTATGTCTATGACCTGTCCATGGCCTTATTAGGGCGACTATTTAATTGATTTGAAATCAAAAGAAAACATTTCAAGGCTTAACAATCAATGGCTTTTGGATGAGTGGATTAAATTATTGTATTACTTTTTTCTCAATTTAATTAATAGTAAAAAAGAGGTTATGTATAAAAAATTGCTTTATTACAAAAATTATGTTAATTTAATTATAACATCTTACAAAATAATTATGTTGAGGTCATGAGGACCGTAATAGCTTGGTATGCCTTGCGGAATTAATACGCTCAGTTGCGACTTGCGACCTTTTTACACAGAATATGGTATCTTCCTCAAGGCGAATTGGACCTAATATAATTTTAATACAATCTTTTATTAGCTCAGTAATATAGACAAACTTGACGTCAACTCCACTCCAATTTATTTATTCATTGAAATCATCATCAATATCATTGAAACCTATAACTAGACCCTGGTATTCCTCAGCGTGAAAGGTAGGTACATACCATTCAGAGTCACCTCACTGGCCAAGTGCAGATTGGCAGTCTTCGGAAAACTACAGATCATACACTACGGCAGATGTGAAGCTCTAAACAGTAACACTGCGCACTCGAGCATTGCACACAGCAACCGTTCACGGACACCAAATATGGAACTTTGAACCACTATTGAACAATGTTTTGTGCATGCTTCGTGTTTCTGAACGGTGTCTTCTTGTGCTGCTATGCTCGTGACGTAGTTTAAGAAGCTTTACATCTGTGCTACTCTATAATTTGTGGAAAAACTAAGCAAATTATGAATAAGGCCTCATTTACATGATGCCAGTTTCTTACCAGTTACATACAATAAATTACTTGCATCATATAAACAACTCCTAACATTCTTGATCTTCTTTACAACTAGCGTTTCAAATTTTCCTCTGGTGTACATACACAGCACATGTATAAAATTATTTCTTACGCCATTCGTGCATTCAATCGAATTCTCTCTGCATTTGCAGCATATTAGTGCAGCGCGTGAAGGTATTTTATCGTACCTGGTTTTTAGAGACAAGAAATATTGAAATATGAAAATTTGCATGCCACAATTTAATTTAAATTTTAATTTAATTTAATTTTGTTGACTAATATTAATACTAATTTTAATACTAAAATTGTTATCTAATGTTGTATACCTATCACAGGTACTTAGGACATAGCGATCTCCATTGTATCAATTTACCAACTACTATATTGTACCTATGATCCACAATAAATTAATTTTGACTTTTGACTTTGACTTTGACAATGGCATACAATAATCTGCGTGTAACCAGTTCCGTACAATTGTTGAATGGCAATTATTGCACGTTCTTATGTGCATTCAATTATTGATCTTGCGTGTCCAAAAAAATGGTATCATGTAAATGAATCCTAACTCTTAGGGATGCAAGTTTCCTCACTTTTAATTACTCAATTAAAATTAAACTATCTATAATGTCAATAACTGAGCACTTCACCACTTCACCGTTAATCATGAACATCCTCAGCAGTCACCGACGCGTTGCCGTCGTCATCGGCATCGCCTCACGTATCGATGATAGCCAAATCCTGGAACAGCGACTCCTCCACCTCGGGGGGGAAGTGCGGTCTCTCGAACACGTGTGGCTTCCTGACTCGCAAGCTCCTGTGGAATTAACATAGCAGATTCTTATTACGTCTACAAAATAACTTCAACAAAACAAAAGCCGATTTCAAAATTGACAAGTAAAAAAGTAAAATGAGAACATCGTCTTCGTACTGGAAGTCATTTAAATACGCATTATTGGAGATAACTCGTAAACTTTTCGTCAGATAACTATTGTTCAAATTTGAATGGGACTACATAATAAATAAAAGCTTTAGCGAAGCGAGGGCGTCTACCTAATAATATAATATGTTGCAAAACAACGTCTACCGGGTTATCTATACTAATAATATAAAGCGGAAAAAATTGTTTGTTTGTTCATTTGAACGCGCTAATCTCAGTAACTACTGGTCCGATTTGAAAAAATATTTTTGTTTTGAATAGTCAATTTATGAAAGGCTATAGGCTATATAACATCACGCTACGAAAGAAGCGGAGCAACAAGTCTCCGAAAGCGAAGCGACGGCGTCTCCACTAGTCTGTGTGAATTCCTAATGACATTGTTCATTTCAAAATGACGAGCGTCTAAAGTGGTCGGTTATAAGAAACTGAGAATTTGTTCGAGCCAGAATTTACGAGTCAGGTATGATGACTTGTGTTTGATTTGAGATTGTAACAGTAACTGCAGTATTTTCGTGAAGTTAGTTGTTTAATAATAAAATAGAATTGTTTAATATTTTATTTCAAATCGATTAAGTTGGGATTTTAGCCAATTATATTAAATTATTACGTGTCCCAGCATTGGAACTAAAAATCGTCTGAAACCCAATGAATGAACGGCCGTTCATTCACTGGGTCATCGTCAAATTCAGTTTTTATTAAATAATATAATATATTTTAATGCTATAAGGCCCGTGTTTTGGGAGTTACTTTATGAATGGATTTCTGACCCTTGGGCTAGTATTGGGACAGGCATGTTCATTTATTGGTTTTTGAAATCCAGTAAATGAACAAACATTTTTCATTATATCCAAGTGGAACGCCGGCCCTGAAGGAGACTCTTTTTACACCTTTCTTGAAGAACCCCATGTCATAGTGCTCCGAGAATACCTCAGAAGGAAGTTCGTGGTAGAAACGATCGTGAAAAACGGACCGTTCCCGTTCGCAACGAATCCAAGTGATGTGTCATCCGCATAGCAATGAATGCCGTTTACATGCTTCAGCATATCATTAATATGCAGAATGAACAGAGTAGGAGATAGTATACAGACCCTTGGAGAACACCTGCGTTTTTAGGTTTCATATCTGAGCAACAACCGTCAACTACGACCTTTATATATCGCTCGGATAGCAAGCTGGCTACCCAATTGCAATAACCTCTCATGGAGACCGTAAGATGGAAGCTTCGCGAGACCCGGTTGAAAGCCTTAGCGATATCCAGGCTGACCGCCAATGCTTCCCCGCTGCTATCAAGGGCCTGAGCCCACCAGCGAGTAAGATATGCTAAAAGATCGCCAGCTGAACGGCCGTGACGAAACCTGTTCTGCCGGTCACTGATCAGCTGGCGATCCTCTAGATATCCTAGGAGCTGGGCATTTATAATACGCTCCATTACCTCAGCAAGCACGGCAGTTATCGCTATAGGCTTGTAATTGGCCGGGTCAATAAGATCGCCCTTTTTGGGGATAGGATGAACTAGGGCTACTTTCCACGAAGACGGCACTATTCCAGTGGTGTAGGATAGCGTGAATATGTAGGCGCGTTAAGACGGGAGTCAATTCAGGAGCACACGCCATAAGCACCACTGTAGGAATGCCATCCGGTCCACTCGACTTCTTGGTATCGAGGGACAGTAGAGCTCGTCTGACCGACTTTTGAGTAAAAAGTATATCGTTTATCGTTCAACGAGCTCTCACACCGCGGGATGTTAGGCGGTATGGTCCCTCCATCGTCCAAGGTCGAGTTGGTGGCAAAGAGGGTATCAAGAAGTTCGGCTTTCCCCTTTGCCGTATGGACAACAGATTTATCTGATAATAGCAGTGGCGGAAGAGAAGACCGACAGAAGTTGCCCACGACAGCCTTAGCCAGCGACCAGAATTCTCGACTCCCGTAGAGGTAGTTGACTAGTCGCTCGCCAATTCTGACGATGAATTGGGCCTTCGCCCTTAACATTTGCTTCTTAGCCGACCGGGAGGCAGCGTTGAGCCTTCTCTTAAGCTCGGAGGCAGATGGATTCTTCGAAGAGTACCTAGGCCTGGTATGCGGCACGCTTGCGGTGAAATGCCGCAATACATGAACCACTGTACCAGGGCCGGTTTTTACCACCAACATATACTACAGAGTTAGGAATAAAACATTCAATACCCTGTCGGATCACATCGGCTACGGAATCAGCGCAAACATTCGGGTCCCCAGAAGTGAAGCAGAGCTGCCTCCATCGGTACGAACCCAGGAATTCCCTGAGTCCATCTCAATCTGCTGACTTATAGTGCCAGACTTGATGCATTCCAGAGGGACGAGGGCCCTTTTTACGCATCAAGGGCACAGTTGTCCTTACCAACCAGTGGTCAGAAGATCCAAGAGGAGCCTCAACCACCACTCGGTAGTCTGCTGGAAGCTTTTTGTGACGTAATTAATAAAGAAAAAATATGTTCATTCACTGGATTTATTTCGTTCATTCACTAGAAAATTTCGTTCATTCACTAGAAAATTTCGTTCATTCACTGGGATTTTGGGGATTTTTCTGTTTATCGCTAAATATCTAAAAGACTGTTAATCACATATGGTAAAACGAACCTAAACCTTATTTTTGAATGTATTCTTTACACCAAGAACTAGATATGGGATGTATGCATTAGAGGGAACATATAGTAATTATTTTTTAAAGTTCACTAGATGCTTAAGTGTTCATTCACTGGAGCACTTACCCTACATATTGAACTCATTCTGTGCGTGTGTGTGTATGTGTGTGTTTGTATGTATAAAAAGCTTGAGTTTACCTGCTGCCCAACAAGTCTACAATATTGTAGCACATCAAATAGCCATACCCAAATATAAATGATATTTCTTGTGTATAAATAAATAGACAAAATGAATAATACGATTTATTGTATAATTACACCAAACAAACAACATGATCTATATTATATTACAGCTAATACAAGTAATATATATACTTAAAAATCTACATAACTGAATTTTTGTCGACATATCACAATATGTTGAATTGTTAATGTTAAGAATAAAATATACATAAAATATTCTTTAAAAATACTAAGTTATACAAACAAGTTTAAATATATTTGATATACACAATATTGTTAGTTTTTATGTATGGTGTTATGAATACGAACATTTCATACTCTATTTTAGTATTTTAATTAACTTACATGTTATACATATTACTACATAACCTATACACAATTTGCTACTTGATTGATTAGCAATACGTGTATAATTATATATAATATATAATAATATAGCAATACATATCAGATATTACACTATAAAATTATTGATTATTACAACCTATAAAGCGAATGTAAACAAAGACACTATAAAAAATGCATTAATATGTAGATATTTCAATTTGTGCTCTCTGATTGTCCTAGCATTCATAGTAGGTGCAATTCCCATATTAACCTTTAAAATAGTTACACTACAAAATAGGCCTTGACTATACAGATTAAGGATTAGTGTACAGTATCTCCCTGAGAACGACCAGTGTGAAATACACTACCCATAAAGTAACATACACTACTGTTTAGCAGAAGTGGGATACCTCAATATATACAAGCGAAAGGTTACATACACACACACACACACACACACACACATACACACACAGTCACACCCAGTCACTCACTCACACAATCACAAATTATCGAAAACAGCTTGACATGATGTTGGTAGCCATTAAAACGAATTGCCTATCGAACGCGAATTGGAACAAATCTTATAAGCTAAATTAGAACTCTATGAACTTGAAATAATGCACATTGCTTCAGTTCCGATGACAATGCAATTTTATCACACAGGCAAGGGACTAAAATTGCTATGCGTTTATTTATAATTCACTTATAGCATAAAAGCGTGAATTAACTTTTTGAAACTATTCATTACTTTTAAGTACTTAATATAAACTGGCCGATAAACATATTCACTTTCATTCTTACAACATTAAATGTAAGTTTCCGTAATAATATGCTTTACACAACTGTAACCCCAATTCTACTGAGGAGGCATGTTTTAAATCAGATTCCAATAAATCCTCTAACCCACAATCTGGGGTAGAACTACACCCCAAATTCCCTTCCGCCGGGGTATCATGGCACCTCGGCTCTGTCTCGACCGGGGTACTAATGCACCCCAGCTCGGACTCCGCCGGGGTATCATGAAACCCCAGCGCGAGGTCCGTCTGTTAGCTATCACGTGGCCAATACCGCTCAGCAGCGTGCAGAAGCTCGAAGCACACTTCCACCAGGATGAGCACTATGATCATCCACTCCAGCCGCACGTGGTGTCGGTCGGCCGCCCATTGTGACAGAAGCTCCAATAACTCAGCGCAGTGGGATATCCTTTCGTTTAAGACCTGGAGAGAACAAAAGAGCAAGATAGAGTTGCCTTGAACTCTGCTTGAACCACCTTTATACATATTTAAAAAGTTGGCTTTTAGATTAATATTGTAGGAATTACAAAGTAATATTAAAAGAAAGTAATTTCTTGATACAAAATGATTTATTTATACAGATTCAGTGTATATGTTTCTGTAAAAGCCCGTTTGTTGGTTAACCCTTAGAGATGAATACTTATCAATGCAAACTGCATAATAATAATAACAATTTTTGCATCTTTAATTCCATTAAAAAGGCCACATAATAACCACTCACCCTGGTCCGCCTTGGTATGGTGAAGTAGGCCACAGTATTAGAGTACAGCTTTTCCAATTGCTCCTCTTCCCAGTAGAAATCCGGTGTATCGAGCAGATCCGAGTCTACGTTAAGACGATGTCTTAGAGAGAATAGCTCGCCGAGTTTGCGAACAACCTGAAAAATTGTGTTCATGTTTTGAAATAAATGAATAACGTTACACAATCATACACCTACTATACTCCGTTCGAGATCGATATAGAATTCGTATTAATTAATGGCAACCTGATTTTGATTAAGGTTCATTGTAGATTAACAATAAATAAAATTGTTTTAGCGGGGAGTGCCAATACCATATCCTCGGCGATTCAAATATACAGTTCTCTATCATGGGTGCCAAGTACACCACAAAAACTTATGAACAAAGTCTATACTTATGAACAAAACTATTGCCCAATTATGACAAATCAATAAAAAAAACTAACAACCGACATCTGAACGTGCCCTTTGAAGCATAAAACCAAATATCCATGTTCAAACCATAATACAAATCGTTTGTTCTCACCTCAGTCTTCTCAACATGGGCCGCACCCTCTCGCTCCATCAACGCGGTGTGTGCCCTCAGCGAAGCAGCCAAGGCCTCCAAGCGAGCCTCCCATGCGCCCAGGCGAGCTGATTGCGCCATTGCATGGCTGTCAGGTAAATCAGGTCAGGTAAATCATTACACAATATACATTCATGATTCAGGTCAGAAGACAAAGAGTATATATTATGCTACTAGAGAACCGCCCGCGCTTCGCTTCGGGACCCGTAGATAACAGACGCGTAGGTCCCGATCCCGTAGGATTCTTGGGATAAAAAGTAGCCTATATGTTATACTGGAACATAAGTTTTAACATTTACCTATGACTTAAGCAAATTAACTATACATGTAGCATGTAGATACATGTATTTGATAGCGTGATTCAGAACTTGCAAATAAATTTTACTAACGCCGTCTATTAACAGCATCCGGAACTAAATATCTAGCAACTATCAAACATCGATCTTCCCATGGGAATGAGATGGTTTTCCGCGGTAAAAAGTAGCCTACGTCATTCTCCACCCTCCCAACTATCTATACACACATAAAATATATCATATAATAGCCACGTTGCAACGTGAAAGAGTCACAAACAAACAAACAAACACACTTTCACATTTATAATAGTATGGATTTGACCTATATAATAACTTTTTACAAAAAATAATAACTGACTTCGATTAGTAGAGATAACTCAAAAACTAACCATTAGATGACGCTCTAATTTATATCGGACTTTATCAAAATCTGTTTCTTTCATGAACACACCTGAACGTAAATTTCTCCATTGAATTATCTGCATTGGGCACCAACACGAAACAAGACTCTTGCAGTGAACACTTTTTACTGAAAAGATATAATAACATTGTTAATACAAATTTATAATGATCTATCTAAGGCTGCTCACTTAGATACGCGTGAATATGCAAACCCACAAGTATATTTATTTATTTATTTATTCATAAATATATAGATAAATAATAATATATAAATGTATAGATGGACCTTCGCAAATGTTTATGCGAAATTTTAAATTGACGGCGAGACAAATGCCTTAAGTAATGCTTCCAAGCTAATTTGAGCTGATGGTACTCATAATAAGTTTGTTTCTAGGTGGGAGTGGCAATTCCCTATTCTCGACGACTGAAGTATAATTTGGAGTAGATAAGTGGGTAATCATCTCATTACCCTTTTCATTATATCAGCTAATGTAAAATGCTATTATGATGCCCTATCAATTCATGATAAATATAGATACTCACGCATTTGGCTGGTAAACATATGACATGACTTCCCTCTCCCTTGCAATAACATCTTTTGGGTAACCCTCTATTTCAAACCTGAAATCAAAATAACAACAAAATTAAATTAAAGCCCTAAATATTGGCTCAAATATCTTTAATAAATTAAATATTAAGTTCTTGTTTTCACCCGCAAAGAATTTTCGTTTTAGTTAATTTCCCTTTTTACCTCATTAGAGAGAGAATTTCCAAGGAGTAAGTAGTCCTCTCTTAGTACTCCCCTGCACTCCCCATAGAACATGTATGTCAATTTTCAACTAATTACGTTTAGTAGTTTCTTCATATGTATTGTCTGTCAGTCGAAAGGAAGTTGTAAGGGAGTCGGAAAATTATAATATGATTTAAATGTGTGTTCTAGGTTTGAGTGTATATTTGTGACTCATGTGATGTCCTTAGCACCCACGACACAGGAAATCATGTGGGGCTATGAGTGTGCAGCATTAGTTATTTAAAAAGAATGATTTATTTGAAATTTTATCCTTATGAGTAAGAATCTTACCGCCTAATAAAATCCAAAACATTGCAGGCCTCAATCTCGGTGCAGTTCCAGAAGACAACTGCCCCCTCACGGAAGATGATGAACTGTCTGGGCTCCTGTTCCACGCTGTACACTGCATTCGCTACTATTACATCCCCAACTTCTTGTGTGTTCAAACTGGAAACAAAAGTAGCATGATGTTATATAGCCCGTAGCCTTCCTCAATAAATGGACTATCCAACACAAAATATGTTTTTTAATTTGAACCAACAGTTCCTGAGATTACAGTGTTCAAATAAATGAACTCTTCAGCTCTATATTATTATTATTAGATTATTACAATAGTATAGATTCTGTTTGATAGGTCTGCCTATGGCTATTATACTTAATGATAAATAACTAATTCTTCAAATATAAACAGGTACAACATTAAAGAATTGAAAATAGAATTTTAAACAATATTTTTTATTCTTCAATTCATACAGCCATTCATAAATACACACAGCTTGAGAATTATGAAATACTTTAAAATATTGCATATTATGATTCACAGTAAAATATGTATTACTCAAGTATTTAGCTTTTCAGGGGCGCTGGTGTGTTCAAGGTGTATTGGCGCCCGCGTGCAAAACCCATTTGAACCCCCCCCCGTGTTTCATACCAATCTCAAACAGATTTATGTTTATGCTGCCACGCCAAGGTCCATTTGCCCTCAATTTGCCCCCCCCCCCCCCCCCAGGGGTGCCGCCCGCGTGCGCCGCACGCCTTGCACGCCCGGTTACGGCGCCCCTGTAGCTTTTTTATGACTTAATTCTCGGCAAAATGATTTCACTTCTTTGAGGATAACGATTAACTTTTCCTCTGCAAAGAACTTTGTTTACCTATTCCCAGAATTGTTGTAACGATTACGTCACAATTTAAAAGTAAATTGTTGTATAAAATCCTTACGTTCCAGGCTCATACAGCTTCTGATGCAGCAGTGCCTCCCGTATACCCCTCAGATTGTATGCATTCGCCGTCGCATACGCAAAAGTCAAGAAATGCCCCTCTTTCTTGGTCAAGTCTTCGAGCACGGCTTTCTTGTAAATTGTCTTCTTAATTAATGGTATAGACTTATTATCTAATGGTAAGGTAGGCTGTATTGTATCACTAGAATTATTTCTTACTCCTACAATACTAAATAACCCAGTTTTTGGCTGAATAACTCGGTTCCCGGCCGGCACTAACAAACGCAACGCAAAACATTTGGTAGATGCGCTTCTAGTGCTCGGAAACACAATTCTTGACAAAAACACTGCCATGGCTCAATTAATAATATATTATGCTGTTTTCTATGGGGACTTTCAAGTTATTTTTATTGGTTTTTAAAATAGAACAAAACTTATTCTGATCTGATGCATGTGCACCTGCAATTGACCTGCAATCATCATAACTCATGTTTTGCCATCTGACAATTTTGACATTGTCATTGTTGACTTTTGTCAAAGATGTATATACCTATCTAGATGGAACATCGAATCCACGAAAACGTGTCAAAAAGTTGTGGCCAACTGTTGGCCAAAACTTTTATATCATTACGCACAGATTACACACACATAGACAATAAATGAACGAGAAAAACATCGCCTGCACGCACACATGCTTGATAATGTTGCCTTGTTTTTTTTTGTTTTCATTGTAGGGCGACGCTCAATCTAGATATTTATAACATCATTGACATTTGTATTGACAAATCAATTGACAGCTGTTTGCATGTACAGATAAGGTAAATTGGATAGACTACTAATATCATAACAGTGACCACAAAAAAGGATAGCAGTGACGGAGTCGATAAAAATAGTCTATTCAGTTCACATTCAGTGCAAAGACTTCTACAAATTGAAATGAAATTACATTACACTACTACATTGTTGCAGGCATATACTTATTGAAAAATTGTTTGAAATTATTACCCTAACACTGCAATAGTACATTATGATACAAGTGCGCGAAGTTGGTCATTACAGTCGAGGCGGTATTGCACAGCCCGAGCCGAAAGGCCAGGGCTATAATAGAGCCAAGACTGTAATGAACAAAGCACACGCGTATCATACGACGTTTTTCAACACACTTGCGAGGAAAAAAACAATTAGGTAGGTATAAAATACATTCGACATTTTTCAGTCACAAATCAGCAAATTATAAACGAACAAATGTTTACACAAAATGGCGCGGAGGTTTAGTTTTTCGCGCGCCGTATCTTTGGTTGAATAACTATGCGCGCGCAGGTTAAGTCCAGAGGCACCGAACACCGCAGCCGCTATTCAGCCACAATATATTAAACTAAATAATTATGTATTTCTAATAAGAATTTACGGTAATTAATGATTTAAAATATTGTATTTTTTAAATGCTTTAATAGATAATTAGACTTATCAGATTTTGACTAAGTACAACAAGTTTATTTATTTACAAAATAATAAATCTTTTGGTAACAACCTCTTTACGGATATTAAAAAAAAAGTGGAATAAGAAAAACACTAGTGCGGCAATGAAAAGTAAAACGCACTAGTGTAGTGTGTAATAAACCGCATTCCGGGCGTAAGACTAAAGTAAAAATAGCAACTTTACGAGCAAGTGTGTTGAAAATTATTATAATAAGTTCCATCCCTCGGTCACCACTTTTCTATTGTCAACTGATTCTATGTAAAAACATGAAATAAAACCAGATGTTAAAAATCTTAACTTTTATTCAGACCATAAAAATTGTTTTCTTTGATTAAGTTACAATTAATATTTGTTATTTGTTATGACATGAATTCATGCCGTTGGGGATTAATGGATTAAAGTAAGAAATATTCTTTTGGTATCAATTAATATATAAAAACAAATAATTTCTTCGATTTAACTTTACACCATTCCAAAAATATAACTTTTCTTTAATAATTATCTTAAACTCCACTTTAATCTCTTTTCTAGACACACTGACTCAGACTCACGGTCAGCCTGTAACATATCCGTAAGGAATAAATTACTTAAAAAATTCGGCCTGATCACCGGGACTCGATATTATGTTGAAAGCATCAAATATCAGTCAATACCGTTATAATAAACAACCAGTACATTTGTATTGTTTGGCGTCAATTTCCCATTGCACAAACTATATCACTGCACCAACGCGTCTCCATCGTCAGAGGTGAACAGAATGCCGAGTTTCCTCGCAAATTCGATGCCAGTCCGTCGTGCCAGCGAGCCGGGGACCGCCGAGCGAATCACGCCTATATCTGCTACGGTATCTATTCCGCCTGGAGATTCGAGTTCCTGTAACAAAAAAATACTTTTCATCCCACCTATTCGAAAAAGACGACTTGGTTCGGTCTTAAGGGGATCCAAAGTTGGTGTTTTCTATTTAGCGGGAGGGAATGAATTTTCATATAACTTTTCCTGCCCGTTATTTAAATAGCGGGCGGGAATGAATTTTCATATAACTTTTCCTGCCCGTTAAATAATAGTCGGGTTAGTCGGGTTCGTCGGGTTAGTCGGGTTAGTCGGGTTAGTCGGGTTAGTCGGGTTAGTCGGGTTAGTCGGTTTAGTCGGTTTAGTCGGTTTAGTCGGTTTAGTCAGTTTAGTTAGTTTAGTGACTGTGACAGTATTATTCCTGAATTTGAGGCGCCTTTCATTTTCTCATAGGGGGGATGAAAAGTAGAGTGTATCACTCGGGAGCAAGTATATTTTTGGCTCGGGCGACGTACTTTGAATCCCTCGCTAGTCTCGCTACGTTCGGGATTCTACTAAAGAATCCCTCGCTACGCTCGGGATTCTACTCTAGAATCCCTCACTTCGCTCTGAATTCAAAAAACGCCCTCGCCGAAAAAATATTACTTTGCACCCTTGTCATACAATCTACTATTGTTACACTATCATCAATGTTAGTTTATTACACATTTATTATGGATATCCAGGACGGCTCCTGGTGGATCATGACCCCACCCCCCCCTGGTTTGGGTCCAGGACTTCGTTAAGTTTCTAATAAACTTCGTTTAAGTACAGTAAACATTTATTTAATTTCAGGCAACGAAATGCACGAAAGCAAACACATTACCGCCTCTTCGTTCTCCCACTGCCCTAAGGTTGACTGGTAGAGAATGCTTTTAGCATTAAGTCCGCCTTTTGTTCCATTACTTTTGTAAGGTTCAATAAAGAATAAATAAATAAATATTTGGGAACGAAGGAAATTATAACGTCCTGTACCTCAAACAGTCGTTTCGGTGAGGGGTACTGCGCGCACAGAGCCCGCGACCGCTCCAAACTGGACATCGGTAATATGGCCAACATCTGCTGCCATAACTTACTAACCCCAACTCCTGCAAACAATACGAGAAATCTATATTTTGTGGAATTGTACTTACTAGTAGTGCAAAATAAAGGACAAAATCACATTACCCACCATTCTTGTTAACAGTGACACAGTTCTTGTTGTCTCCTTGTATGTAAAACTGCACCTGCTCCTCGCATTGTCTTTTGGCTTTTCTGGAAAGAGAAAGTTTCATTATAAATGATCATATAAGTATTGTAACCAACCTATTCAATTAATCACCAAAACTCTTCCTTTTTAAGCTATTGGCGTGGGGACCGAATTGAAAAATTTCGTAACGAAAATACCTAATTAGGGTTGCCACCCGTACTTTATAATAAATTATTGTACGTTATTTCAGGCAATTGTACTCTATACTTTATGAGAACAATAAAGTACACGAAAATACTTTATTTCGCATGATTTGATTTCTTTGTAATAAAAAATGAATCACTTATTAATTTTAATTTAAATATAGATTGTAAAGATGCTGTGCAATTGTTTAGTCGAGATTCTAATTTGATACAAACTGCAAAAAGCAATAATATTTTTATTGCTTTTTGCAGTTTTTAAATATAATAATAAAGAAAAATAAATTGTACTTTATTTTGATACTATGTACTTTTTTTCTCACCTATAGTAACCAATGTACTTTATTTGCAAAAAAAAAGGTGGCAACCCTACACCTAATACATCTCTCTATGTCTCTCACACTCTCTCTCTCTCACTCACACTCGTGACATCTATCGATAAATACCAGATCTTTTAACTGAGTTAACTAACTTTTACTTTATAACGGCTAAACCGATTTGGCTAATTTTAGTCTTGAAATATTCGTGGAAGTTCAGGGAAGGTTGCAGCGATGAGAAAATATGGAAAAATTGCGAGGAAAATACTAAAAATGAAAATTTTAATTTCCCATACAAATCTTACCTGTCAAACATTTGGTTTTCGCCCCGTCGGTTCGGTGTTTTAAGAATAATTACATGTAGATCATGGACCTACTGGATTAAATAAGGCGTTGGAATCGACAACATATATTCATAATAGTCTAATTATCGCGTATTTAGATTTAAAACATGCAAAATAACATAGACATGACATAAAATAATGACACTATAATGACTTGAGGGTGATAGAGACAGTGCCATACAGGCAAGGCAAACTGTAAGGCACTGTCTCTGTCACCCACACGTCATTCACGCGCCAAAAGATCGTTGTAGGACTTAAATGTCAAATGTCAATTTTCTTTTTAAAAAGAATTATTTTGTCAACTGAAATAGTTCTTATGCTTTTGTTCAGAATATTTAAATCTTCTTTGCACAAATTAATGCATTATCCGTTTCTAATAAAGATTAAAATGTCTTGCACCTATAATGTGTCGTTATGATGTACGTATTCTTAACAATTAGGCTTACGTCATTATTATGCATCTCTTTCAGTGATATTGCCTATGAACTTTGATGTAACTTTTGATAACTAGGCAACTAAATGAAAAATGGTACACCACTTTCTTGGCCCACTGTAAAACAGTGAATATCTGTACTCGTATAATTTGTGTACAAAGTGTTTTAAATATGAATAAACAAAGTGCAAAATAGTGAAAGAAAATGAGTTAGTACTCTATATACATTCATTTTATTATTATTATCACAAATGCAGTATTATTTTTTGTTTTGTTAATTTATATATAATGCTATGCAATAGCTTTACCGCGGCAGTCTCCGAGTGCCACACGTCTTTTTTGAAGTCTGTTAATGAGCATACAACTTCCGATGTTGCCATGACAACTGTAGCTGAACCAGAAGAAAACACAAATCGGGACTAGGATGGTTAGTCCAGTTAGCAGGTGTTATAGAAAGTTAGATTATCAATTCGTAAGTGGGTACGAAGATTGGAACAGTGATAGTTCCAATCTATCACTGTTCCAATCTGGTTAGTGATAATAGTTGTTAGAAATCCAAAATTTTGGAAAAACTTGGTAAGTATAGATAAACTGTAACTTACTTATAAGGTGTTTCAGCGATGGCCTTGGTGAAGTGCACGATGGTGAGAGCCAGCTCGTTGGGCGTGTCCACCTTCACCGTGTCGCAGCCCGCCGACACCAGTAAGTCTGAATGTTACAAATTATACCACAAATTCACTATAAATATCATTAATTATATAGCCGATAAATGCAAGATCACTTTCAGTGGCAATCTGAGGGTGATACCGTGATATTTATAGACAGTACTTAGACTTTGCGCAAACTTTAAAAAGTCATTGTTATAGCAACGTGCGATATCCTAAACACACACTATACAACCGCTGCTATAACGACGATAAAGTTAAGTTAGAACAAAGTCTAAGTACTTACCAGAAATATTGGGGATCATCGCTTCTTTTCTGGTCAGCAAAGTAACGAATACGTAAATAATGTTTTTGGTGCTAGAGATGACAACGGACAATGGTAACCAACTTACCCTAAGGTAGTCGTGTGCTCGTTTGTGGGCTATTAGGTAAATAAACTAAACTAATAGAAATATCATTTAGGCATGATAAATTTTTCTAAAATCACATTTTTACCTGTTAAAGCCATCTCCAGTCCAACCTCTGTCATTTTCTCGCAGTGATTGTTAGCTTTTTTACGTCCCGAAGGCCTGCAATAATGAATAGGAATTTCGCTATAAGTGCTTACAGGCCACAGGCAAGGTCACTGTTAACTTGGGCTCATCACTGAAAGAAAATTAAATGACTGCAAGACAATAACACAATCTATAGTTTCACGTCATCGCGACGCACTTTTACTGAGTTGGCCAACTCATCACTTAATCAATCACTTCTTACAAACTACCATCAATCCACTTAACCAGAAAAAATCCTCTTTACTACAACCGAGGACACATACTTGAAATAGTCATGCTATATTTACAAAATATCTTCTTTGTCACACACTACAATACATACTTGAAGTAGGCATGCAACCCGAACACGACGAGCGTGGTATGACAGCCGGCGAGCTGGGCCACGCCGGCCATGTGCCGCGCCAGCCGCTTGCCTTCTACTAAGTCGGCTAGCTCCTCCGCTGTCGTTATGTACAGCGCGCGGTCGCATTGCTCCTTCGGTGGCGCTAAGTGTACCTAATACAAAGTTACAATTAATTATTGTTACACCTTACAAATCAAGATACCTGTTGGTGTTGGTATGCTTTGAGGTTTTTTCAAATTTAATATCCATAAAACATTCTGTATTATTTCATTTATTTTTCTGTTTGCGAACAGAATGAAATAAAACAAATGTTAAATATTACATGTAGCTTACAACAGATAAATCTAATCAACTGGACATTTTCTAAAATTACAGAAAATACTCCCTAACCTCACAAAACCTGTCACAGAACTGAAAATTACTTAGTCCTATCATGCTAACCAAGACATTCACTAAACAGAACATACCAACCCACTATCAGCAGCGAGCGAGGGTGCTACTCCGCGGCTCCACAGCACCAACGCCGGGTCGCACAGCGCGGTAGACGTGCGCACCCGCGCAGACGTCGCTGTCACTTCCCTGGCCACATCCGCCGCGTACCACGCTGAAGACAGCGCCGGGTGAATTTCCACTGTCATATGCTGGAAATAAAAATTAAAATGCATCAGGTGGCCAGCCAGTGTCATCATGATGCTGATTTTCAGGGCCATCCCATGGTGATCATACCCAAGTGGTGAACATACCGAGGAAATCTATTCTTTAATTTGTTACTTCTATATAAATAACTAACTCTTAATTAGTTGATACAATTTTTTTTCTGGGCAGATATAGATAGATATAATAGTTATATAAATGTTAACTCATGTAGTAAATGGTTAACTCATGACATTAGCAGCACTAAAATCAGTATGCTTTGCAAGATTAATGCAGTAACAATTTTTTTATTAGAAAAACACTTTAAACTTACTTCATAGCACTTAAAGGTGAATTGTAATAGTTAAGTTATAAATACTCTTTGCTCAACTTTATTTATATGTCGTGGCCATATCGTAGATTTGCTCACATCATGAAATGATTGACCATATCATGAAATGGTCGCATTTCATGAAATGGTTAACTCAGTTTGGCCAGATCGTTAAATCGTCTATGTTTCACGATTTGGTCATCAACGTTTGGCCGTATCGTAAAAACACGGAATATAGGGCATAATGGCTCTCTAGGGATAGGGCATACAAGACCACGTGGAGTAGGGGTAGGCTAATTTGGTTCTGTAACCAATTCGACCTACCTACACCTTGAAGAATTTGACTGAGTAATAATGGAAATGAGTATTCTTTGTTTTATATCCAAAATCAACTCAATTTTTATGCTTCCATTCAATGTTACTCGTTTTTAACAATTGACGTGAATTGTATTCTGCAATTAGCAATTTTTGTTGCTACTCTTTTACTCTAGGCCGAATTGACAAGAGAAACAACATTTACGCCAACGGCCGCCATCTTTACACATAAACAAAGCGCTTGCAGCGCCTCTACCGGTAATTAATGTAACTACTTTACGATATGATCAAAATAATCTTGACCATTTCGTGAAAAAGCCGCGCGTTTATTTGCCCATATCGAAAAACGATTTCTTATCATTGATCTGCTCAAACCACATCATGATGTGGCCAATAGACAGTTGACCATATCATGAAATGCGACCATATCATGATATGGTCGATCATTTCATGATGTGAGCAAATCTACGATGTGGCCACGACATATACACTGGAAACACTACTAACCTTCATACACTCTCCCGGCTTATACATCTTATTAGCCAACTGTATTTCCTTTTTCTCCTCTGCATTAGGTTTCTTTCTGGCTTGTCTGTCAGCTGACTTAAAGACAGCATTATTGTCTGTTGAAGATATCCCATGGACCATTGGGCCACATAGCTCTTTTTCTGTCATTGTACCAACATGCTTTGTACCTTGAAAACCATTGAGTTATTGATTTTGAATTATAAATAAAGACAGCTTGTTTCAAGTTTTTAAGTATACTTATTATTAGGAGGTGAAGAGACTGAGGAGGAAGGTATTTAATGTATTTATGTATCAATGCTACCGTTTTACTCAATATAATGATTACTGAGCTCTCTCATTTTCAGCTTCTCCCAAAAAAATTTAGTTATCTTGGCACTATGCCAGACTTTCATTCAGAGGTCCTGCCTTGAATTGCCAGCTAAGCAAAAATTTAAATGATAAGTCTAAATTTCTGTTTGTACCAAGATGGTATTGAGCTATGACTGTCTAGCATTTATTTTATACTTCAATGTACTCACCATTTTGTGCTCCACCAACATTAATTGCAGCATTGTGATTCAACACTTGATCCAACTTCTGCTTTCCATGTGCCTTGATAATTTTTTCCAATACATCTGTAACACACCAAATATCAATGGTAAGTATAGCAAATATTACAGCAATGACTGCAGAATAAAAAAAAGATGCTTTTTCCTTACATTTATCGTTTTTTTAGCAAGTTATTGTTATTTCTTGTTTCATCTTGAATTGTCTGCTACCATGATTCACTGGTAGAGAATGCAAAACCCAGTTACAAGTAGATTAAAGAAACAAAATGCAGTCATATTCTGTAAATACGAATCTCTTAATTCACATCAGAATCAGTAGCAATTAAGCTACAATAATAAATACGTAAAGGTGAGTGGTTAGTGATCATAGCCTTATGGTTAAAAATTAGGCCACCTAGTGGGATCCGGGTTCGAATCCCAGGGCACGGACATCTGTCATTTCGGAACTGCTGTTATATCTGCTAAACGGTCAAGTTTAAGCATTTAAAATGACACTTGCTATAATGGTGAAGAAAAATATTGTGAGGAAACCTGCATGCCTGAGAGTTCGCAAAACTCAAAAGTGTTCCAATCCACACTTGGCCAAGAGACCTGTGCTCAATAGTGGGTGATGATGGGTTGAGGTGAGGATGATAAATAGTAAGTACTTGTCAAATTATTACCGTCACTAATTTCTCTGGAGACATGTTCAATCAACTGCTCAAGTTTTTGTTCACATTCTAGATTATCCATTGCACTTGAAGTTCAAATTCGTAGACGATAGGTACAATATTCAAGATTTGCTCAGAAAAATAATTTACTTTGTTATTTATTGTTCATTCAATAACAAAAATGGATGAGTGACACCAATTTAAAAATGTTGCGTGCGGAGTCCTACATTTCCTTATCTTATCAAAAAATATCATAAATACTTTGGGTAAATTCAAACATTATCGGCAAATTTCTACTGTTTGTATTTTGTATAAATAACTCGACTAACTCGTAGACCTCCATTTTAAATTTGACAGTTGACTGCCAAATGTCAGTGTCATTTGGCAAATGTCAAATATGAGCGCGTTCCTAATATAGGTATATTCCTATCTCTATGGCGCGTTCCGCGTTCCCATGTTCTAGATCTAGATTCTAAAGGGTCTACTCCGTCTCCGAAATTCGAACTATAAAGGTCGATTTACATCAAACGAACACAGAGCTAGAGCTAGAACAAGAGCATTCTTTCGTGATATTTTAGTGTAAACGAAAACTCGTATTCAGCGTTTACATCAAACGAACAAAGAGCTAGAGCTAGAATAAGAGCATTCTTTCATAATCTTTTACTGTAAACGAAAGCTAGATCATCTGAACGAATGTTCTTTGCTCATTCGTGTCAATTCTGTGATTGGTATTGGTAGCGCTTCGCTACGTCTGACTCTGACAGCGATATTATAATTGCAAGTGCTACATTTATTATTTTGTCGCAAAAACTCAAAAATAAAAGAAGGAAGAGACGTTGGTGGGTTACAAATTTAATGCAACGAAGGACACTGGATAATGTAGGTGAAACAATGACGGATAAGCAAAAACAAGAAGAAAGTGGTCAATTCCAAAACTTTTGTAGAATGGCGCCAGAGGATTTTGATCATTTACTATCTCTGATCAGCGACAAAATTCGGAAATCAAGTACGAATTTTAGAGACTCGATTCCTGCATATGACAGACTAGCAGTGATTTTGAGATTTTCTTGAGACCAATCCATAATTTAATCGATAAGATATGTATCTCAGAACCAAACAATCGCTAGAACACAAGAACGCTTTGAAGAAACCGCTCAGGGGCGCGAGCACGTCCGAACACGCAAGAACGCTCTAATCT
Source organism: Hesperia comma (assembly GCA_905404135.1). Lineage (NCBI taxonomy): Eukaryota > Metazoa > Arthropoda > Insecta > Lepidoptera > Hesperiidae > Hesperia > Hesperia comma. The sequence continues at coordinate 13,225,311 of FR990015.1, read as the reverse complement.
AAGCAACTGTTCCCGCGCTCTAGCGCCGTTTACATCGAGCGCGCGAGCATTCTTAGAATATTCCATAGAATCTTTACGACCACACTAAGAACAACGAAAGAATGCTCTACGCCTGTTTACACTAAAATAATTTGATATAGTGGGGATAGAATGAGCATTCGCTCGTCTGATGTAAATCGACCTTAATACGAACAAAACCTACGAAGTTCGATTACGAAACGTCTCACGTCAGTCATTTTGACACATTTCCTACTATGAAAATTGAAGTTTCGACGATCGATTTTCATCTCGGAGTCTTAATGAATTCCTCCGAGATTTTCATAGTAGGAATAGAATGACGTTTCGGATTTCGTTCGTATGTCGTTCGTTTCGGATCTCGTGGTAGACCCTCAGTGCCGATCACCCGATTTCAACGCCACAAAATAACGTTATTACGGGAGGCGGAGGCAATTAGACGTCCGATTTTTCTCTCCGATAGTCTAATCCGGGCCGCAATAATAACCCGGGCCGCAAGAAAAATATATTAGTCTATTTAAATAATATATTTTTATTTTTTTCTTTTTTATAAACATTTATTTTTGATTATAATATTAATGAAAAAGTAAATGTTAACAAAAAACGGTCTCTGATAGGTGCCAAATTTAGATGGTTACAACAAACATTCGAAGTTATGTACAAATAGAAATAGAAATACTTAAATTATGTGGGCCAACACAAAGGGACAGGTTGAGAATAGCTGCTTTAGGCAATCAATCAATCAATGATGAGAGACCCGTATTCATTAGGGCCATTAATGGCAGAAACAGATAGCAGAAATTTTGATAGTGATAAGACAAGCAAGTCCGATTTTCATATGGTCTTAAATACGGGTCACCCCCCTGCAAGTACGTATTCTTCACAAGCCTTGGGCCAGAGTTAAGTATGAATTTTGTAAACATTCTACGAGTCCACTTATTACGGTTCAAGAGATAGACATTGTGACAGACAGTCGAACAGTGGAGTTTTTACAATAGGGTTTTTATCTTAGGGTACGTACTGAACCCTAAAAATATTAGGTACTTATACCTATTATCAAACTTTAAATGCTAAAAAAATGCTTGAGTCAAGTAGCACAACTTTTCCATCAAAACATTCGCGGGCGGGTATCGTACTCTAGTTCGAATGACGTTACCTCGACGGTCGATACCTCGATGTCTCTACCTCGATAGTATGTTTTGTCGATGGGTCATTACCTCGAAAGATCACTACCTCGAAAGGTTTCTACCTCGACGGGTTTCTGTCTCGACGGTACGTTTCATCGATGGCTTACTGTCTCGAAAGTTGATCAAAACCAAGTACATTTAAATTATAACATAAAGGCGTGATAAAAATAGTGTTAATCAACAATCTTTATTATTTTTATAACATTATTTATTAATCTTATAAACATTATGAATGTAAACGTATTATCTAATCCTTCGGTTAAAAAATAAATAAATTTTAAGCATTAAAATGTCACTTGCTACAAACGGTGAAGGAAAACATCGTGAGGAAACCTGCTTGCCGGAGAGTTCGCAAAACTCAAAGGTGTGTGAAGTCCGCCAATCCGCACTTGGCCAGCGTGGTGGACTATGGCCTTAACCTTCTCATTCTGAGAGGAGACCCGTGCTCAATAGTGGGCCGTGATGGGTTGAGATGATGATGATGATGATGACTCAGGTCTTTTTAACCGACTTCAAAAAAGAAGGAGGTTCTCAATTCGACCGTATATATGCTTTTTTTATGTACGTTCAGCGATTATTTCGTCGTTTATGGGCCGATTTTGATAATTCTTTTTTTGTTGTAAAGTAGATATGCGCAGTGGGGTCCCCTGATAAGGACACCAGGATCTGATGATGGCATCTCAGAGAAGTCGAGGGGAACTTTCGAAAATTGTATGGACAACTAGTGTGTTTGTTCATGTTCTCATAAGTACATTAAAGCGCTACCATTTCATGAAGATCTGGAGTCGATCTGATGAAGCCAAAAATTCAAGTGAAATCCAATTGATCCATCTATAAATTAGCAGAATTGGGGGGCTGAGTACGAAAACCAATTTTTTTTAACTTAAGGTGATAAGATAGTACGTATGTCTATAAGATTGATTAATAATGTTAAAAAATTAATAAATATTATTGATTACCATTAGTATTATTACAACTTTACGTTATAATTTAAATGTAGGTACTATGGTTTTGATCAACTTTCGTATCAGAAAAAAATCCAATTCTCAGCACAGTAAATACTTTATTTCACTTTTTAACAATTATTATATAATTGCTTATTAGCCAACTAGCATAGTTTCAACAACTAGACAACTTATCACCTCGACGATTATCGAACGACTGGCCGAGCTCCTGACTCAATAATCCAAACGCTGTTTCAACCCCACCACTCTCAATCCTTTCACCGGAAGTTGTCACAAAAGAGTGGCGGGGTCGAGTAGTGTTGCCATTTAATAAAAATAAGATTACCTTTCATAAAATTATTACGAAAATAAGATTACATTTTATAAAATTATGACATTCGGCCATCCTACGAAATGTGTAGCCTCCCGGCACACTAAAAACATCAGGAACTCTGCCAATAAATTACTTACTAACTTAAGTTACTCATTACTATTTTGAAGCGAATAGAATAAAATCTTAATTTAATTTTGATTTAAACAAGTATAATCTCATAGAAGTACCTATATTTTAGTCTGAATTTAAATAATTAAGGTAGCTTCTATACATTTTAAAAGATTTCATGTGACTGTTAAATTATACATACAATTATTCGCTCGCATGGTCAAAGAGAATTAACAATGAGTTGTTTAAGATACATGACATTTTTCTGGTGGATAAATAAGTGACTACAACTAATTAAAATCTATTGAATCTTAACAAATTAAATAAAATATCTAAAGTACTTTTCCATAAAACTAATTTCTATTTTAAACCAAAACAACAACAGTCAACCAAAGCAATTCACGAAGTGAATCAAAACCAAAATCAAAGCGTAGGTACTTATTGTAGTACTCTAATTCCTTTACATTCCAATATAACAATATAAAATCGAAACAACAAATTATCAAGCGCGAATTTAAAATGCAATTGAATTTATTAGGATGTATTAGTATCTATGAAATATTGAAATTGAAATATTGAGAATATTATTATTGCTTGACCAGAAAAATAGAAAACCTGTCATGAGGGCTCTAAAGTTTAATTTTATATGGCAACAGCACAGCCAACTGTAACTATAGTAACGCTCGTGTTATTATTGTCATTTTGACAACTATATCGGAAATGTTATTTATACGAAATGTTATTTTAGCGCATAGAAAACCACTTTTCTTTTACGAATATGAACAGTTTTTGTCATTTTAGAACTAAATAGAAACTCAAAGTAAAAAGACAAACACAGTAAAAAGACAAACACGAGACAAACTGTGACATTCAAACTCACTGACAAGCAATTTACGATTGACGTTTAGAAACTAATCGTTGCCAGTAAAATAAATTAGTTCCATGAGTTTACCGCAATATGGCGAGGTTTTTTTATATTTCTGGTCAACTTATAGTATCTATGACTTCAGCAAATTACCTGTTGCAAATGAATCTTACTATCTACTAACGCCATCTATTAACAACATCCAGAACAAAATATTTAGCAACTAACAAAACATCGATCTTTCCGTGGGAATGAGATGTTTTACCCCGGAAAAAAAAAGTATCCTACTGCACCTTTCACCCTCCCAACTATCTCCACACACATAAACCATATCATAATATAATAGCCACATTGCGACGTGAAAGAGCCACAAACAAACAAACTTTCACATTTATAATATTAGTATGGATTTTGTACTAAGTATGCATACATCATTTGAAAATTCCTCTAACTAACTTTCCATACATTCAACTCCTATTTATAAAAAAAAATAATGATGAAAAGTTTGATCAAAAATGTTACTATTCAAATTGTCTGAATCTCTCGTATTTACATCAAAGTTCACTCATTTCTTACAGTCCAGCGAGCATCATTGCTCACTCAATCATTATCCAGCGTACATCATTGTTCGCTCAATCATTATCCAGCGAACATTGTTCGCTCAATCATTATCCAGCGAACATCATTGCTCGCTCAATCATTATCCAGCGAACATCATTGTTCGCTCAATCAGTATCCAGTGAACATCTTTTTTCTCCACTTCATGTTTAGTTCTTTTCCTCCTAACTTTCCTCCGTTTTGCGTCCTTACGCTTCCTTGGTGGAGTCGTAGGTGGCGTACCTCTAACTTGGTCATCGTATGACGTCATATCTGAAAATCTGAAAATTCCTCTGACTAGCTTTCCATCCATTCAACTCTTATATTCAGATATAAAACAAAAAAAAATAATGATAAGATCAAAAATGTTACGATTCAAGTACTTCATTTACCTAAATGCATTAAATCCCTAGAATCATGTCTAAGTCTCTCTTATTTACATCAAAGTTTACTCATTTCTGTGGTGTATTTAAAATATATATTGTAAAGGGCGCGTCTCTGGTATGGTATGGTGTGGACGACTATCCCTTTACCAAAGTTTCTAATAGGTGTTATTAGAAGAGATAGGGAAAGATGTAAATGGTTTGAATGGTTTTAATTAACACTATGTATACTAAGCTAGATTGACAAAATATCACAACTGGTTAAATGGTTACTATACTAGACATTAATATTAAACTGGTAAATTGGTAATTGGTAAAATGGTTAAATGGTTAGGAATACGAGGCGCCTGAGTGGCTGCTGGTCACGTACTCACTCAAAACTCTTATTTTACTTATAAGATTAACTTAAAACTAGGGCAAGTGATCGCGCGGCAGTTAAAATGCAAACATGCAAAACGCGCGACCGATGAGCTGTTCGGTGCAACTCCGAACATAATTATATGTTCTAAATTTGTATTAAATGTAATTGTTGTCTTTAACTTCAAACCATGTAATAAATATGGATATTGTGGTTTGCTCGTATTATTATTTAAAAACTATACAGACCAATTTCTTCCAGTCCAGCGAGCATCATTGCTCGCTCAATCATTATCCAGCGAACATCATTGTTCGCTCAGTCATTATCCAGCGAACATCATTGCTCGCTCAATCATTATCCAGCGAACATCATTGTTCGCTCAATCATTATCCCGCGATCGTCTTTGTTCTCCACTGTTTAGTCGTTCAAAGCGCGTTCAATCCCAACTGACAACAATACAAAAATTAAAAAGTAAGTAAAAGACCCGCACAAAAATAAAGTCTCATAAATAATAAAATAGAAGCGTCTTTTAGTTTTTCTTTATTGGGGGTTCTCGCTTGTATAACTATGCTATCATTACCCATATTCTATTTCCAAATATCACGTAAAACGTCTAAAACTCAAAATAGGTAGTATACATTTAATATACATAGATTAAATTGCAATTACGAGTTAAACTCACATTTAATGCTTTAAAAGTAAATCAGTAGTCAGTAAATAAATATTTTTATTATTGATGTAAATGATGATCTCAATAAAAAGTCTTATGTAACATATGTATATGCATGATTTGCATCTTTGGAGAATAGCAGTGTAACAGTTTGTGCATTACCGGAGAGTAGCCCCTATCAAATGCAATTTAATAGTGTCGTATTTGTACAGTAGGTATCGAAATAATTCCTTTTTACCAAAAAAATAACCGACTTCAACCTTGATAAGCAGGGATAACTTAAAAACTTCTCGCCAGATGGCGCTCAATACAACATGGAAGTGTAAAGTTCTCGTCACTACAAATTAATCAAGCCCAAACACTAGATAATTGCAGTAAATCGTTGAGGAGTTCCCTCAACTGTCTTTCGGCTTCATCAGATCGACTCCAGACCTTCATGAAATGGTAGCGCTATAATGTACTTATGATAACATGAACAAACACACTAGTCGTCCATACAAATTTTCGACAGGTCCCCTCGATTTCTCTAAGATGCCATCATCAGATCCTGGTGTCCTTATCAGGGGACCCCACTGCGTATATTTACTTTGCATTTTAATGTAATTTTAACTCCAGTTTCCTCCCTTTTTTTTCCTAAGGGCGTACATGCCTGGATTTTAAGATCCCGCATGATAGGTACAATAGGTGGTAAGTATAATATAATTATTTACATTAGTATCATGGACCCTGTCGGGCACGGCAACTTAAAAGAGAGGAGGATGCTTTAGCGTCAATTTCAGATTATTATCAGCTATTAATTCAATTGCATTTAACTTGTTCCATTGCCAAGTAAATTAAAAACAAAATGTAATCTATACTAATATTATAAAGCTGAAGAGTTTGTTTGTTTGTTTGTTTGTTTGTTTGTTTGTTTGTTTGTTTGTTTGGTTGAACGCGCTAATCTCAGGAACTACTGGTTCGAATTGAAATTTTTTTTTTGTGTTGAATAGACCTTTTATCGAGGAAGGCTATAGGCTATATAACATCACGCTGCAACAATTAGGAGCGAAGAAATAATGGAAAATGTGGAAAAAACGGGGAAAATTATTCATTCTCGAGGGCTTTCGTTGCATGCGTTGCGAAAACGATTCAAGATACCAAAAATATATGTATGAAAGAATTATTCCTCTTGAAATGATCTAAAAAAATGTCCACGACAGTATATGTCTATCTTTTAAGATTAACACACTAGAACCGTTTTTATGGTAATCAAATTTGGTCGAATCCACTGCCATACCAAACTTGCCGCGTTTCCAAGTTTAATCTGAATTAATCTTGCTGTGATCCTTTGCTACTTTGCTATTATTTTGTCGTAAGCTTTATTTCTAAGTTTAATTTAATTTAACCTCAATTAATTTTGGTGATAGTTTATTATCTTCCCGAAATTCCTACGGGAGCGGGACCTACGCGGTTGATACTTACGGGTCCCGAAGCGAAGCGAGGGCGGTTCGCTAGTGACGTATAAATATTGTCGTATTAATAAATTCTCATAATAATAATAAATAATACCTATATTGTATCGCTATAATTAATGAATAAATTGAATTTTATTCAATAAATAAATAATAAGTGTGAAATTTAAAAAAAAATTAAATTAATATGTATAATGTCATGTAATTCGTTGTTATATCATTTAGTAATAATTTCAAAAATCAGTATTTAATACTGAACATTTTATAGAAGTTTCTATTAAATTCCATTCACTGAATCATTATAAAATAGTCCAAATAAATTACTAGTCCATATCATGACTAACTGCAGGATATAATGCCTTCACTCAGAAATCGATTCTGTGAAGTCTCACTAAGTAGGTATAACTTAAATCTGCCAAGTATCATGATATAATTATGTCATGAAATGCCCCTCGAGACAATATCACAGATCGGTAGGTACCTACCTCAAATGTTACATACCTAGTAACTTGTTACTTCAAAATTATCAAAACAAATAATTACTTTCTCATCTTAATATTTAGGTACAACTGATTGATAAACTTCAAGACCCATTATTGATAATTTTAGTTTCATTGTATCAAAATTCTCACTTCATTAATATTCAAACTCAGATAACTCAAAAAAAAAAATAATTGTGACTACTTGGTTTAGCTCAATTGACAAAATAATAGTAAACAGATTACTTTTTTACCTTAAAACCCATACGGTAACTCTAGTAATAACTTAATGGAGTACTTTTAGTTGTAATTCCATCCGTAAACGCACCAGTAATGGACAAAAAATAAAGTACTTAATGCTTTAAAATAAGGACATGAAATATTTTATTTTAATTCGTAACACTGTGACATATGTACAATAGATATCGAGCTCTCTAAGTTTAAAATTTGATTCAATTCGGTTTGTTAGATAGACAAAATAACGTGAGTGTTCATGTGATCCTCAATTGATACTAGCAGCTTTTCTTAAGGAATTTGTTGGTGTAGTGAGAAAAAAGTTTCGTCTGGAAACTAGTATTGTTGTATTTTAATCAAAATCTGTTTTATTTCTTTTATTAACCATGAAATTAAGATAGCAACGCACAGTGTTCTTACTCCGGGAAATGGTTTTTTTTTTATATATTTTAATGATGTTTATAACTGATGTGCTGTAATTGAATAGTTCCAATAATGGACAAGTGTCGAAACTTAATTTTACTTTCATGTATTCTGATTATTAACTAGTTTAACTAAATATTATTCCTTGCAATTTATAAAAATTCGCATATGTACCAGTAATGGACATATGTGTCCATTATTGGATATTTTATAGAAATCCTGTAATGGACTGTGATATAAAATGATAGAGATTTTTTTTTTTTGTTTAAAAAAAATGTCTCCTAAGAAAATTATACGCCTTAACAAATGGGCTGGGCGCTATCGAAGCAGTAAAAAAAAAAGGTTAAAATTATCCGAAGCAGCAAATAAATCGTAAGTATTGTACTGTATGTAATTGTATAAATTGTATGTGTTGTATAAGTATTGTGCCTAGAATAAACTTGCAAAACAAAATTACTGGTAAAAGTCCGATTTATTATGTTCATTATTGGATGTCCACAACTAGGTTATGTTCATAACTGGATAAAAACTAGATTTTTTTTTATTTCTCAAATAAATTGCAACCAGCTTTGCTGTATCTCATGCGTAACACAGTTGATTATTTAAAAAAATGACCGGACTTTACGCTTTAAGAATATTCAGTACTGTAACTTTCACAACATTGGTAAAATTTCAAGAATACTAGAAAAAGTTTCTTAAACTGTCCGTAATTCTGGTGTTTACCTTATGTTATAAAAAAACTTTAATTCAATTAATTTGTTGTCCCGAAGATATGTTATATTGAGTTATTCTTCCTGTTAAATATTCTGTTATAACCAGTATTCCGACAACCAACAATCAATAACCAAAGCTCATTTATGAACTCGACTGATTAATTAAGAAAACAAACAATACAGATCATCTGCTATATTCCGTCAGATCCGCAGCAGTAACTCCAGACAGGCATAATGGGTTACCCTTTTCCCGGAACAATGGTTGCCAAACCTCGTCGTCCAATGTCACACGAATGCACTCCACCTCGCACGCAACTTTCGTTCCACATAACACGCGTGTAACCTGCGCGAGCTGCTCTTGTTTCCGATCGTCATTGAAATAACCTGTACATCCTCGAAAGCTGAACTGAAAACTAAGACAGCTTCAAAATATTACGTCACATAGTAAACAAAACTTGGAAAATTATTATTGTGTTTCACTTTTAAAACAACGTAAACAAATAAGCTGTACTGTAATTGAACATTTTTTTTTTTGATTATAATTCGAACTACGTTACCAGTGAAAAACCAAACCGTTCAGTTTTTGAAATTGTACGCTAATTATTTTTGTACTCGTTAAATCGAATACTTCTTCCAGTTGAGCACCAATAAAGCAAATTATTTTGTGAGTTTTTATTTAAAATAACCCTTTTCAGCAATATGCGGCGCTTCAAATCACCACACACTCATTCACAAAATCATTAAAAGGATACTCATTCTTGCCAAGCTATAATGATAAGAATTTAACACATGTCACGAAAGGAAAGAACACGTATATTAAAAGCAACTTACTGCACTGTATAGGTACCATACCATGTTTTCAATTGAAAATATATTTATATACTATAATATATGTATATATAATCGAATAACAAAATCTATCACATCTAACGTTTATTTTTCTTTTTAGGCACGACCACGACCTTATAGTACCTTACCCCCTTTTTCTTTAACAATTTTGTGAACGTAGATTTTCAATTTTAAATCGAAAACATATTCAAATTCAAATTCACAAAAAAACACAAAGAGCCGATCAGCTGAACTAATATTCGTCACTATTACATACTCTACTCAAATTCACTTCTTATAACACAATACTTCAAATCGTACTTGACCCTCAGGCAGCCTAGTAATCTAACCCCAAATTTACCCTCATAAAATTTAAAAAAAGGGAACGTAAATTATTACCATCTTTCATTGTGTGACACTTGGTTAAACTACACTTAAATCAAAGCCTTGCAACTTTGGCTTCGACCAAGGTATTTGAATGATTTGTTTTTTCAGCGAAAGAAAACAAAAGAAAATAAAGTCGCTACCAGTGCTGCCTTAAACCATTATAACCGGAGATTCATGTTACTATTAATCACTCAAGATTGTTTAAATAACAAACTATTTGACACACACACACAATCCAATTTACACAAGAATTTAAGCAATGAAATATTCATATTTCTATAGACCATTGAAATATCACCTCGGACGTAATGAAATAAAAATTATGCCATACCAATACTCGCCGTCTTACTTGAAAATCCTTCATACCGATACTTGCCATTTAACTTCAAAATTATTAAGTTTTACCATGGCATGATCTTCACATCTCTTCACTTGCCATCCACGCCTCACAATATTATCATCTGACAATTATAACCTGAAAAACTTAAATAACCTAGCCCGCCATGTGTGGGACGTGAAGTTACATCCCACTTCTGAAATATCAGAAAAAAATCCAATTCTCAGCACAGTAAATACTTTATTTCACTTTTTAACAATTATTATATAATTGCTTATTAGCCAACTAGCATAGTTTCAACAACTAGACAACTTATCACCTCGACGATTATCGAACGACTGGCCGAGCTCCTGACTCAATAATCCAAACGCTGTTTCAACCCCACCACTCTCAATCCTTTCACCGGAAGTTGTCACAAAAGAGTGGCGGGGTCGAGTAGTGTTGCCATTTAATAAAAATAAGATTACCTTTCATAAAATTATTACGAAAATAAGATTACATTTTATAAAATTATGACATTCGAGACAGTAAGCCATCGATGAAACGTACCGTCGAGATAGAAACCCGTCGAGGTAGAAACCTTTCGAGGTAGTAATCTTTCGAGGTAATGACCCATCGACAAAACATACCATCGAGGTAGGGACATCGAGGTATCGACCGTCGAGGTAACGTCATTCGAACTAGAGTACGATACCCTTCGCGGGCATATTAATTTGGCAAACCTTTTGATTAGTGTTGCGAACTAAAATTTTATTGTTTTTTTCAGCAGTGACGCTAGCTGAAGCTTGGTTCGTTACTAAATTAAAAAATACTATGTATGTACTAGTAGTGTTAGTCTTCTGCCACGAAATTTACCTAAGGGCTCATTTTCATTGGTCGATAACTCGGTCGATAAACAGCATGCAGGGAGTCCCCGAATACGGTATAACAACTAGTGAAAGTGCGTCGTCAATATGTAGTCGATATACAGCATGCGGGGACTCCCCGCATGCGGGCTCAACAACCAATGAAATTCGTCGGTTGGTGTAAAGCAAGCATAGTGCGTGCTGCGGGGGTTTAGTTTACGATTATTATTCGATGCGAAATAACGTTGCGCGAGAGCAATATGGCTGATCGTTTTACTGAAGGACAAATGCTTAAATTGGTAGAAACATACCGAGACTACCCATGTTTGTGGAATGTGACCAGTAATTTATATAAAAATCGAGATGCCAGAGAAAGTGCACACAAAGAAATTTGGGAAAAGTTAAATATACCTGGACTCTCGTTGAAGGATATACCGAAAAAAATTAAAAATTTAAGATCGTCATATTATCAAGAAATAAAGAAAATTGAAAACAGCATTCGATCCGGCGCTGCTCTAGACACTGTATATAAACCAAAGGTTTCGTGGTTTACCTGTGCTGATGGATTTTTAAAGATATTCAGGAATAAACAAGAAACATTCTCGAATGTAAGTAAAGTAAAGCTCCACACAAAATTAATTGCTGTTCCATAGCAGGCACGTCTATTCAACTCCACAACTTCAAAACTACTGTCTCGGTGAGGAAATTCAAACATCCCGCATGCATCGACATAACAGAAATCTCCCGTACCCCGCATGCGAGTTCCATCGACTTATGAAAACGGTTACCGCAGTCGGGCCCTACGGCATGCTTTACAGAAATCTCCCGTACCCCGCATCCGAGTTCCATCGACTTATGAAAACGGTTACCGCATTCGGGCCCTACGGCATGGTTTACAGAAATCTCCCGTACCCCGAACGCGGGCCCTAACGAACAATGAAAATGCGCCCTAAGAATATCCATACTAATATTATAAAAATGTGAAAGTGTGTTTGTTTGTTTGTGACTCTTTCACATCGCAACATGGCTATTATATGATATTATTTATGTGTGTAGAGATAGTTGGGAGGGTGGAGAGTGACGTAGGCTACTTCTTATCGCGGAAAAACATCGCATTCCCACGGGAAGATCGATGTTTTGTTAGTTGCTAGATATTTAGTTCCGGATGCTGTTAATAGATGGCGTTAGTAAAATTCATTTGAAAGTTCTGAATCACGCTATCAAATACATGTATTGTAAAGTCATAGGCAAATGTTATAGCCTAAGTTCCAGTAAGTATAACATATAGGCTACTTTTTATCCCGAGAATCCTACGGGAGCGGGACCTACGCGGCTGTTACCTACGGATCCCGAAGCGAAGCGCGGGCGGCGGGCGGTTCTCTAGTTAGTTACATAGTTAGGTAAAGAACGAAGCGCTGTGATAGGGGGTAAGAATTTCAACCCACTGCATCATCATCTCAACCCATTATGGCTCACTATTGAACACGCGTCTCTTCTTAGAACGAGAAGTTTAACGATGCAATCCACCACGCTGGCCAAGTGAGAATTGGCAGACTTCACATACCTACCTTTGAGTTTGAACTCTCGGACCTACAGGCTGGTTTCACGATGTTTTCCTTCACCGTTATTGTGAGTGACATTTAAATGCTTGGCTACATGCGGGACCGACGGCTTTACGTGCCCTGCGAAGCACGGAAGCGCTCAAGAAATAATACTACTTAACTTAACTTTATCGATCATTTAGAATCGACGCAAGCCGCTGAGCTATTAGCGCTTCAAACAGACCTCGAAACCTCGAAAAGTCATAAGTGACCGCCCTAGGACTCGAACCCTGACCCCCGAGTAAGACACCGAATATTAATCAACAGGCTCCATAATAAAATAATCAATTAATATACCATTATTATAATCGACAAACAAAAAAAACTCTTCTGTTTTATGTTATTAGTATAGATAGATGATAATTTTCTATGATATTAAATTTTTATTAACAAACAATATTAATTTGGGATGTGTACTTATTTGGCCCCGACACAGTTGTATAATTATTTATCTAAGTAGTCGGTATATTGATTTTAACTTTTAGATCATGTATTGCGATATTTTCTGTGACGTATAAATAGGTTTCCTAGAATAAAAATCTACGTTTACATATTCTCACCTACTCATTTTACTTACTTAAAATAGGTACCTACCCAAATAAAATACGAAAGGGCGATATCGTATAAAATTTACGATCGCTCTATGTCAAATCGATGTGAACAGCGCCCAGCGTTTTAGTCAGCATTTTCTTTAAAAGACGGCAAGAAAAGAGCTTATTTTTTAAAACTTACCTTCACCTTTCAAATTGAAGCTCTACTACGAACTTATAGTGTATATCCAGCACTGAAAGTGTTGACGGGCTTTATTGAACCTTAATTCAATGTGGAGTTGCACAAGGGTCGATTTTGGGACCTCTTGCTTTTATACATTTAAATGGAGGCTACAAAAGTGTCACAACTTGACTAAGTAGTGTAGGTACTTAATGCCACAAGAACTGCGGACATTACAACGACGCGGCAACGGACCAACTACAACGGAAGCGTCCAATTATGATCTTTAGTTTTTAAATTCGTTCTACTCGCCACCCACTCCTCACCAACTCCGAACCGACACCAAGTATAGAATCGAAAATCCACCGTAATTTCAAGACATAAAGATCATAATTGAATGCTTACTTTAAAGTTGGTCTGTTGCAGCGCCGTTATAATGTGCGCATTCTGGGCCTGTATCAAATCAGCGTAAAGAAACAAAGTCGATGGTGTAGCCACTTAACTACAACCTATTGGTATATAGTTATATGTTTTATTTGTTCGTTTTCTAGCTATTTCCAACCCAAAGATTTCATTAACGATATACAAACAAGAAATGAATGAACGTAAATGAATGTAAATTCCTCTTTTAAATTTCTATCGCTTTTTATCAAAATATTTCTCATTCAATGTTTCGTAAACATAAGCCTCATTTCCATGGACCAGTAATGAGAATTGCTGACATGACAGATGGCAATCTTAGCCTTATCCACAAAAAAAATTCAGGATTCTTTATCCCACTTCTGAAATCGGGTCCAGTAGTAGAGTGGGCGTTCATTCGTACTATTTACATTCCAGATAGGTATTCTTGACTAAATAAGCAATGTGGGCTTCTTTCATATGTCAGGACGTGAGCTCAGGATATCAAAATGAAACACAGGGTTACTTCTAGCCAAACACACCAACAACTCCGTTTATTGAATCAAACAGTTTGGCTCAGTAAATACGTTATTAGATCATTTAGATTTGGTTTGGTATTTTGACATCTTGGATTTACTTCACGGAATTACGATATTGGTGTTATCGATCGATCCACTCGCACTCGCGACTCACGCGTTATTTATCAACTATTATTAACGATTCACGGCATTTCAACATAGAAGGAGCTTTTCCAAGATATTACACCGCTAGCCATACTTTATTATTTTCCAATTCTATTATTGGTATATAGTTATATGTTTTATTTGTTCGTTTTCTAGCTATTTCCAACCCAAAGATTTCATTAACGATATACAAACAAGAAATGAATGAACGAAAGCATTAAAATCCGCATATACGTAAAAATGTTATTTGAATAACAATATTATCAAAGTGCACGTCCTTACATTGCCCTCACAGAGCTTTAGAGCTTTGCTTGCAATCCTGTTTACGTGCGATATGTGAGATCTGTCAAAGAATGTTTTAATTAAAACGCGAGGGTTATCTTAACCTTTTCTGCCTACGAACTTCTTGCCTCTTGTAATTTTAAACTTTAACTTTGAGATTTCTCTATGTCATCTATTATTAGGATTTAAAGTAAGGTTATTATTATTTAACGTCCTTTAAATTCAGTATATTTAAGTTATTTATTACGTATAACTACCTACTATTTTCAATCTCATTTTAATCAAAACATGAAGTTTAAAATGAATTAGTTAGATACTTGTAACGTTTTGTTAACGTCAGTAATTAGATGGTGACTATTATACAAACTGCATTATACCTATATTACTTTAGCTGTTTATTAAAATCATAGCATAAAATAAAATCATAAAAGGTACCTTTATAGTAGGTATACCAGTAGAATTATTCGTTGTAATGTTAATAAATATTAGATATAAAAATAATCAAATAACAATTAGGTATGCTTGAGAAGGATGTTTTCACTTTTCACTATACTTAGAAAAAAGTAATGTCTAATCCGGCTAGTTTGTCCTTTTAAAATATGTAATGTTAGTTTAAATTACTCTTTGTCAGCAAACTGCTGAAAATGCAAAACTCAGGAGCCCTATGTTCTCCGAACCATAAAACTCATTACATTTCATTCTCGGTCGGACGCCTTTCATTAAACTTACCTGTTCAATTAAATACTTGTTCTGTGGCGAGGGTTCCCTCATTTTCCCTCCTCCAGTCTCTCTTTGTTAGCGGGGACGATCGGTCGCTGCTCTGTGCCGCACGCCTATCGAATTATAAAAATAAACTTAGCCACCGACGAAACGAGTCTACTTAGCTTTGATTACTCATTCGTCATTCAATCGTTTGAATTATAACGAATCACAACAAAGTCAAAAGTGTTTGTAAACACAAACAAGTGCGAAAATCCAGTCAATCGAGTTTTGAATTCGAACGAAATCATGTACGATAGATTTTAAATTTGAAATTTGGCAACCGTTGTAAATTCAAAAATGGATTGGCGCGAAAAACTTTTCGGTCGGGTGCTTGTGAAGTGCGATTCCCCGGGTACTCAGAGTGGTAAATTCGAGAACGTGCCGACCCTCGAAGCTTTAGCAGACTGTGTGGAAGAAGGCGAGGGGCCCGTCTGCGGAATCTACTTTTCGTTCGCGAATATCAGTGACGCGAGCGACGACTTCGGTTTGCGTCTGGAAGAGGTCTACAAGAAGGTGCATCCGAGGTTGAAGGTTGTGCAAGTGGTCCTTTGGGCGCACGTCGGTACTCCCGAGGGACCAGTGGAGAGGGAAGCCGGGTTCCGCAGGAGTCTGACCAGCAAGCCTTGGTTTGCGGTCCCCTTCCATGACGTCGATACTAAGGTATGAAGTAATATTATAAAGTTTTAGACTGCTTCTAGTTTTTCAGAGGTACTACAAAGATTGTCATCAGTTGCTACTGATTGTTTCATTTTAATTGAGAAGGATATATTCAATTTAGAAATGAATGTCTACCCTTATGTAGAGCATTGCAATGAATCATCTCAATGATGTTCACTGGTAAGCTCCGTTCCCGCCTGATTCTGGAAGCTTTTACACAAAAAAGTTCTTCATTCTTCTAGCAATTAGTATTAAAAATAAATTTGAACAACGCTACTAAGAAGATAGTCTACAAAAGGTATACAACTATCTAGGTACTAGGTGCACTGTAAAAAAAATGTGCACTTCCAAACATTTGGTGTCTTGTTCATACCTATAGATTTCAAAATCTAAATTCAAACTTTATGTTATGTCTGGGATAATTAGTCTTAAAGATCTCCATCGATCTCTTACTGTTTATCTCTGCCGTTTAAATGTTCGGATAGGTAGGCTCATTCCAATGAACAAACCTTTGTACCTACAAAAGTACTTACTTACAAGCTATGTAACATTACATACCTATGTAAAAAAAACCTATTGATCTAATGTTCTATCGACTATCATAGCAGATTATAAATAAGTAGATAAGTTAAAGACAGGAACCGGCTCTTAACCGACATACTATATTGCACATTAGGTATATATATATAATGACGTGGTGCCATCGCGTGGTACTCGATTATACCTAGTGTTAAATAACTTTTAACAAAATAGAACCGACTTTAAAGCCGGTAAAGTAAAAGTCGGTTCAGTTAAACGCGGTTAATATTCCCAAATCCTTCTCCTAAGTCTGATAAACACGATGCTGAAAACCGTATCAAAATCGGTTCAGCCAAACAATATGCCTAAAACCTTCTCCTAAGTCTGACAAATACTATGCTGAAAACCGCATCAAAATCGTTTCAACTAAACGCGAGATAATCGCGCACAAATATACATACATACCTACTGGTCAAACTGAGAACCTCCTTTTTTGAAGTCTGTTAAAAATTCGCTACATTTTCATAATTTCATTCAAATGCTCACTAAATAAATATATTACTAACAGTATAGTATAGAATATATGAAAAAGATAGGTTCAAAAATAACGCACGCACATCATAGTTATGAGAAACAGACAGTCAATATTGCCCGCCGCGTCCATCGACCCTCAGCCCCACGGATTTGTTAGGGTTGATAACCCCTTGCGGAATTGATAGCAATTTATGAATGCATATCGATTCTTTCGCGGTAGTTTAAACTTATATACATACCAAGTACACATGACAAACGAGTGTCTCTAAATTTTTCAGTTCCAAGAATGATATTGTTCTGATGATTTTGACCTTTTATCAGTAGACATCCTGTCATGAAAATTAATTAAATTGACATTTTGGTACATAAAACACTAACCTGACCTTATGAGCTTTTTGGGTAACAACTAAAAATCCTGATGGTGCGAAAGCAAAAAAAGTCAAAAGCGAGAGATTCAAATTCTTATTTTTCTACTTCGAGCCCAAAACAGTTGTTACGGATTTCATTAGGAGTTTTATTGGGGCGAATATTATGTACAAATCTCTATTATCTTAGTTGTTGCCTATTTCGTACGCGTACCGTCTCATCTAGATACATCAATAGGGAATATGCATGATTTTTTTTTATTGTTTTTATAGCTCATTTATGTTAATATAATACCGTAAAAAAATATACGAGTCATGGGAAAGTCCAAATTTATTTTAAATTAATTAATGAAAATTGCAGTGACATAAAGCCGATTCAAACGCCGCCCTTTTGGCGCGTTCTATGGTGACGTCATCGTTCCTCAGGTTGGAGTTGTTTACTAACAAGTGGTTATGAGCGAGGTTGAGAAAGAGTATTTTATAGTATTAAATTTACGTTTTCTAGTTTAATTTCATAAACGGAAGTATGGATGGAAACCGAAGACCTTATTTTAAGTACTGTATTGTACCTATGTGCAAGAATACGAGATGGAACGCGCCGGACAAAGTATTTTTTCATGTTCCATGGGATGCTTATATAAGAAAAATTGGTGTAAAATTGTGAAAAGAGATATTATATCTACAAAAAGCACTGCATACTGTTGCGAAGATCATTTTAACGTAAGAAGAAAATAATTATTTCTACCAAATATTAATAGTTTTGGTTTAATTTGGCTAACAAAAGTACAAACCCTAAAAAGTTGTAAGTAAAAAGATTCTCGTTCAGATCTGGGATAAAAACAGATTTGATTATAAAGTATTCCCAAACACGGATTTATTTATTAACAACCATTTATTCCTAAAATGTGATATGAAGGATATAATATAATTTGTATGTAGAAGGTAAACGTCTAAATCTTTACAGGTTATGTTAAAGACTTTTATGAATTACTTAGAAAAACTGTACGAGAACCATGTACCTAAATTAAATATCTATCACTTCCTCACCTTGCAGCTTTGACTCCCCTGATTTCAGCTGATGTAAAATCATTATTTGAGGCGAAGTACGAACTCATCATGAAAGCATCTATGTACAGTTGTACACTGGAGCTTGGTGCTCAATAAAAGATGATGTGATGATGAACAATGGGTTTAATTTTGGACTTTGCAAATACAATTATCATCTAATTTAATTTAATACGTGAGAAAGCTTATTCACTGTGCGCTCCGTTAATAGAATGTTCGAGTCCGAATGTACGTAAGTCGCGGGTAAAATATAATTTTCACCACACAAACTACCGACATTATTGCGAGCGCCTGCACAAGTTTTCAAAGCAATTTGACGTCAGTGAATGTAACTGTAGGCGCAAACAATCAATTATCGGAAGATTATCCGATTGCGCCTTTTGAGATCCACTTTCAGACATTGTTAGTCATTCAACACATCACTAACAAACAAAAATCACGCAAGAAGTATACGATAAACTCTGAAAGCAATCAAATTAACTGAAATATAAATGAAAACAGCTAGTTCTAGTATGTTTTTGACATGTCCATTGCGAAGGATGACGTCACGCCGATGTCTAACCAATGGCGTTGCGTTTCGACATTTTAAATTTGCCTCGTAAAATTTGCACTTTTTATAAATTTATTTTAGTGATTTTAAAAAGATTAAATAGAAAATAATGTGACAGATATCATTATTTTAGCGATAACGACTGTACAAAAAATATTTACTTAAATTTGAATGACATGCATATTCCCTATTGTATCATTAAATTTTCTTAAATATTCAACACATGAGAACCAAAAATTGTGATCAAAAAGCTTCACCGTAACCAGAATATTCTTGCATGGTTACACTTTCATGACAATAGGTATAGTGGAGAACAGGTTCAGTTACTGTTACTTATTATGACTGTCTGAATCAGAGGAGTGTTTGTCGCTGCATAACAAAGGCTTGATATCACCTTTATAATTATTATGTAGGTACCAAAAACTAAAAATTTTATCAAGGTTAGCTGCGACAACCCAGTTAAAACATAGCGTCGAAAGCCTGATTGTGTTCCTTCGAAAATTATTATAATAATAGATATAATTAATTGTTTGGTTAGATTTATAGGGTGCAGACTGCAGCGGGTAAAAATCGTTGCTGCAGTAAGCTTCAGGGTCTACAAGCGTTGTCGTAAGCATTGCGCCGTAGGCCTTTATAGCGTATCAGCTCTAATGTCTTTCCTTTCAAACCTTAGAAGCAGCACGTTTTAGGGCATGTAAAGTATTGAGTTGACTTTTCATAAAAAGGCGGATGTAGTCTAGTGGCATTATCTAACAGTCACAGCATAGCGATGCTGATGGTGTTTCTTGGCAGTAAGCCACGAACATAAAATAGGATAATCGCGACTGTTACCAAAAATTGCTGAGACGGAAATCCTTATTTGAAAGAATCACTCAAACTGCATAAATTAAATATGATGCTCGAAGGACCAAAGTAAAAAAATAGTAGCTAGTAGGTTCACACCTACTAGCTACTATTTTTTTTTTACCGCTCAAATGAATCATTAAAATGTACCATATAAGTTTCATTTATTTCATTGATATAATCGCGCTAGTAAAATGTATCGTGTAAAATACACATCGTAAGTTATACGCATAGTTCGCTAACTAACAAGGGTCTCGCTTTTAGAGTGGAAGAGACAATTTTATGGGGACTGTTTGGAGTTTTATGGGATATAGGTACAAGTGCCAATTAGTGCAGTGTACCTGTGTTTTATGTAAAGGGGAAAAAGAAATGTAAAACACGAGTATCAGCGGTTATGTGTAATTTACATTAATAAAAGTTTTTTTATGCTTCACCCGACAAATGAGCAAGCGAGTCTTTTGGTGGGTTTTCAGGTTGTCAGCGTCGTTCCTGGGCTTATGATCAAAACCCCCAAAATGGTTTACACTAATTTACCACTAGGTTTTGATACTCTGGCATAGACTCTTCTAGGATTAGACATAAATTCGTTAGTCAAATTCTATAGACATACACTAAACTTAAAATGAGACTTTTTATAGACTTGATATTGGACTAAGTAGTCATACCCAGACGCGATATAGCCATAAAAATCTGTGCGACAACTAACTTGTAAAACTAAATCTTTGTTTGCGTCTTTCACGTAAAATGTAAGTCTTCCAAGAACTCATCAATAATAAACTGACGTGAACAAATTACTTTATTAATTATTTACCACATGTATTATTTACATGTATTATTAATTACCACATGTAACCTCTGCTCGTTCCCACAATTAAGGGAGTTAGCGACGTAATCCAAGCAATACACCCAAAACTCCAAAACGTGTTTACCCTAAACATATTTTACGCTTGTCATCGTGCCTACAACCTACAAACCTCCCTATTATAAAAATTTTATTATAATCTCAACGCTTAGCGAGATAGCGAGCTTAATCTTACAGCCACAGAAAGGGCCCTATATCTTATAATTTATAATGATTAGGCCCTAACAGTTCAAAAATTAAGATCAGCCTATAGTGCCTATTTTTAAAGTTAGACATCCTCCTCAGAGTTAATGAGAGTTAAGTTTGCAGACCCTATCAGAACATTTTTATTGGTCCATATAGCGAGCATGGAAATAAAATGTGAAACAAGAATTCTCTTAGTAATAAAGAAATGACGGCGCCCCATCTGGAAACGTAATTACTCAATTACAAACTCAGAATTACTCTCGCAATTATATGACGTGTTCTGAAACAATCATTATAAAGCTCACCTCTCATTCATTCAACTATTTATTTCATTTTCTTTCTATCACAGTGAATTAAAGACTAAAGGTTGTAGTCCACAGTACTTACGGAGTGGTTTTGATACTCCCAAATAGGACGTACCTATCTGAAATAAAATCATAAATGCAGCTCTAATTTACAAAAAATATATACTTACGGATTGGACATTTATTATCATAACAATCTCAGTGGCGATGATGTCTAAAGATGGTGAGCGCATGAACTTTGTTTTACTTCGGTGAAGGAAAACATCGTGAGGAAACCTGCATCCCCAAGAGTTCTCCAGAATGTTCTCAAGTTTGTCAATCCGCACTTGTTCAGCGTGGTGGACTTTGGCCTGCACCCTTCATATTACGAGAGGAAACCCGATCCCAGCTGAGAGACAGCTATGAATTGCAATGATGAAAGTTGTACATACTTAGTTCCAACCGGTAGTCTGGCTGAAGTCTGACTTGTATTTTTATATGTATTTCGAAATGTCCTTCAGTAGTTTGCTTGGGGCCAATGAAGTTATCTTAAATACATGCTGTCAAATACAGACACGTATCGAATTTCACACTTTGTCATAAATCTCAGACAGATATCATTATTCCTGACTAAGGGCATCGTAACGCGTTATCGGTCTCGAACTAGGCCATTTCGATCGGCAGTATTCGGTCATAATTTATTCCCAACTCGTGCCATCCTGTGCTGTTTAGTTATTGTCAGTATGTTGACCAAGTTATACCGAACGCAGATCAGTCCATACTAATTTTATAAGAAAAAATTACCTCACAGCAAAGCAATATCATGTTATAATTTTTGTGAGGAGTTAATTAGGAGGCTGGAGTGTAACGGAGGCTACTTTTGACCGCGCTAAATTATCTCATTCCCATAGGCAGTCTTTCCATTACGATACGTACGTACTCCTTCCATACTTTGGCCGACGTTATTTTCGGGTTCCCCTTAGTGTCTCGTTTTATAATTGTCGAACTGCTACTTGGACAAATTGTCCATGCACCAAGTATGTGTGTCTGATAAGCTCATTAGGTAATTCCCATTGAACGTGCTAACGAAGCCGCGGGGAACTAATTTTTAATCTAAACGACCTGTGAGCCATAGGGCTATAAAGTATAATTACTCCAGATATACGCATAATAAGCTCACCGCCGCAACGCGAGCACTCTTAAGATATTGACACGTAAGCGTCATGCATAATTTAATAGCGGAATATCCTCAGCGAGATTACGTCCTCCAGTGGAGTGTGAAACTACGTCTTTCCAGCCTTTTAGCTCGTCCCACGAACACAATACGTCGAGACGGGTATTTTAGCGGTCCTCATGCGTAACCACAGAGTTGTTCAGTATGCTTGATATCTGCTTGGGAGGTTTCGGACACATAATGTTCACGGATATTTACAATTTAGAGTGCATTATTCCTGTCCCTATTAGTTAAATTAAAGATCGTTTTATTTTTAAAATCTGAAATTTTTGGTAGAGTAATACAAAATACTTAATGTGTACAATTTGACATTTTTCATAAAAGTCAATGTGGCCAATATAAATGCATGTGTGTTGTGTGATTGTGTGTGACACGAATACTTGCTATTTTAACAAATTAATTTGAATTTTCATTGTACTTACATAAGTAAGTGAGAAGATCAAAAACAAACTTAGTGGACATTTAACAATTCTGACCCCAATTTCGGTTTGGTTTTTAGGTCTTTTTGATGTGCATTTCCCTAACATCGAATGGACTTTCTCGTCAGGTACCGATTACATAGTTAAAAAACCCAACATTTTAAAAACCCTAACCAAACAAGATGCAGCGTGGAGGGCGCAACAAAATCCGTAACTTAAGTGTTTACAGGAGTTCCTTAGGCCATTCAGCTCCCCTCGCTCGCCGAAGGGCGTCTAGTCACCCTAAATTACTTTGCTCCCCTCGAGGGTTACACCGCTACTCATGGACTAGTGTTTCATCACGAACGGTGAAACTACAATGAAACTACAAGTTGATGTACGCTTGGACAACGAATAGCGCAACTATAATTTATACAAATTGTAGCCTTATAAATTAATTCACTTACACATCTCACGGTAAAACCTTTATTCTGTGGTAAAAAGGCACGGTAACAGCCACGTATATCTAATACAGCCTCAACCGATTTTTGAGGTAAAACTTCTTTATACACGCTTGACGTGGGAAGTACGCTGGTGAATGCGTGACGAGAGCGTTACGAAAAGTGTGATCGGGCGCGGCGAACGTAAAAGCGTTTTACTGTTAATTCGAAATGTTGAGAAGGCAAAATCCCCTATACAGAGTGTCGTATTCCGTTGTTTATCGCTATTAGTAAACGATATAACAGCAGCCTAACAACGCCGTTTGTACGCAGGTAGCGATGCTGTCATATTCAAGGCATGATAAAACAAAACAGGATAAAACATGTTTGCTTTTAATCGCTGCCACAATACCGGGGACAACCTTAGGAAACAACACATTTAATTGGTTTCCTTGTTTTCTTAACCGTACCACAGATAAGTCGATATCTTTTGTCTAGGTATAGTTCTTTCTATTACACTTTCCTCCGCTTTCTTTCGTCCATGCTTAATTACTTTTCTAGACTTAGGCAATTCTAAAGTTTTTCTTCGTCCGTTCATATCGATTACTAGTGGACACCCTCGTTTTGCTTCAATAGACTTATTCCTTAGGTTTTTTTTTATTGAATTAAGGTAGCAAACGAGCATGCAGCACCACCCTTCCGCTGCCGCCCATGGCAATTGTGACCGACTTAGAACAAGACCCAATTTAGGGATTAGGGTGGTTAGTCCAATTAGTAGATGGTGTTAGAATGTTAGTTGGTTAGTTTGTTAATAAGTGTGAGGACAGGGACTGTTAGTGATAGTTAGTCCTGTTAGTTAATATTAGTGTTGTCCAGTTAGTAATGATTAGTGTGAGTCTTGTTCCAATTCGATCACAGATGCGTTGCTACCCCTGAGGACTGAGATGGTCGCCTCTAAAAAAGTGAACCGGCTCCACACCTTCCTATCCGGAACACAATTGCTCTTAAAAACAATTATTATGACGGCAGGGATGGTACTGAGTACCGTGGCGGGCGGTGGTACTTCCCCGGGTGAGCTCTAGGCCCTACCTGCAAATATAAAAAATATAAAAATATAAAATTTTATCCCATTTTTGCAACATTTTTTACTAATATCCGCTCCTATTGGCCTTCTCTGATACATGGACTATCCATCACGAAAAAAAAATCAGTTCGAGCCCGTAGTTCCCCAGATTACCCAGTTCAAACATACACACTATTCAGCTTTATAATT
Organism: Hesperia comma; assembly: GCA_905404135.1. NCBI lineage: Eukaryota > Metazoa > Arthropoda > Insecta > Lepidoptera > Hesperiidae > Hesperia > Hesperia comma. The sequence goes on along the minus strand of FR990015.1, from coordinate 13,200,505 downwards.
ATAAGAATAGTTTTGTTTTAAAAACTATTCAATTTGCTAAAATCAAATTTAATAAAATGCTCGGGAACTAAGTCAAGATTCAAAACTATTTTCGAATAGGAATAGCACCTATTATTCTATTCTATTTACCTATGCTAAAGCTATTCATTCAATAAGGCTTCTTTAGTCATATTTGGACCTATTCGCCTGTAAAGGACTCATTTTCAAAAGGCCCTACACCCAAATAAAAGCTAATGTTCATAAAATATATTTGCGACTGAGAATCAAACTTTAACGCCGACAGCGTCGTCTTCGACGGTGCTAAATATGGAACGTCACTGGGTTTATTCACTTTTTATAGCGTTGGCGCTGGGGCGACTGAAAATATTATTAGGATTTTATATTGTGTTTGCTGTGCAAACATCGGTCGTGGTTCTAGAATCCTTGAGCTGTAAAAGAAACTTTTGAACTTGTTTCGGCTGGTAATTGCTAATCTGACCAGAAAACATTAGAAATAATCATTTTCAATAGAATCAGGATTAGACTAGATGGACTACAGGGATTAATGGGACATCAAATGAAGAGATAGGTAGGTGTACTTAAAGGCCTTTGCGTCCGTCCTGTGACATCTGACAGATTGCGTTTACAAGAAATTTGGCCCCAAGAATGGATGTATCTTTTTCCACACTTACAACAATTTCAACGCTGACATGGACAATGTGTAAGCATATTATAGGTACAGTGCCACAAACTTATCTGACCCGGTAAGGGAGGCGCTACTGTCTTTGTCTGCCAACAGTATAACATTTGCATTAGTTCCAACTTTGTCCACCGAGCCAGATAAGTTTGTGGCACTGTACCTACTCTATTCGCGTTCGATATGGAATTCGTTTTAATAGCAACTACCACACATGCTTTCCACCTCTGTGATTTAAGGTCATTGTAGATTAACGGTGAGAATCCAAAATGATTATAACACAAGTAAATTTAATTTAGCTTGTAAAATTTACAACCTAATAGAATTTTGAGCACACGTAATAAAGTTGTTTTTAGCGAGAGTGGCAATTCCATATTCTCGACGACTCAAGTATGAAAAGTCAGTGCTCTCATCCTTCCTATCCCTATTCCTATCTTCACAGGATAGAAGGAATATATTAGGTATCTTTCTGCGCACTTCGGTCCACTCTCACTAAACGCATTTTATAACAGTTTAATGTTAAATACATTAATACAAGGTGTCTCAAAAGAAAGTTCACATTTAAATCTTTTTTTAAAAGAAAAGTCTTAGCTTTATTGAAATTTTTTTTATTTTATATTGAAGTACACTGTTTGGGAATTTATTTTTTAAAAATAACATCGTCCAAATGTAAACCGTTGCGCTCTCGGCATTCATTTAGTCGGGCACTAAAATTGCCTATGACAGCTCGGCAGGTAGTCTCAGGTAATCTCCAGGCGAGGTGACATAAATTGGCCTCCACGGAGTCCCGATTTTTTCCTGTGGGGTTATGTCAAATCAAAAGTTTACGCTAATAAACCGACTTCCCTGGCACAATTAAAAGAAAATATCCGTCATGAAATGGCAGCCATCACGGAGACTACCTGCCGAGCTGTCATAGGCAATTTTAGTGCCCGACTAAATGAATGCCGAGAGCGCAACGGTTTACATTTGGACGATGTTATTTTTAAAAAATAAATTCCCAAACAGTGTACTTCAATATAAAATAAAAAAAATTTCAATAAAGCTAAGACTTTTCTTTTAAAAAAAGATTTAAATGTGAACTTTCTTTTGAGACACCTTGTATATAAATTATACTTTGCAATTTTCTTTTTTGTTAAAATCATTGTCCACATTAGCTTTATACTTACGTTCTACTTGGTTTCTAAAGTAAACGATCCTCTCACATAATTCCTAATCTCCGATTTAAGGATGCTGTAAGGATCACATGAAGTGGCCACTTAATTCCACAGCCTCAGCATTGAGATACTATGTACTAAAGTACCTCAATGAGCCTCAGCCAATTGCTGCTCAACCACTAGTCGGTTGAACAAAACCTCTGGAAAGGTCTACACGTATTGTTAGCGTCTCCATTGTTCTCCTCCGCATGAACACAACGAACGCCACATTTCTCGTTCATTTGATCTGATGGCTGCATTGTTTGAACTTTGAATACTTACCTCATTAATACTGAAACTGCTGACTCGACAGTCAGGAGTGTATGATATTTGCCAGCTTACAATAAGTAAGTGAAACATGTTATTCGTTTCAAAGTGGCAAAATTTCTTATAAGTACTTAGTTTGGAAGTATCATTGAATTCATTTGAGCGCCGCAAGGGTTTGGAACAGCTTGCCGGTGTCGGCATTCCCGCCCGATTTTGACGTGGGAATCTAAGAAAAGATAAATAGGATGTTACCTACTTAGTTAACGCGTTCATCATCTTTAGGGCGCATTCAAGTAAACGCTGGTTACCGGCGCCGATCTGCCAGCGCTTATAGGTACTGGTCCGTTGACATAACCTCGGTCGTGTGACAGGTCGGAACTTGTCGGCGCTTATCGACGCTGGTTCGGCACAAAGTATAGATACTACCTGCGCCGACTACCTGCGCGGATAAGCGCCAATAAGCGCCGATAAGCGCTGGCAGACCAGCGTTCTACTTGAATGCGCCCTTAGACATCATCGCCATTTAATATCAGGTGGAATTGATGTCAAGTGTTAATTTAGCACAGTGTAAAAAAGTATCCAATAAATTAATTCCATTTGTTGTGACCAATTAATACTTCTAACCAACTTTGATAGTTGCATTACTTCAAGAAGGCAGCCAGTCTGTTAGAAGACTTACCAACGTAAGAAATGCCGTCGAAATAAAAAAGGATCTGGCACCCTTAACGTTAACTGCAAACGTGCAACGTGTCCCAGCAGCAACTACTGCGTCGGTGACCACTTCAATAGCGATAACGGACAGTGACTTGTTTGCGCGGTTGTCGACTGCTTATATGAAAACTGGTGCGTGGAATCTCTACGCGCAGATTAAAAAAATGTGTGCGTGTACTACATAGTGTACACACGTATGAAGTGAAACTTCTTAAATATTTTACCAAAAAGACTAGTCGTTGCATACCGTATAACGAAACATTAATCTTTAGCTAGTCTGTGCATAATATTATGTCATGTCAATGTCAAGCGAATATTTTGTATAAGATTGTAAACTTACAAATAGAAATAAAAATCACAATCTTATTAGAATCGTAAAAAGAAAATGTAGGTTTTTCTAATAAGATTGTGAATAGATAGAGGTCTGTGGTTGTCTTGGTTTTGTTATTTTAAACACAATTGTATGGTGTTTGTTTTGTTCGTGTTTATTTCAATGAAACTACCACTTTAGTAATTTTGTTCCGAAATACTTTTTCTAAATAAAAAAGTACTACTTCGTCTGAACCAACTGTAAGAGGGGCAAAATAAATAATATAATAACAATAAAAATAAAAATACACTTAAAAACTAAATACAAACATTACGCCGTTTATTGTCCAATACTCGCCGTCTTGAGTCCAATAATAAGATCCCAAAATTAGGTACCGTTATAGTTCCACAAACAAGTCAAAACATACCTGGCTGGTTATAAATAATTTGGATAAAAAACAAACTAAAGAGACGTCAGAGTTACATTGACAAATAATGTCATCGAGGTAAACAATCAAAAGAAATCGTACTTAAAGTTACAGAAATGTATCAATAAAAATAAAGAAGGAATACAGGAAACATTAAAAAAGGTAACATTTAAAATTTATAAATAGTCCCAGAAGTCAATAACAAAGTAATAATTGTATACATTACCAAAATATCTACCTCCAAAGTAATCAACATAATCTTGACATGGCGCGCGTCAAAAGCGTAACGCGTCAAAGCGTAATGCGTCAAAGCGTAACCGAAAAATGTGACGAAAATTATTTTCCAACGCCGATAAAGAAGTTTCACTTCAATAAAAACCTCACACTGCAAAATTCACAAATTGAGGTTATTTTAAAAGATTTACTTAGAACGATTGCCATTTTCAGGCGATGAAATTCTTAACATCTATGAAAGTCACGACTGGATTTATGATAACTATGTAAATCAACGCCGGTCTTCCCCTTCATTCGCGTGACGCAAACGTCGCCGAAGCGGCCGAAGATCACGTCAAAAACAAATTAATCGAGCTACTTAGAACATCAAAATGTCTTCAACGACACTAGTGAAAGGCTCCAAAAAAGATGAGGTATCGAGACCATTTTCCCCAAGCGATATGGATTTAATTATTTAACAGCGTTATGTCCACAGCTGTGGGATACCTTTATTCATTTACCCATTTTATTTGCATTGCTAAGTACTCGAACATTCCATTCAGGTGAGCGACCGGGATGTTTTAACTCTCGTTTTGTGTCCGCCGCTTACAACAGGAGACCAGACAGGGCTATCGATTCGTTGGCTTCAATGGCTAATGTTTTGTTTAAATATATTTGACAGCCCTATAACGAACTTGTAAGTGATCCTTTGTGCCGAAAACTTTCGAGTAGTTTCGAGTTGATGGTTCAAAAAGAACGAACGAATGATATCTTATCTCGGGTTTGAGATTGCATTGTAAGCTTATTTGTAAGTATCGGTATTTGTCACTTCCTATATGATAACAAGCTTTCCCCCAGGGCCTCGCCCCGTTTTCCTCTCTTAGAGCTCCACTTCACTCCCAAAAAAACATGTCGTTCAGCTCCTTCCCTTCAGTAGTTGCGGCTGTGCGTTGTCCGTCAGTCAGTCAATAACAAAAGAGTTTCATATATGTAAATAATAAGTATAATAATAATAATAAGTATGCAGTATCTATACTCGTAGTACGTAATCATTGATGTCACAGGACGTAAAGGAATTCTTTAACTCCTCATAATTCCCGTGAGCCGTGACCAACCAGTGACCACGACGCGTGTCAAGTCACGTAATACTTACCGACGAGAATGTCGGCAGTCCTACAACGCATTCTTTCGACGCCATAACGTAAAAACGGAAAGAGGAAGGAATTTTCATAAAGCTTTGTTCCACTTATTTTATTGTTTATGAAACCCCGTTTAATATGACGAATGAAACATAAAACGCTAGGAATTATCATAATTTTATTAAACGGAGACAGGGATATAATAACAAGTGGAGGAATAGAGCACTATCATAAAACAATACACAGGATACCGCAGTGTTCATAGTTAAACACTACATCCACGATAGATTGATAGTAAATTACTTTAGTTTCACGCTTACTCTGCCGAAGTAATCTAATTAAGCCAAACTAATACTCGTAATTATGTCGTGAATACTAATAATGCAGAAAATACATTTTTATCGATCATCTGACAACGTTTGGACCAATTTAAGGGATAATTTTCTTGTTGTTCTCGAAACAATGTTGAAGCACATTATTTTGTGGCTATGGGGCTATGGCTAGCATTGAACTATATCATTCTCCTCGTCTTCAAGCTAACAAACTACATAGAGTCAATACCTGGACCAGGTATCTACACCACACTCACAAACGACGCTCACACAAAGACTTTATTAAATTAAATAAAGAAAATAAAAAAAACAAAACTTCAGAAATTTACAAAATCAAATGTAAGTCATGCACATTTGTCCTAATGACTTATCAATTTCTAAAATTACCACATCAATGTTTGGAAAGATATTCCCTGCTTATGACGCTAGCTTTAAGAAGGCCCATTCAAACTTTTACAACAAAAACCGTTATAACAACAGGGTAAGTGGGCTGAGTGCGAGTTTTCATTGACAAAACGCGCTCGCTACGTAACTGCGAGTTAGCTAAAATTTGTATGAGATCAAGCTGAGCCATTTACGTCCCGCTAGGTGGCTCTGCTCCGATCCCATACAAATTTTAGGTAACTCGCAGTTACGTAGCGAGCGCGTTATGTCATTGAAAACTCGTACTAAGGCCCAAGGTGAGGTAAAATAAACCAGAGTAACCTTGTGTTATTTCAGAACTTTCTTTCCAAAGAAATAGCTACAGTCAGTCAGTGCTTACATAAAAGTAAAAAAAGTTACTTCTTTATTATTAAAAATTAGTAACGGTGAAATTGTTGTACCGTCCTTACAGTTCCATTAAGATATATATGTTACCGTTAAAATGCATAATAAGTTAATGTACACATTAACTAGGTAATCTGCAGATACACTGATACGATACGTTAAAGTGTAAAAAAAGGTCTTATTTGCACTTTACCCAGTTAGTCTGCACAGTAACGGTTGGTACATCTTTAAATTGCGGAAGACTGGCTACCTGAGTACCAATTTGTGTTGATGTCGTGGCCACATCGTAGATTTGCTCACACCATGAAATGATCGATCTGGCCGATCGATCGAGATTTGGTCGAATCGTAAAAACGCGGAAAATAGGGCATAACTTCGAACCGTGACGTCTCCGGCGCTGCGGAAGGTGCAGCCCCTTCGCCCTTGCGTAACAAAGTACAGCGGGCGGGGGCTGCCCTCCCTCCGCGCCTCCGGGTTCTAAAAAACACTCTAGGGGTAGGGCATACAAGACTACGTGGAGTAGGGGTAGGCTAATTCGGTTCTGTAACCAATTCGACCTACCTTGAAGAATTTGACTGAGTACCTAGTAATGGAAATGAGTATTCATTGTTTTATATCCAAAATCAGCTCAATTTTTATGTTTCCGTTCAATAATGTTACTCGTTTTTAACAATTGACGTTCAAACAAGAACCTATTTTATAGACTTTACCGTATGCATGGTCGTTAGTCTGCAGATTAGCTAGGAAGTCTGCAGATTAACTAGTTAATGTAGGAACTCAATTATAGTTTTTCCACTTTAACTGACTCAGCCAGATAATCTGCAGAATACCTCGTTAATCTGCACTCTATCTGATTTACGCAAATTAACGGTAACATATATACATATTCGGGGATTAAAAAATAGTTCTTTCTATTTCTAAAGACCACGATCTACACATTTTGATCATTAAACGCATAACTTTCTTCATTGTTCGCCATTTCTCCTTATGCAAGTAGAGAGTCTCGTGGACGAGGCTCACAACTGAAACCTTTTGTCATTTAAACCCCACTCCAGTGTTTATGACTCTCATTTCTTTCAGTAGAAAACAAAAGATTTTCCTCCATTAAAAGGCATTTTCTTCCGCAGGTTTTTTCAACTTTGCAATGTACGTTGGGCTTTAGATTAGATTTAAGAAGGCATTAAAAGAAAAGAACCGGACCGTCTTGACAATAAAAAAACATGCGGTATTGCTTGGTTTTTTAATCCCAGACTTGTTTGAAGTTGAAAAAATATTACCCGAGATTTCAGCCTACAGGCCATCCCTTTGTTTTCAAATAGGTATCTACTTTACAAAGAACTCAGTAATCAATAAGTAGAATACATAAAATAAAACTAGGTACTATGGTACTACACTAGAAGTACTAGAACGATGTCTTTAATGTATTTTGTAGAAGAAGACATTAATCTATATTATTCTTATATGTAGTTTTGTTAGTTGTTGGTCGCATTCTACATATGTAGATAGACATATAATATTGAAACACACAGCGAGACGCCATGCACGATGCACGCGGGCGCTCATGTACGAGTATGTAGCTAGCGGCGCCCCTTCTAATGATATCGGCTTATGTTACATAAAACAGGAATTTTAGTAAAATCGCTGAATAAACCTTTAATTTTGGCATTGATTGAATAGTCTAGCCATCAGACAAAAGCCCTATTCAAATTTTTCGCTTACGTATTTGAAGCCGTGGATTTCTAATTAATCTGTAATTGTCAGGTTTTAATATCGAGCTTCGAAAATTGAACGAAGCGTGAATGATTGAAAGGAATGAATGGTACAAAATACGGCTCACTGAATGAATAGGGTGCATCTAAAAGAATTGGTAGGCTTTATGAATGAAAGCATAATAAAAGTCTGTAATTGGTATCTGCTAGCCTTCCAACTCTTTCATAATAAATGTATAAGGATGTAAAGGGCCATTTTTTATGTAAATAGCCAATAACGAGTAGCCAAGCCACCTGATGTTAGGTGGTCATCGCTGTCCATGATCATAGTCAATAATAAAGGCCAACGTCGATGTGAGCCAGTCAAGAAATGGAATAAGAGTGTTCTCTAACTTTCAGCCTTTCTCTACCTTTTCATTATAGGTGGACTTTTCAGAAATAAAAACACTAGGGCCCATTCATATTAATTACTTCATAATGATATTAATCTACACTAATATTATAAAGCAGCAAGATTTGTACGTTTGTCATGAATTGACTCAAAAACTCCAACCGATTTCAAATCAGTGAAACAATCTAAATCAACAAATCAATTCATATGCAGCAAATCAATTTGTCGCTGTCGCAAATCCACCCTGGTGTGCTTGTATGGGAATTTGGTCACTATTTCAATCACTATATAATATCTATTCAGTTCAATCCCTAATATTTTTTTTTTATTGCCTGAAGGGCTTACGTAAAAGCAGACGAGCCATCTGATGGTAAGTGGTCATCGTTGCCTATAGACACGAGCAACACCAGAGGAGTCACCAGTGCAACGCCGGCCCTGTGCACCAATAGTCTTCCAGTCCACGCTTGAGGACTGAGATGAACGCCTCTCAAAAGGTACAGATTAAAAGATGCAGGCCTTGGTATTCATCAAGAACTGCCTCATCGAGAGTTTTAATATAATTCGGATAGTAATAAAACTCGGTACGTAACTAATACATTTTGTACAGGCTTCATTCTAAAAAGTCGTAGTGCACTTTTAAATGCATCCAACCATTATCTGCGCATCGCCGGTTCTCAGCGTTCCCTGATTTGTATTCCTACTTATATTGTAGGGTTATCGCGTGTTTCAAATTGTTTTTGACTATGTAATTAACGATATAATAATAATTATTATTTATTTCTCTACGCATGGGAATCCAGTGTCTCCATGAGGCCTTTTAATTAGATCTGGACCGTTGGGCCTTCAGTCTGGATGAACCGTTATGTTTCCGGCCTTCATGGTACGACTTCTGCGATGGGTAATTGCCACGCAATCTCAGAGCTATGGTTTTCTTCCGCCACACCGTAGAATCTACAGGTCCCATACTCTACACGTTGCAGTACCACTAATGCCTATTCTGTGTAGCTATCAGAAGAAGTAGAAGTAGGTGTGGAAGTGTCAGTACATTCCGTAATAACTATTTTCACGTCCATAGTAATAGTCATCGGAGATGATCCAAAAGAGCAAATTGTGTTGTAATCTTCGGCCCATAACTGTCGGGCAACATATCCGACCAGTAGAATAACGGGGTATTTCTTCCTCCTTGTGCACATAAAGTGTTTTGAAATGTGCGCTTTGATAATACACATATTGTCACGTCACACATAATATCTAACTTATCATAAACTTCCGAGGTGACGTGATATTGTCATAAAACCCGCCTTGGCTCGAATCTTTCCGTTTTAATAAAATGCTGGTACCAAAGCAGGTGCCGTACGACTTATTTTAGAATGCAGGGGCCCATTGAGCCGTCCATCATCAGTACATGCGGTACACAACGCGGGCGGCGCGGTGCGGGCGACGCGGGCTATCGATACAGGGGTGGCAAATAACCCGTGAAGATATTTCCTGCATAACACCGCCATACCTCGATTCTTTTTAGGGTTAACCGTTACACAGTTTTTCGTTGCACTGAATTGGATAAAAATGTAACTGGAAAACAGTCCGATACTTATACATATTATTATTATTAGTTGAAATTATGTATAAAAATCTCCAACTGATTGCCTTCTGTAGATGGAAACGTGTGTTTGGGTAAACTTTCGAACGATAATCCTCCATCGGTGTTCCCACATTGCTCACCCAAGCCCAAAACCTAAGCGCGGTTACGAAGATTTTCCGAAGCGAAGGAGCAAATACTTAGTTCAATACAAGCATAAACTCACATACAACTAACAAGAAAAGAGGCAACCCTGATGCGTGAGTATGACAGGGATTGTTGTCAGACAACGAGCTCAAGTTATTATCAAAAGCCCGATCCTTTGTTGCTGATTATTTTGATGTTTTCGCTTCGAAATACAGGTACTCTTGTTAATGAAATTTTAATATAGAGCTAACATTCTATAGACATGTCACTGGCTATAAATATACACGTGACTGATTAATAGTCTTTGCGTCTAGCTATCTATCCATTTCACTAATGGAAGGATAATCCGGATAATTGTTACAAAGCTAGTTTAAAATATGTTTTTGAGTTAAAGCATTAAAAAAAGAAAAAAAAATACGTGTGGCACTCGGAGACTGCCGCGGTAAAGCTATTGCATAGCATTATATAGGGAATTGTGCTTAAGATGACATACTTTTTCTTTCAAGGGAAATATTTAAAATAATTTTAGTCATATGAGATCAGCATCTTGCGTATATTCTAAAAGGTATCATAATCAACAAAATTATTTAAAATTCAGAACAATCAACGTCATATTAACTTTGAAAACAAACATCAATGGCACTTAGGTTGACATGTGTAAAATGACATATGTATAGGATAAGATGACATGGTACATTGCCACCAACTTATCTCTGAAATTGCAAAAGTTGGAACTAATGCCGTCATGTTAAAAAGTCATTCATAAGTACAATGTGGTCATTCGTCTGTCAGTAACTACATCTCGAATTGCGTCCGACAGCGCCTCTCTTCATTTCAGAGATAAGTTGGTTACTGTATGTTATCTTACACCTTAATCTTACACCTTAAGGGTATGTCGTCTTATCAATGCTAAAAGCCAGACCATTCGATTGTCCCTCACAGCTTCAATAGCCTTTTTTTCGCGTCGATGTTCATTAGTAAATGCCAGGCATTCTGTATAAAAAAAGAAAACAGGTAAGTTTTCCTATCCTATTTTACACGGATAAGATGACATAGTATGCCATCTTACACCCACGCCCTGTATGTCATTTTACCCAACGGTCACAAAATTATGGTTTAAATTGTCACGACCATACCTTTTACGTTAGGATGCGTTTTTAGCTATATTTGTGCAGTTTAATAACCCATTTTTACAATTCAAATTAGTTTAAAGTAAAGACCCTTACATACATGTATTTTCACCATCAAACAAAACCGAAAGCAAACTTTTGAGCATGTCAAAATCACAAAAACGTGCACTGCTTGCCAGTCCGCGTTCTTATTCTGCCATACTGAATTTGAGTACTAGCGACATCTATGTAGACTCCCGTTAACGTCACAATTGCACTCTTAGCGCGAATATTTAAAGCAATATAGTAGGTGTGTCATCTTACCTGAGTATGCCGTCTTGAGCACATCTCCCCATTAACAAAACAAAAAATAATACTACATTTGTGATAATAATAATAAAATGTATGTATATAGAGTACTAACTCATTTTCTTTCACTATTTTTTCGTGACTATCTTCATTAATAAATGCACTTTGTTTATTCATATTTAAAACACTTTGTACACAAATTATACGAGTACAGATATTCACTGTTTTACAGTGGGCCAAGAAAGTGGTGTACCAGTTTTCATTTAGTTGCGTAGTTATCAAAAGTTACATCAAAGTTCATAGGCAATATCACTGAAAGAGACGCATAATAATGACGTAAGCCTAATTGTTAAGAATACGTACATCATAACGTCACATTATAGGTGCAAGACATTTTAATCTTTATTAGAAACGGATAATGCTTTAATTTGTGCAAAGAAGATTTAAATATTCTGAACAAAAGCATAAGAACTATTTCAGTTGACAAAATAATTATTTTTAAAAAGAAAATTGACATTTGACATTTAAGTCCTACAACGATCTTTTGGCGCGTGAATGACGTGTGGGTGACAGAGACAGTGCCTTACAGTTTGCCTTGCCTGTATGGCACTGTCTCTATCACCCTCAAGTCATTATAGTGTCATTATTTTATGTCATGTCTATGTTATTTTGCATGTTTTAAATCTAAATACGCGATAATTCGACTATTATGAATACATGTTGTCGATTCCAACGCCTTATTTAATCCAGATCTACATGTAATTATTCTTAAAACACCGAACCGACACGGGGCGAAAATCAAATGTTTGACAGGTAAGATTTGTATGGGAAATTAAAATTTTCATTTTTAGTATTTTCCTCGCAATTTTTCCATATTTTCTCATCGCTGCAACCTTCCCTGAACTTCCACGAATATTTCAAGACTAAAATTAGCCAAATCGGTTTAGCCGTTATAAAGTAAAAGTTAGTTAACTCAGTTAAAAGTTCTGGTATTTATCGATGTGTGGGTGCACAGACATAGTAACTATGTCTGTGTGTGGGTGATGGGGGTGTAATAATTTTTTCGTTACGAAATTTTTGCATTCGGTCCCCGCGCCCAAGGCCCGCGATAGAAGCTATGCAATAGCTTAATAAAGAAAAATTCACGAATCTAAAATCTACACGACGGGTACAAACGACTATAATATATAAATCTAAACTACTTTGCCTACCAGGATTAAAAAATAATTAATCGATGTTATTGTCGGCAATTCTGACAACAAAATATACTATAACAACATTATTGTGATGGAGGAAAATAAAAGAGTTAAACGCATAAAAAAATAGCATTATTCTAACTTTTATACTGTATTTCAACTGGAATTATTGGTAATGGTTCTCATCCAGCTTATAAGATTTACTAAACAAATGAAAAGTTATTGTCAAGTAAAGACGGTTTGTAATAAAAACCTCACGTAAATAGTGAAACTAATGGCGAAACCACGATGAGTGTATCGATTTTCGCAGCCATTTCTTTATGCTTCCTCTATAAAATACAGCTCTATGGTTTGAAAGGTAGGGTAGCTAGTTTTGTAAACAGCTTCGGGGCTTCGAGTCTGTTTTGTGTAAGTCACGTATTGTTACGAGTGCTAGCATCTTTTTTATTTGATTGTTCTGACTTGTGTGGTGTGTATAGTCTATTTATACAAAGACTATGTAGGTGTTGCACGTGACGTGGTCCGCGTAGAAGAACCTTTATTTGATTTTTAAACAAACTTTCACCCCCTATTTTACCACCTTCGGAGTGAAATATAACAAAATCCGTTCTTAGCGGACGTCTACTAAATATACGTCTACAATAAAATACCATCTTACCAAATTTCACATTTATTTGTCGAGCCCAACACTAGGATTCCCTGTGTCGTGGATGCCATGGACAACACACAAGACAAGGGCACACACCCAGACCGAGAATGGAAATTAAAACTCGCCATCTAAATGTCCGAATCGCGAGGATCGAACCCAGAACCCTTGGAACAGCGATCTGGAATGTGAACTTAATTGCGCCATTTGGGTCGTCTATGGACTGTTAAAGTTCTGTCGTACACAGTTGTACTAAGTAACAACAATTCCTTTAGTTACTCGAATCGTCTCGTTTGAGATACATAGTTTGTATTGTTAAGTTAAGAACGCCAGCGGCATGTCGAAATTGTCCGACTACAAACTTGGGCTGTCGTAGATATCTTTTTTTCGGCACAAAGAGCTAAGACTCCTTTTATGCTCATTTTTGTTGGAAAAAAAGGAAAGAAAATTGTTTATTTAGTCAAAAACTGTACATAACAAAAAACATATGCATTCAGACTTAATTACAATAAATTAAAAGCCAATAACAAAAAGCAAACAAATTTAAATAAACAAAGAAGTAAACATATTGTCAAAGTAGGTACTCTATCATCCAACCCATTATTATGTTTTATAAATAACCAAAGATATTCGGTCTTCAATTGAACATACGCTAAGTTATCCAAATAACGTTTAAATATCTTTATTTTCCTAAAGATTTCATAAATCGTCCAAGGTATTCATAATGTCAACCCAGATCAGAAAAAGAAAAACCAGAAAAACGCACCTATTTTTCTGGAAATCTTTTTACAAGATCCGTCGACATTGAGATCAGTGGCTTTAAGACGAAATTCCCTTTTAGTCAATTTGCCTTTTAGTCACACTCAAAATATTATATTGAGTGAGTGAGTGAAAGAAAAAGTGGAGTTTAATCTGTGCTATAACAAAAGAATAAGTAATAATAATAGTAGTTAACTAATACTCGTACTTGTTTCCGATCAATGTAGGTATCCCAATTACCCCTATTATGAGTACAATTTACAATATGAGTTTGATATGCTGTCTATATGATGTTTGTGTTGTGTTTGTAGCGCAATTGGATCCTAAACGAGACAAGATATGAAATAATATCGTCCATCGCAAAATTACAATATATTTCCGGATCAGCATTTTTCATGCCTTATGACATCATCCGCTGTGAGTTGTGATATATAAATAATGCATAAGGTATTAACCTTTTTTGCACAGATTACGTCACTGTACGTATTTGTTGTTTTGCTCAAATAAGTTTACTAAAATCCCACTTGATCATGATGGAAAATTGTTGCAGTTTTTTCTCATAATAAATAAGTTTCATAAAAATCTTAATGCAGATGCAAGAGATATATGCAAAATGCAGATGTAAGAGACTTTGATAATGGGAATCAAAATATGAAACGTTAAGATATTTGAAATAGAATTACCTGAACCTGAATTACTCAGGGACAACTCAAGACATCGTACGAGGCACATGCGCAAGTTTCCTTCTTTTTGATTTTGGTTATAGCCAGTAGGTATACACAGGAGCAACCTAGTAAAGTTACCCAGCGGTAACAAGGGACAACGCGCAAAAGTGGTGGTGAAACATTCCCCCCTTGTAGATGTCGACAAGAAAGATTACTTAAAAGCAATCATGACTGTAGACCAATGTTCCTTTTACTGAAGGGACTTGTTTGCATTGTCCTATTGTAAAGAATGGTCCACTAAAAGCTGTAACTCCGTCGAGACTGGATACTAGAATGAAAATGAATGAAGCGCCTTAAAGCCTTAGGTAACTTTACTGTCTACTGTGTGAAATTTAATAAGGCGTCATGAATGCTTGGCATTATTTTTATTAGATGTTTCATAACTGCCAAGCTAAAAAGATGGGCGATATAAGTTTGACGTATCTGTCTGTCTCTTAGTCTGTGGCACCGTAACTTACGTATACGTAGTATGAATGAACCGATTTTAGTGCGGTTTTTTATCGGCAGCCAGTTTACTTGCGATAGTTTTTAGCTATGTCAAGAAGAAATTGGGCTAGCAGTTAGAAAAGTATCAATTATATTCCAAAATAATGCAATTTTTCTAGTTTTTTTTTATTTCGCAGACAACTGACTATTAATAACGATACAAATAATAATGTTACAATAAACCAGGAACAGATTTTAAATTAACTGAATAGTATTTAATTTTATGTCACGGATTTATTTAGCAACATCAGCCGAAATATGGCAACACAGAAAAGAAGACTTCAAACTTTATCGTTATTAAATTTATCTGTATACGGTTGATTATGAGAATACGAATTTCATCCTAATGAGTAATCAATATTTATGGGTACAGTAGAATTTATGGGTGCTTCAAATAACGCGGACTAATGTAGTTCTAAATCGTTTTTATATAATTCTATAGAGCCGATAGAGCAAATAACCCACTAATTGGCGAACGAAACTATAGCGTCCGCGTTTTGCGTCCATCGAGTTTAAAATCGATGCTACTCTAATGCCTGAGTCGCCGAGCATGTGGAATTGAAACTACCCGCTAAAACAAGGTTTATTACCTATGCTTCGAATTCAAATTAGCTTGTTAGCAAAATTTACTTAAGGCATTTTAATTTCTCGCCATCAATCTGTAACGAACGCGAACCGAATGTAACTATATGATTCATACACGATAACCAAGTGGATTAAACGTTGGACACCCGCTAGCGATAAGGCTAGAGTTCGAATTCTGCATGCACCAGTAGATACTTAATATTCCATAATTATGTTCATATTCGGAACTAGTTTCTCACTTGCTACGAAGAAGGAAAACAACGTGAGGAAACCTGCACATCCAAGATTTTTCACAATATTCTCAATATTTTTCAATTCTCCTCACCTGGTCAGCACCAGTCTCACTGTGGGTCTCTACCCAAGTCCAAAAGTAAAACAGTTATTTGTAGTTGTAACTTGTAACAACTACTTTTACATGGATGCCATGCTATTGGCGTAAAAATGGCAAAACTGTGTTCTTCGAAAAACATTGATGAAAGATATACCTACGAATGGAACTTTGCCATATCTATCGTTCTCAAGGGAGCTTCATCAACTTCTACGAGTAAATCTTTAATTGTTGAACCCTGACCTCTATTGTGGGAGTTATTAGATTCCCAGCGACTATTTCTAATCAATGGTCAACGTACGTTGCCAGCATCGTAATTACTGCTTATTCTACTTACCTATCAGCAGTAATTACTAATTTTCCAGTTTCGTACTGCCGGATTGGATGAAAACTACCTCCGTAGTATTATACTTATAATTGCTTTTTACAAAAAAAATAACCGACTTCAACCTTCATAAGCAGAAATAACTCAAGAAATACTCGCCAGATGGCGCTCAATTCAACATGTATATGTAAAGTTCTCGTCACTACAAATTAATCAAGCCCAAACACTAGATAACTGCAGTAAATCGTTGAGGAGTTCCCTCGACTGTCTTTCAGCTTCATCAGATCGACTCCAGACCTTTATGAAATTGTAGCGCTTTCATGTACTTATGAAAACATTAACAAACACTCTAGTCGTCCCTACAATTTTCGAAAGTTGCCCTCGATTTCTCCAAGATGCCATCATCAGATCCTGGTGATCCTTTTAAAAGGACCCCACTGCGCATATCTACTTTACAACAAAAAAAGAATTATCAAAATCGGCCCGTAAACGACGAAAAAATCGCTGAACAAACATAAAAAAGCATATATACGGTCGAATTGAGAACCTCCTTCTTTTTTGAAGTCGGTTAAAAATAGGAAATATTCAAGTACTAAATCAGATATTTTACTGTAGGTACCTAAAAAAAGTATATATTTTTAAATACAGTTGGCAACCCTATAGCATAAAGTTGTTGCACATAACTGAAACACTCATCTAATAGCGAAAGCAAATATGATTTTGCATACTGTAACTAATGTACGTATTTCTTTCTTCGTAATGAAAGCGTCAAAATGTATTTCATCGTCGGTAGGGTTGAATTTTAATTTTTTAGCAACTCCACGCTCATTTTCCTTGGAGTACTTAGCGATATTATTCCACATTTTTCATTGGCAGGAGCGTAATTTTTTTAGAGCGGGAATCTTAAATAATTTTTTCCAACTTTTGTGCCATATTTCTGTTCGAAACGACGTTATAATTATTTAAAAGTTTAAAACAGTTTTGCTCACGGCTCTGTCAATGTTTTTTACAAAATACATATCTTGTTCCGTAGAAATCTATACTATAATAAAACTGTAGGAGCACGTGTTCTGTACATTGAATATTTTTTTGAAATTTCGACTAAGGGGCACTTACATATCGAGATAGAACTCAAAATTATATTTTTTTTATTTATTGTCTGTCTGTCTGTCTGTCTGTCTGACCGATCATCACGCTTAAACCACTGGATGGATTTCATTGAAACTTGGTAAAGTTATTACCTATATACTGGTGTCTATTATAGGCTACTTTTTTTTTCGAATAATATTTAGGTTCCCTAGGGATAGGTGACTAAAGTTTGTATGGAATTTTTTTATAACGTCGTCCGATTTACTTCAAATTTGCAACCAAGGGTTATCACTTAAATTAATAGAATACGTGTTTCTCAGTTTTTCGATATTTTGTAAGGAAAAGAAAAAAAAACACAAAAGAATGCGGGAATTTGTAAATTTTTAAGGTAACTTTCTGACTAAACTGAAAATGATTTTAACCCCATGTTTAAAAATTATTACAGTGAAATAAGTAATTTTCAATGTAAAATCAGTATTTAAAAAATAGCCAGCAAAGGATGCAAAAATGGGGATAAAGTTGGTACAATTAGAGGTGCAGTGTTTATTCGAGTTGACTTAAGTTTTGTCATTTTTGTTGCGGGCTTAGATTTTTGTGAGACTCACTGAGAGATAGAGAAGGTTCTGGAGCAAAACATAGGCCACTTATTATCCTGGAATTCCAGCGGAATCAGGATTCACGCTGGAAAAACTACTATGCGCGAAGGTGCGAGTTTCATTTTTATAGGACTTTCACTGGGAGATAGAGGCAGTTTTGGAGCAATATACAGGATAATTTTATCCCGGAATTCCGTGGAATCCTTATTCACGCGGGAAAAACTCATATTCGGGAAATAGGTCGCGGGTTCAGATATTTATGGGACTTTCAGTGGAAGGTAGAGAAGGTTATGGAGCAGTATATAGGCTACTTTTTGTTCCGGACTTCCCGCGAGATCGAGATTTACACGGGAAAAACTCCCTCCACTCAACTGCTCTGTAGAAGTTGTGAAAAAATTCATTAAACATTTTCGCGCGCCAAAAATACTCGCACAATGCGAATTCTGTGGCATCCTACTAATATTATAAATGTGAAGATTTGTATGTTTGGTCCTCAATCACGAAAAAACGGATGAATGGATTTGGATCAAATTTGGTACACGGATAGTTTATAACCCAGAATAACACAGGACACTTTTTATCCCGGAAATCCCGCGGGATCCGATTTTACGCGGGAAAAACTTCGACGAGTATGGGTATAGCTTCATAACAAACATATTAATATAAAAGTAACAAGGCTGTCTTTCCGAAAATCCCGCGGGATCGGGAGCTTATCCCGAAATTCCTACGGGAGCGAGACCTACGCGGCTGATACTTACGGGTCCCGAAGCGAAGCGAGGGCGGTTCGCTAGTTAATTATAAAATTATGTTCCCTGCTTTCTGCTTCTGAGGTTTAATATTGTTTGTGTTAATCTCTTTTTCCTATCTGTTTTGTGCTCTATTGAACATAGTTTACAGTCTATGATTTTATTAATGTTGATGCCCGCACTAACCCCATATTCTTGAGCGAAATAATAATGCCATCGTAAGTCTATTGTATTGCAACCTGCACGTTTCTAATTGCTTCAGCTCTCTTGGTCTCTGCTTTATGAAATCCCGGTGCAGAGAACAGCCGAGGAAATAATTTATACCCTTGTACTTAATTAGTTTGAGGTTATAGAGGGAACGTGTTATAAACTGGCCCGCGCTGTAATAGGAGGGAGAATAATCTATGGAAAGCCATATACAATTACGTTAATTATGAGTTCATGAGAAACCCGGTAAACAAGTTAAACTAAAACATTGTATACAACATCGCTACAGTAAGACAATAATGAACATCGCATGCAGTTTGCATGCAATCAAATTTGTTATAATTAAGAAACTCAGATTTCTTTAAATCTTAGTGATTGTACTGAGTGTCTGTTATTTCTCTTCTTTTTTGCCCTACAAAATATCAGTAAGTAATGCCTTCCGTGCTTCTGTTGTCCGTGCCGATGACTCGTCTGCATGTAAGTCAGTTATTTGAATATAGGAATTCTGGAAAAGTTATCTTAATATAATATTTTTAAAAAAATATATAAAGGAGAAAAATAAAATAGATTCAGTGAACGATGCTCCCAACGTAAACAATAAAGAAATGCATTTCAAAATGAACTAGCACATGAAGGTAGAAGCATCTGTCTGCGAACTTTTCGTTATAACTGAAGTCTGGTCTCCAATGCGACATTGGCACGGCTTTTAGCCGATTGCTCAGAACATTGTTATTGTACTAACGACGATGGAAGAAGCTTGCGGCTGAATTAGCCACGTTATGGCTTTTGCAGACGCGTCCCGTCGGAGCGTGAATATACGACATGACATTTTTAGGGTTTTGTACAACACACACACAGGTGGTGACAGTTCACCTTAACCATTAAAAATATAAAAAATAGAATTTTCAGGCTTAATCTTTTTTGTTGGTGTCCCCGTTCCAGTATAGTGTTTACTTTATTTTTGAAGAGAATAAAGTGCAGAAGACACTCCTGATCACGTATTTGGAGTAATATAATTAATAATTATAACAGTTACATATTTATTTAAATACAGCAACTCTTCTACTTGTACCATACAAAGTATACTTATACCTAAGTTGTGTATTGCAATGTTAACTGACGAGCGACAGAAGAAAAGCGAAAGCTTAATATACATCAAGATAAAATTACTTGACTGAGCGCAGTGTAGGTACCTATTATAAAAAGTAGAAATTTCCAGGGACAAATTTTAAAATTTAATGCAAAAAAGAAGAAAAATGAGCAAGCGTCAGAAGGGAAACGTTGTGAGAGGAACAAAATGAGTGATTATGAGCCCGAAAGGTAAATTTAAAACGTGGTTATTATAGGGAGGGCATTTGGATTAAACCAGCTTATAAATAGGGAAATATAAATTCGCATAGTAAAATGTAGTGAAATTGGTGATATACAGCCTACAAACACTTTTCGACAGTCCAAATATTTCGTTTGATGAAAAAAAATTGTACAATAAAAAATGAAATGGAAATCCCGCAGAAGAAATGGCATGTAACTCCCAAGAAAATTTCCTAATCACAATAAAATTAATATGATCACTTTGTTACTAATGGATTTATTATTATTGTTAAATATAATAATTCTCGTGTCACAATGTCAGTTACCATACTCCTCCGAAACAGCTTGACCGATTGTAATGAAATTTTGTATGCATATTTAGTAGGTCTGAGAATCGGCTACTATTTTTCAAAAGTGATAAGGATTGTTCACCCTTAACATTTTTTTTTAATTTTTGGGCAAAATTTTTGTTTTCATTTCTCTACTAGCTTTCCGCCCGCAGCTTTGCCCGCGTGGAATTTGGCTATATCGCGTATTTTTACTGAACTCGACAGCGCATTTTCTTTGGACTTATTTTACAAATAATATTTTTCAGACTGAAATCTTATTACAACTTCATTGATCAAAATTGCTTGGAAGTTATTTTTCATGAATTTGCATTGTACGATCCCGTGGAAATGTCCTAAGCAAATTAAACCTATATATTTTTAAAGTTTAGGGGTGTTTTTGAAAAAATACTGAAGCACATATTTTTTCGTCGTTTTGGTCGGTGGCAGTTATCAAATTTGGCAAAGTAGGTACTTTGTATTTGCCTTTATACATTTTGAGTGATCCATCCATCCTCGTCTCCAAGGTTCGCTCGTTAATTGTTTGGTGTTACAGACTTCCACAGGTTGATCGTGAAGATGATAATTTCTGCTTATTTGTCAATCACCTACGCCAAGATGAAATTTTTTAATTATTTTCCACTCTGCTTATTATTATTTCATATTTATTGGGTCATTGTAGCCTGAATAAAGAAAAAATTATTATTATTATTATATTATTAAAACAAATCTGGTTCTTATGTCACTTACAGAGTACTTTACTGAACTGTTTCTCGATATACATATTCGCTATGTGCAAAGCGGGTGGCAGGTGTACAAAAATGATCGCAGCGCACAACGTGACAAAAAATGGAAACTATTGCGGCTGTGTGTAATACTTTCGAACGCGGTTTTTATGATTATATCCATTGTACACATACACTATTCAATAAATTGCACTCAAATAAAGTCAACAAGTATCATTTACTGTTTATTTTGGTTTTTAATTGCAAAAATACTAACAATGTTTACTTGTCATATTTGACAGTAGCCGAAAAAGTTGCGCGTTGCCACCGTCGTGCACGTTCCCAATACAATTATACAATTATGAAAGTAGAATGATGAATGATGATACTCGAAACGTGCCAATTCATTTCCTATTTACATAACGTCACTAATGAGTATGCTCAAATTTCGGCCGCTGGGAAAACCCTCGTTAGATATAATGGTTAAAATATTATTCCTTAAAAGTGTCGATTCGCCCGTTTCGTCCCAATTTATTTCTCTGGAATCAACCACTCAGAAATTGAAAGATTCCGTAATCGCCGTATCATCTCGATCCGCTGGGAAATTTCCGCGTGGAATAGATGCGCCCTGAATTTCTTATTACTGGAATATATGTACGCCCAATAACGCACATAAAGTGCTCAGGTTTTCGTCCATCCTAAGTGAACTTCTGAGTTCAGTAACAGTAGACGCGCTCGAAAGCTGAATGGGTGACCGCTAGTGGCTTTCTTGACCGCTGCTTTGCCTTGGGGAACACGTAAATTTGACGTGGTTCTTTAAATACTGCAGTCGTTACGCCATGTCGAAGGGCCTCTACCAATCTGCACTGCAATACCATGGTGAAATGAAGTCTGGGCTTCCTCAAGTATTAGAAGGGGCCCGTGCTCAAAAATGGAACTTATATGGGAGACCTTCTCCCATATCTTGTAGTAATTAAACTTAAAATAATAAAGAATAGAAGAGTTGTCACTTTAAAAATTACATCTAACAACTTTCGAGGGTACCAAGGGACAAGTTTCCGGAAGCGAAGCGAGGGCAGTAATGCAGATACGCAACGATAACTTACCATCCTCAATTTCAAGCGTTATTTAACGTGCATATTTTGAAGCATCAACGCGGGTGATTGTCTCGACAAACGTAATTTAAGGAGGGGAGGAAATGACGTTTCTCTTATTACATTTTGAGTATACCGACACTTGGGACAGATGAGGCTCGTTTGGGATGTTTCCAACGCAGTGTGATCGTAAAATTCGCTCATCAAGTTTAAAATTTTTGTTAGACCTAGAAATGTATGTGAACTATGTGAACAACGTAAAGTAAATCAGAATCTATACTACAATAAAATTCAAAGGGCAATTTTTCTGTACATTGAATATTTTTGCAAAATTTCGATTAGAGGTCACTTCAATAATGTATTAGAGCACAAAAATATTTTTTTAGTCTATCTGTCTGTTTGTCCGGGCATCACATGAAAACCCTTGAACGGATTTTCATGAAATTTGGTAGCATTAAATGATGAAAATTGGAGTAAAGAAAAAAGATTGTAATTCAAATTTCGCCGTATTAAGAATCAAACCCAGGACCTCTCTATCCTCTCGTACGGTCCAACACTGTAAGTTAGTAAGCGCCACACGAATCAAAACCTTACATCAAAAAGAGTTTCTTAGATTTACTTAATAAAGAAATTATCTAAACTGCGAGGTAACTTATGACTCGGTGCCTTTTTGTCATTAATACGCTTTATCGCAAAGACCCTGTAGAGATCAACATAATTATGGCACCCACTTCCTTTTAAGCGAAGATACGTGAGAATGAACAGCATTGTGCAGGAAGGTTAATAAAGAAATCTCGAGTATCGGGAAAGTTTAATCAAGTATCAGCCTTTTGTCAAGCTTCCTAAAGTTCTGGTCGAGTGATATAATAATTCCCATGTCCTTTTCCGCTTTTTCATCTTCACGTTGATCGATCCATCTGACAATAAACGTTTCTGCTGAACAAAAGCCTTCTGTTGTTTGCGTCAATCTGATCGTTTCTGACCCTTCTGAATCCAGTGGAAGTCCGCTGTCGTTTTTAGGTCCACCTTGTCGGGGGTGTTCTAAAATCTTAATTCAATTCTGACATATTCATTAGAAATCTACACAATATTCTGTGCCTCATGACTGCATAATGAGATATATTCAGTATTCCTGGGACCAGGCCAGTGGCATCGCAGCATGCCCTGATGTGGTCATATGAGATTCTTGACTAAACATAATACGACAAAGGGTTGTTGAAAGTTCATTTACAGAATGAACGTAACACTAAACTTCGCTAAATCTCTGTCCTTTCTAATGGAATATAAAAATACTGGTGTAAATAATGTATGAGGTGAAATTAAGCCAGACCAACAATTTATCATACGTCACATAAAGGTTCAATTTGATCACAGATTAGAAGCACTAAGTTTATTTCAATTTGTTTCGTTCCTCCGTTAAGAACCAAAAGTGAACGCAAGAAAGACTGCCAGAAATCGACAGGCAATAAATAACTATAGCCACGTTAGATAGGGTTCGGATTGCTTGGAGCGGCGGGGATGGTGGGGTGGTCAGCCACGCGGAACGGCCATGATCCGAGATCTTTACCCTGAACATTGTAACAATCGCCCATCCATTGTAGGGGATTTTATGGGAAGTGGATTAAAATTCGATGGCACTTTTTACGGAAATAGCCGAGAACATGAGTCGCAGAAAATGGGCACTGTAGATTTGATACTAGTTTCGTCATAATTGCATTGCTGACAAGAAAAAATTGCAATAGGGAAGGTCTGGTAAGAACGCTGATCCATTTGTTATGAAGTAACAACCCTTCAAACTCTTGTAAACGAACGCATTAGCACGACACAAGACTCACTTTTCCGCCATCATCATCTTGACCTAGATATAAAGTGCTGCGTCATACTTACCATACCTACATTACAATGTAAGCCTTCAAAAAAAGCTTTAATAGGCTTCTAAGTTAGTGCGTTTTACCACAAATCTACCCACCATTACATAGCTGCTTTCCATCAGGCGGGATTGTAGTCAAGCAATAAATTACACAATGAAAAAAAAATACTCCATTGTCCAAAGAAACAGTCCATACACTTCAAAACAAGAAAATACCAACGACCAGTAAAATAAACTTTAAGAAGAGACGTATTGGCTATGTCTGTAGTGAATTTATACAGCGCAAGACGGGTCGTCGTTTTCTGAAGAGCTCTTGGGACTCGTCAAGCTTCGGCTTGCGTCCTGGCGTTCTGTAGCGAATGTAATTCACACGTCACATACCTTCGTTACGGGCGGCTTCGTTTGAAGTTCATTTAATGCTGCCGGGACTCAGACCTATTTCCCTAACTATGTTAAGTTCTATTTTTGAATATCATAAACTTTTTTGTGTTGTCTCGCTTCCTTCTTGATTGGTACTCGTAATCAGCGAACAAAGCTGCTCGTAATACATTAGTGATGTCTTCTATCACAACATCCAAAAATACTGCTGAATTGCTAGACTTTTCATTTAATTAAAGTAGGGCCATTTTAATAGGCCACATTTGACAGCTGTTTGTCTTTGCTTTATAGTGAGGGTAACCTGCTGAAAAACATCCATTAATTTAATTAATCGATAAGGACTTCAAACATCTGTAAATTGAATGTGATTGTTATAAAAACTATTTTAATGACCGCACAGTTCAAACAATGAATAAAAAACGACAAAAATAATTCGTCTAATAATGGCGCGAAATGAAATCATGACTTTTTTGTAACATTTCACGGTTCTGGATACTGGCAATTGAGCCAGACGTTATATATTTAAATGAATGATTCATATTTTTTGGCATAAAATGTAAGAAAATTAATTCTGTTCCCATTAAAATATATTTTATTTTGTAATCGTGAAATACTTTTTGACGATTAGTTCGACTTCTCGAATTCAACTTATCTACTGATCTGTTTCTTTTGGTACCATCCCTAATGTTTAAAAAGAAAAAGAGTTCACTGACGTAACTTTGTAACGACGTAGTTCTTTACTTAAAAGTGTAAAATTTTTAACAATATCTAGTAGGGAATATTAAATAATATGGAGTGCCTCCCTTACAAGGTTACTTTGTAAAATTTTGACGAACTGTCAAATGTGGCCTATTAAAATGGCCCTTCTATAATTACATAAAAAACGCTTGAAATTCATGTCAGTTAGGGATGCCCGATTTTTGTTTTGAATCGATTTTTTGGATCGTAATGGATCGCAACCCCATGAATCGAATCACGATCTGAATCGTATGACATTGAATCGATCTCATTCGATTTCCGAAGATCGTATCGTATTGTTTTAAAATTAACGAAAAACCACGAAAATAAGCTAGATTTTATATTTCAACCAGCGTTATTTAATTTATATAGGGTGATTTGTAACTCGACGTATTCCTCTTGGGATGTGGTAATACAACTAATTTCCAACAAAATTAACCATAATGTCCCTAATACCAAGTCAACTGGTTATCGAGATATTCCTTGTTTTTGGTTTTGGTCAAAGAACACCGAATTTGACTACAAAAAAATCAATAAATAAAAAAGTAGTGGTTTGAATTGAGTTGTGTGCATTTCTATCAGTGACCAATACATCAACAATCATTTATTAATACTAATGCAGGCACAAGTGTTACACATTTTAAAATAACAAGTGAATTCTTGTAAAAAAAATATTTTCTTACGAATGTGGTCGATAGAAAAGTAGATTTATTTTAAAAAATCTACTACACATCAAGCGTACAAACTACATGAAAAACATCCTTATTTTATAAGCTATCCAAACAAGTAAAATTATTAAGACACAAACAAAACATTTCAGAAAAAAAGTATGTAGAGCACGTGCGACGTAAAACCCTTTGTTATCGTACCGCGGTATAAGTTCCTGAGTTGCAAACTTTTTAGTTGTTATTGTCGTTTGTCGTTTGTCTATTAGACCCACTTGATCATTTAAAATGAAAATTAAACAGCAGCAGTGTTTTGTTTCTGGCTACCAACGCGATCTCCCAAATTTACGTTGATTTTGATCACTAAATAAGTATGACGGCTTACTCTAGTTCCGAGTATGCCGATATTATTTATTGTTATGTCTTTTGTGATGGAAACGCGGATGAAGCTTGCAACCCCATTCCTACTCCACTCCGAAACACATCGGGGTCACCATCCGTGAATTGAAGCTGACATCAATATGGCTTTTAGCTGATTACTTCAGATAGTAGGTATGCATTGTCTTTTTGTAATACACATGAACAATCCTTTTTTGTTTCCTTTCCAAAAAACGTCGTCTTTTTTGGATCGTGTGATATTGTGTTGTAGAGATTTGCTGTTGTCATTAATCCATTTCTAAGTATCTAGTTCACTACTACTAGATAATATACCTAGTTCCTAAATTCGTGTTATTTTAACCACTTTTAAGAGCTCTTGTACATGGCACGTTTTCTTGACCGTACGGCGTGTTTGCCGTGCCGTAAAAAAAACGTGCTAGCGTGTACATGACACGGCAAAGCTAACGGGCAAGACAACGGCCAGGTGCCGCTCACTTGGGATCTTTCATGAACTAATGTAATTAACAATATTCGTTATTTATGTTCATTTTACTAAGACAGAAATCAATTCAGTCAAAAATCATTACCTTAACTACTAGTTGCATCTATTTCTTTCTTATTTATGTAACTTGTCTTTCAAGCTCATAATAGTATGTTTAAGTCTTAGTTGATTTCCAAATTTTTTTTTTGGTGTGTATACTGTATACCTCTACCCCTTCTATTTGTATTTCTTTCCTAAATCTTACGTTGTGTAAATAAAAATAAAGTGTATAAATAAATTAAAAATAAATAGAAGTCAGTTAAAAACAGTGTAGCCAGCCGGTCACTAAACCGTGAAAATGTCCGGCGTCGTCGACACACTCACGAAGACTGCCATACAACACTGATGAAAATCACGCCGTGCGTAGACGCGGCTCGCCGAGGGGGACGCACGGCGTGATTTTCATCAGTGTTGTATGGCAGTCTTCGTGAGTGTGTCGACGACGCCGGACATTTTCACGGTTTAGTGACCGGCTGGCTACACTGTTTTAACTGACTTCTATTTATTTTTAATTTATTTATACACTTTATTGTTTGTATACCAGAATACATGGGTACAAACAACACAACACAAAAGGCGGCCTTATCGCTATATAGCGATTTCTTCCAGGCAACGTAAGATTTAGGAAAGAAATACAAATAGAAGGGGTAGAGTTATACAGTATACACACCAAAAAAAAATTTGGAAATCAACTAAAACTTAAACATACTATTATGAGCTTGAAAGACAAGTTACATAAATAAGAAAGAAATAGATGCAACTAGTAGTTAAGGTAATGATTTTTGACTGAATTGATTTCTGTCTTAGTAAAATGAACATAAATAACGAATATTGTTAATTACATTAGTTCATGAAAGATCCCAAGTGAGCGGCACCTGGCCGTTGTCTTGCCCGTTAGCTTTGCCGTGCCATGTACACGCTAGCACGTTTTTTTACGGCACGGCAAACACGCCGTACGGTGAAAAAAACGTGCCATGTACAAGAGCTCTAAGAGATAGATCTCCTGGTATGGAAACACCTCAAAACAGTCCCGTCTGATAGCAGATACCTAAATCTTATTTATTTTATTTTTGTTTATTTAAACCATCGTTTCTTAACCTCGGGTCGCGACCCAAATCTGGGTCGCGGGCGGTATTGGGATGGGTCGCGGGAATTTTGAAAAGACATTAGCGGCCTTTTTTACAGCCTGAAGGGCTGACGTAAAAGCAGACGAATCACATGATGGTAAGTAGTCATCGTCGCCTATGGACTCAAGCAACACCAGGGGAGTCACTAGTGCAACGCCGACCCTGAAGGAGATCTATTTATACACCTTTTTTGAAGAACTCCATGTCATAGCGCTCCGGGAATACCTCAGAAGGAAGCTCATTCCACATCTTGCACGTGAAAAACGGACCGTAGTCGTTCGCCACAAGTCCAAGCGATGTGGATGAAACTTCAATCTTCGGCGAGTGGTGTGATGATGGAAGGGCGAAATTGGCACCAAATCGAACAGTTCCTCGGAGCACTCACCATTGCAAAGCCGGTAGAACACGCAGAGGCATCCTATGTCTCTCCTCAGACTTGGGTATTCTAACCTGCTAGTGACTCGTGGGTCGTTGACAATTCGAACCGCGCGCTTTTGTACGGCGTCAAATGGACTGGAATGGAAATGCTGGTATTGTGGCGCCCCTGCCCAGAGATGAGAGCAGTACTCCATGTGAGGCCTGACCTGTGCTTTATAAAGGACTAGCGAACCGCCCTCGCTTCGCTTCGGGACCCGTAAGTATCAACCGCGTAGGTCCCGCTCCCGTAGGAATTTCGGGAAGATAATAAACTATCACCAAAATTAATTCAGTTTAAATTAAATTAAACTTAGAAATAAAGCTTACGACAAAATAATAGCAAAGTAGCAAAGGATCACAGCAAGATTAATTCAGATTAAACTTGGAAACGCGGCAAGTTTGGTATGGCAGTGGGTTCGACCAAATTTGATTACCATAAAAACAGTTCTAGTGTGTTAATCTTAAAAGATAGACATATACTGTCGTGGACATTTTTTTAGATCATTTCAAGAGGAATAATTCTTTCATACATATATTTTTGGTATCTTGAATCGTTTTCGCAACGCATGCAACGAAAGCCCTCGAGAATGAATAATTTTCCCCGTTTTTTCCACATTTTCCATTATTTCTTCGCTCCTAATTGTTGCAGCGTGATGTTATATAGCCTATAGCCTTCCTCGATAAAAGGTCTATTCAACACAAAAAAAAAATTCAATTCGAACCAGTAGTTCCTGAAATTAGCGCGTTCAACCAAACAAACAAACAAACAAACTCTTCAGCTTTATAATATTAGTATAGATCTGTAGGTCCCTCGCAGTGAAGTACTGCTTCGCGCAGTTTAGAACACCAAGCTTTTTGGAGGCCAATTTGGCCTTAGCTTCCAGATGACTCCGATAATGCACGTCGTTTGAAATGACAACGCCCAGAATCTCAACACTTTTACCAACGGTGAGCGCGGTACCCTGGAATTGAGGCGCCATCGCCATGACAAATGGGACTTTCTTAGCGGAAAACGCGCAAACTTGTGTCTTCGTGAGGTTGAACTCAACTAAATTGAGTCGACCCCATTCCGAGACTTGCTCCAGAGAGTTCTCTACTTCAGACAAAACTTTTATTCTGCTATCCTCCACTTGTGACCGAGAGGCATTTGTAGAGCCTGTATAAATAGGCATCTCCCGTGCTGTCATCTGCATAGAAATGAATGCCGTTTGCACGCTCCAGCATATCAATGATATGCAGAATGAACAGGGTAGGAGACAGCACAGATCCTTGGGGATCACCAGCGTTTATGGGTTTCAAGTCTATGCAACAACCGTCGACTACGACCTTTATAATATGTCGCTCAGACAGAAAGCTGGCTACCCAACTGCATAAACTCTCAGGAAGATCGTAATGACATCATCATCATCACCAGCCTTCTAATGTCCCCACTGCTGGGACACAAGCCTTCCTTGCTGATAGAAACACACAAGGAGAATGAGCCATAACCCACCAAGCGGGCCCAGTGCGGATTGGTGTTAACGACTGCAAATGCCACCGGGACCAACGGCTTAACTTACCTAACGGGATAAATATTAACGATTTCGGTCACCCATCCAGCGACCATCCTTTGCAAAAGTTGCTTAACAAACGTAATCGCAAGTTGAGCGCGCTTACCATTGCGCCACTAAACTACTCAACCTAATGACATCAATTAGAACAAACTACGGACTTTTTAACCGACTTCAAAAAAGAAGGAGGTTCTCAATTCGACCGTATAATTATATGCTTTTTTTTATGTTTGTTCAGCAATTTTTTCGTCTTTTACGGGCCGATTTGGATAATTCTTTTTTGTGTTGTAAAGTAGATATGCGCAGTGGGGTTTAAAAGGATCACCAGGATTTGATGATGGCATCTCGGAGAAATCGAGGGCAACTTTCGAAAATTGTAGGGACGACTAGTGTGTTTGTTAATGTATTCATAAGTACATAAAAGCGCTACAATTTCATGAAGGTCTGGAGTCGATCTGATGAAGACAGTCAAGGGAACTCCTCAACGATTTACTGTAGTTATCTAGTGTTTGGGCTTGATTAATTTGTAGTGACGAGAACTTTACACCCATGTTGAATAAAGCGCCATCTGGCGATTAGTTTTTGAGTTATCTCCGCTTATCGAGGTTGAAGTCGGTTATTTTTTTTGTAAAAAGCAATAATACTCCTATTATATTATTATCACTGGAAAATCAATAAAATGTCAGGGTCGCGGGCTTCAAATATTTTTACATTTTGGGTCGCCAGCCAAAAAGGTTAAGAACCGCTGATTTAAACAAATATTTATATAGTTAATGATATTTTACCGACCGCAAAACGTCAGTGTATGCTAAATCTGTAGTAAGTGCACTAAGTATTATGGGTTTGTGAAAAGGGTAGTAAATACGACCGGAGGCAAGAAAGAAAATGTGTAAGGTTTTTACCGTCACACGCATCCGCAGTTGGGCCAGCTGTCGGTTAGATATTTATTACGGCTGCTGTCAGATACGGTATGTCGGATAATACCTACATCTACATATATGTACATCAATGATGCATCGTGGTATGGCCAAAGAAGATAATAAAAAGAACCCTAAGTAGGTGTCAGAGTTGAAGTGCAATATTTTATATTATTGCTTACGTATTTTTTTTTAGTTTTTCAAATGATTAATTTATTATTGTGCTTGATTACTGTTCAATTGGGCAGCATTTTCCCTGCATGCATTTACGGTCGAATTCACTGAAAATCCTAACTATACCACGGATCACTTTGAACCCCACAGACAATATTTGTTTACTCTGAGCCGCCGGCAACTAATTGCTAAAAAAACATGTGGTGTTGTTTGTTAATAATAACGGTTTATAAATGACTTCAGTGCTCTGTCAGCTGCGGTTAGTGCGGCCATGTGTTTGGTTCAATCAGGATATTGTAAAAATAATTCTGGATCTGGATTAGTATGCATTTAATATGTTCTGGCTTGAATGTTTTTTAATCTAAAATCTTGTATAAAATTCAAATATTTAGAATTGCAAATAATCACCGAAAAACAGGAAAATCTCATTGAAATTAAAGTGAATCGAATCAAATTGAAATCGAGCACAAAAAATACAATTTGCTCTACCCTGATCAAGTACCTACTAGCACTGGACCAAATCACACCTGTGCCTACTGATTTATCAACAAAAGCCAATTAAATTTCAGAGACAGCAAATCCCCGTTATGACGATATTCGTGCACCATTTAGGAATCTGTTTGAGGTTAATCCAAGAACCTCATTAACAACAGATGGCATTAAAAATAATCTCCGAATTTATGAAACTTGGCACTACCCATTAATGGCCCATTTCTGAGCACGCATCTCTCCTCATTATTGAGGAGGCCTAGAGCTCCACCATACTCCAGTGCGGATTGGTAGAGGGGATAGTGACCAACCCAGGATAGGAAGTTTTCATGCCTCCCGAAGTCCTCCGACTCATACCCTAAGTACGGAAGCACTCAATATTTTTCCATATTTCAAGCCGTATGAATTTGCAAATCAGGCGCCTACAATTGTTTTTAGATCGGCAACGCCATGAGTGTATGTACAAAAGTATACTAATTCATTTGAAGTTATTAAAAAAAAAGTCCGATAATTCTCGATTATTCATGGTCAACCCAACACTGTCCTGCACCGGAAGCGCGCGATGCTTGGCTGCACTGACAGAGTAAGTTTGTATTGAATCTGTACCAGGGATGTTATCCCTAACCAGCTGCAACTCCGTAACCGAAACTATCGAATATCCGAAATGAAAATTTGTCCATAACCGTTAACTAATCTTTATAAAAGTTAGGGTTAATTTCGGATACCGGTGAAACGTAAAATACGGCAGGTTTTTGTTTGTGCCCAGTCAAGCCGACACAAGCCGCGCGCGATTCTTGCGGATTTTTATTACTTATTTTTGTTGCTTACGAATTGTTGAATCCGAAACTAACGGATAATAAAAAATAATTAAGTACCCTACATATCCATAACCGTATCTGAAACTGATATAATGCTATTCCTACATCTGTATCCATATCCATATCCGAAATATCATATCAATAAGCATAACATCTCTGATCGGTACCCGCGATATATTTGGATCCGTCCGTTTTAAATTATCTGTACGCAGTGAACATATTTAATCTGTAGACAGTAATGCTTTATTTGTTTTCGAATCGAGATTTACTTGTGGTTTCTGTTAAGCTCAATTCCATAAAGAGATGAATCGCTTGTAAGGACTTTGAATAAGAGATATTCGAGGAAAATTATGGTTGGTGTTCTTTTTCTTGTCTGTCTGGCAAGTATTTGATGATAAATGGATCCTGGATAGGCAAATATCGGCAATGTCACGAATACCGTTGCTAGCTAATGATGACTGGGTTTAGTTTGTACTTAAAACAGTCTCAGCTGGATTTAAAAGGGAGATATATCTACCTTATAGGGACAAAAGTGGCGAATCTACCGTGCGAAAGTACCGTTGAGACTACACAGGGTGGTAAAATAATTTGACCTTCAATGGAAGCCTTAAGCTTACCTGATGCACTAGAATATGTTTTATCATACTGTTGTTGTGTATGTGGTCGTTTAATTGACGTCCTTAAAGACAATAACGGGAAAGTGAAATGCGAAATGATCGTGTCTATCCGGTGCCGCCCGGTACGGGCCACATGCCGGAAATCCCGTACACCTGTCATAATGTGCTTAGTATGCTCTGTGAGACAAGTATCTACTCCTAACTGAGGCTACCACTAAATAAATATAAATACATAACTCACAGACAACGCACATCCGAAGCTAGGAGCTAGGAGCTACGTAAGGAGTGTCAAGAGAGGATTTACAAAAAAAATTATACACAAGAAGCTGTGAGTGAAAATCTGATTAATTAATAAAAAAAATACCAAGAAAGCTATGATGGCATGTAGGTAACCTTTTTTCCATACCATTAGGTACCGCAGCCATTCGCAATAAATTGGTTATATTATAAGTTATATTTATCGTAGCTGTGATGCAAGAAAAATTTTTTCAATGTCTAAAACAACTGTATCATACGAGAATTTATTATTATATTTAAGTATTTCGTTTTAAAGACGAAAAGGAATTGATAATAAAGCAATTATGCGAATTATGTAGAAAAAAAGCTTTTTTATAGTTAACATTCAAAGCTCTCGTAGCTATCATGATATACTTACTACTATAATTTGTCTTCGTAGAACTGATTGTGGACATCGTATGTCGGTATCGTGAATGGTCGATTGAAATAAACAACTGCGGGTGATCGGTAGGTATTCGAAGAATTTCATGAAGTTACCTATATCTTTGAAGGATAGAATAAATCTTCGGACTGGGCTGTAATCGTTAAATGACTTCAAGCAATATAACCTTCCGGTAATTTCTTTGACTATTAAGTACCTACCTTACCCTTTCACTAATCTTCACTTGAGTAAGCAATAAACAATGGAGTAGGCAATGTTTTTAGCTACCTGTAATACAATAATCCTTGCCCTATTTTCTACGTTAATTGCATTAGGTTGTGTTCAGCTTAACAGAAAATGGGGCAAAATTTCTTAGTTGATGAGAACCAATTTGTACCGGTCCTCAAGATAATGGTAAGGACTTAGCCTTAGTTTTAACTTTTCATTTAAAACAAAGTGTAAGAACACTAAGTAAAAATTAAGGGCTGTTTGCCTCCCACTTAAACGTCACCCTGAGACAGAAGAATAAAAGTAAGTAGGTACCTAATTACTAATTACTTGCATAAAATCTAAGAGGTAATTGTAGTAAAATTTAAACAAGGCAAGAAACTGCTCAGCTTTCACATTTCCGCCACTTTAAGTCGTAATTCGACTTCAAAAAATGGCCGAGTGCTAAAGAAGATTATGCCATTTCAATTTACAAAGTTACGACTTTCTTTAAAATTTTATCTTGCAAACGCTTTTTTAACTACCTCTTTTATGTAAACTAGGTTAATCGACGTATTTTGTTCTGCAAGGCAATTGCAATTAGGAAAATTTGATGTATGTATCTCGGGAACTGCTTACTTAAATATAGGTACCTACCTCGTTTAGTAGAGATCTGAGATCCCCCCGGGTTTCGCCTGAGTAGACTTATTTAGTGGGGACACCGCTAACCTCATTTTCATATCTAACACATTTTTTTATTTTGTTTATTAAAAGTTAGGCAGTAACTTAGTTTACGACACATTAGTTCCAAATTAAAAACAAAATTAATTTAACGTAAAATATTATATTATTGTTATATCATCATCTTTACCGCAAATCATTTTCATAACTAGCTTCGAGTCTCTCGTAATTTAATGAATTAAGGTTTCAAGGAAGGAATTCAGGTTATACTTACTTCAGAAATCTGTCAAAAAGTCGACGAAACGTTTGGAAATACATATAATAAAAAATGATGTCTGCAGACATTCTTGGTGATTCATCAATGCTTCCATCTTTGTTTCAGCGTCGCCTCACTCAGAAGTACAGCATAGCAGTAGGTGTCCCAACCCTGGTAATTCGTGGGAGAGCCGTCAGAGATGCTCTGCTGAACGACCCTGAGGGGACGCGATTCCCCTGGCCTGCCCCGCCGCTACACGAAGTTCTCCGCGGAGTCCAGCTTCAGGGTGAAGATACTAAGCTGTATGAGGAGCTGCCTCCTACTGCTATACGAGTTTTCTACTTTGCTGCTCACTGGGTAAGTTACTCTAATGTTAATTCCTTCAGTGATGCCCAAACAACAGCGTTTCCATACCAACATATAAAACAATTTTGGGTTCATTAGGGTTCAGGTTCTTAGAATAACAAAATTAACAAATATGTATCAGAAGTTCTCATAAAATGATTACGTTTAATAGATTCTTATGTTTTTCCGTAGCGTGTGTCATATTACGTCTGTTTACCTGTGGAGATACATCCATGTACATAAAACATCACCATCTTAGTCATCAAAAGTATTATAACTCTTAAACTAGCAGACTACTGTCTGACCATTTACAATATCCTGATGGAAAAAGAAATAAAAATGCCATCGTACTCATTAGTGTCACGAAACTAGATCATAAATTGCTCATGACGAAACGACAATAAGTTATATTTCATATCCAAGATAACTTGTAGGTAAATTCGCGACTTATTAGGTCAGACGTGTTTATTTAAACTTTTTATATAGTGATAGGAACACGTCACACTAATTGAACTGTTCCTGGAGCGAAGTAATTAAGTGACTACTACCCGTGTTCAGTTTTTTTCTGTAAAACGAATCAATAAAACGCATTAATTATTTATAGAGTATTAATTTGCTGGTCCTTCGAGCCGGATGAATTGGAACGTAGGTACTCGCTGTTAAGTGCTTTGTAATTACGTTCGATCCACTTGAATGCAACTGAGTATGGAGCTTTTGAATAATTATATTATTTATTTGTACAGTGTAGAGCCCACTTTTGTGATGTATGTTGCAATTTTTACGATTTCTATAAAAAACTTATTTATTTATTTTTACAACCACATTTTTGACTTAATGAAAGCACTCATTGTGCTTCATTCTCAAATTGTCTATTCAATTGTGTAATGTAGAGTGCACTAAATATGTAATAGCACTTTATAACTCTGTTTTCATACTTCGCTTAACCATCCGCCGGCAGGTGGCTCATCTACTCTAGCACAAGGGCATAACAAAAGTATGGGTCAAACATGTTATGGCTTATTCCTTAAACATGTCATAACATTTACATTTAATTCGTAGTAAACAGGATTCGCCCTCGTAGGGGGTCCAGGTTCTAATCCCAAGACATGCACTTCTGACTATTCGGAGGTACTTGCGTTTTAAGCATTTAGATACTCACAATACAATAATACAATACAAATACTCTTTATTGTTCACCAGTTTTAACAAAAATAAGCTCAATATAATATCAAGAAAACAATCGGCGGTCTTATTGCTAAGCAGCAATTTCTTCCAGACAACCTAATGAGGGAAAAATTACAAAAGGACACAAATTTTATTTTTTCTCTCACTCACTTTATTTTTTAAGTAAAACAATTCTCTTCTCTATTCTTCTATTATTTCCTCCCTTCGTTCCCAGTGCCCGCCGTGCCGCTCGTTCGCCCCTAGCCTGTGCGCGGCGCTGTCCGCCGTGCGCAAGCGCAGAGCCAAGTTCGCCAACACGCAGCTCATCCTTGTATCCAGTGACAGGTGAGTCTTGTTAGATGCGGGAGCTACCTAAGTTCTCATCCGTTTGTAGTATGTCTTCAATAAAGAAACAGAATTGATATTCTTATTAGAAACGTAAGCTACTAAATTCTCATCAGTTTGTAGTAGGTTTTCAATAGGGGAGACCGGGGCAAGATGAGATAGCTAAGACAAAACTCGTTATATTAGAAAAATTAAACTCTTTAATAAAATTAATTAACAATAGAGGGATCAATTATACATTGGTCTTTTATAATTACACATTGTAGCACGAAAAATCACAGAACTTTTTTGGCAAATAATGAAAAAATAAACCCAGAAAATTTCCCGTTTTGCCCCATAAATGGGGTAAGATGGGAAACGCTGTGGGGGCAAAACGAGTACACATTTAAATCGGATAGACAG
The DNA here is from genome assembly GCA_905404135.1 of Hesperia comma. Taxonomy (NCBI): domain Eukaryota; kingdom Metazoa; phylum Arthropoda; class Insecta; order Lepidoptera; family Hesperiidae; genus Hesperia; species Hesperia comma. The sequence goes on along the minus strand of FR990015.1, from coordinate 13,163,341 downwards.
CGTTCACAAATATGTGCCTCTTCATCTTCATATGTTAAATAGATTATCTATGTGATTCCGCTGAGCTTACTGATAAGTAACTAATACGAAGCTCTTTTCCTGTTTTGCCAAAAAGTCTTGCTTCCATAGATTTCACGTACTTCGCCAGCTCATCGTCTTGCTCTGCTGTGAAAACAGTTTAAAGTCGTCTCAAATGCGTTTTTAGTTCCATCATCATCAGTTTCACGAGCTTTTCTGACTCTGCATTAAATATAAATTACAAGAAAATAATATATGTTATTTTTATTATTTAGCAAAACGGTATCCCATTATGCCCCGATCATCTTGCCCCAATCCAAATGTAGGCAAACAAGATGAAGCGATTCTAACCGAAAACGTTACCAGCGAAAAAATCTAGTCTCAATTTAATGTTTTGAACAACTACAATAAGCTTAGGATTAAAACAATACATTAAGTCAAGTACATACGTGTCGACACATCAGGTTTTGAACTAGGTATCGCATAAAAAACTTGCAATTTCACTTTTTTCTCTCGGTCATGCAAAAACATGTTCTAACCTCTTCGCTCTGCTCGGACGCAGAGGCGGAGAGGAAAGTTCGTGCAAATAGCGCCGTCGCTGGTCCGAACACGATTACCATTCACACACAAAAGCTTATTTCCTATCCTGCCCCGAACTTCATCTTGCCCCGGTCTCCCCTATATTTTTATAGCATTTTTTTTAATAAACGCATTCGACCAAATTGCTAGGGAAATCTCGGACGGCTCCTGAGAAAAGGCCTCGACATGTTCCGTTAATCATTAATAACGTGCTAATTAATTAACTGACAGCCAAATTTTAACAGTTCTTTTTATGCAAATTCATGGAGGATGCTTGTGTATGGTGCCTACAATTTTTTGTTAGTCAATATTGGTTTTACTAAAGAGAAGCGAGAGCGAATTAGGTGCTATGATAGAATATCATTTTCTTCGTCGTTGTTACAATTTCTTTTTTCAATTCTCTGTTGCTGAGATTTTGAAACCACACTACCTACTAAAAATCACACGTTTCAAAATTGATGTTAATTTTCCAGATACTTATAGCTAAGCGCTATAGTATTAAAATGGATTTCTTCAATGTAGCAAAATGGAAGTTTATTAAATTTTATCAATAAATGTTGGTCGTGTTGAAAGGTAAACTTATTCGATCTTATTGTGGTTTCTTGGATGAGTTCAAGAACCTTCTAAAGCCTTTAGATGTCGTCGCTGCAAATAGCCCATTGCGAACCATTACTAAACAAACTCGAACAAAGCTGAAAACCTCAACTTCTGTATTTTAAAGTAAATTTTGAGTCGTTAACTTTGTTGAACGGTTTCACCAGAGGCGAGGAGATGGCAAACAAAAAGGATAGTATTAGTAACACGAACTTTAAGGATACATACTTTTTTGCAAATAGGGGAATTTTCTTACATCTAAAATGTTTATCTTCTTGAAATGGAAAGTTTAGTGTCGTTTACAAAAACCAATTTATAGATTACTAAATGCCTTCAAACAATCAGTTAATAAAGAACTTTCATATTTTTTGTAATGTTTTGCAATACCTAATACCTACCCGCAGTGGTATAACATGAAATATCGATGTAAAATAAATCGTATCAAGCAGAAGTAAATTGACCTTTTTGAGGTTCTGTCGTCGTTTTCAGCTCAAGCAGAGACACTTTTTATTTCATGTCATTCATTTTTTAAGAAAATAGCCAACAATCGAGCTACCTGAAGTTATCACAGTCGCTCATGAACATTATGTCCAGAGACATCACCCAGAAACAAAACGGCCATTAAATGAAAGCGAAAAAGAAGTTTTTTTAGACTAAGCTCAATTTAGTGAAAAATTATACTTTAGTGAAATGTTTTAGTTAATAGCATGTAGTGGCACCAACGCCTTAAAACCTGACTTGGTTAAGAATTCACCGTTTACGTAAGGCTTTCATTCGCAACCTAAACAATATTCGGCGCGAACTCAATTTGGCGAATAAAAGACGGAACAAATTGAGTTTCATTCGATTGAAGGGTCTGTGCTACTGTTTCTTATTGGTAGTTTTGAAACAGGTCCGTGGAATTTGGCACGTACACGTTTTTTTTGTACATCCAGCTACCTATCTAACTTCTCTTGATTAATATGGTACAAGCAAAGAAAAAAGGAGAAATTCAAAAAAATAAAACGATGGGTCGTGTAAGAGCGAGCATACCTACCTACTTATACTCCGACTTTTAATTCGATGCAGTAAAATGACATTTGCTAATGTCACTTTTTGAAATAATGTTGCCAGATTTTCAATAATAGTGAAAACTTACACGATTAACGAACGATGTTTTGATTATTCGATTATTCTTTTCTCAATATGTCTATTATAATGTATGTTAATAAAATATAATTCAAATTCAGAAAACAATACGGAAAGGTTATTAAAATAATAAACACCGGTGCATGCATGCTTTTAGTTCATAACATGCACTAAAAGCGCTTAATAATTAAAAATCTAGGAGATTATTTATGTCATTCGTATTTTTATGTGTAGTTATTGATCCTGTAATAACTTCATACATTATTTTAGCAGTTTGCTAAATTATGCGAAACGATTATAATCCGATTAATATTTTCATCAAATCGAATAATTTGTGTCCAGGTTACATCACTATTTTTGTGATAATAAAAAACGGTAACACTGGAAATGTCATTTTACTGCATCGAATTAAAAGTCGGAGTACCTATACCTATTGTTATCATTAAAATTACAACTACTTTCCTATCCATTCCATCTTACAATCTAAATAATTGTTCACTTCTGTACCTCAAAAATATTTACTTAGGTACCCACTAGCTAGACCCATCATGGTGTTCCATAACATGATATTTGTAATCAGTGAAAACTTGAAACAAATATCTAAACTTTAAACCTATGATAATTTTAAACAACAACAGGAATAGAGTTACTTTGGGATGGGGTTGTCGTAATTTTTTTTCCAACACCCTATACCTACTAATCACTCCCTACACTTAGGATTTAACTAATTTCGGTGACTAAAACAGTTTCCACTTTTCAGAAAACATTACCTACCTATTAGGTATCTACCTACTCAACTTCCCGATGTTAAAGGTAGGATCTCAAATTTCGCAAACGTAGGTAAACCCATACAACAGAACAGATGTTCCCATCAAATACTATGCACAATCGCTAGCAAAACAACTACTGCGTCATATCCTGGGTTTGGTCAACCCTCCGTATCGTTCCCTCGTACAATAGGGCAGGGGAGGCACTCAGCACGTTGTAACTAAGGTAAAGGGCCACAACTTCGTGCTAGTACATTACTTCGTTAGTTTTGCTTCAGGCGCAAGAAATAAGCTACGTACATAATATACATTAAAATCATACATCAGAATAAAATATCTATCTCCTAACCTGTCTAAAAAACCAAGTTCCAACATTCTACCTACTAAACTCAATGAAATAAAACGCTTGGAAGTCCCATCGGCCGCAAACGTCGGTGAGAGGTGAATATGCTTCCCTATACCGTAAGGCAGGCGCTCAAAGTTCTTAAGCTCATAGAGAAGAAACGGTAAGTCCATTCAAATAAAAACTTAAACAGTGCTTTTATATGTCCCTTAACAATTGATTTGACTCATGAAAAAGTTCCATGCAGCTTGAAATGCTTTTAAAATAGCAATAAACCGACTGACGAAATAGCGGTCATTTTATATTTCGGGTGTCTCCTATTTCGTGACATTCACGAATTAGGGGTTTTATAGATACATTTTCGTTGTTCGTGTTCATAATTTAAAATTGAAAAAATTGAAATATAAATGAAAAAAACGAATAAGGTATTTAATTTCAGTACTTGTGAGCTAAATTCGGTATATGTTTTGTTTACTAGGAAATCCATAATAGGAGCTTAAAGATGACCCAATTCTACAATTTTAAACTAAATTCGCATAGGTACTAGCAGCATAATTTCGTAAGTTATTCGATTTGTTTTGTCAATATTCGTATATTTTATTATATAAATAGTGTACTGAATAGTCAATTTATATAATCTAGAAAGAATCTCATTACTTTAGTGTGGTAATTTCGAAAAATCAATAACACGAAACAAAGGACTTATCTTTTTAACCGACTTCAAAAAAGAAGGAGGTTCTCAATTCGACCGTATATATGCTTTTTTTTATGTACGTTCAGCGATTATTTCGTCGTTTATGGGCCGATTTTGATAATTCTTTTTTTGTTGTAAAGTAGATATGCGCAGTGGGGTCCCCTGATAAGGAAACCAGGATCTGATGATGGCATCTCAGAGAAATCGAGGGGAACTTTCGAAAATTGTATGGACAACTAGTGTGTTTGTTCATGTTATCATAAGTACATTAAAGCGCTACTATTTCATGAAGATCTGGAGTCAATCTGATGAAGCCGAAAGACAGTCGAGGGAACTCCTCAACGATTTACTGCAGTTATCCAGTGTTTGGGCTTCATTAATTTGTAGTGACGAGAACTTTACACTTACATGTTGAATTGAGCGCCATCTGGCGAGTAGTTTTTGAGTTATCTCTACTTATCAAGATTGAAGTCGGTTATTTTTTTTTGTAAAAAGCAATTATGTTCCTTGTCCGTTAGTTCGTTACAAATAATTTTAAAGTAGTTCCAGTCACTTTAGCATAATAAAAAGTTTTTTTTTTATTTAATCATCACTTTAACAATTTATAAACAATTTGGTATTGGTTAGCAATAGGAAACCACAGAGGTTTATATATGATCTCATATCATTAATTTATATGAGATGCTATCATTAAACAACCTCGGATGAAAAATACCTAAAAAGCTGATTTTTCGTATAGGTGTTTTTGTATAGGTATAAATTTTGGCAGTCATGTTAGATCTCGGAAGTCTTATAAAAGACGCACAGGACCTAGTAGTAACTCAACATCAAATGTGAAAAAGTCTGCTTTTGCGATTATATTGGTTTCTTTTTTGTAGAAATAAGGTAGCAATCGAGCAGGCAGCACCACCTACCTATACTTCTATACTAATAATATAAAGCGGAAGAGTTTGTTTGTTTGAACGCGCTAATCTCAGGAACAACTGGTCCGATTTAAAAAATTCTTTTTGTTTTGAATAGTCCAATTATTGAGGAAGGCTATAGGATATATAACATCACGCCACTACCGAAAGGAGCGGAGCAACAAGTTTCCCGAAGCGAGGGAGTCTACTTAATAATATTGTCTAAGTGTGATGTTATTATAGCCTTCCTCAATCAATACACTATTCAACACAAAAATATTTTTTGAATTCGAACCAAGTACTTCTTGACATTAGCGCATTAAAACAACCCTTCCCCTTTATATTATTACAAGCGAATGTCGTCCTGCAACATACATAATATAGTATATTATTAAGTAGACGCCCTCGTTTCGCTTTCGGAGACTTGTTTCTCCGCTCCTTTTGGTCTTAGCGTAATGTTATGTAAGTAATAACCTTCCTCAAAACAAAAAGAATATTTCACATCGGACCAGTATTTCCTGAGATTAGCGTGTTCAAACGAACGAGCAAACAAACTCTTACGCTTTATATTATTAGTATAGATATAGTATAAACATTAATTATCAAAATATAGTATTTAAATATATATATTTTTAGAAATTACCAAAAAAACTTTAACAAACGTTGTCACGAAATAGGGGACACGAATTCACGAACTTAGGAACAGAGCCAAATTTTGTCACGAAATAGGGTTCAAACAAGGGGTCCACAAATAAATTAATAAAAAATTTAATTCTAACTAAAACTGCATAATTCATACCTTAAATTACTAACAAAAGACCATATTCATTACACAAAAACTTTCAGACTGATATCTTATGTAGTAAAATTAAAAAAAAATCTTAAAGTCGGCAGAGGCTTAACATACCGAAATATGGGACACTTACCTTATAGAGTATAGAGATAAGCGGTGTTTCGAGTTTTGAATTAGATGCATTAGATGTCACCTAACTGTAGAAATTGTTTATGGACGTAGGTCTCAAGTATTGTCATACTTTTCACTTTTATAAATAGTAAGTAGGTACCTAAATGCACACGTAATGTTATTACGATCATTTGTACAGTTTATTTATTTATTTATTTAATAGTTTATGTACACAAACATGATATAATAGACAAGAATACAATAAATTTTGTACAAAGGTACTGCTTATTCCTAAAAGAAATCTCTTCCAGCAGACCTGCGAATGGAAAAGTGGTACGAAAAGCATTTAGCGTGCACATTAAATATAAATAAATATAGAAATATAAACATAAATAATATATTCAAATATATAACAATAAATAGATACTTACTATATATATACATACTAATATACATAAGTACTATATCTTTACATACATACAACTATACTAATAAATAACTACATGGACCTTGTTTGTGTTAAGTAACATAATATATTAATATTATTTAAATATGTACGATATGCACAATATTAAAAATTCGTTTGAAATTAAAATAACAAAAACATAAATTATTTAAGTTAATGATAAGTAGTGCTCTTTAACACTTTTTGACGTGACAACGTCTTATAAATTGGTTTGCCGGGTGGCACTTCAAGAAACTGCGTTAGTAGCTCCGCTCACGTTATGCGCTTACAATGAGAGCGAGTGAGAGGCACGCGTCCCTTCCACTCGGGCATGGTTAGCCCGCCTAAGAGCGAGAGAGACAGACATAAAAAGTGAAAGGCACGCGTCCCTTCCTCCTTAACATTACTTATGGTAGCTACGGCGTACACACGTTGGCGTGTTTCAGAAAATGGTACAGCGCCATCTCTGGAGAAGTAGAGTAATCTCACCTAAGAGTTGTTACCTCACTTAGTTGTGACTAATGGTTAATGGTCTAACGGTTAGCAGCGCTAGATGGCGGATGGTGTTACAATGTTTTAAATATAATTCTTTGTATAAATAAATGTTTTAAATTGTTACTATTATTTCATCCTTCTTCCTACTATACGAATGAATATTCACATTAAAATTATTTTACCACTCAAAGTCGTTGTCACGTAAAACTTTCGCCCGTATACCGACTTTACAGGCAACCAATTTTTTTAAACGAGTATACACTACGGGATTGCCGGATAGTTGGCGGCAACGAGTTCCACAACCTAACTGCATGTACAGAAAAGGAGTGGGTGTAGGATGATGTTTTGTGACGGGGATAGTGTAAAAGGGACTTAATCTGTGTTCTGCACGGGGCGAACGATGGTCGAACATAAGAAAAGCGGTTACGAAGGTATGACAGTTTGACAGTTTTCCGGGGTGCTTTTTAAGATATTATCAAAATGATAATCACTCTACTCATATCTGTCAATAAAATATTTATAACTATTGACACCATGCACCCAACGCTTTTTTTAAAATAAAATATTTTTTTTATTTACACTATTATCTAATATATACTATAAATCTCGTGTCACAATGTTGGTCCGCGATGGACTCCTAAACCACTTAACCGATTATAATAAAATTCGCACACCATGTGCAGTTCGATCCAACTTGAGAGATAGGATACTTTAAATTTCAAATTATAGTCGCAATTTTAATTTATTTCTAATTATTTATTTGACAGTCACAATTATCTGTTAACTCCAAACGATTCTAACAGATGTCGATACCTTTCGACTGGGTTGAGTAAGTAATCAATAGATGGCGCTGCTATGGTAAATCTAACTTGCACCCGTGCGAAGCCGGGACGGGTAGCTAGTTATATTTATTGAAATTTTTAACACTATTCTTAATTTAAATTTATTAAAACTTATTTTCTATTTTTTTAGTTCGGTTTTCTATAAAAAGCGTGTTTTTAGTTTTTTTAAACTATTATTTATTTTCTACTTTTTAGTTTGGTTTATTTATAATAGCTTGAATGAATGAATGAATGAATGAAATATTTATTTGTTGAAATGTGGTTACATTAGTTGACAGTTATAAAATAATTGCAGTCTCTCACATTTGCCATATTATGGCGTACAAATTATAACAGAAAATTATTATCCTATTAATATACTACATTTACTAGATACTTATTTAATACGTTATAATGCATATTTTTTTATCCAATCCATAATCTAACTTCATATTTATTAATAATTTAGGTATACAGTCATAAAATATTAATTCTGAGAATTCAACAATGTCATAAATTAATAGAAAATTCAACAATGTAAATAATTAAATTGAATAAAATTAATAAGTCATGTCACGTTAATAAATTCCTTCAATGAATAAAAGCATTTGTTAATTAACCATTCTTGTAACTCTATTTTAAATTTAGTAGATGTCAATTTTTTGATGTCATTTGGTAATCTGTTATAAATTTTAATACACATATGCATCGAGTTGCTAGAACGCAGTGCTGTTCGGGAAGGTGGCACACAGAGTCTATCAGGGTATCTGGATGCAAAGAAGCAGTTATCTCCTTTTTTCTTAAAAAGCTGTGTATGGGTTTTTACAAAATTGCAGACTTCATAGATATACATACTAGTCAGTGTCAATAATTTAAGTTTTTTAAATAGAGGCTTGCAACTAATCTCAGGGCCTACATTACACATTGCTCGTATACATCGCTTTTGGGCTATGAACGCTTTATTAGCATCCACCGAATTTCCCCATATAACTATACCGTATCGTAAATTAGAAGCAACGTAACCGTGGTAGGCTTTAAGCGCGGTAGACAAACTACTAACTTTAGGGAGACGCCATAACGGATACACAAAACGGCTAATTTTTGCACATAATTTAGCAATATGGTCTTTCCAAGTAAGATGGCGATCTATATTAATACCTAAAAATTTTATGTTGTCAACTCCTTCAATTATTTGATTCCCATATTGCACATTTAAATTTTGCTTTATTGATCCCCTGTTACCAAATTGAACGTATTTTGTTTTATTAACATTTATTTTAAGATTATTATCTTTAAGCCATAATACTATTTTGTCAATTGTATGATTTATTAAATTATTATAATTATCAGAAGAATTATTATGTACAATTACAGCTATATCATCCGCAAATAGGGAATATTGCTGATTAGTTATTTTAACTATGTCATTAATGTAAATGATGAACAAAAGTGGTCCTAAAATACTTCCTTGGGGGACGCCAACATTATTATATTTAATATCAGATTTGAATGTTTCTTCTTCACCGCTAATTGGATTAATACAATTTATTACCACATATTGCTTCCGTTCATTTAGGTAACTTTCAAGCCATTTTAGTGGACTACCGCGAATACCATACCGTTCACATTTCCAGAGCAACAGCTTATGAGGTACAAAATCGAAAGCTTTGCTCATGTCAAAGAAAATTCCAGACGTAATATGCTTTTTGTCTAAGTTTTCTAGAATCCCCCCCACTAATTTAAAAGCCGCTAATGTCGTCGACTTATTCTTACGAAAGCCATTTTGGTCAGTAGTAAGAATATTATGTTTATCTAAAAAATTTATCATTCTTACTTGCATGGCTTTTTCAAAAATTTTTTCAAATATTGATACGAGAGCAATCGGTCGATAATTAGTCATATTGGTCCTTTCATCCTTTTTATAAATTGGCTTAATAATGGACATCTTGAGTATTTCAGGAAATACACCTGTATTAAAGGAGATATTAATAATATGACTTAATATCGGTGATATATATTTTGAACTTATTTTTATTATTTTAGTTGAAATACTATCAAAACCAACAGATGTCGTATTATTCAAATTCATTATAATGTTATATATCTCTTGACTGGTAGTAGGACTAAGAAATAAGGTATTAGTATTAAAATCTATTTTATGATTATAAATGTCATTAGTAATAATATACTGAGATGTCAAATTGATAAAATATTCATTAAAATGATTCGCAATGTCAACAGGATCTTTAATACATACATTGTTATAGAAAATTTCATTTATATAATGATCTCTAGTATTTGATGTAGTGTTTTCTTTTATTATGTTCCAGGCCGCAAGACACTTATTTTTTGTACGGTTCATATAATTTTGATTTTTTAATTTATGCGACAAAAACATACATTTTTTAAAAGTTTTTAAATATTTTATATATTTCATTTTCAGACCAGAATTTTTTAATTTTAAACTATTATTTGTTCTAATGGACTATTAATTCCGTGATAACTTAAAATTCAAATAAACAGAAGAACAACGCCATCTAGTTAAAACGTAATGTACGCAGTCAAACTGAATACGGAGTTACAGGTAGTTGCCCATAAATATGGGTAGATGGCAGTAGTGTGGCAGTAAAAAAATTAAAAAACTTATTTTGCAAATTGAAAAATGGAATAATTTTATCAAATTAGTGTAATGTCATCGGAACTCGATAAATCTACAAAGTTTGAACGAAATCTGGCCGTTTAAAGTGGGTCAAAATCGCGCCCAAAGAAGTCGGTTACAAACAAACATACAAGTGAAGCTAATATAAAGCGTGTAAAAAGCAGCTTAGATTTATGTAAGAACAAACTTCTATTTAAAAGTGGTCGTAGTAAGCATGAAAACTTCTAAAATCGCATAATATAAAACTTATTTTAAAATAGTGCAGTTTACACGTTTTGTACGTATTCACAGTAGCGATACTTACCACTACTCTCTCTACCTCTCGCTATACAACAAGTCTGTAAAGTAAATCGACAGATCCCCTATCAGTAGGACTCCCATTTAAAATAAACCTTTCCACTTTACGCTAAGGTTGAATTCACCTACGTAACATATGACGTTTCAGTACTTTTAACTGAAAGAGGAGTGTCAAGTGGCGCGCTCGTCCACCACCTTTTCATATTGCTGTGTGCAAACTTGTTTTGCTGATGAGCTTGCTGCTGGTGTTGAGTTTTTTAGAATACGCGAAGGACCATCGTGAAGTTGAACGGAGCGGCGATGCGGTGACGAAATGCCGAGTCGTTTCTTTAGTTAGAGGTACGCGTATTAGGGCTCTGCTGCCAAGAGGCCATTACAAAATGGCGCGCAGCGGGAAAATATTGCGCGGAAAGCTTTTTCATTGAAATAGGTTTTTTTTGCTTTTTTTTTTAATGTTTGGTTGCAGTATTTATTTTTATTTTTAGTAGGTAATTCGAAAACATCAAACAGTAGCATATAAATTTGGTAAATACCTACTGCTTTAATTATAGGTACCTAATAAAAATATTTCACTATAATAGATTGATTATAATTATTGAAATTCGGCAATTATAAATGGATACGTATTGAAAAACTCTAATGAATATTCTGTACACATAAAAAAGTAACTGTAACTTGTCTAAGTAGGTATACTTACCTAAATCTATGAAGGATTTTATAGGGTCATTATTCATGATTATTTTTTTATCAGATAGACACTAATATCGTTAGTAACTTAACACACGCAAGTATCTACTGAATGATGCAGCTATCCCAACTATATTGCTAGAGTGTAAACTTACAACCTGGCGCATGTTTCATTTTAACACCGCACAGAATTTCGACATCCCCATTACGAAGCGAGCAAAAGCTGTTCATTATATAAAGTTCAGATACAACTCGTTCTCCAAATTGCATACGAAGCTCACATAATCCGGAAAACGAATAACATAGACCGTCGAACAATTTCTTGATTAAAATTCTAAGTCGCTGCACCCTCCAGTTACTGTGGCCATTATTTTCATAAATTGCTCAAGCCTGCTATCTAACCTCCACCCTCTCGAGTTATTTAAGTTTACACTAGAAGGTTTCCGCTGTGAGCTGTGACTTATTGTATGGTGCGCAGTCACGCAGTTTGGGCGATGTAATCGTGGATGAATTATTTATTTAGCCAATTCAACGGAGAAAATCGGTTACATAATAGGTACCGGTCTTTCTGATCTTCTATTTACGAAAGTGGAAAACACTGCCTTTGAATGAAATAGCCGAAAAACAAGCGGACTTGGCAATTAGTGAAGTTATAACTGTTATAAGTGATATAATATGTTACCTGCCTAAACGTGTAGAAAATAACCTATGTACTTTTTGGAAAAAAACAACCGACTCCAAAATAAATAAGTAGAGATAACTCAAAGACTACCCGTCAGATGTCGTGATTATACGAGACCAGATGACAAGCAACAGCTTTTAAATAAAAAACATCTATAAAAATCGGTTCACCCAATACAAAGTTATGATATAACAAACATTAATAAAAAAGCAGCCGAATTGAGAACCTACTCCTATTCTTCTTCTTCTTCTTAATTTCGTTAAAAAAACAAACACATCGACACATATCTAGATACGCGGGAGCGTGTCAAAGCCAAGTTCTCGCTGGCATAACTGATTCATGTTAAATAATATTAGGTATTTGTCGCGTACGAGGCTGTAGTCAATCCTTTTCAATAGGTATAATTCTTAAATAGATGTTGACTAACCTCAATTATTCACTAATGACTGATTATAAGAGAAATTTCTATAACGGCAATACATTTCTACCCTTAAAAAATGAATCTCACAAGTCACAACTGAATTCAGTTACCTAGTGACTATTGTTTCATGAGACAAAAGACTTTTGTTGGCGCAAATTCACATCTATTTATTTACGTTCAGTATATCAGACAACACAACTAATCTGTGTCGTATTGCCTAATTAGTTGGATAATCTGTAGTAAAATTAAGAATATATTATTATCTATCATTCAATTCAACCGGAAGGCGCTGTGCGCCCCCTACAGTCAGTATGTGGCAGTCAGATCACTTATCTTAATCTCCTTGTTCTCACGTTTCATGTAATGGCGGCTTGCTCTTGCGCATAGTGATACATAGTCAGAATCAGTGTTAAAGATTGTAATATTCAGTTCAGTAATAAAATCAGTGCATCAAAGTCAGTGCCTTTAATTCGGAACTTCAGAATCAGACTAATCAGACGACAGCGGCGCTGTAGCCTCTGTCTGGTGGCCCATGCTTGTTGGTTACCGCGTGCCCTAGGACTGGAAGATCACCCTACCCCTGGAAAACATCCTACTACTCGTAATATTATAAATGCGAAAGTTTGTAAGGATGTATGTGAGTGTGTGTGTGGGTTTGTTACTCTTTCACGCAATAACTACTGAACGGATTTTTATGAAACTGCAGTAATGTAGCTTAGACATGGGAATAACATAATTTGTTAAAATTTATAGAGATTTTTGAAGGGACTGGTTTCCCGAAGCGAAGCGAGGGCGGATTTACTAGTACCTAATATATACTTCAGAAGATACTCTTCATAGCCACTAGAGGGGATTCTAACCAAAACCAACAATTTCGGTGGCTCAGACCTTTCCCTCGACAGTTTCATTAACAACGTTTTGGTGAACCAATTCATTTCGCCAACAACTTTAATCTCTATAATTGCTCTTCACGACGTAGGTATATAATTATCATGTTTGTCTTGTTGCCATATTTGTTAATTAATTAGTACAATATATATCAGTATGAGAACAATCGCTTTACAAGCAAAAATATTTGCACAAAACATGCGAAACGGAGCGAAAGTTCAGTTCAGTTGGCGAGAAAAGTAAACAAACAATGAAAACTCACAAACTAACAATGAAAGCAATTAACAGCGAATAATATTGCGTTCGCTAACTAACTGGGCTAATTAACAATCGAACTCGCTAACTTGTTCTCGGGTGTTGAGAATAACGGCGCTGAGGTTTTAATGTTACAGAGTTTCAGACAGATTACCCGTGAGCCCGTGAGTAGTGAAACTAGGGAAACTGGAAATGTATCGTTCCCAAATTATTTATAAAAATCCTGTAGCGTTGTATAATTCTACGGCGTTATATAATCGTTGTATAATATATAAGCGTTGTATAATCCGAGTCGCGACAAATAAATAAATTAAGAATATACAATTAAGAATAAACAAATAAATAAAATAAAGTAAATTAAGAAGAAATGAGACTTATCAAAATTGTCAATTACAGTTACTCTTATTTTCATGTATTAGAACTTTATGTTTAATAAATTATTGTTATTTAGAACCTTGGTAAGGCTTTATTCTTCGCAATTCATCACATTGGCGTGTTAATTAACGCGTTAAGTGTTAAGACCACGAAACACAGAGACCAGGTTAAGACGGACGTTGGATAAAGAAAGAAAGGATGGAAGGAATACCTGGTTCTATTATTCCAAAGAAAGGATGGAAGGAATACCTGTTCCTATCTATACACGGGAATCCCGTGCCGTGTATAGATAAGTAGGTGTTGGGTTCGCGTGCACTCTGCGTTCCTTCAGTACCTATCCACCATATTATTATGATTTTCTTCTTGTTTCATAACAAAATTCACTCGCACGGCACGTGAACTTGATATTTTAAGTAGGTACTAGGCTTAAGCGTAAATTTGCAACGAAATCGAAGGGAGCACATAATAGCTCGACCTGACTCGTCGCTCACTGTTATGGCACCTGTTATTTCTTCGTCTACCCCCAGGTATGGGAATATTGGATGACGGTATGTAGGTGGGGATAAGGCGCATTCAGAAATAATAATAATAATAATAATAAATAATAAACGCTAACACACTCATACCCCCGCAGTAGGTTACTAGGCAGGGGCGGTCTGGCCAGGTCGGCTAGTCGGCGATCGCCGAGGGCCCCGGGGTTAGGGGGGCCCCCAAATCGCTCCTCCTAGGAGTATTTTCTGACTAACAAAACAAAAGTATACGAGCAACGTAATATGGACAAAAGTAGTAAGTACGTGCTCCAGAAATGTGGAAATACACTTACTCACACACGTACAACATGACCACTACCGGAGCCGCAAAATTAATTTTAAATTTACGGTAACACTAGCTGGTAGCCGTGGCTTCGGCCGCGTGGAAGTACTTTCGACTGTGGACCCCCCTTTTTACTCGTTAAGTTGAATTTCCAAAAATACCTACTAATTGCTTACTTGTGTCACTTGACCATACTATACAGAAAGTTTCAAGTAAATTATTATTATTATTATTTAAACTTTTATTGCACCTTACAAAAGTACAGGATACAAAAAGGCGAACTTAATGCTAAAAGCATACTCTGCCATCTGCCAGTTAACCTTTGGGAGTGAGAAAACATTGTAAGCGGTTACACGTAGACAAGAAATACCTACTTACCTATAATCAAAAAAGGTAAAGTAAAAATAATGTATATAACAAATATCTATAATATATTATATCACTATAGTTTAACCCATAAATGCGATTAAAAATAAATAACATTAAATAAATTCGTTGAAGAAATAAATTCCCATTCCTTTCATGGAGGGGGGATTTCCAAAAATCCCTTCTTTGTGCTTCCTTAAACTCCCCAAGAAACATGCATACCGAATTGCACCTTCTGCGCTCAGTAATTTTGGCTCTGCATTGTCTGCCAGTCACTCGGTAACACAAGCGCTTTATACATCAATTGTAATATTGATGACACTACCCAACAAACATTTTAGTCGAATAAGAAGGAATTACGCGACTCATAGTGGTATAAGCGTTGTATAGAAGTAGTTTCATTCTGTTATACGACTTAGTGCCCCCTATAGTTATTCGACTTGTAGTCGTGTAAAAACGTCGTAGAAACGCCTATTCGACTGCCCTATACGACTATTACACGACATTCAGTCGTGTAAGCAGTGTTGTGGCAGAAGAAACGTCTATGCGACTTCTATACCGACTTTAGTCGTATTAGAGGTTCGAAAACTACCTTTACACGACGTCGTATTAGAGTGGTATATAAAACTCCTATACGACTTTCAGTCGATTCAAACACTTTTTTACGACCGTTATACGAACTGAATATAAGTACGGAATAAAAGTAGGTATGCGACAAGTTAACTGTAGTCCAACTGGAGATGGTTCCGTAAACAGCACTTTATTTTTTTAAAACGCCGTCACCAGTAGGTATTATATTATACCTATACTTACTGTACAAGTTACAAGAAAAATATTTGGTTTTATAAAAAAATAATTTCTAAATACAGAATTCACATTCATCTTCTGGGTAATTATAGTATACCTATGGCAAAAAGTGCAACTTGGACACCAGAAAAAATCAAAATTTATCAAAATATAATATATAACAGTTTCTTCAGTTAGTATAAAATGTGCAGGTTCGGTTTCGTCACTAGTATAAAATCTGCAACCGAAACAACGATCAGCACGTACAAAATGTGTAGATTTCCATGGTCATTTTGAGCAATACGTATCAAATTAATAAATCTAATTTTGTTAAGAATTTATCGATATCTATTGTATCCAGTATCACGTGTATTTTTTTAATGACAGCTCAACCAGCAAACAACACAATAATGATAATAACAATAGTGATTAATAAGGTTTTACACACTTGACAATTACTAAACTGAACCCTAATTTTGTTTCTATGGCGGAATGTTTACAAATCCAATAATGACATAAATTTAAACGTCGTATAGAAGTTGTATAACGGTCTTGTCCAACACTTTGAATCGTATAAAGGTAATTGTAAACACGTTTTATCAAAAATGACTGTAAAATATTATTTATTTAATGAATTACACTGGCGCGTTTATTATATAGTTAAAACTAGCACATAAGACTCGATGAAATTAATTTCCCATAAGACCAACCGTCCTTGAACTTGAGTTTCGAAGTAAAAACAAAGATGAATAAGTAAAATGGCCGAGTCTCACTTTCAACAGTAATATTTATAACTAGCTTTTGCCAGCGGCTTCGCCCGCGTGAATTTCGTTTAAACTTCACCCCTTTATTTCACCCACTTAAGTGTCATAAACGTAAGAGTAGATAAAATATAGGTATACTTAATCAGAAAGCTTCGAACTGCTAAGCTATCGGGAGTTACACGTGTTATTGTGAGTCAACCATAAAAGATAGACATATGCTGTCGTGGAATATTTTTTATATAATTTTAAGGAGAACATTTCCGTCATACATGATTTCTGTGTAGCTTTAACCATTAAGGTTGCACACGCGACGGAAGCTTAAAAAATGGAGTAACTTCTCCCGTTTCCCCAACATTTCCCTTCACTGCTCTGCTCCTATTGATTGTAGCGTGATGAAAAGTATACTATAACCAGCGCGGGAGTATGAAAAATAATTGTACCAAGTTTCGTTAAAATCCGTCGAGTAGTTTTTGTTTCTATAACGGTTATACATCCGACAGACAGACAGACAGACAGACAGACAGACAGACAGACAGACAGACAGACAAAAATTTTACTGATTGCATTTTTGGCATCAGTATCGATCCCTAATCACCCCCTGATAGTTATTTTGGAAATGTATTTAATGTACAGAATTGACCTCTCTACAGATTTATTATAAGTATAGATTACATATTTTGTCACTTTGACAACTAATATTTTGCGGTACAGGAGGCGCGCTGGATACTCGTATACGATCAAATGTCGTAAAGCAGCGGTAATAAACACCTTAATTCGACAAAAAGTGCGCTACACGACCTCTATACGACCACTATGCGACCAAAAAGTAACTTACGCGACTGCTATATGACTTTTATAGGACTCTGAGTCGTATAAAATGGGCCTTTTCTTGGTGATACCGACGTTATAGCGACGTAACGGCGACAAGCTTATAGAACCAAAAGTTATTGCTGGCACGTTGTGGCGACCTGTTAAATGTTTCGGCCGGTCACTTCATCTGCGTTGTTACTCCTCCATGAGGACGGGGTAGAGGAAGGGTGTATCATTCTAAAATATTTATTTTCATTTTTAAAAGGTTTATCGTCCTTTTTGTTGCTTTATGGGGGGAATTTTCAAAAATTCTATCTTGGTGTTCTGCAACAAGGCATATACATGCCAAATTTCAGCTTGTTACATTTAATACTTTGGGTAGCTTTCTCAATTGACGGAAGTAAGCAATGATATTTTTGTGGTATTTTTAGAAATTAAAACTTAACAAGTGAAGCGCTCATAGCCTGGCGACTTACGTCGATCCTAAGTGATCGACAAAATTACGCAACTACGGGCGAATTCGGTAGTCGGATGGATGCAAGTGGCAAAAGTGCTTCGGAGGGCACGTAAAGCCGTCGGTCCCGGTTGTTATCGATAGATAGCAGTCCTTTAGCCGTGTCGGAGGCCTTCGGGCGGCTTGAAAATCTTTCGACACTGGGTTGGCCACTAACCCCTCCACCAATCCGCACTGGAGTAGCGTGGTGGAGTTTGCTCTAGG
Organism: Hesperia comma; assembly: GCA_905404135.1. Taxonomy (NCBI): domain Eukaryota; kingdom Metazoa; phylum Arthropoda; class Insecta; order Lepidoptera; family Hesperiidae; genus Hesperia; species Hesperia comma. Next base: position 13,145,130 of record FR990015.1, on the reverse strand, counting down.
CCTCCTCAATAATCAGGAGAGTCACGTGCGCAGTAGTGGGCCATTAACGGGTTGTAGCGAAGTTAAAAGGGAAGTCCACATTCAAAAGCACTTCCACGCGGCCGAAGCCACGGACAACAGCTAGTGTTACAGTACTTCAGTTTCAGTTTTACTTCAAAAACGATTAGAAATTTTGAAAAAGTGGGCGAAACCAAAGTTGCAGCGAATTTTATAAGCTTCCTAATAGGCCGTTGCTTGCCACAACGCACCACTTTTTGCTAGAACGTACCATTTCTGAGATATTGGCGAAAAACCAAAAATTAACCTTTGTCAAAGCCGTAACTAACCGATTATCTCTTCCTGAATACCGATGTGCATTATTTCTTGCCGGGTACTGTAACAAATATTGCAAGCAACCTCAACGACATACTCGTATTGGGAACGTGCACGACGGTGGCAACGCGCAACTTTTTCGGCTACTGTCAAATATGACAAGTAAACATTGTTAGTATTTTTGCAATTAAAAACCAAAATAAACAGTAAATGATACTTGCTGACTTTATTTGAGTGCAATTTATTGAATAGTGTATGTGTACAATGGATATAATCATAAAAACCGCGTTCGAAAGTATTACACACAGCCGCAATAGTTTCCATTTTTTGTCACGTTGTGCGCTGCGATCGTTTTTGTACACCTGCCACCCGCTTTGCACATAGCGAATACCTATAGGTCTATACCAGACAGACTTGCAGGCAGATAATAAAAATGCAACGTCAGAAAATAAATTTCATTTGTTTCAAAGGAAACAGCTATCTATAGATTCAATCGTTAAGGGCGGGAACTAAGTAAAATATCAAGATGGAGTCGAGAGCAGACACTTACGAAATATAATCGGGTATTATTTTGTAAATGGCCATTCCCGCCGTGGGTAATGAAGGAGAACGTTGTCACTCAGTACATAGGTTAGGGATGGCAAATCCTCTTTGCTTGTAAATATTTTATTTTACTTGTTCTTCGTGGACCAAAAAAGCTTTTTACCACTTAAGACAGGGATTGTTGTGAAGTGAACTACCTATAGGTATTACTTTAGTGTAAAAATGGATATTATACCTAATTTATTTCAATTAGTAAGTAGAATACTTGGGATTATAAATGATTACTGGGAAGTATAAATGAAATTTTAATTTATTCCTTGTGATATTATTTAAACACACTTTTGCTTGCTGTTGTCAAATGCTTTACTAAAGAAAGACGCGAATAAGAAGTAGGCACGCGAAACAGGAGAGTGGTAGGTATGGGTATAAGGATGTTAACCATTTTGCCATTGGGTACCATAATGTATTTAATCAGTAGATAGTTTTCTGAAACGAATAATATTTAAATTATGATTATTAGTATTCGGTCGGTTGATTACTAACATAAACAAAATAAAAGTAAAAGGTAAATAAAGTTAGGTACCTATGCTTCGATGTTATAAGTATCTAGATTGAGCGTCGCCCTACAATGAAAACAAAAAAACAAGGCAACATTATCAAGCATGTGTGCGTGCAGGCGATGTTTTTCGCGTTCATTTATTGTCTATGTGTGCGTAATCTGTGCGTAATGATATAAAAGTTGTGGCCAACAGTTGGCCACACTTTTTTGACACGTTAGCGCGGATTCGATTATCCATCTAGATACTTATAAAATCGAAGTACCTATGTTAATAAAATTGCATTTTAAAAATGTAGGTATTTTTCCTCATCATCATCATCATCTCAACCCATCATGACCCACTATTAAGCACGGGTCTCTTCTCAGAATGAGAAGGTTAAGGCCATAGTCCACCACGCTGGCCAAGTGCGGATTGGCGGACATCACACACCTTTGAATTTTGTGAACTCTCCGTTTGTAGCAAATGACGTTTAAATGCTTAAAACTCACATAGCTCCGAAAAGTCAGAGGTGCGTGCCCTGGGATTCGAACCCTGACCCTCCGAATAGGAGGCCGAACTCTTAACCACTAGGCTATCACCGCTATTAATAAAAATACCTTAAGATAAATTTTATCTTAACGTATTTTTCCTAATAAGTTATAAACTTCCAAAGCGAAATACCTACTTTGTGACAGCCCGACGACATGACATCGCGACATATTCCAAATAAAATGTACAATTTATTGTACGTTTGACTTTTATTGGTAGCAACCCTAAAGAAAAGTCCTCAAAAATCCTATACCAATATTGGGCATTGTTAGATTCTAAAAGCTTCGAATACTTCTTACAACGAAAATATTTTACCACGAAAATTATATTCCGTCTCAAGATCTTCAATCTACTTTCATATTCTGTTATAAATCGGTTTGCGGAAAGGAATGATTTATTATTTTATGGGATGGGCTACGTGGTCGCTATCCATTAGTTATACTACTTTACAATTTACAATAGTCTCTTTCCCTGCTTATTCTTTGCTTTTATTACTAACAATAATTATAGCTGACAAACGAGCATAGGAAAACAACACTAAACTTTTTTTTTCAAAATTCAACGTCATCGACTCAGCCAAAATAGAAGCGATAGTCGGATGGTTATACACAAAAATCTATTAAACTGCATAGCGTTTATGCACTTCTTAACGTGTGAACCGCGTGAAAGTACTTACCTGTACCGAGTAGGGTAAGTAAACGCAATAAAGTTAAAATAAATAAATAAAATTACTTTTTCATCACCCCTATTCGAAAAAGACGACTTGGTTCGGACATAAGGGGTTCCAAAGTTGCTGTTTTCTATTCAGCGGGCCGGAATGAATTTTCATACAAATTTTCCTGCCGGCTAGATCTTTTCCGTCCTATTTTGAATTTAGAACATTTTAGTATTTTGCGCTAAAGAAATCGAACACAAATATTGTTTGAATAAAGAATGTCTGGTTCGACGCGAGGGCCCCGCCAGCTGAATAATAAAAAAAGAAATCAAATTAAGATCGCTCGAACTATTTCCCGCGTTTTCGTGCATTTTTACGTATTGTTAGAAAATTTGTTTTGTTTTGAAAAAATGAGTTCTTCCAACGATAGTGAAAGTATCCTCCTGATAGTATAAAAACTGAAGCGAGTAATGTGATGAATAGTTTATTACCTGCGAAATCCCGGGAAAAATATTTGAAAGCCTATGATAATTTTTTGGAATGGAGAAATGCAAGAGGCGCCAAGAATTTTTCAGAAACTGTGTTTTTGGCGTACTTCCAGAACTTAGCCAAAACTAAAAAACCTTCCACCCTTTGGAGTATCTACTCAATGCTTAAATCAACAGTCAGTTCTAATAACGATATAAAACTGGACACATATTCGAAATTAATAGCATATCTGAAGAGGATGTCTGATGGATTTAAACCTAAAAAATCCAAAGTGTTCACAGTCAAAAATGTGGAGACTTTTCTTAATGAGGCACCCGACGAAATCTTTCTTGCCTTAAAAGTAAGTAACTATGTATATGGTGGAGTGGACTATTATAGTAAAATATAGCCATAGTGTTTTAAATAGCTGAATAATAAAAAAAGAAATCAAATTAAGATTTCGTTTTCAAATTAAAATTAAGTTTTCGTGCATTTTTACGTATTATTTTCTATTATTTTCTATTATATATATATATATTATTTTCTCATAGTGGGTGATGAAAAGTAGAGTGTATCACTCGGGTGCAAGTATATTTTTGGCTCGGGCGACGTACTTTGAATCCCTCGCTACGTTCGGGATTCTACTAAAGAATCCCTCGCTACGCTCGGGATTCTACTCTAGAATCCCTCACTTCGCTCTGGATTCAAAAAACGCCCTCGCCGAAAAAATATTACTTTGCACCCTTGTCATACAATCTACTATTTCATCACACCTATTCGAAAAAGACGACTTGGTTCGGACTTACGGGGTTCCAAAGTTGCTGTTTTCTATTCAGCGGGCGGGAATGAATTTTCATACAACTTTTCCTGCCGGCTAGATCTTTTCCGTCCTATTTTGAATTTAGAACATTTTAGTATTTTGCGCTAAAGAAATCGAACGCAAATATTGTTTGAATCAGGTTTGAATAAAGAATGTCTGGTACGACGCGAGGGCCCCGCCAGCTGAATAATAAAAAAAGAAATCAAATTAAGATTTCGTTTTCAAATTAAAATTAAGTTTTCGTGCATTTTTACGTATTATTTTCTATTATATATATATATATATATTATTTTCTCATAGTGGGTGATGAAAAGTAGAGTGTATCGCTCGGGTGCAAGTATATTTTTGGCTCGGGCGACGTACTTTGAATCCCTCGCTACGTTCGGGATTCAAAAAAGCGCCCTCGCCGAAAAAATATTACTTTGCACCCTTGTAATACAATCTACTATAAAGGAATCACCGGCGCTGTACTGACCGTAAAAGGAAAATTATAAAATAATATTTATTACAAGTTTATTATTTAACGGCGCATACAAACAAGAGGGTAGGTAATTAAACATACCTAGACCTACTACTACATATTGATATTAATTTACTTAACTAGCTACTTGTTTCTTTGATATAGGTACTTAGTTTAGTGCATGGCCAGAGAGCACCTGTTTGTTGACAGCCAGACAGGGGTTGTCGGCGCGACGGTGTGACGTCAACTTCCCCAGTCGAAACGGCGCGGCGCGGCGGCGGCGCGGTGCGGCCACAATAACATTAGAAATAAGGAATATTACACACGTCGCGGTTTTATAGTCTTTTGGGAATATTGAATAACTTTAAAAGTTTAAATTTACTAATTTTATCAATGCGAAAGTCTGTCTGTAACGCTTTCATGGGTAAACCACCGGTCCATTTTGATAAAAAACTGAAATGAACAGAGTTAAAGCCCCAGGGTCACATGTCAAATAAAATAACATACATACTTTCTTCCTCAAAAATCAACTCTTCAATCAAGGCTTGAAATAGGGGATGAAAGTTTATAATAATTATGAATAATTATTGCTTTTTACAAAAAAATAACCGACTTCAAACTTGATAAGCAGATATAACTCAAAAACTACTGGCCAGATGGCGCTCAATTCAACATGTAAGTGTAAAGTTCTCGTCACTACAAATTAATCAAGCCTAAACACTAGATAACTGCAGTAATTCGTTGAGGAGTTACCTCGACTGTCTTTCGGCTTCATCAGATGGACTCCAGACCTTCATGAAATGGTAGTACTTTAATGTACTTATCATAACATGTACAAACACTCTAGTCGTCCATACAATTTTCGAAAGTTCCCCTCGATTTCTCTGAGATGCCATCGTCAGATCCTGGTGTTCTTATCAGCGGACTCCACTGAGCATATCTACTTTACAACAAAAAAAGAATTATCAAAATCGGCCCATAAACGACAAAAAAAACGTTGAACACACATAAAAAAAGCATACAGTAGAAGCTCATTATTCGCGGGGGTTTGGTTCCGCAGATAGGGCGCGAATACGGAATCGAATATGGAACGGTATTTTGTATGGGATTGCGGTAATTCGTTCAGAGGTTGTCCAGGTAAAGCAAAAATAAATTAAAATTAATGCATATAAAATTTAAACAGCAATTCTATTATTTCATAATGGGGTAAGTAGGTATACATAAGGGTGGTTATAAGGGAATTGTATAATTTTAACTTTTTATCGATTTTAAAAGTTAATTTTCATAAAAAAATCACACCGCTCATTTGCCATTCGTAAACCTTTACATTGACGTTTACATAAGGTTTTAACTGTAACATTTTTCCAATTGATACGATTTCAGTCAAATTTTTGTCATGAGATTCAAGAAATGTCTTGTAATTGACATTTCTATGAACAAAGCAAAAAAAAACAAGTCCTAATTCATTAAAATTAATGCAATGACTAACTGCCTAGTGATATTTAAATTTCAAATGGTATGGCGTAATACGCCTGTGGCGGTACATAACACCGAACTTAACGGCATGCCAATTCATAATTTAACTAAAGATTAGACCTTTCCGCGTCATACTTTGAAAAGCTGCCTCAGCACGTACCGGCAGTACGCAAAGAAAGCCAACGCGCAAACAGAAGTCATCGAATCTTTATATTTTCACTGACTACATCCGCGAATATCGAAATTTTAAACCGCGAACACGTAGAGTCGGTTGCAATTTTTTTACCCGCGAATACTGAATCCGTGAATACAGAAGCCGCGAATAAGGAGCTTCTACTGTATATATACGGTCGAATTGAGAACCTCCTTCTTTTTTGAAGTCGGTTAAAAATCTACGCGCATGACAAATATCGATAATTTTTCTCAGGGAATAAAATAGATCGCGCTATTTCACTCGCACCAACGTACATGACGTATATTCATCGCGCGTACGCCTGGAGTAGACTTCGATGTGTCTGGAAAGATAGGGGAACCATCGAAAGTGACTGGGGACTGTGGAAACATTATTCGTATAATTTTCTGAATAACATATATAAAAGTCAGATTTTATACTATGACGAAAGTAGATTTATACTTAAATAATTAGACTGTGAGGGTGTCTGGGAAGGGGTTGTTACCGTCCTAAGTGTCCGCCAATAGACGAGGCGGTTTCTAATATGATTGTAAGTTAAAATATATGAAAACTAAGTTTTATGCTATCACAAATTTGAAACACAATTTTACTCACCTTTACTACCTGTTACCTGCCAAAGCCACCGCGACCCACGTTGTATAGGCTGGGTTTGCTTATACCTGTATAGGGGACGTATATAGAAGAATTTTCAGCTTTTATAATATAACGAAGGTCTGGTCTGGGCGTCGCGGGCTCTTAGACCATAAACGAATTCCACGCGGGCGAAGCCGCGCGCAGAAGCTAATAGGTATACGTTATACCTAATTTAATAATGACTAAGGAAAATGTTTAGAAAGAATAAAAAACGTCACTAATTTCTCACAAAGATTTTTCAAAACAATTTTAATCATCAATTAAGCACACATTTTTTTTATCTTTCATGCTGAAAAAAACTCAAAACTCCCAAATTTCTAGTGGTTACCATAAATTAGAAATAATAGACACATTTTTTTAATGAACGCTTTTTCGAAACTGCCAAATCCAGTGGCTACCATACTTCAGGAATACTCGTAAATAAAACAATAGCAACGCGTCGCGTGCTAGTCGCTTGTTATTCACATCGAAACATTACGCGGCACGGCAGAAATAGGTGTGGTATAAGGGCCGCCACATACAGTCGGAATTCCGAAACGGAATCCCGAAACGAAATTTCGATTTGGAACTGCGTAAATGCACCACACACATACGTGGTTTTTCCGTTCGGAATGACATAGACAACGGCGCATGTAGACCACAGAGTAAGTACATTTTTATTTTTACTGTCGACCATAGACTTGGTATATAACTATAGATTAGCAACTGAGTCACTTGAACCACAAAATAAAGATATTAGTACAGAATTTAAACTCATGTATGTACCTCGATTTAGGTTATGTACGTGTGCGTTAGCGTTTGGGTTAACGATTCCGGTATGGTCTTGGATTGGTTTTTGTTATTTAAATTATTGGTATGGATTAAACGGGAAACAAAATTATAGTGAATATTAACTCAATATTTGCAACTAAACTCAGTGCGTTTTTGCGGCAGTTTCGGTAATATGTAATTATGTTAATATGATCATTTAAATTGGTTATTGCACCGCAGGGATCTCGTTTTAATCTATTTATTTAATTTTTTTTCTACTAAATAATGATTTTTTATCTTTATTAGCTACTTACTTGAAATAAAATAACAATAGGGTACAATTTGAAGGTATACACTTTAAACGTACAAAGAACTTCCTACATTCTACGTTGACTTGTAATAAGTAACGAATCATTGAATTACAAGCACGTAAGGACTTATTGTACCTCTCTATAGCAACAGGATGTCAAAAAAATTATAATGTGCAATTTAACGTCGAATAAAAAAACTAAGATAATAATTATAATAACTCCGTTTCTTATCCATTTTTTAGGAAAAGTATCTTATTTGTGTATTGTAAATGTCATATTGCTGGAAATAACAACCGCGGTCCGAGTGGTCCGATGTGTTCCGATTTTTGGTGTATTTGAACCTTGTCTCTATGTGTGCGTTGTTTTTGGACACTTTGTATGAAGCTTGACATCTGTATTATCTAATTTGTGGTGTCATTATATTATTATAAGCATCCCATCCTAGTCTTTTCAGTTCATGTATGATCTTAAAAATTCTGACACTGAGGAAACTGAAATAATATAATAAATAAGAGTATTATTAAATATTACTGCACATTACTTAATATATATAAATTTTGTTAAATGTAATTTTTAGGGAGATTTCTAAATATTTGAGGCAATTTTAAGGAGTTTTGACATTGGTTTAGGCATAAATACTTTATAGAGTTGGTAACACTGGTCCTTGACTGTCATTCCGTACGGAAATTTCCGAATGTGTGTGGCGTCTCGTACTAAATGTATGGAGCCGTTGCGTCCGGAATTCCGAACGGAATGTCTATGATTCGGAATTCCGAATCATAGACAATTCCGTCAGGAAAAACTACCGTTTGTGTGTGACAGTGCCATACATTTCTATAGATTTCACTGCGTCAGGAATCCCGAATCGAAATTCCTTTTCGGGATTCCGTTTCGGAATTCCGCATGTATGTGGCCGGCCTTAGAGTGAAACGTACACAACAGGGGATTGATTTCGCTACCTATCACCAAATATAGATACAAGGTACAAGACACGAGAATTGTGCTGCCTTAAAATTAAATAACTAAAGAATCCACAATAAAATTTTATATTTATTATTCACATTAAAATTACACAGGTAAAATTGAATTAACTATGCCGACCAGCACGTATTTTTTTCTGGTTTGTGGTTAACGAAACGGAGATACTGCACTCAACTAAGATCGCCCCCCCCCCCTTCTTATTAGTAAACAATAAGTTAAACAAAAAGACAAAAGTTTTATAGTTAGGTAGGTTAAACTTTTTTCTTTTTGTTTTCAAATTGCATACCTATGCAACGTATTGTTGTCCATTTATTGCAACACAATGATATCCATTGCTTAAGCGCATAAACAATCAAGCGCAACAAAAACTTTCAATGCAATTACACTCAAATGAACTACATTTCATAGATATCAACAAGCGTAACATGAGTATGGATCCCAGTGAACGGAGCCCCATTTTTGTACTTCATTACGGTACTGAACGCGTCAGAGCAGCTCAATCCACAATTCGCTACGGTGGGAAAGAGCCTGCGATTAAACCTCTAATCAGTCCTGCTGGATCGAGTCGCAGGCTTAATGACTTCTTTGAGCCTCACGTAGGCCTTTGACTTTGATACTTTTTGCTGAAGCTTTCAAAACCGTTTGGAACGACGAAACAATGATTCGTCTGCTGTTTTGCCTGATTTCGTTTGAATGTTGCTTCGTTAGACTTTTTACTCCTCTGTTGAAATCCGAACTTTTGTCAAATGACACTGCTCAAAGGTCTATTTTCTTTCATTAAATACATTAATTTGAAACACACAGGTAGAAATGAATAAGTATTAAAATATAAATGATATTAATATTTAATCGTTTATCGTTCTGATCTTCGTCTACAAGTAAATTTTCACCATGTCAAATATCAATCCTGCGTGTGATTACCGTTTTTGAAAAAAGTTGCAATGTTTTCTTTTCACGTGCCTTTTGATGATAGCCTTTTGATATCCTAAAAGCCTCCATCACAAAATACTGAGGGACGCTGTAGTCAAAATACATATAGAATAGATGTTTGTTTATAGAGTTCCGTTCTCAATGACTGACAATATCCACTGTCTGTCTGCCACGGGCTCTCTTGAACAGAAATGGGACACCTCAAATTTTCACAGAATACCTATGATTTTACTGTAAACACGTTATAAAAATCTAATCTCAACAGGGATCTACAGACAATTAAAAAATGGTACCTACATAGTTTTCTAAATTGAAATAAATTATTAGGTATGCCGACTCTTACTTGACTTTTTTATTTTAAAATCGTACATCCTACTGACGTATGAATGAACTTACTAATGAGGAAGTTTACGGTATGTAACATAAATTACAGTAAAACAATGTTTTCCGGGACGTTTCCCAAAGTTTCCCCGGGACCCGGTTACACCCGGTAAACAAACCGGGGGAGGTTAATCCGCGGACGTAAAGTCGGTTTATTGTGGCCTTTATTGGAACTGTAAATTGTCGCAAGCTTTATTACACTCAAAATTATTGTAGAGACTAGAGAACATTAGTAATTTATTGTTGTGCGCCATTTCTTCATATACCTACATTGAACAATATTTTGCGACATGATTTTAAACTTTTGCTATCGCGGTTCTTGTATTTTATAGAGTTATCTCGATAGTTAGGTATATTTACTTACATAAAAAAGACATGAAATAAAATTATGAAATAACATTTTTTGGCCCATGCATCCTATGAATACCACGGTATGGCTATAGCTATACAATGTGTCTGGTCACCCGTGTTGGAGACTTAAGGGGGATCGACAAATCACTATCCAAATTTTCTCTTGCCCCCTCCATGATAAAATGGCAGCCATTCTGTTTTTTCAACCTTTAAGCTCAGGCGCACGTGCTGTTTTAATCATTGCTATCGATGTAAACATTCTTAGGAGGCCGAATGATGTCTCATTTGAAAGCTAATAATGCAGGTAATCAACTCATGATACATTTTATTTAATATATTTTTCATAGAAGAACAAAAAAGGATTTAAAAATGAAAATTCAATATTTTTTCATTGATTTTTCTTAGTTTAGTGCGTTTTACATGAAAACTAAGCCATCAAGCTACTTTTTTTTGTTGTCTTGTCATAATACAGGATATCACCTTTTTAATAAATGTTACGTCAAAACCGTAAGTAAGGTAGTAACCTACATTATTAGCTTTCAAATGAGACATCATTCGGCCTCCTAAGACGTCTAAATCGATAGCAATGATTAAAACAGTACAAGCGCCCGAGCTTCGAGGTTGAAAAAACAAAATGGCTGCCATTTTATCATGGAGGAGGCAAGAGAAAATTTGAATATTGATTTGTCGATAAAAAATACCAAATTTCATCCCCCTTAAGTCTCCGACACTGTTGACCAGACACATTGTTTAACATCATTAGCTATAGCAGAATAGCTGCTTCAGTATGATAAAGTTGCACAAAAAAGTTCATAACTTAAACGCATTAGGTTTTATTTATGAGTGCCATGCGCAAGGCAATACATTGTATAAATTACTGTTTACTGTGTAATGAGATGACAGTAAGTACCTAAATTCGGGCTGTTAGAAATCGTTCGATCCTTCTAATTATGCTTGCAGCAATGTTCATTTCTTACAAACAAAATGGAAGTAATATTTTTAATTTTAATTACCGTCATTATTTATAATATCAAATGGTCCACAAAGTTTCATCTGATACCAATTACTCTAGAACCAGGTCAGATTCTAGGACTATTCTCTCTAATCATTCTTTCCACCTCGCTGGGATCCAAAACCCAGAACCTTTGGATCAGAATCAGAGATCCGGCATGGTAACGATGGCGCCATTCGGGTCGTCATTCGTCAATGATACAAACATGATACACACACATCGTGGAATATGTAAGATAGCGTTGAGTAGACTGTTACTGGGTGCACCGAGTCCACATTGTGCACATCGAATGTCCGCTACCCATTGTCCAATGGACAATGGACGGCGGGAGGTTTATCGGGTGAATTTGAACCGTCAATTTACTGCTGCGGATTTTATACGATATGATACAGACATTACAGACGCGACTCATGACCGGCATGACGTATTGTTTCACAGTTTCAATGTATCTCTATATTGTTTTGTTTACGCCACGTATAATTAAACAACGTAAAGGCGTAGGTATAGCTGGGTAAACAGCAATAATGAACAAATACGTGCCCGTTAGGTATTTTGAAACTTTTATTACCTACCATTCATTTCGTTCGGGAGTGAACTTTAAACTGTTAAGAACCCAAATTTTGCAGGCTTGGTTACCATTTGGTACTTTAATGATTTTTATTTATGCCATATCTAATATCTATTACCGTATTACCATTAGGTAGATACTTACTTAAATTTTTTATGATTTTGATTCTAGTTTCCGATCAAACCAGGAGTCCTTGTATGAAAACTAGTTTAGGTACGTGATTCTTTGTTATTGAAAGTTTGTGAATAACTTTTAACTTATCGTTTGAAACTGTTGAACAGCTGATCTGTACCTTAATAATTGCTTTTTACAAAAAAAAAAATACTCGCCAGATGGCGCTCAATTCAACATGTAAGTGTAAAGTTCTCGTCACTACAAATTAATCAAGCCCAAACACTAGATAACTGCAGTAAATCGTTGAGGAGTTCCCTCGACTGTCTTTCGGCTTCATCAGATCGACTCCAGATCTTCATGAAATGGTAGCGCTTTAATGTACTTATGATAACAGGAACAAACATACTAGTTGTCCATACAATTTTCGAAAGTTCACCTCGATTTCTCTGAAATGCCATCATCAGATCCTGGTATCCTTATCAGGGGACCCCACTGCACATATCTACTTTACAACAAAAAAAGAATTATCAAAATCGGCCCATAAACGACGAAATAATCGCTGAACGTACATAAAAAAAGCATATATACGGTCGAATTGAGAACCTCCTTCTTTTTTGAAGTCGGTTATAATTGCTTTTTACAAAAAAAATAACCGACTTCAATGTTGATAAGTAGAGATAACTCAAAAACTACTCGCCAGATGGCGCTCAATTCAACATGCAAGTGTAAAGTTCTCGTCACTACAAATTAATGAAGCCCAAACACTAGATAACTGCAGTAAATCGTTGAGGAGTTCCCTCGACTGTCTTTCGGCTTCATCAGATCGACTCCAGATCTTCATGAAATGGTAGCGCTTTAATATACTTATGATAACATGAACAAACACACTAGTTGTCCATACAATTTTCGAAAGTTCCCCTCGATTTCTCTGAGATGCCATCATCAGATCCTGGTTTCCTTATCAGGGGACCCCACTGCGCATATCTACTTTACAACAAAAAAAGAATTATCAAAATCGGCCCATAAACGACGAAATAATCGCTGAACGTACATAAAAAAAAAGCATATATACGGTCGAATTGAGAACCTCCTTCTTTTTTGAAGTCGGTTAAAAAAGCATAAATGGTCGAATTGAGAACCTCCCTCTTTTTTGAAGTCGGTTAACAAACTTTAGGTTACCGAACTAATTTTAAAGTTCACTTCTGCTTCTGCCCCGTTAAATACCGGGCCCAACGCTACCAAAACTGGAATTTCAAAAATAGAACTAGGTATATTATAAATTCGTTGATTATACCATCGACCCAACTATATTATATAGGTACTTACCTAATAAGAATAACGTTAAACGAGCAATTCTTTTAGAAATCTGGAATCGATCGAAAACTATTACAATACAACTCAAAACAATGATTTCATGGTTGTTGCCTGTTTATCTGTGATGTTGGTCAAGCTAATCTCAGAAACTGTTCAATCGATTTGGGTGTGATGTTCATTAATATCTTGTAGCAAGCTTCACTTAAAATAATATGGTCGTTTTATATCAATCGGTTCATAAATAGAAAATATGTCAGTGTACAGAATCACACCTAACAATTTCCGAATGTGACTACCAAGGGACTGATTTCCCGAAGCGAAGAGGGGATGAATTTACCAGTTAATATATTCTTGATTTTTTTCTGAACATCCACTTCTCTTCAAAAGCGTATCTTCTCGAATATTATTGTTACAAAGACATAACGCGCATTTCTCTCGTAATTATCTCTATTCTCTACCTATACCTACAAGAGAGAAATGCGTACCTACCTATCTATGCATTGGGAATATTGGGATTCACCCTCGGTTGTCGACGTGTGTTCACCCTTTGACTCACAATCCTGATCGCGGGACATCTTAATGGGATTCGACTGGCTTTGATGTCGGCCTCATTGTTTGTAATAAAGTTTGTCGCTTGAGTAAGGAATTCTGGAGTTTATATACCTACTGAATAATACTGGGATGGCTTTGAGAAGGGTCAAAAGTTATGGTGTAACGTTCACTTAATGGCCTGTGTTAAGCGGGAAATAATAGTCTTTTTCTGCTCGTTGGTTTATCTATAAACTAAATTATATAGGATAAAATTCAAATTTAAAGTTATTTTAGGTATAAGTTATTAATGAAAAATTTTTGGTAGCTTTTCCTAGATTTCTTTCTGCAAACATCCCTTCTTCAAATAACTACCGCATATAAAACAATTGGTACCCATTTTTACCAGGCGTTGCATAGATTTATTATTTTCACGGTTTATCATTTTTATACCTATAGGTAACCTAGTTAGGTATAATCTTAAACCTTTTGAGGCGGCGATGTATAATCACCACAATATGGCTTATAAGATCGTTTATTGGTTAGTTTATCAAAAAAAGTCATACGTTATTATTACGCGCCGATACTTTTTTATTTTAGATACACATCGAGGCAGAAAATACTTCCGCGTCTCTAAGCTCTCATTAAGCCGCGTCGTGAGGCTGAGAGCGAGATCGCGATACAGACGGTGATTACAGAAACTTACGAACTTGCACTTTGATCACTGAGCTGGTTTTATGGGAAATTATAAGAATGAGATAAAAGCTAGTAGTTAGGAAATTATGCCCTACGGACCAAGTTTAACTCTGGTGTGAAACAATGTTGCACAGACCTCTAATTTGAATTTAATTATGCTCTAGGGCTATTATTTCGTACACTGCAAGTATTATTTTGTGCTCATGTCAAAGACATTTACGTAAATGTAGTGTAGCCGTGATGGCGGAAATATTTATTAATATTTCTTTCCCCCGATTGTTTCGCGCGCGTAGAATTTTTATTTCAGTTTATTCCCCCTTTATCCCTTTAAGGAGGAAAATGCTAAAAATCTTCTCTTAGGGCTCCCTACACGTCCCAAAGAATATGCGTCTTTCAGCTTCTTGCATTCAGTACCTAGTTTCGACTGTTTCATGTATATTGACGATTCGTTGTCAACGTTTGGGCATAAGTACGACAGACAAAATTACTAATCATTGGAATAAACCATAGATGTAGCATACACTAAGTATAAACACATAAATTAACAATGTACAGCTTACTTCTCGCCTTTGTAATATTGTATGGACAAGGACGACGACTTAACAATTCAAAAAATAGATGTTGCACTTCTACCTATTTCTTTTTGGATGCATAATAGGTAGGTACATACCAAAAAATACGAAAAACTCATGAGTAGGGTACGTATAAATTGGGCCATTGTATTCCTAGTTTTCAGTATTGGTCATATTCCTCGGGCTTTTCCCGATAAGACTAATATAGGAAAAGTTTTCCTGTTACCGCAACTTCTGCAGCGGTTGGAGTAATACAGATTATAACTTAAGGCACAGCTGTTCTGCCCAGCCATTAGGGATCAGAAACGTTTTGCGTCGAGAAAACGTTACGTACCCACTACTTAATTGAATGTATTTATTCCACACCAAGGATTTTGTTTCACATTGGAATATAGA
The DNA here is from genome assembly GCA_905404135.1 of Hesperia comma. Taxonomy (NCBI): domain Eukaryota; kingdom Metazoa; phylum Arthropoda; class Insecta; order Lepidoptera; family Hesperiidae; genus Hesperia; species Hesperia comma. The sequence continues at coordinate 13,129,578 of FR990015.1, read as the reverse complement.
TATAGGTAACTAGAGAACCATCCGCGCTTCGCTTCGGGACCCGTAGGTAACAGCCGCGTAGGTCCCGCTCCCGTAGGAATCTCAGCTAAACTAAACAGTATAGGAAAGTGGGGTAAATGGGAACACCTAACTTCTAACGCCTATAAATGATAGAAAAAAGACAGACATAAACAACTTTTATTGTAACACAAACTTTGGTTATCTATCTACTTATAACTGATAATAAAGTATGAAAAAATAAACTAATTATTAGAAATATAGATGAAAATCCAAAACATTGTCGTTCCTTTTTACCCGAACCCCTATGGGGTAATTGAGAACGAACCATAGGGGAAATGGGAATAGATTTGAAGTGATTAGGGACGACAAAATGAAGTCTCCATAATAGCCTACAGTTTTTTGGTTGGCACAAATAACACAAGTAACTTTTACTAATCCCGCCAGCAGTATTTTTGGCATCTTCAATTGCACGCCGAAGATCTTTGTAGTTAGTTTTAGTCTTTCGCACGTAGTTTCGAGGCATCTAAAGGAATTTCAAACGTTAAAGCATTTTTTTCAAATTCAAATTCAAATTCAAATTCAAATATTTATTTCTTCGAAGTAGGTTTTTACAAACGCATTTCGAAAGTCAAGTTACGCCATCGCTTCAACAAATCCCTACGGTGAATGGACTTGGAAGAAGAAGCGGCAAGAAACTTCCAAGGAGTCTTTTTTTTCTCTTTCTCCACTCACAGTACAGGTTGCACTTAGTACTAATTACGGCTAAACTTAAAGAAAAACTTATTCTAGTCTAAGCGGAACTGGTCGCGGCATTATCACTCCCAGGCACCCTTATCATTAACATAGTCATCTATACCATAATATCCTTTACTAACAAGTAGTGATTTTACACGTCGCTTAAACATTCCAATTGGTAAATCACGTATCGTCTTGGGTAACTTATTGTAAAATTGAACACCAAGCCCCATAAAAGATCGTTGCACCTTACGTAGTCGAAATGCAGGCGTGACTAAATTATGTCTATTTCTTGTAAGGTGATTGTGTGTATCACTATTCATTTTGAACATACCCAAATTTTTTCTTATGAATATTAAGTTACTATAGATGTATTGAGAGGCTACTGTTAAAATACCTATTTCTTTGAACTTTTCACGCAAAGAATCGCGCGTCTTTAATCTATAGATAGCCCTAACAGCTCGTTTTTGCAGCACAAATATGGCATCTATGTCAGCTGCTTTGCCCCATAATAAAATGCCATAAGACAAAAGGCTATGAAAGTAGGCAAAGTAAACGAGTCTAGCAGTTTCAACGTCGGCAAATTGCCTTATCTTTCTAATTGCGTATACCGCTCTACTTAATTTAGATGCTAGTGCCGATATATGAAAGCCCCACTGAAGTTTGGAGTCCAAAGTGACTCCCAGAAAAACTGAGGTCTGTTCCATAATTAAAGTTTCGTTATTTAATTTGAGAATTTTGTCTATTTTTTGTACATTTGGAAGCATAAATTCTACGCACTTGGTTTTTTTAGTATTTAAAAGTAGATTATTTGCAGTAAACCAATGAGATACGCGAGACAGAGCACTGTTTACGTCGTCATAATTTGATTTATTTCTATTCGTCTTAAATACTAGTGATGTATCATCAGCAAACAGCACAATATCCGCATATTTTTTAATATAATACGGCAAATCGTTTATGTAAACAAGAAAAAGAAAAGGCCCTAGAATTGAGCCTTGAGGAACACCCAGAACGCATTTTGACCCCGTAGATTGGGAATCGTTAACGCTAACACATTGACGTCTATCCCTTAAATACGATGCAATCAAGTTAAGTGAAGTATTCCTGATGCCATAGTGTTTAAGCTTTAATAGTAGGGTTTCGTGCTCTACACAATCAAACGCTTTAGACAAATCACAAAACACACTTATGGCGTTCTGAGAAGTCTCCCAGGCTTCAAAGATGTATTTTAGAAGCCTGGCACCCGCATCAGTTGTACTACGGCCCTTAGTGAAGCCATATTGTTCCGGGTGAAGCAAATTATGGGCGTTGAAGTGGTTAATCATTTGATTTAATAAAATCTTTTCAAAAACCTTACTTAGAGTTGGTAAAATTTTACACAAGTAACTAAAGTTATTAGGGATAGTGAATAACGTAAAGAGTAAATTGGAACGTTCCCAATTGCCCTAACTGCCGCTGTTCACAATTTCCCGAAATAGTCAATATAAATAAAAATAGCAGCCACCTTCAACAGTTTATTTGGTAACCTTCAAATCACATAAGCTTCGAAAACAGATAGTACATATATAATAGGAACCAAATATGGTATATTTTAACTTAAAAATATTACAGTAATATCAATTCTAATGAACAATAAAAGTTATAACAAATTTGCAAAAAAAGAAGTTCGACTCACCTTGACAGCACGCATGCGGCTTTTGATTCCCACTATTGCGTATGGGCTGTTGGGTGCTGGATGCACCCGTTGAACAATTGCAAGCCAGTATAGAGTGAGGGAAACATTACTTATCTAGCTATTCCTAATTACCCGCCGTTCTCAATTACCCTACTTTCCCCTACTCTATAACATTTGCCTATGACTTAAGAAAATCACATGTAGTATTTGATAGCGTGATTCAGAACTTGCAAATGAATTTTACTAACGCCATCTATTAACAGCATCCGGAACTAAATATCTAGCAACTAACAAAACATCGATCTTCCCATGGGAATGAGACGTTTTTCCGCGGTAAAAATTAGCCCACGTCACTCTCCACCCTCCTAACTGTCCCCACACACATAAATCATACCATATAATAGCCATGCTGCGAGTGCTGCGACGTGAAAGAGTCACAAACAAACAAACAAACAAACACACTTTCACATTTATAATATTAAGTAAGGATAGCACGGTAGAACCTTGAAGAAATCAATTTTATTTAAATTTTATTCATGCTCATTATGAACCTAGACTAGTCTACTGCTTACTAATGGCTGCCAAATGAAATTTATAAAAATGATTACTAGAAAGGCATCCTTCAAAACGACACTGAAAGCAAGCAATATTTTTTTCTCATCATCTACAAAATCATTCACTAATTATATTTTCATTATCGGAAAATAATCATTATTTTTCCAATACTTTTTTTAATAAAGCGGAGTTTTGAAGTCAGTAGTCTCTTTTAGTATCTACCTACCTGAATATTATTTTGCAGAGTTACAACTAGGTATTTAGAAACTAGTGGTAAGATCTTATTTACAGTGTTTTAACTTGTAGGTACAGTCAATCGGGGTAACTTTGATTCTTTAGGGTAACTTTGACAGTCGGCTCCCAAAAAAGTTTTTTATTTTTTACGTGATAAGCATTTGTCGCATAAAATTTATTTATTACATTTTATGTACATAATGAACGCCGTAAACGTAATCTTAAATAAAAAGTAAATTTCAAACAAAGCTAATATAAAAAACATTCTTTCAAAAAAATGCGAATCTATTCGTGTTTTTTTCCGACGTAAAACTTTTTAGATATCTCTGAAAACTGTCTATCAAGGTGTGTTATAAATAATATAATACAATCTTTTACATGTCTACTTTCGATACATAAACAATTTTTATTAATTTTCAATTGCATCTTCGTTAAAATTACAAATAATACCGGTAAGTCAGATTTTGAACAAATTCTGGGTAACTTTGACGGTGTCAATGTATCCTGACTTTGTATGCGATTTATCAATTTTCATGTTAGTCAAACATCCAAGGGCCCCAGGACTTCTGTATTTTCCCAGAAATTTAGTATATCGTATCTTGTAGTATATAATCGTATGTAGTTTTATGTGACACAATTCTGATGAGTTTAACAGAGTAATTCGAATTGAAATTAAAAAGAGTTTAAATTAAGGTAAAACTGTAATTTTTTAATTTTATTGATTGGTTTATGACCCTTTTGCATCTGACCTTTGTTAAAAACATGAACTAATGTTACTGTAATGCTCTACCATGTTGTAAAGTTTAGATTTCGTCGATAAATTTCATATATGGGTAACACCCCTATATGGGTAACTTTGACACACAAAAAAATTGCATTTTTTTATATATTTTGTCATTTTTAAAGACTTTTTATAATTTGACAATATGAAATCCAGTCCGAGAGCACTGATTAACTCATAACTTTTATCTCATAAGCGAAATAGTAAGAGTTTAGTTAGTTTTTAAAGAAAATACAGCGATGATGTATCAAAGTTACCCCAATTGACTGTATCCGTTTAGAAATTCCATAAAGAGAGAGGACGATAGCTAACCAGAGAGCTAATTAGAACACGAGATTCTCCATCCATCTTCACCAGACTCTAAAGACGTCTATAGGAGATAACGAAGTATTCCAGTAGGCAATCTGTCATTGGCTATTCACTTCATGAATTTTAAATGCAAAGCAATTTTAGTCAATGTGATATTAGCCGTCGAGGAGTTCCCTTATATTAAGCCAATTCTGGTCATAATATCCTGTTATACCTACTTGTGATAAAATTGTCGTGTGAACTAAAGCAATATGCATAACTTCAAGTCTGAGACTGAAAGAGAGTAGGTAAACAGTAGGTAACCGCATGCAAGATTTGATCAAAACAAATATTGCAAGTTAAATAAAAACTTCAAAAAATAAGACTTTTTCTGGTAACTGTACTTTTAAGCAATGTTTAATTTTTTTCGACGTTATCTGTCAAATCGGAATTCGGGGTGTAGTGCGACGGGTGAGAATGGGAATGGGAGCCAACGGGAAAAACCCGAATTAGGTACCTACCTTGAATAGAAATACCAGCAACGAGTCTACGAGTTTTCTACGTAAATAAATATAGAGCCGATACAAGAGAACGTTTCGAACATTATCACAACTGTATACAACTGGCTGTTTGGTCTTAGGATGTCGTTTGTATTGATTTACGAGTAAAGTTGGCAAACAATACTTTGACTAATGCCTGCAAAATGCCGCTGTAGGCCGGGGCTTGCTAAGAGCGATGTTATCACGACAATTTATCGGTCCGGAATGTTTCTCCGGCGCCGGGACCTAACACTAATCGAAGTCCGACGATATCATGATATTATTATCATTAATCTGTATCTAGTACCTAAATAGAGTAAATCACTCTTAGGAACCCATCTTCAGTTGACGACATGGTTGACGAGGAAACCTATGGAAAGCCGCACCAACCGCACTCAAAATCATTATTGTTCAATTTTATCAAGTGTTATACAAGTGCATTAATTTTTATAATTTTACTTTTAGTGATCATTGCCTCTATTTGTAACTTTAAAGATATTAATTTATTTCTATAATAAATTATAGGTAGTCAATGACCGAAAAAATGTATTATGTATTTACTACTTAAGTATTTCTTAGTTTTACATACAAAAATATATCTAATAGCTGGGGAGCCCAAGAGGGGATTCTTGGATTCACTCGAGCGCGTCAGATTAAGGTACAGGAGGTACCTGGCACCCAGTTAAGTAGCTCCACCAAATATGAGCCCCATATATGAGGCCGCGCCTATAGAATAAAGGATCAGATTAGTAAAAAAAAATTGATCATCAGACATTCTCGAGCGCGTCAGATTAAGGTACGGTGAGTTAATTACACGCTAAAAAGTGTGTATTCCACTAATCTGACAATTTGAGAATGACGCAATGAAAGGGGAGGGCTACAAAGTTGTTAAAAAAAAACGCCATCTTGACATTCTCGAGCGTGGCTAATTTTTTATTTATTTTGAAGGAAATGATTCAAGGATAACGAAAAATATATAATCTGACGATTTATAAGAGCCGAAATAACAAAAATTCGTCATTAAAGTTTAATGTTCAAAATCGATAAGTAGAGATAAATCAAAAAGTACCGGTCAGATTTCGCTCAAATTTATACGAAAACATACGACGAGCTTTCGATTAAAAAAAAGGATGAAAGGATGAAAATTTAAATTCTCAGTAAAAAGTTATGAGGTAGCGACCATAAACACACATTATTAAAAATAACTCAAAAACTGCCCATTAGAGGTCGCTCAAATTTATACTGTATCACAAGACACGCACCAGCTTCCGAATAAAATAAGAATTATAAAAATCGGAACACCCAGTCAAAAGTTATGAGGCAACTACCATAAATCCAATACACATTATTATGAATAACTCAAAAACTATCTTCAAGAAACGTCAAATTAAACGAAAGGTTAATCTCACAAGGAGGTTTTTAACCAATCTTCGGGAGAGTTTAAATAGTTTAAACTGGACTTGATCGATTATCTACCGTTGATCTTAAGAAATAATTCGTGACTAAACTCTGAAGCATAGTTTAAACTATGATTGATATTAAGGCCCTTATATTATGTAAATACAAGTATTCTACTTAAAAACATACACTTCTTTATTAGCATGCTATTTCCTGAGCTTTTCTATAAATGAAGTTCAATGATTTAATTTTTTTTTGGCAGATTAGGGAAATCCCTCTAGATAATCGTCAGATTAAGAGACAGCAAGTCTAGGACATAAAGATGAACCATATATATCTTAATCTGACGCGCTTGAGTATTTCAAAATGGCGATTTTTTTTTTGCATATTAGTATAATGGCTGCGAGTTTGGGTTACATCCAAATCGTCAGATTATTGAATTAGAGCTTTTTTTTGGTGCACTTAACACCCCCTTAGAAAATCTGACGCGCTCGATTAAATTTTTTTTTTTTTCATTTTCAACCCTTACGTACGATCACCCCCACCATGCAAACGGTCAGATTAACATACATACATTATTAAAAATACGTAGGCCATTGATGGTATCAATATCTGACGCGCTCGAGTATGTCCATGCGGCAGTTTTTTTTTACATATTTAAAGATCTATAGCCGCTTCCCCCACCGATGAAAAGGTATACATTATATAACATTTTTTTCTCCTTATCATCTAACCTTTGCAACCCAATAGGTCTCTATGACGCTCGAGTAAGTACACATTTAGCATCGTCGGCTCCCCTACCATAATACTAGAGGAAAATCTCAATGATTGGATTTCTAATATGACAGGTAGGTAGTAACACCCAAATCAATTTGAGACTGAAAATATGTGTAACCCTTTCGCCTTAAATTGTCGAAGATTGAGATTCTCCCCGCATCTCTGTACTAAATCTTTTCGGTTGGTTGGGTCGATTTCAACGATAATATTTTCTACGCACGTACGAATTTAGTAAGCAGTAAACTTTGGTACAACCACCTGCTACCGTCTTCTTAACATGCGACGTGTAGGAGTTATCGACGAGTTACCTTACCAGGACACAGTTGCAGATAATCCAATTACTACTTTATTATACGAATATAAACATCCTGCCTCTTCTTTTTCCAAGACCACTGACACACCATAGACATTTTTTTCATTTTGTAACTTAAATAATAATAAAAATAATAAACGCTAACACACTCATGCCCCCGCAGTAGGTTACTAGGTAGGTACCTGTGTCGCAGGTGGCATGGACTACACATAATATATTATAACACATTACAATTACACCCATGACCCGAGTACAAATATTTATCTGCCACATAAATATCTGCCCCGGCCGGGAATCGAACCCGGGACCCCTCGCGTCGCAGGCGGGGTCGCTACCAACTAGGCTACAGGGTCGTCATTACAACTTAGTAATTGACTATAATCGCACCTAAGGGTCGATTTACATTGCCGCGGAATGGAATGGAAGCGAATTTTTGCAACGAAATTCTACATAGCATAATGAACTTTATATCAATTGTGTAAGGTACAAACTAAAGACGAGCCGAAAAAGAGGTCGCGCGTCTTCCGGGGAATCCCCGCGCATTCTCGAGAATTCCCTCTTTTTCGGCTCGTCTTTAGTTTGTACCTTACACAATTGATATAAAGTTCATTATGCTATGTAGAATTTCGTTGCAAAAATTCGCTTCCATTCCATTCCGCGGCAATGTAAATCGACCCTAATGGTTTTCATTCTTGCGATAAAGATACCTACTTCTAATGTAATATTTGACAATAGGTATGGGTATGTGTTAATGATTACATAAATTGTTATACACCTGATTAGTATTTTAAAAGATGAGCTAACGTGTTTCGTTAGTCCCCACTTAAGGCACCTTTGCCAAAAATTATAATTAATTAGGCACGTTTTAGTTTTAAAAGTTAGTTTGACTAAATTAATGATGAATATGAATACACACATTTAATACACGCAGATTCATTTAATATTTAGCATGATATAAAATGGTAATCTCAGTTATTCTTTAAATTACCGAGGGCTTAATGCTGGTCGGTGACCGAAGCCCCCTGCCTTATCTACGGGAAGCGCCGCACACAACTTATCGTAAGTTTGGTCGTAAAAACAGCTTATTACCTTATCGCAACTCAAGGGATAATAGGATTTGGGTCGTTATAGCTACGGGTATAATATTGCTTGCTCTGTGCTTAAAACTTTATATATTACTAGCTGACCCGGCAAACGTTGTTTTGCCAAAAAAATGTTAAGGGCGAACAATCCTTATCACTTAGGGGTATGAATAATTGCTTTTTACAAAAAAAAATAACCGACTTCAACCTTGATAGGCAGATATAACTCAAAAACTACTCGCCAGATGGCGCTCAATTCTACATGTACCTAAGTGTAAAGTTCTCGTCACTACAAATTAATCAAGCCCAAACACTAGATAACTGCAGTAAATCGTGGAGGAGTTCCCTCGACTGTCTTTCGGCTTCATCAGATCGACTCCAGACCTTCATGAAATGGTAGCGCTTTAATGTACTTATGATAACATGAACAAACACACTAGTTGTTCATACAATTTTCGAAAGTTCCCCCTCGATTTTTCTAAGATGCCATCATCAGATCCTGGTGTCCTTATCAGGGGACCCCACTGCGCATATCTACTTTACAACAAAAAAAGAATTATCAAAATCGGCCCATAAACGACGGAAAAATCGCTGAACGTACATAAAAAAAAAACATATATACGGTCGAATTGAGAACCTCCTTCTTTTTTGAAGTCTGTTAAAAATAGATAGTAGCCGATTCTCAGACCTACTGAATATGCATACAAAATTTCATTACAATCGGTCAAGCCGTTTCGGAGGAGTATGGTAACTAACATTGTGTTACGAGAATTTTATATATAAGATGATTATAACCTGCAAAACGCGAACTGGACTGATAGTAGGTAATAGTAATAGGTATTATGAGAGCGGTATAGTCAACACTGCTTAGGTATAAACTACTGTAACCGCGATCACTCACATGCGCGTGAACATTTTTTGTACATTGTAGGTAGGTTGTAGGTACGAATGTTTGCGCGAATGTTGGGAAACTAAACGAAAGTTCGAGGGTCGCGCTTTGATGTGCGACCGACTAATTAATAACTGTGTTGCCAGCAAAACAGCAGCAACATCTTTCCCACGTACATTACCACATCTAACTGGTTAGGATTTTTCTACACACTTGAATAAATAGGCAGTTTGTACTTAGGATCCTTCAGGTCCACTAAGTTGAATTCCCATTAAGTTGAATTCTCTGAATGTTGAATTCCCATTAAGTTGAATCCCATTAAGTTGAATCCCGTTAAGTTGAATTCCTATTAAGTTGAATCCCATTAAGTTGAATTCCCATTAAGTTGAATCCCATTAAGTTGAATTCCCATTAAGTTGAATTCTCGTTAAGTTGCAATCTCTGAATATGCAGACGATATAGGTGTTACAGATCATAAAGGCAGCATCTCATAATAATGCAATTCTTCATAATTACCTAAAGTAAAAACAAAGTCAACTAGGGATATTACTGCTCACCCCAAACTTAAAGTGACGCAGAAAAACAGAAGTTTGATCATAAAACGTGTAGGTAACTTTACCGTCTTAGGGTCTCTCTATACTTATCGGCACCGTAGGTACCGATTATAAGTCGATTTTTCTGGCTATGTTGGTCGTTGGGTTCATTGTCAGTAATCCTGATCCTGACATAGGTACCTTCCTATCTGTAGTTCCTGATCGGTGCCGAATGCGACGAGAACAGATGAGGGTTCGACTCACCGGATATTTGATCAAATTCAAGTTCATAACTCGCCGTGGTGCAAATGGTGCAACTGTTAACAACTTTGGCTCACCGTCAATCGGGTGTGTTTAAGTGAATAATAATGGCAAACTCAGTTGGCATAATCCGATTCAGAGTTGACTTGATACGTATGGAGACACCCTTTGCATTAAGACAACTTAATTATATCTACTAAAAGTACTAAAATCCGACTTAATTAAACATAAACAATTTAGGACCAAACTTTATTAATAACATTTTTCCTTGCTTATCATGAAATGGTTCTTGCAGAATGACAAAACTGACAATTTCATACCTTCATGGCTGCGTTCCGTAACTCGACCAAAACGCCCAAAACGTTCAAATTTGTATGAAAAAGTGTCGTTTTGGGCGTTTTGGTCGAGTTACGGAACGCAGCCCATGTTATAGTAACTGGTACATTATTTTTAAAAATTGAACATAAAACCGAATATCACCAGTATAAGCGCGAGTGACATAATTAACACTACAATACTTATTGCAATAGCAATGCACAGCATATCGTAAAAACTAAAAATTCAGTAATATAAATTAAAATTAATCCATTATTTAACAAGTCAAACTTATCATCAAAACAAATCAAAACCGACTTCTAATGTCATCGGTCAAACCATTGAAATCTGAACTTGTCAAAGTATGATAGAGTTTGTGCCTACTCTGTACAGATTGCCCCTACTCTGTTTTAAAAGCCGCCAAAGTTAGCGTCCGCCGTCCGCCAGACGTGCGAAATGCGAATCGATCAATTACTCAGGTTAATTGACTCGCCATTTATAAGCCTATCGGACGGAAATTCATTCGCTTGGTGAAACAATTTTTTATACGGAAGTTGCAGATGGATCACAGGAAAATATTTTAATGTAGTTGTAAGCTGAAGGCAAATCCAATATGCCTATACGCTAATAACATTCTCTTTTCTTCCTTACTCAACATCATCATACTACTGTCTATGTACGATGGTGACTCGATACCGTCATGGGTCGATGGTTTTTTGCTGTTTAAGTAGCATTTACTGATGATAGTTTATTGGTCTGAGACTGAGGACCCAAATAGCGCAATGGTTAACATGCCGGATCGCTGTTCCAAGGGTCCTGGGTTCGATTCCCAGCGAGGCAGAAATTTGAATGTTGAGTTAAAACTTCCGTTCTTAGTCTGGCTATGTGTCCTTGTCTTGTGTGTTGTCCATGGTCCATGGAACGGACATACTTACCTACCTACAAATTTATAACCGGCAAACTGACCAGCGAAATATTACCCTTTCTCTTGCAGATCAGAGCAGTCGTATAAGCGCACGCAGGCCTCGGTATCCGCAGCCGGGGCCTTGTCAGTGCCGTGGGCAGCCAGCGAGACAAGGCTGGCACTGCCTGCCGCGCTGGGCGTCGCCGGCATACCCGCGCTAGTCATCACCGACGGGACCGGGAAAGTGCTCACTGCTAATGGAAGACATCATCTCGCGTCGGATCCTCTTGGGCTGGTTAGTAACTTTTCCCTTAGCTTGAATCTGCTGCAGTTTATTAAAAAGCTAGCTGTTGTATGTGACTTCGTATTGCGACTTCTATATAAATCTATGCCGTTTATAACGTGGACAACGCGCCAACATGCGTTTATACCTTGCTGTCCTTATCCTCAACAGATTACTCACAGTCGCTGTAACTGAAGTTTTCCAATGCTCGTATCTATCTATATAATATCTGTAAGTCAGTTTGTAATAACTTGGAGAAATAACTTACGAGATTAGGCTGTACAAAAAGAAAAAACATCGTTAACTATAGGAACCGGCAGTTACGAGTAACATTAAGGATAAATCGGCAACTGATGACTCCGAAGTTTTGCGGCCCAAAGCAAGACAATGACGTAACATTAGCTAACGACCGCGTGGAAATAGTATTCCGCTTGCGTTCTGATTTTGTGATTAATATTCTTATTATGTCGAGCCTCTTTCTAGTTTGGTTACGTATTATGAATTTAACATAGCAAACGAACATGAAGCTCTTATAGTACCTACTGCATGCCTGACAAATGTGGCCCACACAAAACAAGACTCAAATTGATAAATCCTACTAATATCCTACTTCCTACTAGTCCTACTAATATTATAAATGCGAAAGTTTGTAAGGATGTATGTGAGTGAGTGTGTGTGTGGGTTTTTACTCTTTCACGCAAAAACTACTGAACGGATTTTCATGAAACTTTGCAGCAATAAGTATAGCTTAGACATCGGAATAACATAATTTGTTAAAATTTATAGAGATTTTTGAAGGGACTGGTTTCCCGAAGCGAAGCGAGGGCGGGTTTACTAGTTTAATAAAAATTAGTAGATATTACGGCCTCCAGATATTTTTCTAGATCGTCGTCACACCACAGGAATGCTGCTACCTGATACCGTTTCGATTGTCAACAAAATTATTTGTTTCATGACTCATGACTTGTACCTATACCTACCTATTTATAGATTTCGAAGCAGGCTAGAATCTGATGAATTACATATTTCAGTATCATAGAGTACTTATTAAAGTTCTGTATATTGAAACTGATGAATGTTAGTTTAATCCAATTTTTGTTTCTGTATTTCCAGAACTTTCCCTGGTCCCAACGCCCTGTATCTGTCCTTACGGAGCAAGCTCTTCTGAAAATGGCGCGACATCCAGCTGTCATTCTTTTTGTTGGTAAGTGGATGGATGATACATTTCTTTCAAAATTTTGTTATGTTCAAATGCGACAGAAACATGCATTTGTATTTTTCGTTACCCACGGTGCATACGGCGGCGGCGGGCGCCGTGCCGTAACGCAGCCGCGACTGTCAACAAGCTCTCATAGTAATCCATACAACACTGACAACCGTGCCTACACACGGCGAATTTACCGTAGATTTTTACGCCGAAAAAACGTGTGTCTACAAGAGGCCTTAAATATATTTATTTAAAAATTTATAAAAAGATTTAGAAAACTTATCTTATATTCCAGACGATGAAGACTCAGAGATAGAATTCTCCGAGTCAGTCCTCACTCCCTCCGCAGAATCATACTACGAGGAGTGCAGCATCCAGTACCCAGGGTTCTGTCCGTACCAGAACAGCTCGGACGACGAGACCATGGACTTCGATTACACCACATCTAAAAGCTCCTCTAGGATGAAGAAGAAATCGTTCAAACATGTCATGTTCTTTATAGGCGTCGATGGAACTGACAGCGCTGATATGATTCGCGAACACATTGGCCTTGATGATGCAGTACCACTCCTGACTGCCATAGACTTCCCCAAGCAGAGGATGGTCACCATGAAGTATGGGGATGAAATAACCACTGACTCGGTACAAAATTTCGTAGACGCGTACCTTAGCGGGAACGCTGATTTTAAACCCTTAAAGCCTTACAGTGAAAAGTGTTAGAATTAGTTTTTAGGATTTTAGCAGTTAGCATGTAGAGCAACAGTAGTCTTATACTTAATTGAATTATTTAATTATCAAAAAATCGATTTTAATTTTATTGAGGCAGAGTCTGCGATCATTTTGTTGATATTTTTCCTATTACTGACTAGTTTAAATTATTTCATACACACAGAATGTTCAAAGGTTCAAACATGTTTTTTCAACTCATAATCAACATAGCATGTAGAAAACAATTTATGAATAACTTAATTGTAAACTATTTAAAAAATGTAGGTTACGGATACGAAGTAGCGGTATTTTAAATTGGCCTTAGTGTTAGCTAATAAAAAAATGATTCTTAAATTAATTTATATAAGATGCACATACCCTGTTAATATTAATATATTTTTCTTAATTATTGAATTCAAAAATTAATAAGTAGGTATTTATTATAACTTTAGTTAATTGGCCGTTTTTTATATTCTTTGATGAGTGAAGACCGATATGTACGAGTCTACTGAATCTACTTAAAACAAAAAAATATGTATTTATATAAGGTACTTTTTCTTAAAAAAATATTTTGCTTAGGTACGTTTTATATTCCGCAGAATGTAGCTATGTACCATAGGATAGTAGAAACTTATAAGGCGGGTATGATTTTTTTTCATGCGACAAAGATTGGGTTCATAGCTCTGTTCGCTGGTAGCTGCTGGTAGGTTAATTAATAACGAATCTCGCGTAGTCTAGGATTGAGACTTTTCATTGAATTGCTGGTAAGTAATAATTAAGAAAGAGATATTTATTAATAAACTTCATAATGGTGATTAAAAAAATCAAAAAGATCGTATGAATTGTACTGAAGATAGTACCTATCCAAACTTAGCTAGCTGCGCAGAAAAAGTCGTGCAGTAGGGACTTTACTTTTTACAAATAAATTGTTTGCTGCGTTTTTTCTTCGATAACCTCAGGGTTATCGTTGTCAGCAATCATAATAAAATTTCCGAGCTACCTAAACTATGACAGTTTTGGTCTCACATCAATGCGCACGAACCTCGAACCTCCGCATAGTTTCCACACGTTCATAAAAATTCATACAATATATCTTTGATGTTTTAAATATCTAGATTGAGCGTCACCCTATAATGAAAACAAAAAAAACAAGGCAACATTATCAAGCATGTGTGCGTGCAGGCGATGTTTTTCACGTTCGTCTATTGTCTATGTGTGCGTAATCATATAAAAATTGTGGCTAACAGTTAGCCACAATTTATTGACACGTTTGCGCGGATTCCATGTTCCATCTAGACATTTAAAAAATCAAAGCAATATACCTACCTACAAACGTTCCGCAAACAATCAAACGACCGCGGTGAGAAGAATTGAAATTTAGAGTGACATCGTTAATAGTTTTGAGACTAACAAAAAAAAGTGCATCATTCTAATTAATATTTTTTGCATTCCAGTTGCAATGTTTTATCACTTCAGGATATTCTAAGTACATAATATTATGTACCTATTCTTGTTCCTTGCGTTACATTTACACGTGAATAGCACATAACTATTTCTTTAGCGTCAATCGTAAAATTGTAATAAAAAGTAGATACTGATTATCACATGAATAACTTAGCATTTTTATTTTTATATCTGTGATGATAATTATGTTATTAAGGAATTAAAGAAATTTTGAGGATTATGTATGTGTCATTATTTAAATATTAGGTATGCATTCCTATGTTATTCATAAATCCTATTTTTTTTGGACCTGAGTAGGTACCCAACATTATTACTGTAAGACATTGTAGGGACATCTAATGAACTTTATGTTAGGTATTAAAAAAAAACGCTAACACACTCATACCCCCGCAGTTAAGGTTACTAGGTACCTGTGTCGCGGGTGGCATGGACTACACATATAACACATTACAATTACACCCATGACCCGAGTACAAATATTTATCTGCCACATAAATATCTGCCCCGGTCGGGAATCGAACCCGGGACCCCTCGCGTCGCAGGCGGGATCGCTACCAACTAGGCTACAGGGTCGTCATAATATAAGCTTATAAGTAGTTGTCAACGTAAAGATATCAGGACCTTAATACCAATTACCGCATAATACGTCATCATTTTTAGGGTACCGTACTTCCGTACCCAAAGGGTAAAACGGTACCCTATTACTGAGACTTCGCTGTCCGTCCTTCCGTCTGTCCGTCCGTCCGTCCGTCTGTTACCAGGCTAGGTATATCTCATGATCCATAAGAGTTACACAGTTGAAATTTTCACACATGATGTATTTCTGTTGGCGCTACAACAACAAATACTAAAACACTGAATAAAATAAATATTTACTAGCGGCCCGCCCGCGGTTTCACCCGCGTGGATCCCGTTCTCGTGGGAATATATGCATGTATTATACATAAAAACCTTCCTCTTGAATCACTCTACCTATTACAAAAAACCGCATCAAAATCCGTTGCGTAATTTTAAAGA
Source organism: Hesperia comma (assembly GCA_905404135.1). Classification (NCBI taxonomy): domain Eukaryota; kingdom Metazoa; phylum Arthropoda; class Insecta; order Lepidoptera; family Hesperiidae; genus Hesperia; species Hesperia comma. The sequence continues at coordinate 13,113,617 of FR990015.1, read as the reverse complement.
TTTAAGCATACAGACAAACAGACAGACAAAAATAGCGACTTTGTTTTATACTATGTAGTGAAGTCGAAATATGGCTTTGACGCTTCAGCGATAAATTAGTAACCTTACGGTCCAAGAGATGGCGTTGCTTGTGGCTACAAAAAACTAAAGTAAATATTTAAGTGAGGCTTTCATACAAAAGACCAGATTTTTTTGGCGTTTTTATACATAATGGTACGGAACCCATCGTGCGCGAGTCCAACTCGCACTTGGTCGATTTTTACAGATTACGATGGATAATAATTATGAGCCTTAAAAGATACAAAAATGCCATCGCGCACCTTTCTGTAAAATAGAAATATCCCAACATATATTTTCTAGTCATCACAAAAGGATCAGGCACCGTTTTCAATACAAACTACCAGAGGGGTTAACATTTTCAACAATAATCAAGTTGTTTCAAAGTCACTTGATTAATAAATTATAGTTTATTTAAACTTATTTTCAATTTTTTTAGTTCAGTTAACTATAAAAAGCGTGTTTTTTAGTTTTTTTTAACTATAATTTATTTTCTCCTTTTTAGTTTTGTTTATTTATAATAGCTTGTTTTTATAATTTTAAACTATTATTTGGTCTCTATCGATCTATCGACTATTACTCCCGTAATAAATTAGAATTCAAATAAACAGAAGAACAACGCCATCTAGTAAAACGTAATGTACGCAGTCAATCTGAATACGGAGTTATAGCTAGTTGCCCGTAAATATGGGTAGATGGCAGTAGCAAATGGGTTAATGGCATTAGTGTGAGAGTAAAAAAAATTAAATTCTTATTTTGCATATTGAAAATTGGAATAATTTTATCAAAATAGTGTAATGTCATCGGAACTCGATAAATCTACAAAGTTTGAACGAAATCTGGCCGTTTAAAGTGGGTCAAAATCGCGCCCAAAGAAGTCGGTTACAAATAAAATTAACTTGTACGAGATCTACCACTATGACTCGGTTTTCACTTTTTTCGTCGGATTGGCTTGAAAAGCGGTGGGATCGACGCAGGGCAGTTGTACAAGCACAACGAAGTCGGTTTGGAAGAAATCGGATGATAAACTTGGAAGTTATAGGCTAGGGAAGGTGGAAATTAAAGAAGTTAGGAAAAACGCCTATTTTTAGGAAAATCCGCGATAGATTTGCGTGGAAAGGGTCTAGAAAATTAGGGATCAACTGTTTATAGGTGCGTTATGAATTTGAAGCAAAACGCCTGAGGGGCACGGAAGATATTAACAGAAATGTTACATACAAACATGCATACAAACATACAGGTGAAGTTAATAAAAGCGTGTTAAAAAGAAGCAATGGAAAAATGCTTCAGATCATCAGATATTAAATTCTTCGACGAATTATTTTATAACATGACCGGATTCGATTCGACTACATCTACAATTTACCTTCATATTGTTATAATGTAAGCGATGACAATTTTGACTAATGTTGCCGAAGAGTTTTGGGAGGAAAGCCATTAGGTGTAGGTGACTTGCCGTTTAATCTACATGATAAAGTGAGAGAACATTTGGAGGAAGACCTTATGTAATCTGTGGCACCAATCATTTCAGACCTTTCAGACACAGTCTTACAAAGATTTTTTGGCGCAAACTGTAAGGCGCTGTCTCTGTCACCCACACGTCATCCACGCGCCAAAAGATGCTTGTAGGACTGTAACTATTAGATCATTACCATATCCAATGTAAAACAATACTGTCTTTTCATACAACTTTGCCCAGATTTCTTGAAAAATTTTCTATGATTCCATATGTTTTAAATTGTATTATTAATTGTAACTTATGGCTGTCCTATATCGCTGGTAAATGCATTGTTCTTTGCATAGAATATATACAAATAAGAAGAAAATACATTCTACTAATGCGTTAAAAACCTCAATTTGTGAAGCGGGCCAAATTGACATAGCTTTTTACAACTTTGCCCATTTTACAAGAATTTTTGTATCTTAATTATTTTCTAACTTATTAACATAAAAATGGATCAGATTAGAAAATTAAACAATTTGTGACATGAACTTAATACCTACTCAACGTTTAAACGTTCAATTTTGCTTGTCGAATCTGTGTGGGCAAAGTCACAACTGTTTTTTATGTCGTTTTTCATACAAATTAAACGATGAACAAGGGTTGCCACTTTTTTATTGTAAATTCTGTTACGATTAAGTTTCTTCTTTAACATTATTCTTGTAATAATCTAACAATCCGTCAAAAAATGATTGCTACATCGATCCGAATCCACCTCCTCTTCGCTTTGGAAAATTGTTTTTATGTTTACAGATAATAAACACTTCTTCCCATTTTTGCAACATATTTTATTGGTAAGTACATCGCTTCTATTGCTCGTAGCATGATGTTATAAAATTGCCCACAGTTTGTTAAATATTTTAATTAGGCATTAGTCCGTAATATTAAACGCAAGTAACTAGCGGGTTAAACGAATTGGAGTAATATTGTTTACTTACTACGAGTATTTAGATAGGTACTTACTTACTTATACGTACTTACATAGGTAAATACTAGAAATTCTGGCGAAATATGTAAACCATTCCTGATTGTTTTTTATTTGTGTTATTTATAAATTGTATAAATAATTTAATTTTATTTTAATCAGTTTACATCATAAATTGTGTAAAATTGAACAAATATTTAAGACGTCACTAACACTACAATGTTTTATAAGGAGGCTGGATTTATAGTTATGTGACCTCTTGAAACAATTTATGAATCGATCATAATCGATACATTACTATAATCGAAAGTATGTGCTACCATGTCACACCCAAAATACAAATAGTTATAGATTCCTTAATATGTCTATAGCATTGCGATTTTTCGTAGCTATTATAAATTCCCGATACATACGTTTTTAAGCCTTTTCCACTCAAATCGGATGATTATTAACCGTTTAATAGTTTCTTCGTTTTCACTAGATTAATGAAATTTCTATTTTAATAACTAATATAATTTCCTCACCTTAACTTACTAGTCAAATTGTCTTATTATCCCTTTCGGTGTTAATCTCAACGCTACATCTGTTTTTAACTGATTTTAAGAAAACAATCAGAGATCGGTTTATAAATTATCGTTCCGAACTTAATTAATGAAACGATTAGAAAGTCTTATTACCTACTTATAATCGGTTAATTTTATAAATCGGTTTATTTAATGCATCGATTTTTGTTGTACTTTACTATTGTCACTGTCTGTGATGACAGCCGTCATATCGGAATCTTAATTCTTATGATTGTGCCGATTTTCCGTATATACATATTAATCTATGGTGCCGATGTTGTGCCGACTATGTGCCGACTATAGTGTAATCTATATTAAATACTAGCGGACCGCCCGCGGTTTCACCCGCGTGGATCCCGTTCTCGTGGGAATATATGCATGTATTATACATAAAAACCTTCCTCTTGAATCACTCTACCTATTACAAAAAACCGCATCAAAATCCGTTGCGTAATTTTAAAGATTTAAGCATACAGACAAACAGACAAACAGACAAACAAACAGACGGACAAAAATAGCGACTTTGTTTTATACTATGTAGTGATATTTTTTATTTTTTTTATACCTATCATGGATCATGGATGCCTCCTGAAATGCTCCTGAATGAAGAATTCTGATGGTGACTACTTGACCAGTTATTTTTTAAATGTTTGACCGGTTTGACAAACGATAAGAGACGATAACAATGTTATGGTAAAACAACAAAATACTGTAATACAATTTATTATAGGTGCTATCGCCAAAGATAACGAGGTGAGGGTGCACCTATATCAATAATCTTGCAAAGCAAACGAATTATTCTTCACTAGTTTGAAGTAGCAACATGTCGATACTTTGGTTATTCCTCGTTTTGCAAATATTTTCATCGGTGCAGTGTTTCTTTCACCACTATCCTGAAATAAATTTGAATGAACGTGATGATGGAGACCCAGGGACACCATTATTCCTCACCCCTTTCATAGAAAGTGGGAATATAACAGAAGGAAGGAATCTCGCACGTGTGCCATTCACGGAAAGTTTGCGGATCAAAAGCTATGCCGGCTTCTTCACTGTTAACAAAAAGTACGACTCCAATCAATTCTTTTGGTACTTTCCGGCTATGGTCCCCAATAAAAAAGACGCTCCAGTCATTTTATGGTTGCAAGGCGGCCCGGGTGCTACTTCGCTGTACGGCTTGTTCACTGAAAATGGTCCTCTCAGAGTAAGAAACTATCATTTTGAACGTCGAAAATACACTTGGGCACTCAACCATCATGTCATCTACATCGACAACCCGGTGGGTACAGGATTTAGCTTTACAAAGGATCCCAAAGGGTACTGCACTAACCAGACTCAGGTTGGTGAAGAATTATATTCAAGTCTGGTGCAATTCTTCCAGTTATTTCCAGAATTACAACAGAACAAGTTTTTCATTACTGGTGAGTCTTATGCTGGGAAGTATGTCCCTAGCTTAGCATACACCATTCACAAAATGAATCCAAAAGCAACAGTAAAAATTAACCTGAAAGCGATATCAATAGGAAATGGGTTGTGTGATCCCGAACATCAAATGGTATATAGTAAATATTTGTATCAAATAGGATTAATTGATTGGAATCAGGCTAAAATTTTTGCCAATTATGAGAGTAAAGCTATTGACTTCATTAAGAAAAAGCAATGGGATGATGCTTTTGATACATTTGATACACTTCTAAATGGAGACCTAATAGATGGCAAAAGCATATTTTACAATATGACTGGATATAGCTTCTACTTTAACTTCCTACACACAAAGGATTACATGGGCTATGAAGATTTTGGCCCAATGCTGCAGAAGAGTTTTGTAAGGAAAGCCATTCATGTAGGTGACTTGCCGTTTAACACTGGCAAGGAAGTTGAGAAACATTTGAAGGAAGATGTTATGCAGTCTGTGGCACCAATAATTTCAGAACTATTGGATCACTACTATGTTCTCATATATAATGGTCAATTGGATATAATTGTTGCATATCCACTGACCTTGAACTTCCTGCGAAATCTTAATTTCACAGGATCTACAGAATATGCTACTGCAAAACGGTACCAATGGGTAGTGGATGGGGAGATAGCTGGATATGTGAAACAGGGTGGAAGACTAGTTGAAATAATGGTTCGTAATGCTGGCCACATGGTACCAGGAGATCAGCCCAAGTGGGCACTGGACATGATAACTCGCTTGACTCATGAAAAGACTTATAATAACAACAAATAAAAATCAAGCCCTTAGTACTCTAGAGCCAAGCCAATTGATTTAAATTAAAGTTTCTTGTTGATTACCCAATAGATCTGTGTTAATCCAAGTTTAGTGCTAAGTATAATTCTATTAGAATTAAAGAAAAAGAGGCTGTAAAACTATTTTTGTTATGTTATTATTAAAAGTTTTGGTATACAACCTATTTTTACGTTTTGGTACCTACCCAGTGTTTTTTAATGTGTCAGTAATTGTAATAATATACAGAATTAAAAGCTAATTTTTTTATCATGTTTAGAGAAGTCAATAGGTCAGTAATTAATATACCTATCTTCTTTAACCTACACTAGAGTAACTTGTATGATTCTGCAAGGAGGTTGACACACCTATTGTGCAAATAAAAGACTGTTTAAAATATGAGTCAATCCATAATTGAACCAGTACCATTAAATGAATAATATTTATTTTACCCAGTTACTAATTTGTTATTGAGAAAGTACCTACTTTAAAACTAAGTTCATGCCATTCACCTAGTATTGGGTCATTGAATTTCCATTTACCCTCATCAAATTAAAATTTAAATGGACCTTATGACTTTTATGAGCAAAAAATATATGGATTTGAAACATGTAACCTATACATATCTACATGATCAAAAATGTAACCATGAACACAACAAACACTAGTGAATTGAATTTTAAGCTCCATACACTGAAACAACTGTTCCACATTTTATCCCCACTCTAAAACCACTCCCTAAATCCACAATCACCCTGGCCAACCCTACAACTGCATACATATGCATAAGATTTCACAGAAACAGTGTGTAAGAATTTATTGTCTATTGATATCACAAGAGTATTTAAAATAACTCAGTCATGCTAATTTATCATCATTCAGTGTAGTCATGTCAAATTATGTGTGGCACTGCAAACTCCCACACCTTTGATCACGTTATAAGCTTCACATTATAAGGTCCATATTACTCAGGAAAAAAAGATTCAGAATCATTTATTTATTTCAGGAAAGGAATATCTTATCAATAGTGTTCTACAATTACCAAGTAGGTTAATTCAAAACATTTAAAGCCTTATTTATATACTGCTATAATTAATCAGTTATTTCTGCTATTAACTATCCTATAGAAAGTTTTCAGTAGAAAACAGTAAACTTGATTGTCAAGATTGACACATAATATACCTTTGGGTTGGGTCTAAAGTAAAAATCACTTTACAATATCAATGTCACTTTCATTTAATTGAATAACTTTTGCTGCTGTAATTAAATCCCTCAACATTTCTACAGCACAGTGTAGAATTCTAATGACAAATTCTTAGTACGGTCTAAAGACAAACTTACTTTAGTTAATTACCACACTTAATATTAATACAAGAAGGAATGAAAACAAAAACTTATATCTATCGTCCTTCTATGTAAGTAGACAATTCAATTTCTTCAGGCAACTCTGTAATATTGACATCAAAACGATCTTGGACTTCGTTCAAAATTTTAGCATCGCCTTCGTCAGAAACCATGGTTATTGCTAAACCTTTGGTACCAAAACGACCAGCACGAGCCACTCTGTGCAAGTAAGTATCAGAATCTTCAGGCATGTCATAATTGAACACAATATTGACACGTTCAATGTCCATTCCTCTTCCAAATAAGTTGGTCGCTACAAGAATGCGCTTCTGAAAGTCCTTGAATTGCTGATAGCGAGACAAGCGCTCATCTTGAGTCATACTTCGGTGGATGCCAATAGCAGGAAAGTTTTGATCAGTAAGCAGCTGAGCTAGGGCTATACATCGTTGAACAGACTTCACAAAGATCACAACTTGGTTGAATTCCAATACATCTAACAACTCAAAGAGTTTTTTATTCTTTTCATTTTCCTTGAGCTTGACATAGTGCTGCTGCAGACCATGTAATGTCAACTTTGCTTCATCATCCACATACACTTCCATGGGGTCTTGCATGAATTTCTTACAAACTGGACGGATCTCCTTGCTCAAGGTGGCTGAGAACATCATGACTTGCTTTCCATGAGGTGTGTTACGGAATATCTCTTGAACATCACGCCTCATGTCGAGAGACTCCAGCATCTTATCACATTCGTCCAAGATAAAGTGTTTCAAGTGCTTGAGGTTCAACTTCTTGTTGTTGACTAGAGCGAGGATACGGCCTGGGGTGCCAACAACGATGTGAGGACAAGCAGTCTTGAGGACTTCCTCGTCCTTTTGTACTGGCATTCCGCCGAAAAATACCGATACTCTAACCCCTGGCATATACTTGGAGAACCGCTCATACTCCTTGCTAATCTGGAACGCCAGCTCTCTCGTATGACACATGACGAGGACGTAAACATGGTTTTCTGAAGGTTCCAGCTGCTGAAGCGTTGCCAATACAAAAACCGCGGTCTTGCCCATACCGGACTTCGCCTGACATAAGATATCCATACCAAGCACAGCCTGAGGGATACATTCGTGTTGCACTTCCGAAGGATGCTCGAAACCGCAGTCTACAATTGCTCGCAATATCTCCGGCTTTAACAAGAAATCTCGGAAACCTGAACTGTGAATCGATACATAGGATCCCTTAACCTCTTTTTTTGGCGCCGCCTCCGATGCTCCGTCGACGGTTTGCTGATCTGCCTGCTCTTCGTCCTCGTAGTCGAGAAGATCGTCGTTATCGGCCATGATATAGACTTGTGCGGTAAATTAATTCGAGAAACAGATGCTGACTGCAATTTATTTTCTATTTAGCACGTGAAATTCTACCTTCAACTTTTCTATTTCACAATAATGGCGTCCGCCGGTATCAAAACGCAAAACGAACACAGATATTAGAAAACGAACACCAAAATACCACAGGGTAATAAATATAATTATGTACGAACAATGTCACAGAATTATATCAAATTAAGTTAAAATTATTAGCAGAAAAAGAAACATGAGGGAAACTCACTGATTATTGATTTTTATTATATTTTATAGATAATTATATTACAAAATAATGTGATTATGTGTTCCTAGAATAACATACTGTCCGGCATCCGGATGTCTGTCGTACGTAAAAATAGTAATTCTGAAGTAGATTAATTAAATGACGTGCTTCTATTGGTTCATCCTTTATATTTAATTGTAATACTCCACGTATTCAGAAAATTTATGACTTGTTTAATTTTATCCTCACAATATTTTACATTTTTGTATAATTCATAGAGATAGATCTGTGGTACAATAATTGTACCAATAGGGTACACTCCGTAATGAAAAATAAACTATGAAATTTGATAAAAATGAAAATTTATGTAGAAATATACTTTAATATTCTGATTTTGAGTCATAAAAGCACATAATTATTTTAATAAACAATATTAAAATTCGAAATTTTCAATCGGTATGTCACGTGACCTAAAACACGAGAGGCATTGGGGTGACGTCATAAAGGCAAACGTATTCCTCCAAGAACCAAACTGTCTGTTCAGTTTCGTGCTTATCAACTTGAATGAATGCCGGTCTTACATACAGTGCCACAAACTTATAATCACAAAATAAGGATAATACAGAAGTTAAGCTCATGTATGTAGGTACCTCGATTTCGGTTATGCATGTGTGCGTAAGCCTTAGGGTTAACGACTCCGCAATGGTCTTGGATTGGATCTAGTTATTTAATTGATTGATATGGATTAAATGGGACAATAAAAATAAAAGTGTATGATTAGAATCATTAAAATATTATAATGTAATTTAGTAACCATTGTGTTATCATTGTAAACTAAGATCACGGGAGTCCTTAGATGACAAATTCATTTATTCAGGTTAATAATAGTAAGGTAATTCATTATTCAGGTTATCTGTAGTAATGTGATTTTTATACGAAAAATGATAGTATTTACGTGCAATCGTTTTGATTATAAAAATAAATAGTTAATTTATTCAGGCGTTACTTTGCGGAACTCCATTATTACAGTACAGATTAAAGGTTAAGCTTCATACAAAGTGCCCAAAAACAACGCACACATAGACACGGTTCACATACACCAAAAATCGGAACATATCGGACCACTCGGACCACAGTTGTTAGTTGTTATTTCCAGCAATATGACATTTATAATACACAAATAAGATACGTTTCCTAAGAAATGGATTATAATTATTATGTGAATGGTTGTTTTTATTCGATGTTAAATTGCGCATTATATTTTTTTTGACATCCAATTGCTACAGAAAGGTACAATAAGTCCTTACTTGCTTGTAATTCAATGATTCATTACTAAACACAAGTCAATGTAGAGCGTAGGAAGTTCTTTGTGTGTTTAAAGTGTATATTTACCTTCGATTTTAATAAATAATAAATGAAAGGGTTGTTGGACTATTTTTAAATTATTTAATTGAGTACTAATGTTCATAATAAGATCATTGTTTTGTTTCAAGTACCTAATAGAGATACAAAAACGTTATAGAATCCAAATAAATTGAATTAAATGTTAAGTTAGTCAAATGAGTTAATTTACATTAACATTTAGTAAATTACATTTAATTTACATTTAGTAAATGAGTGTATTTAATTACGCAAAACTGAACAATTTAATTTTTATAAAGATTGAACGACCAAAACGATTGCACGTAAGTAGGTACTATCATTTCATATAAAATTTTTATTATTACAGATAACCTGAATAAAGTTGGGCCATTTTAATAGGCCACATTTGACAACTGTTTGTCTTTGCTTCATAGTGAAGATAACCTGCTGAAAAACATCGATTAAATTGAATAAATCGATAAGGACTTCAAACATCTGTAAATTGAATGCGATCGTTATAAAAAGTATTAATAAGCGCACAGTTCACACAACGACTAAAAAAAATGACAAAAATAATGCGTCAAAATAATGGCGCGAAATGTAATCATGACTTTTTTGTAACATTTCACGTTTCTAGATACTGACTTTTGAGCCAGACGTTATTATATTGTTACGTGTCAGGAGTATGGGGTTCGAGAAAATGCCAAAATGTACCACAAAGACTTTATTGTACTCGTAGACACACAAATTACACGATGTACACAGTACACACTACAACACTATGCACGTAGGTACTCGTAAACACACTCGTCGAACACTGTATCGCCCGTAGAAATCACTTCACTTCGCACTGGTATCGCTCGTAGGTATCGCTGGTATCTTCCTGGTTCCGCTTCCGAAACTAGAATGTCCGCACTTGACCGATCGCCCCTTTTTATACCACTCACGCACCATTCATGGCAATCGAGAATGTTCCCGCGAAGTCCGGACCCGCGTCGAAATAAAGATTCGAGAACGTTCCTTGCAACCGACTTTCGCCCGTATGACTATTGCCGTAATGGTCGAAGCGTCGTGCGTACGGGCAAGCGCGCTATTGTTCTATTGTTGACTCGACATGTTTATGGCCCCTATTGTTTATTGTTTTGCGAGGTGATACGCCAGGGCTGTCACATTGCCCCCCTCTTAGTCATGCTCGTCCCGAGCATTATTCGATCCATGAAATGGTGCCAATCTGTCCACGTGCACGATCTTCGGCTTTCTTCTGTCCCCCTGTCTGATTCGGTAGGTCACGTCGTTAATCCTCGTGACAACTGTGTAAGGGCCTTCCCATCGTGCTTGTAGCTTCGGAGACTTCCCTTTCTTCCGCAGTGGATTGTGCAACCATACAGAATCTCCCTCCTTGAAACCATGTTTCCGAGCATCGCGATCGTAGCGGGTTTTCATCTTTTCACTGGTCTTCAAACATTGCTCCCTTACAAGATCATGTGTCTCGTCCAATTGTTTCCGTAAGTCCGCGATGTATTCAACTGTTGGTTTCGGGGCATCTGGCGGTGTTCCGGTAAGCAAATCCAACGGCAGGCGCATTTCTCTTCCGAAGTTAACTTTAGCGGGTGTAAATCCCGTGGACTCGTGTATGGCAGACCGATATGACATCAGGAACAGAGGAATGTGCCGATCCCAGTCTCGCTGATGTTCCTCGACGACCTTGGCCAAGTGATTTTCCAACGTTTGGTTGAATCTCTCCACCATGCCGTCAGATTGAGGATGCGCCGGTGTGGTACGTGTCTTATTTATTCCCAAAAGATCACACATCTCCTGGAATAACGTCGACTCGAAGTTCCTGCCTTGGTCGCTGTGTAACTCCAATGGTACACCAAAGCGGCATACTACCTCCTGGACAAGTTTCTTGGCCACGGTCTTTGCCTCTTGGTTCGGGGTTGCAAATGCTTCCGGCCATTTGCTGAAGTAGTCTTGAACCACGATGATGAATCTATTCCCATCTTCAGACTGAGGGAATGGGCCAGCAACGTCTATGGCGATTCTTTCCCAAGGGGCTCCGACGTTATACAGCTGTAGTTTCCCTTTGGATCTAGTGCGGGGCCCTTTTACTGAAGCGCACACTGTACACTTTCTGCACCAATCTTCAACGTCCTCTCGACACCGCACCCAATAAAAGCGTTCCCGTATCTTTACCAGGGTCTTCTTGATGCCGAGGTGCCCACCAGAAGCGCCATCATGTACCAGCTTCAGCAAATCAGCCACTTTACTCCTGGGAATAACCATTTGCAGGGTTTTTTCCTTTCCGTTGAGTGATTCCCAGCTCCGGTAAAGCACGCCATTCTCCAATATAAGGCTGTCCCACTGAGCCCAGTATGCCTTAGTCGTTGCGCTCGAGGCTGACACATCGCTCCACAGGGGCCTCTGTCCTTTGGCTTTCCACTCCATGATCGGGCTGAGCTCTTTGTCTTCCTTCTGAGCTTGGCTTACTTGCTCCGTTCCCCAAGACTCGTCTAGGTCCTGCATCCTTATCCTTATCACCCTGACCTCTTCTTTACCCTCATGCTTGAAGCAACGTCGACCTTCTTCGGAGCATGGGCGTTGTGACAGGGCGTCGGCATTCTTCGGGGTCTTTGTAGAAGGCTTGGTGGTCTTCGCAGCGGCGAGAGTGGCGACGGCGGCTATTAGCTCCTGGGTGTCGACTTGGGTAGCCGTCGAGATCTTCGTAGGAAGCTTCGCGGTTTTCTTAGCGGCAGCTTCTAGCTCCTCTCCTGGGTGTCGACTTGAGTAGCTGTCGAGGTCTTCGTAGGAGGCTTGGCAGTCTTCTTAGCGGCGGCGGCGGCTTCAAGCTCCTGCACTTGCGTAGCCCTCCACGCCGATTTCGGTTGTTTCCGTGCCCGGCAGCTAAGCCTAATATGACCTCGTTCACCGCATCCGTAGCAGATAGGCCCAGTACGAGGTTGAATCGTCGCTACGACTTCGCGCACCTTATAACCTTTACAGTCGCTTCGTACCGCTTCCACTTCAAGGGCATGTGCCAAAGCTGCTTCCAATGTTGCGTGATGCCCCAAGCGCACCGTTGCTCTCACCTCGGGATCCCGTATTCCGCTGACGAACGCCTCTAAAACTTTGTCTTCGACCGGTGTGGAACTCGACGCATAGGCTCGGCGTACGAGGCGCTCGATCTCCGTGGCCCACTGCTGCAGTCCTTCACTCGACTTCTGTACTCGGTCTTTAAGCTGAGCGCGGTACACGTGTTCGAGGTGCTTTTCCCCGTATCGAGCTTCCAAGGCCTTAAATAGCGACTCCAAGGTGCGTCGCTCGGCGGGCAGGTTCTCAAGGACCAGCAGTGCCTCCCCTCGAAGAGCTAAGGTAAGTGCTGCCAACGAGTGCTCGTCTTCCCAGCCATTCCCACTTGCAACTACCTCGAACTGGTGCCTGAACGCCGTCCATGAGGTCGTGCCGTCAAAACTTGGGACCTTAAATTTCGGCGCCCCAGAGCATGAAGTGGTTGCTGCCGTGCCCATAATCCTTATTTTTTGCAGCTTGTTGTCCAAATCCACGAGCCTAGTTTCGTGGAAGTTTACCGACGCACTGAGGTTGTTGATTGATGCGTCATGGCTTTTGAGGGCTTGGTCGTGCTCGGATGTACGCACCTTTACCAATTCCAGGTCCTCCTTCACGACGTTCAAATCTCCCTGGAAACCATCCAGCTTTGCGTCGATTGCCTCCATGGTTTTGCGCTGGCTCTTTATGTCTTCGCGCAGGCTGTCCATTGCTTCGCGTTGGCTCCCCAATAGTTTATTTTCCAGGCGCTCCATTGCTTCGCACTGGCTCCGCTGTATGGCGGCTAGTAAGGAGGCCATATCAAATGCACTCGGTGTAGGTGCTGATGCAGCTGATCTAGCCGAAGGTTCAGCGGTGGCCTCCGTTTCTGTGCGGTCACGACCCGGCGACTCCATCCGCGCGGCATCCAATGCCGTCTGCCGTCGCGTACGAATCCCTTCTTCACTCTGCGGTACTACAGGCATTCCGCTTCTGTCACCAATTGTTACGTGTCAGGAGTATGGGGTTCGAGAAAATGCCAAAATGTACCACAAAGACTTTATTGTACTCGTAGACACACAAATTACACGATGTACACAGTACACACTACAACACTATGCACGTAGGTACTCGTAAACACACTCGTCGAACACTGTATCGCCCGTAGAAATCACTTCACTTCGCACTGGTATCGCTCGTAGGTATCGCTGGTATCTTCCTGGTTCCGCTTCCGAAACTAGAATGTCCGCACTTGACCGATCGCCCCTTTTTATACCACTCACGCACCATTCATGGCAATCGAGAATGTTCCCGCGAAGTCCGGACCCGCGTCGAAATAAAGATTCGAGAACGTTCCTTGCAACCGACTTTCGCCCGTATGACTATTGCCGTAATGGTCGAAGCGTCGTGCGTACGGGCAAGCGCGCTATTGTTCTATTGTTGACTCGACATGTTTATGGCCCCTATTGTTTATTGTTTTGCGAGGTGATACGCCAGGGCTGTCACAATATAAATGAATAATTACATATTTTTTGGCCTAAAATGTAATAAAATTAATTTTGTTTGTATTAAAATACATTTTATTTTGTAATCGTGAAATACTTTTTGACGATTAGTTCGACTTCTCGAATTCAACTTATCTACTCATCTGTTTCTTTCGGTACCATCCCTGATATTTAAAAAGAAAAAGAGTGCACTGACGTAACTTTGTAACGACGTCAGTTCCTTACTTTTAAGTGTAAAAAGTTTAACAATATCTAGTATGGAATGTATTAGATACTATGGGGTGCCTCTACAAGGTTACTTCGGAAAATTTTGACGAACTGTCAAATGTGGCCTATTAAAATGGCCCAACTATAATGAATTACCTGTGTTATACAATTTTCATCTAAGGGCTCCCGTGATCTTAGTTAACAATGATAATACAAATATGAATAATGGTTACTAAATTACATTAAAAATGATTCTAATCATACACTTTTATTTTTATTTTCCCGTTTAATCCATATCAATAAATTAAATAACTAGATCCAATCCAAGACCATTGCGGAGTCGTTAACCCTAAGGCTTACGCACACATGCATGCATAACCTAAATCGAGGTAGGTACATATGTCGTGGCCATATCGTAGATTTGCTCACATCATGAAATGATCGACCATATCATGAAATGGTCAACTCAGTTTGGCCAGATCGTAAAATCGTCTACGTTTCACGATTTGGTCATCAACGTTTGGCCGGATCGTAAAAACGCCAAATATAGGGCATAATTTCGAACCGTGACGTCTCCGGCGCTGCGGAAGGTGCAGCCCCTTCGCCCTTGCGTAACAAAGCACAGACACCCACGGTCGCTTGCGCAGCTTCGGCTTGCTGGTCGCCTTCGGCAACCAGCCTTAGCCGCTCCGGCTCGCCCGGGTGTTTGCGTTTTGTTACAGCGGGCGGGGGCTGCCCTCCCTCCGCGCCTCCGGGTTCTAAAAATAACTCTAGGGGTATACAAGACTACGTGGTGTAGAGGTAGGCTAATTCGGTTCTGTAACCAATTCAACCTACCTACACCTTGAAAAATTTGACTGAGTAGTAATGGAAATGAGTATTCATTGTTTTATATATTATCCAAAATCAACTCAATTTTTATGCTTCCATTCAATGTTACTCGTTTTTAACAATTGACGTGAATTGTATTCTGTAATTCGCAATTTTTGTTGCTACTCTTTTACGCTAGGCCGAATTGACAAGAGAAACAACATTTACGCCAACGGCCGCCATCTTTACACATAAACAAAGCGCTTGCAGCGCCTCTACCGGTAATTAATGTAACTACTTTACGATATGATCAAAATAATCTTGATCATTTCATGAAAAAGCCGCGCGTTTAGTTGCCCATATATCGAGAAACGATTTCTTATCATTGATCTGCTCAAACCACATCATGATGTGGCCAATAGACAGTTGACCATATCATGAAATGGGACGATTTCATGATATGGTCGATCATTTCATGATGTGAGCAAATCTACGATGTGGCCACGACACATACATGAGCTTAACTTCTGTATTATCCATATTTTGTGGTATAACATTTGCATTAGTTTGAACTAATTTTGGCCACCAGGTCAGATAAGTTTGTGGCACTGTACAATTTACCATTATTACGTCATCAAAATGGCTGACAAGTTCTGACAGCGTTTTTCCGGAAATAAAAAAAGAATTAATATTTTCTATTATTTTGCCGAAATATAGGTATTTTTTGTTGCTTTTTTATTAGGAAAATCAAGTTTATACCCTATTATTATATTATTGGCATTGGCATTGATCTAGGTATAGAACTAAGTATATTCCTATCTCTATGGGCATTGGCAACTCTACTGACAGTTGCAAATATTGACATTGACATTTTTATATAAACGTTTTCATCTTGGTTTTCATAGTGGTTTGTAATTTGTTTTGTTATTTATTTAGTAGATTGATTGCGTATCGAACGTATGCGTATCGCGTAACCAATCGACGAATGATTGGTTATCGAAAATGATTTCTAAAAACCATAGAATACTCCTTCTTTTATTATATTCTACATTTTCTTTCGTTCAACCGTCATCTTTTCCTTACGTATATCCGCGTATTAAACTGGAAGCAACTCAAAGTGACGATGCCGGTGATCCGTTAATTCTGACGCCTTACTTAAAGAAAAATGCCTTACAACTCGCCCAAAACCTTTCCAAAGTGTCGCTTACGGAAAAAATTGGTTTTCCCAGCTATGCTGGATTTTTTACCGTCAATGAACAATTAAATTCAAACTTGTATTTTTGGTACTTCCCGCCAATTTTAGAAAGTGATTCTGCTCCGGTTGTTCTTTGGCTGCAAGGAGGGCCGGGTGGCAGCTCGCTTTTCGGACTTTTCACTGAAAATGGCCCACTGATAGCTAAGAAAAATGGGTTTGGTCTCCGAAAATACCACTGGGCCATTAAAAATCACCTCATTTTTATCGACAACCCTGTTGGAACTGGGTTTAGTTTCACTGATGTTGACAAAGGATATTGCACGGATGAGAAATGTGTTGCTGAAGGACTTTACAATGCTTTACAACAGTTCTTCACCATGTTTCCAAATTTACAAAGCAGAGAATTTTATATTACTGGGGAGTCTTATGCTGGAAAATATATACCCTCCTTAGCTATGGAAATACATAGAAAAAATGCTGCCAATGCTGGGAACACTTTTCTAATCAACTTAAAAGGATTAGCACTTGGTAATGCTTATTGTGACCCAATTAACCAAATTGATTACAGCAACTACTTGTATCAGCATGGACTAATAGATCAAAATCAAAGAGAAAAATTTGAAAAAATGCAATCGAGTATTGTAAGTGAGATAAAAAAGGAGAACTGGGCCCAAGCTGATATGCTAATGGACACTTTATTAGATGGAGATTTAACAAATTTCTCATACTTCAAAAACTTTACTGGTTTCAGTAATTATTACAACTTCTTGCTACCAGTTGAAGACATTGACATGACTGTGTTTGCTGATCTCATACACAATGATAATGTCCGCAAGTCAATACACGTTGGGGGCCTACCATTTAACTCTGGAAAACAGGTCCAATTACATTTAGCATATGATATATTGAAATCTGTTGCCTCTTGCTTCACGGAGTTGTTATCCCATTATAGAGTCCTGTTTTACAATGGTCAACTAGATATTATTGTAGCATATCCGCTCACTGAAAGCTTTCTACGTAACTTAGAATTCAGTGGTGCAGATATTTATAAAACTGCTCCACGTCATATTTGGAGGGTAGGCACAGATATAGCCGGTTACTACAAGAAGGCAGGAAATCTTACGGAAGTTTTAGTGAGGAATGCTGGTCACATGGTTCCACATGATCAGCCCAAATGGGCACTAGACTTAATAACTAAGTTTATACATAATAAATTGTAACTGTTGTAGTAAAATCTTATAGTACATAATTATCTGTTAGAGTAATTATTTTAATTTGTTTATGAATTCTTAATACAGGGAAAAGGTTATGTATGTAAGAGGTAAGTTATCTGTATGTAAGAATACTCATTAAACTAAAATTTACTGTGTCATCATGATGCTAAATAAAATATATTTTTTAATATGATTAGCATTTATTTTTTCTAAGAATTACATTACAATAAATAACATAACTTAAACAATATCATTACAATTAAGTCAATTGAATTAATAATTAGGATTATCATAAATGACAATAGAAAACATTTCATGAATTAAGAAATTTTTAAACTAAGTGATTGTTGATCGGATACAGACTATTACACAGCAGATTTTTTTTTGTTTGAATTCAGGTGTATGTTAATAATTTTGCTAAAAACGTGTTTTCAAGGATATAAAAAATCATTTAATCTTAGAATTAATAACTAATGCTAAAACTACAGGTACAAATTCCAAAATTTAAGATATGCAAGAGTCCAAAACCCGACTCTTGTCATTAGATTGTGGTGTATTCCTATATTCCTAACCTAACACAAGTCAACTGAAACACAAATCACTGGGAAAAATATTATAAATTTTTAGGAATTGCCGAAATCATATTATGATTTATGAGTGTAACATAAAATGTCGACTGTAATTCATCAAAGCCATTAAACCGGGGTATTTAGAATGTCCTTTGAGAAAGTCTTGCTTTTTTCGCTCGCCTGAAATGATGATTTTTTCTATCCATTGTCTTCTGGCTATCTTCAACATTACCTCATCAAGTCATTCTTCAATAAATCATTACCTCAATAAGTTGCGTAGCAAATGCCAAGTCACAATGTGAGTTATTACTTTACCATCTAACTTAGAATATTGATAGGCCTTAAGTTTACAATCGATCAGTCCTCAATAATATATCTAAAAGCAACACTTTTATTTTTATAACAGTTGTCATCTATAGAGCAAATAGTCAGGTGTTACGCGAGCAAGGCAGTGAGTGCGTCGAGGAACTGTGTCCGTTGAGAAACCGGCAATGTGATGATGGAAGTGTCCACGTGGTCTAGCGACACCGCTGCACCGCTCTTGGCCGCTGCTTGCTCGAATGCCGCGCCAAACAGGCTGAAAATTAACCAGAATTTTATTTTTGAAGTAAAATTGCTTTTGGCACGCTTGACTTGGGAGCAAGCTAGTAAATGAGTGGCGAGAGCTTTACGAAAAGTGTGATCGGGCGAGGCGAACGGACGTTGAGAGGAAGATATAATATGTGAGTCAAGATAGAAGACTTACTTTCGTATATTACTTCGTTTTTATATACACAGTGCATTGTAAGAGTAACAGAGAGCAGTGCGCGTGCACGTTTTCTTTCTCTCTTCCTCTACTAGCCATTGCATGAAATTATATATATACAGCAACTCTAACAGGTCTGGCAGTCTCTACCCACTGCCCCAGTCTTCATACTTACATCCAAACTAACCAACAAATATCTCAAAAATCCTATTCTAATCCAATCACCTCACCCTAACCAAACCCTCCATTACACTAGCTACATACTTCCTGGGCTCCTGGTCGAAGCGCGGCGGCAGGCCCAGCAGCAGACAGCGGCCGTCGGGCCGCCTCGCCCAGCCACAGCGGGCCGCAAGAATCGTGTTCTAATACGACCACCTCACCCTAACCAAGCTTATATTACACTAGCCACATACTTCCTGGGCTCCTGGTCGAAGCGCGGCGGTAACCCGAGCAGCAGACAGCGGCCGTCGGGCGCGGGCGCGCTGGCCAGCAGTGGCCGCGCGCCGCCCGCGGCCGCCACCCAGCGCGCCGCCTCGCCCAGCCACAGCGGGCCGCTCACGGCTGCCGCTTCTGGGGTGCCCTGGGGGATGTTAGTGATGAGTTAGTGTCGAAAATGATGTGTACATGTTTATAAAGATTAGTTTTATTACTTAGATAGTAGCTATGCCTGCGATTTCGTTAGGATGTTCTTCGTTCGTAAATCCTAATCCAAATTTCGGAATACAAAATATATACAAACGACAAACGTTTAAGTCATTTAAAATTTTATATCAAGTAAAATTGTTGTATTGTAACTAAATAATATAGAAAATAATTTCATTACCTAGGTTAATGAGAACATCGTCAAACCAGTCGAAGTCAATGAGGGTCGCCGTTTTTGTGCTCACCAGTTGGCGCCACCGGCGAGGTGAGGTCTTACTTAGGTGAGGTCAAAGCCCGCCCATACATAAACAGTGACAAATGACATTCAGACAAGCGAAAAGTGACAGACAGACCTCACTTTTCACTAGCGCCTCTAGCGGAAAATTCACACGCGGTTACCCTCATTCATCACGCATTATTAGGGACGATTCAAAAATTACTTGTCAGACTACACACCAACCAGCTTTCAAATATAAATCATCAAAATCACCCAGTAAAGATCAGACTACATACTAATACACATCGAAACCTTCGAATCAAGAACCTCTTCAACCCCGTTAAGTTAATAGTCAACCTCACCTCCTGAACAATAAAGTAGCTGAACGGGCCGGCGAGCATGAGCCCGCGGGCAGCCAGCGTGGCGTGCGCCAACCTAGCGACGGCTTCCAGCGCGCGCCGGGCGTACCCCGCGCCGCGCGCCCAGCTCTCGTTCTCCCCGCCCACCTCCAGCGCCGCCAGCGCCAGCTGGAAGCCCTCGCCGCGAGGTAGGGTTTCCTGGAACGCGTGGGTTGTGTTGAATTGTTTCAGTTTCTTTTTTCGGTAGGTAAAATAGTGGCGCGTAGCTAGGGGGCCGATGGGGACGGTTCAGCTCTGGTAACAGTAATTCGAGGATTACACCCAGCCCAGAAAAAAATTATTCTACTTACATTAACATAATTTAACGTTTTATAAAGAAATAACCAATTTCAAAATCCATAGCTAAGGATAACTCAAAAAGGATCCGTTTGAGGTCGCTCGAATTTACAAAAAAATATATGAAAATCGGAACACTCTGTAAAAGACCATAAATGAAATGCGCTTTATTAAGATAATTCAAAAACTACCCGTCAGACGTCCCTTAAATTCATATGGGAGCAGACGTCAAACACGACGCGATAACAAGTACTAATTCGTCACATAACTATCCACCTTTGAAATCAAGACGGATACCTCTCTCTGCGCAGAAGTCACTATACCAAGCGGGATACAGGATCTTCAGCAGTATGTACAGCACTCACATGTTCAATAAGAGCCATAACGGCGTACACGGTGTCGAGCGCGGCGCAGCAGGAAGGCGGCGCGCATGGGCGCGGGCAGCACCGAGCGGCTACAGGATGTTGGACAGTATGTACAATTGTACACCACTCACGTGTTCAATAAGAGCCATAACGGCGTACACTGTGTCGAGCGCGGCGCGGGCGGGCGCGTGCGGGCGGCGCAGCAGGAAGGCGGCGCGCGTGGGCGCGGGCAGCACCGAGCGGCTACAGGATGTTGGACAGTATGTACACCACTCACGTGTTCAATAAGAGCCATAACGGCGTACACTGTGTCGAGCGCGGCGCGGGCGGGCGCGTGCGGGCGGCGCAGCAGGAAGGCGGCGCGCGTGGGCGCGGGCAGCACCGAGCGGCTACAGGATGTTGGACAGTATGTACACCACTCACGTGTTCAATAAGAGCCATAACGGCGTACACTGTGTCGAGCGCGGCGCGGGCGGGCGCGTGCGGGCGGCGCAGCAGGAAGGCGGCGCGCGTGGGCGCGGGCAGCCGGTGGCGCGGCGCCGCCGCCTCCAGCGCGGGCAGTAGCGCGCGCCGCAGCTCCACGTCCATGGAACGGTAGGCTTGACGCGCTTGTTGGAGCGGAAACCTGTGTGGAACAGATCATTATAAAACTCTTCCGTTTGTGTGCACGCCGCAAGCGGGTGTGCAAGGCTTGCACCGTACGCGGGCGGCGAAACAATTTGCACGCAGGCACTCATACAGTTTACGGCGGGTCAGTTACTGAGTGATTAAGTAACTGACGGAAAATGCACAGCCAGAACTGTTGCACACAAGACTATAATACTTGACCTAATGCTAACTGGACTAAACATCCTACCTAGGCTTTAATTCAGCCTTGTTCTAGGTTGATAACAGTAGTCATGGGCGACAGCAGAAAGGCGTTGCTTGCTTGTTCTTTTGCTACCTTAATGCCATAAACGGATTACAAATAGATACACAGACAAGCTAAACTTAAAACACCAGTCATTTTTCATGGAGGGTTAATAAAAGCCATCACAAACCCACTCACCCCATATCGGCGAGCAGCTGCCGAAGCCTGGCGGCTCCCGACCTAGCGTGCAGCTTCAGTTTGGGCGCGAGGCTGGAACAGTGGCTGAGCGCGGCCTCCAGCGACCAAGTTCGGTACAGAGGCAGCCACGCATCTTTCTCTACTATCACTTGGGCGATCTGAAATAATTATAATGGTTACTGAATAAACGTTAATCTACTAACTACTTTGCTGCAATCCGCAAGTAAATTCGTATTTGATGGTGTATCTGAAATTCTGAACACTTTCATGCTAGTAGCACCTTCCTCCCTTCCACATTATAAACATGCAATTATACTTATAAAACAAAGAATAGGTATTATGTACACCACATAAAAAAACTGTATTGAAATCACTTCATCCGTTTGAGAGCTACGATACAACAGACCGACAGAAACATATACGCAAAGCTTAAAGACAATGTGAAACTTATAACATTCATCTTTTGTGAGGAGGGATAAAAAGCGAGAATTTCGCTTTGGTGAATAGCTCTTACATGACACAGCCAGAAAATGTTAAAATACTTAACAGTTACATAATTAAGCATAGTGCACATGAGTACACACTCACACATACACACACTCAAACATCGAGAGAGAGACATAGACGCCAAACTCAAAACCCCTCTCAATCTTTCCATAAACTAAAACCACTAAAACCCCACTCACTAACCCGGTTCTCGCTATCACGATCGGTATCGCGCTGCGCAGCCGCAACATGCCGATGCAACACCTCGGCGTCGAGCACGCAGCGCGCGGGCGATCGCGCGTGCAACGCCGCGTGCGCCGCCGCCGCCACCGCCGCCGGCCACTGCGCCGCCGCGCCCGCGCGCGAGTACCGCGCCGCTAGCTCCAGGCATACTATCGCGCTCTGCGAATCATTAATATTATAATCTACTAGCTTCCGCCAGCAGCTTCGCCCGCGTGGAATTCGCTTAAACTTAACCCACCTATTTCACCCTCTTGGGGGATGAATTTCGAAAAATCCTTTCTTAGCAGATGTTTACATCATAATGGCTATCTGCATGCCAAACTTCAGCCCGATCGATCCAGTAGTTTGGGCTGTGCGTTGATAGATCACTCAGTCAGTCAGTCACCTTTGAATTTTATATATTAAGATAGCTGATCGCTATACATGGAAATAAGGGACAAAACTGTTACAGGAAGTTGTTAATAACGCAATAGAACAAAAACAAGTATTTTGCAAATTTTTGTCTATTTGCATTTTAGTCAGATTGAATTGGAAGAATGCAAGTAAGCCACATAAACGGGTTACTGAACAAGAAACCAGTGACTCCACCTCTACCAAATTTATAATGTAAACAACTATTTTATGATAAAAAATTATTTGCAAAATGCTAACTAAACTAAAGGTACCTGAAAACTACTTTGAAAAATTTCAAATTATTTCTAAAAGATCTACATACAAACTATACTAGTTCCACTGGATACTTTTAAATGATAAATTAAACAAAAACTAAGTAATTATCCTTACAGGTTTCCCATAATAGGAGAACTGTGTGTAGTTAAACATGAGTGTGTGGCGTCGCTCCTCCCAGGCCTTTCTAGATCTTCGTCTCTCCACCACAGCTTCAAGATCTCTTCCAGCAGTCTCCTCTTCATTCTATGCAAAAGGAACTTGTGAAAATGCAGACTTACTGTTAAGTACTTACTTGGTTATTACATACTGAAGTGGAGGTAGTTGTTTCATTATCCATGAATAGTTGATGTGTGGGTACCCTCACATTCACTTATAAATGATTGACACCACAGATACACAATTGTCACAATACACAACATACCTTCCCCCTTAGTTTCATTTAAATTCCTAATCACTATCCTACTATAATTACTGCTAATGCTAATTAATCACCTTAACTTTTAATTATTACTATTGAGATATTATTTTTATTTCAGTTATATAGAATGAGAGCTTTGTAACATGTCTCCATCACATGTTACCTCAGCATTTTCTGGTATGCCCAGTATATCACGCATTTCACTGCTAGGTTGTACAGCTTCTTCGGATTCCCTTCGCCGTAACTGATTTATATGTCTTGTCACTATAGGCCCACCATTCATTTTCACTAAAAACCGAACAGGCCCTTTTATTTTCCAGATCTCTCCTTTCACCCACTTATCCCCTCTAGCGTAGTTGCGTAGCCACACTTTGTCTGTTACCCTAAATACTCTCAGTGGTACTTCTTTATTATATTCAATTTGTCTCTCAGCCACTGGTTTTATAGAGAAAGGATGCAGAATATCAAAACGTGTTCTAAATCGACGTTTATTTAACATTTCTGCCGGTGATTTGCCTGTAACAGAGCTTGGGGCTACTCTCAAACCAAATAGTAATCGTTGCAATTTTGTGTCTATATCTGATCCTGTTACACTTAGCAATTTCCTTTTTACTATTTGTACAAACCTTTCTGCTTGACCATTTGAAGCTGGAGAGTAGGGTGGAACTAATATATGTTTAATAGCATTACATTTCATAAAGTTCTTAAATTCTTCAGATGTGAATGCTGTTCCATTGTCCGATACTAATACTTCTGGCAATCCTTGTTCTGCAAAAATTTCTCTTAGAGCCTTAACCGCGCATTCAGTTGATGTCGATCTAACAACTTTTACTTCTGGCCATTTTGAATATGGGTCCACAACAACTAGATATATCCTACGATCAACAGGCCCAGCAAAGTCTATGTGCACTCGTTGCCATGGATTGGCTGGTGTGACCCATGAATGTGCAGTGCTAGTTGGCATGTTTCTGTTAACTTGACAACTTTCACACCTCTCCACTAAAGCTTCTATTTCATGGTCTAACCCAGGCCACCAAAAATAGCTTCGGGCTATTGATTTTGATATCACTATGCCATCATGTGTCTCATGTAGCGCTTGTAGCATATGTTCGCGCATAGGTGGAGGTATAACTACTCGATTGCCCCATATTATACAATCATTCGTAATAGACAGCTCTTTCCTCTTTAACCAATACATTTTTAGAATCTGATCGTTTACCGAATCCGGCCAGCCATGTAATATCCAAAATTTTACTTTTGCCAAAACTTCATCTCGCCCTGTTTGTTCTGCAATGTCTTTTGCTGAATATTGAATTGCACTGGGGGTTTCTGACAGCAATAAAATATCTTCTATGTCATCTGTATTTTCATTGCAATTTTCAGTGTTCATTGGCCACCTGCTTAATGCATCAGCATTACCAATGTTAGACCCACATTTATACTCTAACTCATAGTCATGTGAGTTCAGCTTCAACGCCCATCGCATCATTCATGGAGATAAAACTTTTGGTATGGCTTTATTAGGACTAAAAATTCCTAACAATGGTTTGTGATCCGTGTATATTTTTAAACGTCGCCCATACACATACTGATTAAATTTTTCTAAGCCAAATATAATCGCTGCTGCTTCTTTGTCAATCTGTGCATAGTTACGCTCTGCTTTCGATAACGTTCTGGATCCCATGGCAATGGGTTTTTCTGATCCATCATCCATTATATGGGATAAGACGGCTCCTACTCCATATTCTGATGCATCACATGTCAATGTTATCTTCCGATTATTATCAAAATGTACCAAAGTGTCTTCACTTGTTAACATACATTTTGCTTTTCTAAATGCTTCTGCCTCTAACCTTCCCCACTTCCACTTATTATCTTTGTCCAAAAGTCTGTGCAGGGGTTCTAATAATGTTGCCTTATCTTTAATAAATCTCTCATAAAAATTCAGCAATCCCAAAAAAGCTTGCAGTTCCTTAACATTGCTAGGACTCTTTGCATTGTTAATCAATTTCACTTTCTGGTCACTTGGATGAATACCATATTTATCTACCACATATCCAAGGAATTCTACTTTCTTCATGGCAAATTCACATTTCTTCCGATTCAACCTGAGACCTACTTTTTTAAGACATGCTAATACCTTTTCCAACCGTTCATTATGCTGCTTTTCATCTCCACTTATTAAAATATCATCAAGCAGAACAGTCACTCCTTTAATACCTGCCAATGTAGATGACATGACTCGTTGAAATATACCCGGGCATGCCTTCAAGCCATAAGGTAATCTTTTTAATTTATACAATCCCTTCAACGTATTAATTGTAAGTAGCATACCTGTCTCATCAGACACTTTTAATTGTGTATAGGCCTCTTTTAAATCAAGTTTAGTAAATATGACTCCACCTGCAACTTCAGATAGACACTCATTGATTGTTGGCTGCGGATAGGTATCTGTTTCAGTTGCCGAATTGACAGTCAATCGATAGTCTCCGCATAGCCGAATACTCCCATCTCTTTTCACTACTGGAACCACAGGTGTAGCCCAGTTTGAGTAAGCTATAGGCTCAAGTACTCCAACACTGACTAATCTATCTATTTCTTCACACACCCTATCCCTTATTGCAAATGGTACTGGCCTGCTTTTCATGAATTTTGGTTGAACATCTTTCTTGCAGGTAATTACCACTTCAGGCCCTACATATTCACCAAGTCCTTCAAAAATTTCTTTGTACTTATTCAAAATATCTGTCAGTGATTCCTTCGAATCAACTTCAAGGGTATTAATATAATTGCTTATACCTTCAACCGTAATCCCCAGAGGCTTAAACCAGTTCCTTCCTAGGAGGTTCCCTCGCCCCTTTCCAATTATTAACTCCAGGTAACCTTTAAAATTTTTGTATTCAACAAAAACTTTGGTCCTGCCGTGCACCTGCACCCTGGCATTATTCCAGGTGAGTAGATTTAGCCTACACTCCTGTAATTGCAATCCATCTGGCCAAATCAATTCAGCCTGCTCCTGTGTCACAATGGTATAAGAACAGCCTGAATCAACCTCAAATTTGACTAACTTTTTATTCAGTTGAAGTTCTGTAAATATTGCAGGTTCACGATATGCTCCTGCCATGCAATATAATCCATTCATAAATTCTTCTTTCCCTTGTTGAATCTCTTTGACATCACCCGTTCCATGTAGATTTTTCCGACACATTTTTGATATGTGGCCTATTTTTCTGCACGCGTTACATTTTGCAAAAATAAACTTGCATTTATGATAATAGTGGCTCCCTCCGCATCTGTAGCAGTATAACTTTTTCTTCTTATCTTCTCCCACTGCATTTACTTCCATAGATTCTACTTCACTATGATTACTCAAGTTTGTCGCACAAACAGTTGATTCTTCTGTACTAGATATTTTTAATATTTTTAAATCTTCCACACACTTTTCCGCTTGCAATGCCATCTCAACTGCAGTTGCATAGGTGAGGTTAGCTTTCTTAAGCAAGGCTTCTTGCAACTTAACATCACGCACCCCACAGACCAGCCTATCCCTCAAAGTTCTTTCTAAATCTACAAAATTGCAATATTTACACATATTTCTAAGGCAAGCAATGTAATCCTGCATAGATTCATTTTTCCCTTGGTTCCTGTTATGGAATTTAAATGATTCTACAATCTCATTTGGTCGTGGGCTAAAATGATTATTTAATTTGCATTCTATATCAACTAGCGAAACCTCACTCACAACGTCCGGAAATATTAATGATTTCACTAAACTATATAAGTCACTACCACACGATGCGAAAAATACGGCTTTTTGTCGTGTAGGTTCTGTTATACCATGTGCTAACAAGAAATATCCAAATCGCTCCTTATAGGATTCCCAATCCCCATTTTTTACATCAAAATGTTCAAACTTTATATCAACCATTGTCAACACACAGTTTACACTACACTTTCACTATTATACCACTATTTATCACTATTTTCCACAATCGCCACTGTTAAGTACTTACTTGGTTATTACATACTGAAGTGGAGGTAGTTGTTTCATTATCCATGAATAGTTGATGTGTGGGTACCCTCACATTCACTTATAAATGATTGACACCACAGATACACAATTGTCACAATACACAACACTTACCATATTATTATGTTTTCTTGAACACTGGCCTAGTGTGGATTGGTAGATTATGACAGTAATATCATGGATTTAAGTAAAATACTTCTGTTACTGAACGACTTAGAAGTGCTCATAGCCCGTCCGCTTGCGTCGATCTTATTTAATCGACAAAAGTTAAGCATCAAGCGCTTCCGTGCTTCTGAGGGCACGTAACTGTTGATCCCGGTTGTTATCAATAGATTGCAGTAGTTAAGGAGGAGGCGTTGGAGGCCTTTCGGCTGCATGAAATCTTCCGACACTGGGTTGGCCACTAACCCCTCCACCGATCTATACTGGAACAGAGTGGAGTATGCCCTAGGCCTCCTCAATAAAGATGAGAGACCTGAGCTCAGTACTGGGCCATTAATGGGTTGTAGCCACTGACTGACTGACAGAAAACATACAGCCAAAACTACTGAATGCAAAAAGTTGAAATTTGGCATGTATGTTCTTTGGACAGGTGTAAATGGAATAAAAAGGGGGATAAACTGAAACACAAAATTCAATGAGGACTAAGCTTAAGGAGAGCTAGTCATAGATAACTCTTAGATATACAGGTTTCCTTGTGATGTTGTCTGTCACCAAAGCAAGTCATAATTTAAATTAATGTCTAAAACATATTTTTATGAAAATTGTATGTCCACACAGGATTGAAACCCAGGCCACCCTGTTGAGGAATGCAACAACCAAAGCACTTGGCTATGACAGCTATATGTTGTAGCTCAATATAAGAATATTATTCACCTCTTCATCTTCATCGTCTCTGAAGATATCATCAAAGTTTGGAATGTTCTCTTCATCGTCTTTGTACACGAGTCGCACCTATAACATTGTTTATAATGTTATCGTATAGCTTTATGCATCATTGCAATTTCTGTCTTTTAATAACAAATATCATAATTTCTGGAAACTGTGTACTTAGTTATTGTAATTTATTGTGTAACTCTCCATTGATATCAGAATTAACACATTATAATCACACAAATAATAAAATATCTGCCTGTGCCACAAATCAAATCTTTGCAGGAGGAATCACTATCAACTAGACTTCGGGACTGTCTAATAATGATAAATATAACACAGCAATGCTTTCGAAGGATTTGCAACTATTTCGTTATAATAATATAAACAAGGATTTACTAACCTGGCCATCACTGTAAACATTGCAAATATCTGTTGGTTTATGAGAATCCAGTACAAAAAACACTACATCTTCTTCTGGCTGTAATATATCCACCAGGTCTATGGTCCCGCCACAGTTTAACAGCACTACGTACTTTATCTCTTCGTTGTTTTCTTCATAAGCAGTCTTCAACTCCGATATACCCCCCACAGGGACTAATGTATATGATATATTATCACATTTGAATAATCCTTGCAATATTTTACAAGCGCAAATTGCGTCAACGTCGTAATGCACTAACAATAACACACGCTGAAAGTAGAAATTCACATCTCAATAAATAAGATTACAATGACCTATCGAACATATGATTCTTGTCAACAAACTTACGTTGCCAAGTAAGACGTTGTAGAAATCATTCCTTATGTCCTCGATAAACATTTTGGACTAGATAGCATATTATACTTAACTTCATGAAATCATGTTTAATAACAACCTAAATGCCTAAATGCTAATAAATAAGTTAAGTTTTTGGAACACCTGCTGTTATGCTTTACAAAAGTTTAGTTGTCAAAAAACAATAAAATTGTCATCGTGAAATAGGTTACCGGAATGGTAGGAATAGGAAATTCGCGCCAAACCGCCAAATTCACTTTTTTTATAGTCCGCACAATCATAAGATTCCGATATGAAGGCTGTCATCACAGTGACAATAGTGAAGTACAACTAAAATCGATACATTAAATAAACCGATTTTTAAAATTAACCGATTATAAGTAATAAGACTTTCTAATCGTTTCGTTAATTAAGTTCGGAAATTTAAAGACCGATAATTAATAAACCGATCTCTGATTGTTTTCTTAAAATGGGTTAAAAACAGATGTAGCGTTGAGAGGAACTCCGAAAGGCATAATAAGGCAATTTAACGAGTAAGTTAAGGTGAGGGAATTATATTAGTTATTAAAATGGAAATTTCATTAATCTACTGAAAACAGAAAAACTATAAAACGGTTAATAATTATCCGATTTGAGTGGAAAAAGCTTAAAAACGTATATATCGGGAATTTATAATAGCTACGAAAAATCGCAATGCTTTAGATATATTAAAGAATCTATAACTATTTGTGTTTTGGGTGTGACATGGTAGCACATACTTTCGATTATAGTAATGTATCGATTATGGTCGATTCATAAATTGTTTCAAGCGGTCACATAACTATGAAACAAGCCTCCTTATAAAACATTGTAATGACGTCTTAAATATTTGTTCAATTTTACACAATTTATGATGTAAACTGATAAAAATAAAATGAAATGATTTATACAGTTTATAAATAACACAAATAAAAAACAAGCAGGGATGGTTTACATATTTCGCCAGAATTTCTAGTATTTACCTATGTAAGTACGTATAAGTAAGTAAGTACCTATCTTAATATTCGTAGTAAGTAAACAATATTACTCCAATTCGTTTAACCCACTAGTTACTTGCGTTTAATATTACGAATAATGCCTTATTAAAATATTTAACAAACTGTGGGCAATTTTATAACATCATGCTACGAGCAATAAAAGCGATGTGCCAATAAAATATGTTGCAAAAATGGGAAGAAATGTTTATTATCTGTAAATATAAAAACAATTTTTCAAAACGAAGAGGAGGTGGATTCACAAGTACATGATGTACCTACTTATAAAGCTGCATTGATAATAAATATAAACTAAAAATAGTGCATTACATAATCTAACCAAAGTGACCTATCATTCACTACAAAATATCTTCGCTTCATAGTAACATTACCAGCGGTTCGAATATCAAATCAAAAAAATATATATTTCCGTAATAAGTAAGTTGAAGACGCCCATACAAGGTTAGTTTGTGTTCATAAATGACAGACGTCATATCGGAATCTTATGATTGCTATGATTGTGCCGACTATAATGTATAGATATATAGACGGCCCTGGATACTCTTTTCAGCCGTTCTACTTTAAATATTATCCTTTTCTTGAATGAATTTTTCTTCCATCTTTTTCAATAAATGTATTTTATATTATCTTGACTATAGTAAATGTTTTGATAAGATCGATCACCTAGTACTCTTACGTAAATTACAACTAGTAGGTATAAGAGGTAACTTATTTAGATGGTTTACATCTTATATACGCAATAGATCCCAGACCGTGGCACTAAGAGGTTTCACTTCTTCAGCTATTTTCATCCCTTCAGGCGTCCCTCAAGGATCCTTGTTAGGGCCTTTGTTATTTAACTTATTTATAAACGACATATCTTCATGTTTTATTCATTCAAAAATATTACTATACGCCGATGATATGAAAATAATGCATCCGATTAAGACCATTAAATGCGCTGAACGACTACAAGATGATCTTTCCAGGTTTGAAACATATTGTACCGAAAATAAATTGGATATTAACGTTTCTAAATGTAATTTATGCTCATTCACTCGTAAACCAAACCCACTTATAATTAACTATAAATTAAAAGGCATTAACATCCCCAGGGTAAACTCGATTCGTGATTTAGGGGTCATTTTCGACTCAAAACTGATTTTTGAAGAACATATTAACTACGTGCTAAAAAAAGCATCTAAATCTTTAGGTTTTATTCTGCGTATGTCCTCTGACTTTACTTCAGTCAAAACAATTAAAATCCTTTACTGTTCTTATGTGAGAAGTCACTTAGAATACGCATGCCAGGTCTGGAATCCTAGCTATACCACTTACATTACGCGCATTGAACGATTACAAAAAAGGTTCTTATCCCACCTGCAATTTAAAATAAAAAAATATACACAGGGCTATTTGAATCGCTGTAAAAAATTCCACATTCTTCCGCTGCAAGAGAGAAGGAGCATTGCGGATCTTACTTACCTGATGAGCATTGCAAGTGACTCGGTCGACTGTCCTGAGCTGTTGGAACGTATTGGCCTGAGTGTACCTTATGCTTCATTTAGAAGATCCTGTTCTTTGTTTATACCATGTACTAAGACCAATTATGAACGTAATCGTTATTTGCTGCGAGCGAGTAGGCTATTCAATGAGACTGCGAATATACTAGACGTTGATTTGTTTAACACTTCGAGTCGAAGCCTAAAACGGCTTATGACCGCCCAGTTCTTTGAAAACATATAAAATGATGTTAAATTTTTAATTATAATAATTAGCTTTTGAGTATCTTTAGATCCACTTGTATCTTTCTGTAATAAGGTAATAAGTTAATAGTTTTTGTGCATGTATCCACTTCATATTATGTAATTCAAAAAGCCTACATGTGGAAACTCTTAATTGGCCTTCATTTGCCTATTTGTTTGACTATTCGTATATTTAGCTGTTTGTTTCCTGTAAAAATAAATAAAATAAATAAAATCTTCTACCTTTTTATAGCTAGGGAGCCCAAGAGGGGATTTTTGGATTTACTCGAGCGCGTCAGATTAAGGTACAGGGGGTACCTGGTACCCAGTTAAGTAGCTCCACCAAATATGAGCCCCATATATAAGTTCGAATTTTTTTTGCACATTATAATAATGGTAGCGAGTTTGCGTCACATCGAAATCGTCAGATTATTGAATGAGAGCTTTTTTTAGGTTCACTTAACACCCCCATAAAAAATCTGACGTGCTCGATTTGATTTTTTCTCTCTCATTTTCAACCCTTACGTACGATCACCCCCATCAAACAAACGATCAGATTAACATAGTACATTATTAAAAATACGTAGAACATTGATGCTTACAATATCTGAAGCGCTCGAGTATGTACACATGGACATTATTTTTTTACATATTCAAAAGTCTATAGCCGCTTCCCCCACCGATGAAAAGGTATACATTATATAACATTTTTTTCTTCTTATCATCTAAGCTTTGCAACCCAATAGGTCTCTATGACGCTCGAGTAAATCCACATTTAGCATCGTCGGCTCCCGTACCATTATGGGAACTTCAAATTAATAAAAAAAAATGTAAAATTTGGTCTGTAGACGATTCAATTTATAGATCTACAAGGATCTTTTGGCGCGTGGCTGACGTGAGGGTGACAGAGACAGTGCCTTACAGCCAATGATTAAAGAAAAAAGTTACTTATTTTATCTATGCTTACAGCACAACTTACAGTTTGACTTATTATACCTCTAATTCGCTGTCTCTGTCATCCACATGTCAACCACGCGCCAAAAGATCCTTGTAAGACTGTACGTACGTGATAACGACGTTAACGTAATAGGGAAAAAATATTATTATAAAAACAAAAAACCCGACTGCTTACAAAAGAACTCAAAAGAAAAAAACAAGTGTCACAATGTCACAATATCAACATAAAATACTTCATGGTGCTGCAGGCGGGGACAAACGTAGTATACCTACTACCTGACCACAATAATTAGGCGCATGTCAGATAGCAGTCACGCGGGCCCCCCACCCCGCTCTAGCCCCGCGCGTCCCCTAGTGAGGCGCAGTCGTGTACAATTGTACATTAAGGTCATTTAGACTAGGCTGATGTGAACTTCGTTTTCCGAGATGTTTGCGCAGGTACAGTAACTGACCAAGTACAGGTGGTAGGGCCTAGAGCTCACCCGGGGAAGTACCACCGCCCGCCACGGTACTTTGTACCATTCCTACCGTGTAATAATTGTTTTAAGAACAATATTGTGTTCCGGATAGGAAGGTGTGGTGCCGGTTACACTTTTTAGAGGCGACCATCTCAGTCCTCAGGGGTAGCAACGCATGTGTGACCGAATTAGAACGAGACTCATTGAGTCTAGTTCTGGGTCGGTCACAGTTGTTATGGGCGGCAGCGGAAGGTGGTGCTGCATGCTCGTTTGCTATCTTAATTCCATAAAAAAAATTGTACCTCCATTAAACATTCACCATGGTACTTTTGGTACTACTGCAGAATGTACTACGTATTCCCATCCCTATTTCCAATGACGTCTTAACTGACATGCGCCTAATTATCGTGGTCGGCTAGTACTTGTGATAAATCTTTTTCTACCTGTAGGTAACAGTATTGTTTGTCCCCGCCTGCAGCACCATGAAGTATTTTATGTTGATATTGTGACACTTGTTTTTTTCTTTTGAGTTCTTTTGTAAGCAGTCGGGTTTTTTGTTTTTATAATAATATTTTTATTTCAGACTTTTTAGTGTTTTCATCGAAAAATTCTACTTTTTGGGATGGTTTTTGTCAATTTGTGTTAAAACGTGTGCCTAAACGTTATATGATATATATATTTTTGAAAAGGTCTTTTCACGATCTTTCATTTGATACCCATATTGCTAAGATAACAAAAAACTCAAGATTATAGGGGATAATCTATTTCTTCCACTTTCGGGCGCCATTTTTAAAAGTCATATAGCCTGTGACACTTCCACAGTTCTAACGAATTCAATGATACCTCATATGTCGAAATCCGTTCAACCGTTTGGGCTGTGGGGCGGCACAAATAAATGGACATACATACAAACATACATACACTCGAAAAATATAACCCTCCTTCTGTCGCAGTCGGGTAAAAATTGCACTTACCTATAGTGGAGTGCCGTAAACTTTAAACCTCGGAATCCAAGAATTATGAATAAATCTCCATAAAAACTGTTGGACTTCAAAATGCACAAATAGAAAAGTTAAAAAATAATAATTTACCGATCTTTTTTTATTTTTTTATCTTTGCTGGTAAGTTTGTGACCCCATAACTTCGTATTGGGTAAATCGATTTTGATGATTCTTTATTTTCTTGAAAGCTGGTGCTTTTGGTATAGGTAGTCCCATGGATGTAGAAAGTAAAGATGCGCCCGTAACATACATAAGGCGCACGACGAGTGGTCAACATTAGGTTGTGTGATTGAGTGATTGATCAAGTCAGTCTGTTGTAGACAGCAGCGAGTTACACATCTTCCTTACGCAAAATTGATTTCAGTAATTACGTCCGCAAATGTAGAAAATATGGCTTCCTGTGCCTTCAAAAATGTTCTAACAATTCAAGAAACACAAATAAAGTCCAAAGGAATCACATTTCATTATGTAAACATTGAATTGTAAATTATTTTCACTACTAGAGAACCGCCCGCGCTTCGCTTCGGGACCCGTAGGTAACAGCCGCGTAGGTCCCGCTCCCGTAGGAATCTCGGCCAAAGATAAGCCTATAATATGACATACTGGAACATCAACATCAAAATCCGTCCTGTTTTCACTCACGTCACGGCTAACATAGCCGTGGGGATTCAGTTTCGGGGCCGGTGGCCCCCTGACTGAAGTGTCTGCCGCGGTCCGTAACAACGGACCGGTCGTTGGGTTGGGCCCCTGTATGGGTCCTCGAAGATTGTCCAGATGGTGATGTGGAGTATGGGTGTCTAGTCCGGGGAGTCATGATAATTTTCACGCTGCCCGGGCGATCAGGCCCTACCAGGTGAGACCCGCTGGTGGGAAGCCCAGCAGGAGCCGATCTGCGACCGGACGGCGGCTTGCGGTCTTGTCCGAGGTGGTTCATGTCGGGCTGCTCCCGCGCAGTAGGTCGCGCGGGAGTGCCCAACGGTCCGGGGGGCGGGCGTGGAGCGGGGCCAGGTTCCGCAGGTGCAGAAACCGTGACGCGTCCGCGCGCGCAAACATCTAGGTGCTCCACGAAGGCGTCCAGGCTCTCAACTCTGAGGTCCCACTGGATGGTGGCGTTTCTCACGCACCACGGCGCCCCTGCCAGCCGGCGCAGCGTCTTGGATTGAACCACGCGTAGACACCTGCGTTGTGGTTCGCTCGGGAGTGCGTACCAGGCTGGGGCCGCGTACGTGAGTCTGGGGCGGATGTAGGTCTTCCAGATGGTGGTTTTGACCCTCAACGGGAGACTCGAGGAGAGCGCTGGACGTAGCGTTGCAGCTGCTGCCTTGGCGTGATTTACGACGTTGGTCACGTGGGGCTTCATAATCAGGGAACCCCAAGGGTTACCCCAAGGTACTTGGCCTCTCTTGTCCAGGCAATTTCTTGGTTGAGGAGCTTTAGAGTGGGGTCGCGCATCGTGGTTCCTCCGAATTGGATGGCCTGCGTCTTCCCTACGTTGATCGCCATCCTCCACTCGTGTAGCCACTTGGGGAGGGCGTCGAGGCATCTTTGCATTTTAACGGCGGCGTGACCTGACTTAATCGAGGTGGTCAGGTACGCCGCGTCGTCCGCGCAGAGGGTGAACATGGCGCCCCCTTCCGCTGGAATATCGTTCGTGTAGCACGAGTAGAGGGTAGGCGGGAGGCAGCTTCCTCAACATCAGATATAACATTTGCCTATGATTTAAGTAAATTACATCTACTATTTGATAGCGTGATTCAGAACTTGCAAATGAATTTTACTAACGCCATCTATTAACAACATCCGGAACTAAATATCTAGCAACTAACAAAACATCGATCTTCCCATAGGAATGAGATGTTTTTTCGCGGTAAAAAGTAGCCTACGTCACTCTCCACCCTCCTAACTATCAACATTCACATAAACCATCCTACTAATATTATAAATGTGAAAGTTTGTGTATTTGTTTGTTTGTTTGTTACTCCTTCACGCAAAAACTACTGAACCGATTTTCATGAAATTTGGCACACACATAGAGGGCAACTTAGATTAACATATAGGATATTTTTTATCCCAGAAATCCCGCGAGATCGGAATTTACGCGGGAAAACCTTCTTCGCGTATGGGGTATAAATAGCTTCTAAACAAACATTAATATAATCCTACTAATATTATAAATGTGAAAGTTTGTGTATTTGTTTGTTTGTTTGTTACTCCTTCACGCAAAAACTACTGAACCGATTTTCATGAAATTTGGCACACACATAGAGGGCAACTTAGATTAACATATAGGATACTAGTAAATCCGCCCTCGCTTCGCTTCGGAAACCAGTCCCTTCAAAAATCTCTATAAATTTTAACAAATTATGTTATTCCGATGTCTAAGCTATATTACTGCAAAGTTTCATGAAAATCCGTTCAGTAGTTTTTGCGTGAAAGAGCAACAAACACACACACACACACTCACTCACTCACTCACATACATCCTTACAAACTTTCGCATTTATAATATTAGTAGGATTTTTTATCCCAGAAATCCCGCGAGATCGGAATTTACGCGGGAAAACCTTCTTCGCGTATGGGGTATAAATAGCTTCTAAACAAACATTAATATAAAACTAACAAGTCTGTCTTCCCGGAAATCCCGCGGGATCTGGAGTTACGCGGAATAAACTCCTGCGCGTAGTTGCGGGCTTAAATTTTTATGCGACCTTTACTAGGAGATTAAGGAAGTTTTGAAGCAACATATAGGGTACTGTTTATCCCTGAATTCCCGCGGGATTAGGATTCACGCGGTAAAAACTCATACCCGGGAATGAGGTCGCGGGTTCAGATGTTTATGGGACTTTCAGTGGGAGGTAGAGGAGGTTATGGAGCATTATATAAGCTACTTTTTGTTCCGGACTTCCCGCGGGATCGAGATTTACGCGGGAAATGCTTCCATGAGCGAATGAAGTCGCGGGCTCATTAATATCTATATATCGGGATATCTATTAGATACATATATCGGGAATCGAACCGGTTTTTTTTCTCATGATCAACTTTATGTTGCTTTTTCGAGGGTCAGCATCGCTTTAGCTGGTCTTTATGTTTTAGCACCCGAATGAAAAACTACCAATGTAGTTTAAAAATATAATAGTTTGGAATGAAAAAACCCCGACGTTTATATCTTAAAGTCTTTTTATCGGTTTTCTCAAGATCTACATAACGGATTTTGTACGGTATGACTAAAACGTAGTAAAAAATCAACTGTTCTTAAGATGTGTGGAGTGTGTCTTAATATGTGTGGGGTCGGGATTAACGCAGGAATAACTTTGTGACACACTGAGTTCCACGCGGGCGGAGCCGCGGGCAACAGCTAGTACCATATAATAGCCATGTTGCGACGTGAAAGAGTCACAAACAAAAAAACAAACACACTTTCACATTTATAATATTAAGTAAGGATTTGAGCGACATCTGATCTAACGAGTACCTAGTTTTGAATTAACTTGAATAATGTATAGGGATGTTTAGTAGTGTGTATTTATGATTTTTCTTAATAACTTTTTACTGAGTGCTTAGATTTTTATGATTCTCCTCTTTTTATTTAAAAGCTGGTACTTGCATTGTGGTCTCTTATAAATTTGAGCGGCATTTGACCAGTAGTTTTTAAATTATCGTTAATAATCTTTGTGTATGTATGTTACCTCATATCTTACTACTTAGATTTCCAATTTTGATCATTCGTTTTTTAATCGAAAGCTGGGGCTTTATGTTAGTTAGGTCCTGTAAAAATTTAAGTTCCGTCTGACTAGTAGTTTTTGAGTTACTCTTAATAATGTGTATTTAATACACAACACAATAACCAACAGCTCACAGCCGAAGCGGCTGTTGGCCGGACCGCGCTTCTAAAAAGAAGCCCTACAACGCCACAGCCGCCGGTGGCTGCAGTCAGTTTGCGGAGACCCTTAGCTTTATACATAGCACTTAACTAGAGTAGAGTGAGGAGTGAGTAGAGTGGTACACTACAAGTAGCGAAGCGAGGGGTCCCGGGTTTGATTTCCAACCTGCCTGGTCACAGAAACTACGCGGGAGTTTATAGAAGTTTTAATGCTAGTATAATTTTATATCCCCTCATCATCATTTTGTAATCACTGAAAAATCTGTCAATAACCAAAAAAGACGTAGGTACAGTTTATCAACATGTTAATTGAAAAGGTTATAATAAATAAAACTAACTACCTAACGTAACTAACTAACTCCGTTGGCTCAGCGACCCAAAGTGGGTCTTGGCCTCCGACATGATCGGCGATCCCCGGATTTCTGCGAAAGTTTGTAAGGATGTATGTGAGTGAGTGTGTGTGTGTGTTTGTTGCTCTTTCACGCAAAAACTACTGAACAGATTTTCATGAAACTTTGCAGTAATATAGCTTAGACATCGGAATAACATAATTTGTTAATCCTACTTCCTACTATCCTATCCTACTTCCTACTAATATTATAAATGCGAAAGTTTGTAAGGATGTATATGAGTGAGTGTGTGTGTGTGTTTGTTGCTCTTTCACGCAAAAACTACTGAACAGATTTTCATGAAACTTTGCAGTAATATAGCTTAGACATCGGAATAACATAATTTGTTAAAATTTATAGAGATTTTTGAAGGGACTGGTTTACGGGACGGATTTACTAGTAATATAATAAGAAACAATGAAAATTCACGTGCACTCTGTATTGCGAAAGTATGTTTTGTGCTAGGCGATGATAGCCTAGTAGATAAGAATTGCGCATTCTACTTGGAGGGCCCGCCGCGCCGCCCAGGTTCGAATCCCAGGTTATGTGTATTAGGTATGTGTATTTTAGCAATTATATGTCTCGCTATAACGGTATGGAAAACATCGTCAGGAAAAGAGCATACCGGAGAGTTCGCAAAACTTATAGGTGTGTGAAGTTCGCCAATCCGCACTTAGCCAGCATGGTGGAACAGCTATGCCTTAGCCCTTAGGGCTCTTTCAATTTATGCGTTTCGTGTCATACAACTGCAGTGCGGAATCGGTACGTTTGTCGTACAGCGCACCGACTGTTGCTTGTTTTCGTATAAAGCTATAAAGTACACGGCGCGGTAGCAGTGCGGTTGTCGTACGTTTGCGTTTACGACGACCGCACTGCTGCCGCTTGTATGAAAATAAACGACCGACCGTATGCCGTACGACAAACGTACCGATTCCGCACTGCAGCCGTACGACACAAACCGCGTAAATTGAAGTTCTCATTTAGAGAAGAGACCCGTGCCCAGCAGTGGAACAATGATGGGTTGTGTATTCGTGTTGATGATGTTTTGAGCTAGGATGATCACTATGTAGCCCTCTACAAAATATATCACTGGAGCATATTTGTAGAGATGATGTCGTGGATTATGCAGTATGCACTAGGCTGACTTGATTATGAAAAAATTAAAACGACAACTACACGTAAAAACTATTTATTTCCTGTTTAATTTAAACATTCATATCACTGTCACCACCGCGCATTCGGCTTCTGAAACATTCAGCGTGATGTAATGCTATTTTGTGTACAGTCGTACCAGGCCTCAAAAGATTACTGGACAGAGCCCTAAAATAACATTTAATTAGGGATTCGTCTGTCTCTTCCGGATATAAGTACTTATCCATCTCGTAACATAAATAATCATCTGGACAGTCTAGTGCCCTTAGACAACCAGCATATTCTGACCACAATAATTTCCGCCATTTAACATTGTGATGCTGCGCCAATGGAACTAAGACGCATGCTGCGAAGTTATGATCACCATAGCTAACAGATTGGAACTGCTCTAAAAGTTGCGTGTAAAAATCTTGAAAGTTATTTAAACCAGTCAATGGTTTATCGAAATTAAACTCGGCAGACTTTCTGAAGAGTCTCTTCATGCAATTATGCAGGAGAAATTTGATTTTTGCATCTAAAAATAGAGAATTATCGCATAAGAAAACGCACATGATTCGGCACAGGCGGTCTGTAACTTTGATATCGTTGAGAAGATCTGAAAAACAGAGTTCGTTAAAAAGAATCCATTCTAAACTGCACCTCAAAATAAGTTCTTTTTCTTGTGCTATTAATAGTTCTATTCTTTTGGCATGATCTCCAACAACAGTAGGAGCATTAGATGGCGTCTCCTGAATCTTACTATACAAGGATAAGATAGGTAGATATATCCAGTCTCTTGGTAGTAATGGCTCTTGCCATTTTTTAAAAGAAATATTGGAAGTATCCTCTATATTTCTAAATTTTATTATTTTGCTGTAACATAATTTTATGTCCTCAATTGAGCTTAAGGCTTCTGACAATTCTTCTGTATCTGCCAGGGATATCAAATTGAAAAGTCTTTCAGCAGCGAACCATTGTCTGTTGAATATAACATGGTCAAAAACAAAGTGCAACTCAGTAATTTTGTCAATTCTTAAAATAAAGCAAAGTTTATTTGCCACATCATAAATTATGTCTTTCAAGGTGTCACTCACATTACTTTGAACACATAATTCAACTACCTTAAACACAAAGTCAGTTTCCATTCTGGTAAACCAATTAAGACTCAAGCTTGGGACAGTGTTTATCAGCCTTCTGACATATGGTAAAACCATTTCTATGTAAGGATCTGCAATTTTTTTGTCACCTATTCTTACTAATGTTTTAAATAACGACAACAGGAAAGGCACTGGTGATGTGACATTCAAGACTGGCAAAATTTTTTGTGCAGTTTCTATGGCAGCTCCTCCAAGGCAAACAAGGTTTGGTGCTAAACTCAAAGTCTTCTCATCTATTCCAGACAACAAGTTTGAACTTAATATCAAATTGCTTATTATGTTTTTTATACCCTTTGATTTTGATACATTTATTACAGCATCACTTAGAAATGTTAAGGGAAGTTTAGCTTTAATCATAATTGTGTTACAACAATCCAATACAGAACATATCACTCTCAAATGGCCACATGTGTAACTTTCTATACTTGTCAACTGAGCCATCCACTTTAACACCCCATATTTTATTAATGAAAATATTTGTGTACCATGCTTTGCAACATCAAATCTGTTACAATTCAATAATTTGTTTATCAACTGCAAAA
Source organism: Hesperia comma (assembly GCA_905404135.1). NCBI lineage: Eukaryota > Metazoa > Arthropoda > Insecta > Lepidoptera > Hesperiidae > Hesperia > Hesperia comma. The sequence goes on along the minus strand of FR990015.1, from coordinate 13,072,033 downwards.
CTACAGCTGCATGAGTTGATGATACCACTACAGTATTGATAAAAATATCTGTCCCCTGAACATGTTTGTATAAAGTAGTCAATATAACAGGAAGAAGAGCAGTTACATCTTCTATGCCAAGGTCATAGTGAATTAAATTTGTTAATATACAATATGACTCCATTTGCAATCGCAAACCATAAGTACCATCTACTCCAGAGTTGATGTACTCTGAAATTGGCTTTATGATGTCATATTTAGATATTAACATTTCTCCGGTCTCCCTAGATTGTAAAGATAGTATTCTCATAAGCTTTAAGGCTGCCAACACCGGTTTCCCATTGTAAACTATATTTGGATCAAATCTGAAGTTTATTCCTGTTGTTGGAATAAAGTTTTTTATTATAGCAGTCATGAGGTGTTCGCTTTGAACAATCTTGTTTGAAGTCTCCATAGAATCCCGTGCTAATCTGCTAAGTATTTGTAATGAATATTGGACACAGTTAAAACTGGGTTTAATAATATCCATAATATAGTATAATCTTTGCAAAATATCTGTCCTCATAATGGCAGCAATAATGTCTATTTCGGCTAAATGGAAGTCTTTTAATTCGGATTCTTTGGTGTCTAATTCTTCAATTTCTGACTTGTCATTCTCGAGACATGGTTGTAACATCCCTTCCTCAAAACCAATTAATGCATCTAAGCATGCTTCATCTATTCTATTGTACACCAAATTTCTCATTGCTTTTAAAGCTGGTTCCAAAATGATCATTTTATTTTCATCCATGGCAAATCTTATTACAAAGAATATTTTACTCAAAGGCAGGTCAATAACACCTTGATACATGCCTGCACTGAAGTACTCTAAGAGACCAGCTATAGTATTTAAAGCCATCACTCTTTGCTGAGTTATAGAGGAACGAGATAATTCTATCAATTCCGAGATGGAATAACCAGGTCTATGAGGCTCTTCACCATGATGAAACAGTGTTTTAGTGTCCTCTGTATACTCTATAGAATACGGCAGCAAATATCCATTAAAATCAAATCTTGCTTCATAAGGCTCATTAGGTTTGACAGTCTTACTATCTTTTATGCCCTTCATCCATTGCAATTTATCTTTCTCTAGAGAATCAAAGTGTAACCAATTGCTTACGCCTGGATGAGACAAGATGTCATTATCCCATAATGTGTCATCAATATTATCTCCATCTGGTGCTGTTTGCTTTACCACCATTTCTTTCACTGTTTCATTTTTAGTAGGAAACATTTCCTCTTTGGTTTCTAATGTTTTTTTTCTCTTTGTCTTTAGAAACTCCACTAACATAGGGTCTAGTGAGGATAACAGTTTCTGTTGTTCTTCTAAAATCTCTTTCTCTGACATTTTCTTCAGCACTTTAACATTTTCATTGTGAATATCTACAGCATCATTGTTAGACACAATATAACTTTTTGTAGGAAGATTGAGAGGGTCTTCACTTGATTCTGTGTTTGATGCTTGTTCAGAACCAGGCAAGCTGTTAACATTCTGTGACATTTCATCAACTTCCATTTTGGATGGTCGATTTTTGTCAGCGCTTCTTGAACTTGAGCCTTTAGTAGATCTATACTTTGTTACAGCCGGAAACCCTGTAGAAGGCATAGGATTCGGATAATCGAAGTCGTAAAATTTATCGAATTTTTTTTCAACGATTTCTCCCATAACAGTAGGTATTAGTTTAGGGAAATAAACTTTATCATCTTCTTCTTCAGGCTTTTTTGATGCTTTGCTGGTGTCATTCTGATTGAGGCCTTTTGATTGTGCATAGACTGATAGTTTTCGTTTACTTGGTTCAGTTGCACTAGATCTTTTTGTTGTTTGGTGTTCGGTTCGACGTAAATTTACAACTTGAGCTGAAGGGGTAAAGGACTCATTCCTGCTTTTTTCGCTTAGAAATTCTTCTTGCATTCGAAGTATGTCTTCTTCATCTTCACCTGGTTTAGGTCGTTTAATCATTTTCACTTAATTTTATTTATTATTCCTATGTTAGCACAGTATTTGATCAAAAAATATTGCAAAAGTAAAAAATCGAGAAATGTGCATTTGCTTCACAGAACACACCTTTTTTTATTATTTTATTTTGACAGTGACCAATAGTGACAGACTGACTGACTGACTGACAGCACCTGACAGACAGTTGACACATTGAAAAAATCATAGAGATAGGAATATACTTAGATAGAGACGCCCTAATCCTTAACCTCATATGAAATTAGCTGGTTGGTGTGTGGCAGGCCGGCCATATTTTATTCACCCTTACAAATGACATCTTATGTCAAACAAAATGGTTAATAAACCCAAAACTATAAAATATATTAAAATAGGCATTGATAGGAGGTGTTGTGGTGTCTTTTAAGCAAAACATAAACATTAAAACACAATGAGGTGTGGTATACTACAATGAGGAGCCAGGAAAAATAAATTACACCCAAAATAACAAGTTATAGTTAAGTAGGTATCAGTTTTCGTTGTTTGTTGAATATCTGAATGATATTGATATATTATGTTTTTGCTGCATGAAGATCTGTGCGAGGATTACGTAGGCCTGTTAATGTTTTGTTGGGTTTTACATCATTATTTTATATATTTGAGTAGCCGGTTTGTTTACATTTCAATGACACTTAGGGTAGAAAGTGTTAAAATATCGATATTCGATATATCGATAATTTAAAATGACGCTGAAGAAAGTTGAAATAATTGTTTTTATTCAATAGATTACCTTCAAACAAATCGTTAAAAAAGAAGTGGCTAGAAATAATTGTTCCAGAAAACATAAACCCTCGTCTTGTTGAAGTATTTTTTTGTAAAAAGCAATTATAATTATTGCTCTGTTATCTTATCTGCCCAAAGCTTATCTTGAAGAACTCGCTAGTTAGCGATACGATCGCTTTTTGTGCCCAATTAATAAATATGCTATAATACTTTTATTTGTATTTTTGTAATTATGCTGTACATTATATAGCCTTAAACAAATAAATTAAAATTTGTGTACATAGACACATGTTTTTTATTTACATTTCGGTCCCATTTCCACAATATTAATGCACTAAGGGTTATTACACAATCATGGGTGATCAGAAGAAAATTGTCAGTCATATCACACAGCAGTACTATCTTCACCCTTAGCTTTTATTGAATAAACTCTAAAATTAAATTCATCGTAGTGTTACATATGACTTATTTATTTATGTAAGTATCTATCGCGATTTTTCTGGATTCAGCGGGTACATTCAGAATCAGCAAAAGTGGCATTGTTTAGGAGTAGGCGGACTGGTTAATGGAAGGATTGATTTTTAATATTGGATATAAAACTTAACATAACTTCAAGCCTGTATATACCTAGTTATATACAATACAGCCAAATAGAGATATAAGTATTTTACTTCCGATGGTTAAACTTCGGTTATGGAACTCTATTTTGATAATTTTACATTATGCATATAATAAATAAAGGCCTTAACTACCTAAATTTCCTAACTGGAACAAGACAAATAGTTTGGCGGCTGTGTTAAGCAAGAGGGTGGTACCTAATTAACTGGAAGAGTTTAAAACACTATCGCTGAGATCGTCTAAAAAGGGGGATCAGTCGTTGTGTCCTCGTTTGTTGTTCAGCAGATCATCATGATAGCTGGTTTTTACAAAATATTTTTGGTTGACATGACATGACAAGTTCATCGCAGTAGGTATCAAAATTAATATTAATATCGCTGAGAAGACGAACGACATGTATTATTGCTGTTATATCGTTAGTCATTTAACTAAATATCGATAGTGTTTCCGTCCACGTAGTGCGCACAACACTAGTAGAATCGGCCATATTTTATTCACTAAAATTTTGACAGGCATTGTCAGACTTGCTATTTTTGCATTAGTGTCTAATCCATAGTCCTTATAGATCAATGGAAAAAATAAATTATTGCAGTCGGCCATAGAGATAGGAATATGGTACCTACTTAGAGATAGGAATATACTTAGAGACGCCCTAACTAATCCTAAACGCAATGATTAAAGAAAAAAAGAGGATAAGCCCTTATTTACCTATATAATTTTACGTTATACAAATATCATGTAAATATGGTCCACAATACCAAATATATATTTGTCTCGTTCTTACACATTACAATTTGCGTTTGAAGAAAAAGTACAATATATGTCGCACGTTTCATTCAACTGGTAACATTTTTAGAAATATCTCCGAAGCCCCGCCTTGAAGCAAGGGACGCCATTTTGGGGTCACTTAGGTTGACAGTTTTGACAATGACCATACAGATAAAGTGATGATCTGTCATCTGTAACGTAAACAAATATATTCAAAAAACAGTGAGACTTGTGATTAAAAAACCTTTCTGTTTTATTATTAATTAACATATTTATCAAAAACTAACATGGTGAAGTGTTGTATTAGAGGGAGAGACTTCAAGTTCTTTGAAAAAAGACGAAGCATTATCATTCTTCAGGTTAGTTGTAATTATCTTTTATTTTCGCGTAAATTTTTAAGTTTATTGAGTTTTTTGTAGTGGCAACAGCGAACATGAGAGTTCACATAAATTACTATTGGTCAAATCAGTGATTTTGTGTTACTTAGACATAAGATACAAATACTACGGAAAAAAACAAAACGGATCGGAAAAAACAAATCGGAACCTACGGTTGGTCACTAAAAATTAGAAAGGTAGGTAGTATGGATTTTATCTTTGAACGTTAAATCGATGTCGATATTTTGTACTATAAAATAACATCCCTGTTTTGTGGGCGGAGTCGGCGCCATATTAGGGTAATACTTGGCTTCACGTCACGTGACCTTAGGGCATATCCTTTTACTTCTTTTATCTATGCCTAAACGTCATATAAAATTAGCTGGCAAAAGTGTGACAGGCCGGCCATTTTCTAAACCGCTCAAATACATGTCATCTCGTGTCAAACAAACACTACTGTAGTGACGTGAAATATGTTTATTTAGTATCGATAAAAATATGGTCAAGTGCGAATCGCATGAATACCTTTTTGTAGTCATGATAAGTAAGAACGAATCAAAAGTATATCATTAATATACAATGTGTCTGGTCACCGGTGTCGGAGACTTAAGGGTGATAAAATATGGTATTTTTTATCCACAAATCACTATCCAAAGGAGATGTTTCAAATCCGGCCCACAATATGTACAGTACCTCGAAAAATCGAGAAAAATCCATGGAATTCGAGAAAAATAAAGATAAACTGCTTAAATGCATACTTTTCAGGTACAAAAATTGCATTTATCATTCACTTTTATCACGTTTCAACATGGCGTCTTGCCAATTTGTCATTGATCATAGATCACGAACTGTCTACTGTCACCTCAACATGACAGAAATGTAGGTACATAATGTCAAACTTAAATCAAATCAACCAACGTGACATGTGATGACAGCTTACCGCCATGACGGATTTTAGTTTTTGTGTTGCAATTTTACGTGTATATTTTTGTGTTGTACCACCAAACTAAAGCAATTTAAAGGAATTGGATGATTGAAAACTGTTTTAATTGTGTTTCTCCATTTTTGAGTATGGTGTACAAAGTCGTGGCCGGGGCTCCATACATTTTGAAACATCTCCTTTTCTCTTACCCCCTCCATGATAAAATGGCAGCCATTTTGTTTGGAGAGCACACAGCAGAAGTTATTGTGTTTGTAACAATTTAATTTTTAATTCTTCCAATTCTTCCTAAAGACATTCCTACAAAACCCAAATTGTTACATCCAAAATTCAGAGTCAGTTTTTAAAGGAATTAAAAAAAAGTCGAACGACATGTATTTTTGCTGTTGTAACGTAAGTCATTTAACTAAATATCGATACTGTTTCCGTACACGTAGTGCGCACAACACTAGTAGAAGCAGCCACGTTTTCTTTCACTAAAATTTTGTCAGGCACCGTCAGGTACGCTATTTTTGCTTTAGTGTCTAATCCATAGTCCTTATAGATCAATGTAGTCCATTGCTAGATTCCTAGATGGACTAGTCCATTCAGTCGGCAGCGTTGAATGTCATCTTTTTGGCCCACAAGCCCACAACACAGCTAACCTGTTTTGTTTATCACAAAATAGTAAGGCCGTTACCCTTAACGACTCCGCACCGCACCACACATACGTAACGTGAGGTATATATACTTGAGTTCTACTTCTGTATTTTGTGCTTACGGAATCCAGAATCTAATTCCTGATCAGGAAACCGAATCAGAATTCCGCCGTATGTCTGCGGCCAGCCTTCGGCAGTTATTGTCACTTAAAACCTTAAAACACGCACTCAGTCCACTGCCATCTAGTGTAATATCTCTATGGTTATTCATCGTGTATAAAAATAAAATTTGATTTGTCAATGTCACGTAAGACTACCTATTTCTCAGAGTAATGATTAAAGACATTGGCTGCGTTCCGTAACTCGACCAAAACGCCCAAAACGACACTTTTCCATGAACGTTTTGGTCGAGTTACGGAACGCGGCTATGACACAATTGTCAAAATATACATTCTAATTCTATCAAAACACGTGCGAAATACTTCGATTTTATTCTTTTGATTTCTTTAAAATGCCTAAATTAAAGAAAAACATTGAAGGTCTGAAACATCCGAACAGCAGAAAAACACTATCATTAGCCAAGAAAATGATAAAAAATGAGAAAAAGAATAATAGTAAGCTGGGTACTCATATAAAGCAAAACTTAATAGGCGAGAAAATACTGTGGTTTAAAGAAAGAATACCAGAAGGATGTGCAGTTTTGGATAAACAACAAACACTGGAATTAATAGAAGCTTATTTAGCAAGGTTCAATGAGGAGTTAGAGCAAATAGAATTAAAAAACTCCGTAGGTCGAAGGAAAAGTAGACAGCACGCCAGTCGAGAAGACATCATTAAAATCACTAGAGACAGAGAAAAAGAAGAGTTTGAAACCTGCGGGCTAGAGATGCCAGATGTCCTTGATCAGCAACAAATGACTGTGTTAAGAAACTGGAATGGTGAACTTAGATTTCTACAGCATTTTAAATTGAAGAGAATTGCTCGGAAACATTTAATATAGGTGGTAAAAAATAAGTCTTCAGTGTTTTTTAATTCCTTGAGTATGTTTTGAGTCTTCTCTAACTAAGCCCATTTGCTGGCTGCTATATTTATGGTCACACCTTGGTACTAATCTTGCTCCTCTTTGCTGTTTTTTGTAGAGGTATAAAATTGCATTTATCTACCACAAAATATAATAGGGCGCTTTCAATTTATGCGTTTCATTCATTTGTGGCACCATGCACTTTGTATGAAAATAAACAACTGTGCATATGCCTTAAGACAAACTTACCAATTCTGCACTGCGGCCGTATGGACGTAAATTGAAAGCGCCCTTCGTTTCTCAGGATTTAATTAGAGTTACAAAGCAGAACCATAAAAATGATAGATGACTATTTATTTAACTTAATATTTACAACTTTTCATACAACCAATAAGAGATTGGGTTGGGTGCAACTTGAAATAGTAAGAAACAAATTTTACACAAATAAAACCAGTTCAAGCTGCAACTACCATGAATAGACATTACTCAATTTTGATATGTTACAGTAAAATCAGTCACAAAACAATCTTAAAACAATAACATATCATAAATCATATAGTAATTAAATTGGTATATCCTAGCCTTAGATCAATAGAATCTGGTAAAAATGTTTGTTTTATTTGCTTTAACATTGACTCAGTTCTGCCTTTGTTACTAGTCAAATATACATACATACACATTACAGTGTGTTATATTCAAGTGCAAAGCATTTTCAAATTACACATCTACAGTTTGAATGTCTGTATACAATAAAGACCCTTGCATAAATAAGGTATATATCTTTTTTTACAATATCACCAGATTCTACCATCTCATTAAGCAGAATCAAAATGAACATTCTAAATATATAACTTATTGCTATCATGTAAGTTGCCAACATTCCATTAACTATTAAATTAAGTTCAAACAAATAGATTTACAACAATTATACACAAACAGTGGTGAAATGACCTATTTTAATACAAAAAAATTACTGAGAATTAATTTAAAGACTTGTTTGTACTTGACTTTGTTGTATAATAGAAAATGTTACATTCTGATTGTAAATATTTCATACATAATATTAAAGATATTAATTTATGAAAAGTAATAAGTAACTCACTGTCGTATTTGTTTACTTACCATTCACTTTAAATTGATTTTTATGAATTTATTTATGATTTTTTTTATAAAATCTATTTAACACAAATCTAAAAAATAAGTTAAATCATAAGCAATGCATAAAATCATGCCACAAAATTGATTGCCAAATGTATACAAAAAAAAGACATTAGAATTTTAAGGCATAATAATGGTATTAACCCTAACATTACCCTAAAAATGCACATCTCATAATGGCAATATACATTTGCGAACACATCAGGCTAGCCTAGCATAAAAAAAACAATGCTAAAATAAAAAAGACCTAATAATTAACTTACATTATTATGACAGAAAAATCATCACAGAAAAAAACTGTTACTATTAAATTCTGCTTGCAAACCTCAATTTAGGTATTTAATCCTCTGCTGCCATCACTTACATAGAGTGGATTTTTAGACAAGAACATTGCATGCATGTCATGCAGCTTAAGTCATGTGTAGAACAATAAATTTATTTCTATGCTTCTAAACATACTTAGTTTATATAATTTTATAGTTTAGAAGCTAAGAGAACAAGTCAATATTATTGTTAAATAATTGATTTCAAAATCTCCCCAAATTATTAGTACAAAGACGAGCTTTTAAAATGGATGTTTGGTATATATATTTAGATTTTAGATCATATTATAAAATCAATGGATGAACATAAACAGTAATAAGTGTATTTTTAATTTTATTACAATCGGTATATTTTCAGTTCATTTGTGTTTTGTATGAACCATTATGGTTTAAATGCAGTAACAAAAAGTGTCACAAAAGTCAAAACATTGTGAAAATTTATTAAATTCGGTGTTTTTGAAATCATTTTGTTGCATACATAGATTATTCCTTAATTAACCAGAATGAATTGCAGTCAACAACTTTCAAAAATGTCATGTTAAAATAGTATATAAATAGAGCTACAGTGTAGCAAAATCTTACTTTAAAAGCCAATCAATTTAAAACATAAAGCTTTAGAAACATAACTTATGTGTAATTTACAACACTACTTCTAAAATATTTTACATACGTTTATATGTAAAAAATTAAACGACAGTGACAGTTAAATAGAAACATACCATGTGTTGTTCACAAAAAATTAAACCAATTCAAACACTCAAATAGTGAGTCAGAATCTATTTTTTTTTATTATAATTTTCATAAATTATTTTGCAATGTTTTACAAAATGTATTGTATAATATTCCAATAGTATACTCAATCATTGATCCTGTAAATATAGACAAAAGGTTTGTATCGGAAGTGGGCACATTGTTGTTGTAATAAACTAAACAGACCCATATTTTTCATGTTAATATGGTTACAATAATAACAATTGCAGCATGTTACAATTGTTCATAGAGAGCAGTGCACAATGAGTTATTTATTATAATGACATGAAATTCACTCTCCAAAGTTTTACTAAAAACAAATTAAACCAATCCAAATCATAATATTAGTCATTCAATTTACAAGGAAAATTGAATTCCATAAATTTCAAACATAGCGAACTGACAAATGCTAATATTAATTCACTGAAATAAACATTTCTCATTAATCCTCACTTAGTCATGAATATTGTAAAATTATCACTATAAACGCATCACTATATTCAAGCCAGTGCTACTATGAAAAACCTGTTAAAGGTACACAAATGAATGTGACTACGAATTGGTTTTACAAATTCAATTATTTGAATATTTAAGTGTTAATTTCAACTTAAACAAATCATGTAAAAAGTGGTAGGTGGTAGAAGTCATACCCTCTGTGTCCTCTTGCAGCAAGCCATATGTAAACGACGTGATACGCTCCTGGTACGAAGCAAATCATTCCTGCTACAAAGAACACCGCACCCTGTAATCCATTTTCAGGTTCAGCTACAGCGAAGGCACCCATGCCAAGGAGGCCTACTCCCACAACGAGGAGTATGACAGCTGCACAGACTGTCTTCCAGTTTTCTCGTACTTTGGGATGATTCCAACAGTACAGAGATTGTGATGATTCAACATACTCGTGTATGAGGGAGTCTGAATCTCTTGATGTAGTATCTTCTGTGCATTTGTAGGTTTTACTGTAATAAAATGAAAGATCGCATCAGTATTAAGCAGGTAATAACTTACAAAATTCTTAATAATGGGAAAATGTTAAAAAGATTTGGTCTGACTTAATAATGGTTTAATCTTAATAATTAATCTATAGCAACAAAGAAAAAGTAAGGTGAGATTTACATAAATAAATTATTGTCATACTTTGAAGCTCTACCAGTTTCAGCTTGTCTCATAGAAACACAACTATTTTTTGTAATCAACCGTGTGTATGAATTTTGATAACCAAAGATTAAACATACTCTTTTTTTTTAAATCAACCCCTAAAGTGTTGCAAAAGTTATCTCTTAATGGGGTGGAAAGAAGAGTGGAATGAATATAAAATTCAGCATAATATTACTTAACAGATTGCTGAAAAATTTGACACAAGGGTAAATTATGACCCAAAATAGGTCATAGGACACTTTATTTCGGTTGATACATAATTTAATTGAAAGGTATTGTCTTGTTATTTATCTCTAATGCAGGCAAAGCTACAGGCAAAAGTCTAGTAATTTATTGTATCTGTTGTTCTATGCACAGTTGGCTGCATAAAAAAATATAGTATTTCACTAACAGACTTGGATGTGTACAGTATTGATAATTTTGCCTGGTTCAAAGAGGCAGTAGCCAATAAGCTCATTGAGGCTAGGCCACATCTAAGTTGAACTTTAATTTTTTTAGTTATTATAATTTATTTTACCTAATTTAAATAATTATAATGGCATTGGCTATTGGAATTTTAAGTAAAATGATCACTATTCTTTATGTCTACTACTGTGAATACCGTTATTTGTAGTGAATTCACGTGCGATCGATGCTGGTAATTGTACTTATCAATAATTAGCACGCAAATTAGAAACTTATTAAGACCCGATAGGTAGTGGGTTTATGGAGCACGAATAACGGTGATCATTCAAGTTCATGCACTCTAAAATGTAAGTCACGTAAGTTCAAGAGCATTGTACACTTTTCAAACAAAGAATAAACTCGTCCTCACACTTTCTGGTATCAAAATAGGGCAGAAGCTTTAGAAATAGTAAAAATAAAACTTACCTCGACAGATAGTCTCCTCCATTTTTGTATTTATTTTGTAAAGGGGATCTATTGCCCGTTGCACCATACACCTTTATAGCCTCGTCGGTCTCCTCTTCAAATGCGTCGTCGATCGAAAAACGTTTCTCACTGTTGCCAAACGGTCTCGACATTGTTAATTGTTGGTTGAGAGGCCTGGAAACGTATAAAAAGGCATTACAACGCGATGTAACGCCAATTACACCAGTACAAAGGCAAAACACAGCTGTCAATTTGTCATATCATATCAACATAATATTAAAACATCAGTAGGGTTGCAACGATATATCGGAATATCGATAATATCGAAGGGAAAACATCGATATTTTTATCGATATTTGCGCTATAACGATACGATAATATCGATATCATATCCGAAGAAAAATATTGATAATTCACGACCTTAGACAAGGCTGTTTGGGCTTCGAACATTAGCCTTTTCTTACAATATAAACAAATAAAAAACATCCTCTAAAGTTGGGCCATTTTAATAGGTCACATTTGACAACTGTTTGTCTTTGCTTCATAGTGAGGATAATCTACTGAAAAGCATCGATTAAATTTAATTAATCGATAATGACTTCAAACATCTGTAAATCGAATGCGATTGTTTTAAGAAGTATTAATAAGCGCACAGTTCGCAGTTCGCACAAAGATTATAAAACGACAAAAATAATGCGTCAAATAATGGCGCGAAATGAAATCATGACTTTTTTGTTACATTTCACGTTTCTGGATAATGGCTTTTTAGCCAGACGTTACATATTTAAATGAATGATTACATAATATATGTTTGGCCTAAAATGTAACAAAATTAATTTTGTTCGTATAAGATATATTTTAGTTTGTAATGGTGAAATACTTTTTGACGATTAGTTCGACTTCTCGAATTCAACTTATCTACTGATCTGTTTCTTTTGGTACCATCCCTAATTTTTAAAAAGAAAAAGTGTCCACTGACGTAACATTGTAACGACATCAGTTCTTTACTTTTAAGTGTAAAAGTTTAACAATATCTAGTACGGAATATTAAATAATATTGGGTGCCTCCCTTACAAAGTTACTTTCTAAAATTTTGACGAACTGTCAAATGTGACCTATTAAAATGGCCCTACTATACTTGTTTTATTTCTCTATTTTCTCTGGCTGTATGGGCTTAGCCCCTTTGCCTGTCCGTAAGGACTAATGAAACAAAAAAATCTCTATGAACTTCATGTTTTTTATTTAAATTTAAATAAATTCGATATTATCGACCAAAATATCGATATTATCAACTATCGATAATTTCATTGCCTCGATATAATTATCGATATTTTTATCGATATTACAACAACCTTGCATCCCTAAACATCAGTCGTCGAATTCGTCCGATTCGTCCATTGATCTATAAGATTCCTATCTCTATGGATTCGTCGAACAACTTACAATGCGCCATAATATTTTGTGTGACAGCCTCAAGTCACAGGCAGGCTATATTAAAAAAAAATTATAGTCATATATTACCTATTGATCATAAACTTTCCTTTTTTCAATACTTTCAGTTCCATACGTATTCGTAACACAACCTATAAAAAAAATTCCTGGTCTTGATATGATTCTGATCTTTATCTTTTCAAGGAATTTAATTTAATTTTTGTAATTTATAACAATAAAAAAAAGTTAATTTATTCTTACTTATTCTGTGGTATTGCTAATACTCTGTGCTTATGACATTGTCTTTAAGTTCTCTGTGGTTACCAGTAGAGGTGAGATATACTTGCAAAATTCAATACCAGGGCTTTAAAGTACGGGGACGTAAAAATACCAGGGTCGAAAACCAGGTTTTTAAATACTTGAAAGTATTTGGTAGGATATGAGGTTCCTCGCGCCAACGCGCCAAGCTACAGTGTCGAACCAAGTTGAAAATACTTGCATAGGAAATCGAGCCGTATTTTAATGCTATATAAGGAGCACAATCTTATACATGAAAAATACTTGGAAGTTTTTATTTATGAATACGAGTGTGCTCTTTATGTACAATACTGTACGGACTATTTTCCTATGCAAGTACTTTCTTATCTGGGGCTTGCAAGTTTTACTTTTATAGACACTTGTAAGTTTTTTACACTCGTACCAGGGTGAGCAGAAGGATTTCGTTAGAGTATAAATTTAATTTGATTATAGGTTCTAGTAACCTAATTATAATACCTATAAGTATAACTACACACAAAAGCACACTTTAATGTAAAGTTTTATTAATTATTTAAATGCGTCTGTTCTGCAAACTCTGGAAAATGATTTTAAAGTTTTAAACTGTTTACGTTCACAAAATTACTATTAACTAAAATAATAATTATTATTGCTTTACTTTACAACAAAAAAGAATTATCAAAATCAGCCCATAAACGACGAAAAAATCACTGAACAAACATAAAAAACGCATAAGTATGACCGAAATTAATTTTTCGGTCGAATTGAGAACCTCCTTCTCTTTTGAAGTCGGTTAAAAATAATTCTAAGACAATAATCAATCATGTTCATATTTAGATAGGGTACCTACTTACTAGATATATTATTAAAAGTTCAAAAATTGGCTTCGAATTCAATACAATACACGCGGTCAAAGATGTATTAAATATCTAGATGGAACATCGAATCCGCGAAAACGTGTCAAAAATTTGTTGCCAACTGTTGGCCACAAATTTTATATCATTACGCACAGATTACGCACGCACAGACAATAAATGAACGCGAAAAACATCGCCTACACGCACACATGCTCGATAATGTTGCCTTGTTTTTTTGTTTTCATTGTAGGGCGACGCTCAATCTAGATATTTAAAACATCATTGACACGCGGTATAATTTTTAAAATGAGGTCACGGTCGCAAACGTTATGAGTTCACAATATCAAATTCACCACTGAACCTGACACTGAACGCAAAAAACAATTCAAAACAAAGCTTTCAAGAATAATTTATCACCTCTTAAGTTTAAAAAATGTGTACGAATGTATACACACAATAATGTGTCTTTTTTCTAGAGTCATAAGAGCCATGATTCACGAGACCCCTACCCGATGTTAATCGTGCGTCATGTTTATTATTCGACTTTCTTCGTGAATACTCGGGCGGGCACGGCAATCCCCGCACCAAGTCTCGTCTCGTACCGAGCCCTCGAAAGAGCCCCGCAACCAGCCCCGTACGAGCCCCGCCGCGATAGCGAGGCCGAGGGACAAATACTTGCATAGCAAAACGATCTGTATCTCTATGGACTTTCCTATATAAAAGGTAGAAAATCGTATAAAGGGAAAATACGTCAAAAGTATTTCTTATTCGCAAATACAACAGTGTTCCTTATTCATAGAGAGATTTGGTTCGTTTTCCCATGCAAGTATTGTCGGCTGTCGCACCTTGGTTTCTGTTCACGTACTTAAATACTTTAATACTTGCAAGTATTTTCTGCTCGTACCAGGGCGCCGTACTTGCAAGTAAAGCCCTGGTTTTAAAACCTGGTATGGTAAATACGTCTCACCTCTAGTTACCAGGTTACCACATGTTTTTGACATATTACTGTCACAATTTACAGCAGAGTAGCCAGAGTAATAGGAATACATCGGATTTACAGGCTACAATCAAATGGAATCAAATGTTTTATTATTTTGATTTTCTGAATAAATAAATGAAATCAGTCTATATTTTGTGTGGAAGTCATAAAAACAACTTAAGTGAATTATAAAAAAGTTATTAAAAATGGTTAACAAAGACTGGACTAAAGTAACCCCCGCCCTATCCAAAGCGGTGCTTGAGTGCATCAATAAGCAAGGATTTAAAAGCATGACGCCTATCCAGGCAGCAGTAATTCCTCTAATATTGACCTGTAAGGATGTAGTTGCTGAAGCCGTAACCGGATCGGGCAAAACACTAGCATTTGTGGTACCGATGTTAGAGATGCTGATAAAAAAACAAAAGGACAGTCCACTGAGAAAAGATTGTGTATACGCAGTTATTATATCACCTACAAGAGAATTGGCGACACAGATTTATAATGTGAGTTATTTTGTTTTGACTCTGCATTCATATTCTACTGACATGAATCAGAGATTAAAAATGTGACTTTTTGGATCATAGGTCAATTTTTCACATACACTTCACATTTGATGTATGCATTTAAAGGATATGTATTAAAGGAAGTGCTACAGATTTGCTTATTTTTAAACATTATTTACCAGGTGATAGGGCAATTTCTCCAAGAGCCAGAACTGTCCCAATTTACATTGGCTTTGCTGGTGGGAGGGCGTTCAGTGGACTGCGATGTGGAAACTATTCAGAAGGGAGCTCAAATTGCTGTGTGTACTCCGGGGAGGCTAGAAGATCTCTTGTCTGAGAGGAAGCAGCTTAATTTGCCAGGGAGATTGAAAGAGCTGGTATGTATTTGACTTGTTTGAGGGAGCCAACCCTAAAAAACATGCTTCCATATACATCTTGTTGATACAATACAAATACAAATATTCTTTATTGTGCACAAACAGGACATTACAACATACATATACTGGAAAGAAATTTCACAAAAGGCGGCCTTATCGCTAAGCAGCGATCTCTTCCAGACAACCTTTGGGTAGGAAAAAAATAAATAAGCAAAAATCGGTAGGGTGCACAATTGATATAGATGATCAACAATATATTTATAGTACAGTAATTATTTTAAGACAGCGAACTAAAAAATGCATAGAAGTGTAACTACCGATCAAAAATGACCCCACGAAACGGGAGCCGCGGTAGGCGGTGCTTATAACGCGGCACCACTTCAACATCAGTCACATCTCTGACGATCTTGACAGCGCACATTTGAACGACTTTACGCTTTTATTGATTCAAAATGCCCTCGTGCGTTGTTAAATGGTGTAAGAATAATTCAGAGGATCATTTAAAGAATAATGGTATCAGTTTTCATAGGCAAATAAATCAATACGTTCATTTAAACGTAAAATTATTGCTCGCGTTTGTGGATGTTATTATGCCAAATGAGACTAGTAAGTTTTATAGTCATGAAATCAAACCTTTTATTTGTATTTAAAGTCAAACCTAATAAATAAATAGCTACCAAGATGCAAGGTGATTGTGTTATTTAAAAAAAGTTAAAGTAAAAGTTTGACAAACTTTCATTTTAGACGTGACTTAGAGACACAATAGTTCAAAATATTGTTAAGTTTTGTTTACGCTCATTAAAAATAAATATGTATCTTCTGTTAAATATCTGTTAAATGTGATGTTTCCGTGTTCGTATCCGTTACCAAGAAGTCATTGGGTTAAATCCATTATAAAATATCAAAGGTTCGATGGTTTTCATAATTTCATAAAACGAAATATTTATCACTGAAAGTTGAAGTTAAAAGTTAAAGTTGTCATTCGAACTTATTTCTCAAGATAAAATACATTCGAGGTGTTGTTCACTCACTGACTAGGGTCACATAATAGCGCTATTCAATTGTAGGTACTTGTTTTGTAAACTATTAACAATTTTTATTTTGTTTTCGAATAATAATTCGAAATCATTCCCGAGATACAGATTTTTATAGTTTAATAAAGAGACGTTCATTATTTATAATTTAATAATTATTTTATACTAATCTTACGAAAAATAAATATTATTTTTATGAATAGTTAATATTACTGGTACCTTACGGCATTTAAACTATCATGATTGTAATGGTTACTATGGTTACGCTGTCTGCCAATCACGCCTAGCTTGAGGCTTTATCTTTGACTTCAAGTTCAAATTAGGAACTTCTTGTGGTTTGGGTCACGTGTAGAGGTGGACGTTTAAACGTTAAGCACTTAATTAAGTCTGCTTATCAAAATAAGCGCCCAAGCGTGCTTAAAGATTTAAGCTGATTTCGTTTAAACGCTTATGGTTGAGATCCAAAAATGTCACTACTATATTATAATGATTCAAGATAAGCAACCTTACTGTGATAATTTTAAAGCTCAAAATAAAATGTTAATAAGGAATCCTTATAAGGAACCTTATTTCGATGCCCAATGTTTTTGTTGGATAACGACCTTACTCCTGTTCTTTTAAGAATACAACTTTATTTCCATGGCCTTAAGGTTAAGAATCGATATCAATTTGGATGTGTCGTTGTAAACTTGTAAAGAGCGTGTTAGAAAGCGGCTAAATAAAGTCTGCTTATCTTACGTAATGTTTCCGTTGTGAAGAACAACGCTTCGTTTTTGGTTGGTTACAACGCTGTTTACAACGAAATGTAAGCACGCTTTTTCTGGCCAGTACGAAATTCGCGTTGGAAAAAACTAGACGCGCTTAATTAGTTTAATTTACTTTGCGACTTACGGACTATTAATTGTGTGTTGTGTAATTTCAAGTGTTGAGTTTATTGAATTTATTGTCGAATGTAAATAATAATTGTAAATAGTACATAGTAAAAGAACTAATATATTGATTATTTATAGAATAAACTGATTCAAAATTTAAAAATAGTGTTGTAAGCTTTTATCTTTTATTTAGTGTTGTGCTTGTAAATAATTAGTGTAGTGAAGATGTCGAGAAGCGGCAATTCAGTACTCTGGGACTATTTTGAAAAAATCAGGTCGAAAAACTAGCTGAGTATAATATATGTAAAAAACGAATATCGTATAAAACAACGATAACTAATCTCAAACAACATCTGAAGCTCAAATATTGAACGCTTTTTTGAGCGCTCGGCGTTATGTCACTTGTAATCGACTTTCTCAACGATTAACAAATTTTAAGCAAATAAGCGTTTCAACGAAAAGCGTTTTTTTAAGCACGCTTAAAATTTTAAGCAAAACGTTTAAACGCGTTGACAGTTTTAAGCCGTTTGTCACATCGCTGGTCACGTGACTAATTTGGTGCCATATTGGAAAGACTGTTTCTAAGGAAGGGCGGCCTCTATGCTTTTTCTGCTCGCTGTTTTAAGATCTATCTATAAATACCTGTCAAAATAGATTTCCTTAAATGTTTTTAACACACATAAATATGTGTAATAATAAAAGAAATGCTTATACCCTAGTTTGGGGTTATGAATTATTCCGGAACTAGGGTTCCCTGTCTGGTGGAAGGCATGGACTTCACAAGTAACACATCAATAACACCAACGACTAGAAAAAAACACTTAACTGTCAAAAAAATATTTGCCCTGACCAGGAATCAAGCCTTGGATCCCTCGCTTTGTAAGCAGAGTGATGTTTGATAATAACAAAATTGACTTACCTAATATTACTATCTCTCCTAAATTATGTGAACAATATCTACAAAACTAAATGTACAAAGCTAAATGTACACAGTTAAAATTATTAAGCATAATTTGTTTACACACTAAAAAGGTTTGAAAGTATTAGTGCTACACTTCAAATACAGCTGGTCACTCCAATAACACACTAACAAGTGAATCACATCTCTTAAGGAAACTGATGTTATATTATCATTAATGGGATGAATCAGGAAGTGAAATGTATGCCAATTAACATATGGGTCTAATAGGACAATGTCCTGTTTACAGACATCAAAATTGTATGAAAAATCAAAAAAGTACACAAAATTATGTGATTGACCTTTACTTCATGAAATTCCAATACCACTTAATTCTTGGACAATGTTTCATGCGTCGGGTTTAGAATTGGTTCATGTCATTTGGGTTGTAAGCACTGTAAGTAGTTAGAGGAGGGCCTGGGAGAAACCCCTGACACATTTTTTCTTGCCAGAGATCTGCAGAATTATTTTTAAAAAATCTAATAACATTTTTATTGACTACTGGGATACAGTTTCATCTGAAACAGTGTTTGTCCCACAATGGCAATTAGGGGGGAAAAAGGAAACTCTTGTCTTTAAGACTTAATTAAATGAATTGTTAAACATCTAAAGCCTTTACATGATTTCAGGAATTCTTGGTTTTAGATGAAGCTGATCGGCTGCTAGACCTGGGATTCAGTGCAACGTTGACAACAATCCTGCAATACTTGCCGCGACAGCGACGGACCGGTCTGTTCTCTGCTACACAAACCAAGGAGCTACAAGACCTCGTCCGTGCAGGCTTAAGAAATCCTGTATTAATTTGCGTCAAAGAAAAGTCCACAATCAGCACTCCCATTGCGCTGGAAAACTACTATGTCATTGTAGAACCGCAGGATAAATTCCTGTTCCTACTAAACTTTATTAGAAATCGTAAAATGTTAAAGGGTCTCTTCTTCTTGCCTACGTGTGCGTGCGTGGACTATTGGGCCGATGTTCTGCCAGGGTTTCTACCAGAGATGAAAGTGTTTGCAATACACGGAAAGATGAAACAGAAGCGAGCCAGGATACTGGAAAAGTTTAGGCAGGCGGATAATACTATTTTGCTGTGCACAGACCTTTTGGCTAGGTATGTTTTAAGATAATTAAGTTTCAGGGAAATAAATACTAAATTACTGATCTGCATCTCCAACCTTTACTTGAATCGCCGGGGATATGGAATTGCTACACACCGCAAAAACTATTATCGGTGTTCCTAGATTCAGCTTGTAAGCAAACGCTTAGGGCATTTTAAATTGTCAAAAAATCTGCAATGTACTTTAGGTACAGGTACAGGTACAGGAGTGGAAAGCTGGCTTTTATGTGGAGTGCAGTTAAAACAAATTCCATGTCGAACGCGAGCGCAGTATGGGCAGAATTGATGAAACTAGTGTGCAGTAGGAGTAACTTTATTTTTTTTTAACCAACTTGCTTATTTTTGGTAAAAAAAATACAACGAAAAATTTCCAATTCATAAATTGTTAAATTCGTTTTTTAATTTGTTCTTTATGGTCCTTCTGTGTATAACTATGGATCTAATCTATGGAAAACCTTAATTACTTATTCTCCAGAGGTCTAGACATTCCCGAAGTAGAGTGGGTACTTCAATGGGAGCCGCCCACAAACCCGGCGGCGCTGGTGCACCGCGTGGGGCGCACGGCGCGGGGCGGCGCCGCCGGGTGCTCTTTGCTACCGCTCCTGCCCACAGAGGATACTTACGTACCCTTCATCAAGACCAATCAAAAGGTAGAGCTCAAGGACTGGAGACAGAGCAAAGACGAGATCAAGATAAGTGAGAAGTTGCGGGATAAAGTAAGCATTAGATCTATTTCATTGGATTTGACTTGGTATTTTATTCATGTTAGGCAAAGATGTTAGAGATAATTTTTGTCGTATATGAGAAACTATCAAATCCATATTTTTAAAGTAGAGGGTACTTTCAGTGAGTACAGTGAATAAATTTCGTACCCTCTGATATCCGTAGACCACATGATACCAGTCAGAATCAGAAGTCGAATCCCATAAACGTTACTAAACTTCCATAGTGAGGTTGGAGACCACAGACCACCGCCAATTTTTCGTAATCAACGAGAGACCAAACCTACAACTACCCTAAGTCCCCTTACTGAATCTACTCTCAAGTGCGATGGTTTTTATCAAGTCTATTCGTTTTTTCATTTTAGGTGCTCTCCATCCTACACAATCAGCAACTAAAAGATAGGGCGATCCTAGACAAAGGTCTGCGTGCCTTCGTCTCACACATACGTGCGTATTCCAAACACGAATGCAACCTTCTCCTTCAGCTGAAAGAGTTGCCATTGGGCCACATCGCAACCAGCTATGGCTTGCTGAAGCTACCTTTAATGCCAGAGATTAAAGAGGAACATAAGCTTCAGTTTGTGGGACCAAAGGAAAAAATAGATTTTAACATTATACCATACAAAGATAAGCAGAGAGAGGAGAGTAGGTTGCAGAAGTTGCAAGAATACGAAAAGACTGGTGTGTGGCCCTCTAAGAAGAAAAAGAAAAAGGTGAGTAGTTTAAAGATGGTCAAGACCATTCATTTTAAGTTAGATAAATATTTTATAACCCAGATTGGCTGCAAGCCATTAATGGCCCACTATTGAGCACAGGTCATTCCTCGTCATTGAAGTGGCCCAGAATATACTCCACGACGTTGCTCCGGTGTGGATTGGTGGAGGGATTAGTGGCTAACCCAAGCATCGGAATTATTTATGCCGCCCGAAGGCTTCCGACGTGGCTCCAAAGAACAGAACCGCTCAAGAATTTTTTCCACTAGCGGTCACCACGGTTCATGACCCAGAGTCACATATTATGTGACTCAAATAACCCAGAACAGAACCTATCTCTTCGCAGACACTACTAGACTATACTATAGAATTGTCGTTATTGGCTATAACTTTAACCATATGGTTCAATGTCACTTCACTAGGGCTTTACAAAATAAATTATGAAGGAACCATGCCCACTTACCTAATAAATAAGCTAAATACCTACTTTTAGGCACAAACGGAGTCTTGGGAGCAAACAAAGCAGAATAAAGAAGAAAAGAAACAGAGAAAAAAGAAAAGGAAAGAGTTGAAACAAAAGGAGATTGGTCAAGGGAAGAAAAAGAGACGATTAGTGACACAGGAAGAGCTTGATGAACTCGCAGCAGACATTGCTCTGATAAAAAAATTAAAACGCCGAAAAATTACAAATGAACAGTTTGATAAGGAGTTTGAAGTAGACAAATAAATATTTTTTTATTATATACATACAGTATCTTTTTGTTCTGGACTTCTAGTACATAATATCTATAGTTTATTTAGGGGGAATAGAGTATTCTGAAATGAAGAACTAAATACGAAGGGAAGGAAACAATATTATGTGGCTCATTTTTACCCCTTTAATTTGTACAGCTGCGGGACCACGGTTAAACACCCGTTGGAATAAGGTGAATATTTTTATACACCTTCACGAGTTTGCGAGTGTATTTGGCGCTTTCTTCATAGCTAGCAAGTAGCAACACTGAGTCACTGTGGTATTTTACCAATGGTTCTGTTAACTTAACTCACTTTATCGAAATCATAACAAAAACATTATTTTAGTTTACATGAAGTGTTATAGATGTAAAGAAATAATACTACCAATGAAAATAGTAAAATAGACATTTATTTCTGCTTTCATAATTGCAACCTGAGTATTTATTAACACAACAAGGCACTTAATCTATTACAATATTGGTTTTCCTATGAAGATCAATAACATCTTAGAATACCAGAGGCAATTTTGTATTTATCTTTTAGTTGGGATAATAGAAAACCTTTATCAAAATTCTTGTCAATGTTCAGAAGAAATATTGCATAAATTGGCACATTGGTGTTTTACAAAACATATTTTTGTTTGGATAAGTATACAAATGATGCATTGCAAATTTTCTATTATTTGTCAACTATGTAGTTATAACAACGTTGGCACACTAAATTATATTTATTTATTAGCACCAGTTCATAAAGGCATGCACATCTGTGACAGGTAACATTAACAAGTGAAAAATATATTATGATGTACAATTATAATGTTGCCAAATTTGATCACATAGTCAAAATTTAAACAGAGATAAATGACAAGACTATATTTTTATACTCATTTGTAAACGATTATTGTCTGTAACTTTCAACTGATTTGTATGGCAACATTTTATATTGCCGACAATAACTGACCATAGATCTTTAGTGCAATAACAATATATTTTATTTAAAAAAGGCACATTACTTATTTCTTACGTTGACATAAAAATCACAAAAAAACATTAACTATTTTAGGGCCTTTTGTTTCGGGCAATACTATTTTATAAGGCTCTGTTAACAGCTAATTAATCAAGTTACAAAAAAGAAGCCAATTTAAAAATCGTAAAATATTGTGCGTTATTATTTTACTATTTTCAGTTTCGATTAAATATTTTTCTAAAAACGGTGCAGATATTTACATGTCGCTATTTACGAATGTCTGTATGTCAGTGCGCACATTCCAAATTAATATTAGAGAAGCTCAATAAGCGAAGTAAACATTTAAAATAAACATAATTTTGACTGACAATGATTCAATTCTTTGAGCCGCAATCTGTACCTTTTCAACAGATAATGAATACAGCGAATAGAAACATTGCCAGCAATTAAAAAAGTGACCGTCGCAAACATCATAGTATATAACAGTCAAAAATTATTTTATACATTCATCTTATACATATACATTACATTGCAAAGAAAATTTACAATAAGTACATAATATTTTGTTATTTTGCGTTTTACACGATACACTGTTACACCTACGAACAAAATTATAGAAGAAAAACAAAAATTTTAAGAATAAACAGAAAGCTTCACATACAAGAAATAATTTACACAAAAACCATCTCGTAATGTATAAAACAAGCATTTTCATTTCTCATACATGTTTTAAAATCCATAAATTGCCTTGTCATGATCTTAAAATAGAACACCTAAATATACGCCATCTTATAATTAGAAAAAAATAATCGTCGTAATAATACTATTTAACTTTATTCAATTAGACTATAATACTTGCCGCCTAAATTAGACGACATAACTTAAACTGTCAAATGTCAAAATGACTTGACTAGCTGTCATAATAGACCGGTTTCGAAACCATAGATAATATTCTACTTTTGTGAGGGTACGCTACAAATCGTGTTTGAAATAAAATATGAAGATACAAAAATGTTACAAAAATGATTTTCATATCGTGAATAATGAATTTACTTAACGAATATAACGTTTTTAATCTGTGATATATGAAAGTTAAGAATTTAAAACTAGATGACACGTGATTTTCAGATTATGAATACATTATTATCACTTTCATTTTTCGCAAGAACATTTATATTACTATATAATTACGCACATACATTTATATCGCAAAAGTTTTAGTATTAAGAAATTCAAATATAGCGTATCGAAGGAAAACTTCGCAGATATACCTACTAAAAATAGTAACAAAACTACGCATTGAGCCAGAAATCGTTTTAATAGCACAACGCTTACAGATACATTGTATTAATATTAAATAAAAAATATAAACATTGAAATCGAGATAATACCGTCAACCAACTTCTAAATTAACTGTGAGTAGAAAAAGCGATAATCATTTATTGAAATATTAATAATTTAATACACCTATGTATGTAATTTAATTGCGCTGACATCCAATAGGTATTCTCATCAATCGAATTCTTATATTTGGACATAATATACATATTTCTCATATTTCAACCAGTCAAGTTGAACACTTGTGTCGAATATTGGTGGATGGTATATTGCGTCTCGATTTCGAAAGCACCAAGATATTAATATTCCTTAATAGTAAACAGTGACCACACGGCGCCATTCAAATAATGAAAGTTTTAAACTTTTTTAAGCGCTTACTCACTCATAACTCCCTAGTAGGATTACCCGTGTCGCGGGAGTAACATTTTGCACGCCAGGTACATTGAGTTAGTTGGCTAGTTTTAACTCATCGATACGAGACATAATGTACCTATTTGTAATTGAATGGACAGCGCCCGTAGCGACAAATCTCCTAATTAGTAGCAGCACAGTTAAGGCAAAGAGTCGTAGCAGCACACAAAAGAACATGAAAGTTAATCATTATGTTGTTTATTGCGACGCCTTATAAAAATACTGATAATGCGAAATAAATATTGATATTACTGAAATCACGTCGTGTGGCACAAACATAACACCATATTCTAATAGACAAAATAATGTAAAGCGCTATGCAAGTATGGTAATAAGACTTACAATAATGATTCCGGTTTATAATAATACTCCAATCAAATATAAGATCCAGTAATAAAAATCTTAGGTCGCTTGGAAATATGTCAAATAGAGGCCTGCAAAAGTCGTTGTAACAATGATAATAAATTACTATATTTTAAAGATTTACCTAAGAGGTTGAAGAGCTATAAACAATCTATCCAGTCTATCCACATCTTGTAGCTTTTGGCTCTTTTATTTTTTAGTAAATCTAACACCAGACTTGCAAAACGTTCTTAAAAATGGGATTAAATTACACAAATAAAGTATTGCTTGAGAAGGCTTAAAGCTAAGACGGGACGAAGAGCAAACGAATTCTAAATATGTAATATGTATGTTACGTGAGGAGTGTGGCTATAAACAAAATAAAACTGGCAATAGGCACCGCATACAACCGTACAAGAAACATATCACATATTTTCACAAAGGAAAACATTTCTGTCAATATTAAATGTCGGGAAAGAGGTTTACTAAGGCCGTATGGTACGTTCAGGAGATCTATGTCTATAACCACCCCTCGAATAGTTATTGTGTATAAACGTACTAAATATTACTAAATGCAGTGTCTATACAACGCCAATGATAAGTTTTGTGACGACTAATTTTAATGTTGAAAATATAAGGCACATCGTTATATCACCCCGCAATACTCTTAATATTTACAATATAAAAGTACAAAATAAATAACCGCCTTTGTAACATACGGGTGTTTTCGAAACCTCTCTCAATTAAAAGGTGTGAAAAATAGTTTAAGGTAAAAAATAATTCGAAAAACTTCATTGCAATCAAAGTTTTAACTATTTTCATTTGCGATAACGTTCATAACCTTTTGAAACATAAAAAATCTTCAGCTATTTTTCAATAGACAAATCCGTATGTTACAATGTGCAATATTGAAATATCAAAATGTTTAGCAAAAGGTTTGCTTCCGTCAAGAACACTATTAAACCATACAAAGTTATTGTCAAGTTGCACGTGAGTAAATATCAACAAAGGGGCACGTTAAAAATAACAGCACCCAGCATGCTTCCTTGTCGAACTCCTTATGAAACACTATTAATACACTCTAACAATTTCGAGAATCTTAACGGAAACATTAATTTTTCGTTTTCCTAATCATTATCTAAGGTTCGAACAATTTATACAGATTTCAAATAATGTGAAGGTAATAAACAAGGCTGGATAGATCGATTTTTTTATCGAATATACCATTTCAAGATTATTTTAAAGCAATAGTATCGTCGTTATGGTGTCGGACACTTCTTTATCTCTTTTACCTGTACAACAGTTTATGGTATATAAATTCGATCAATAACCCAAAAATATAACATCGTGCAAGCGTTCCGAAAAGCGGAAGCGTATAAGAAAATTCAATACTATGCCATATCTATGAAAAATTGTTCCGTTTAAATAATTATTATCATATCAAGGAAGTTATGTTCCCACGCATTACACATAGCCCCGCCCATTTTGATTACAGTTTATCCACGTCATGAAATGTTTAATAAGGCTGCAATATTAAAAATTTGACACGGCCAAATCTTATAAAACAACTAGGGATGTACCAAGTCGTCACAACGATGATGTAACAAATCTATATCATAGACATAAAAAAACTGTCTCAAAATTAGGACTACATCTCAGAGTAACCCCATTTCATTGACCATATTTACGTATATTATACTGAACAAATCTAGCCACAAGTGACCTTGCCATACGTCAAGTTTACTTCAGCCTGTGCACGTAACTTTAATCAAAACAGCGGGGTCACCAGTCGGGGTCACCTGCGGGGGCCGTGCGGGGAGGGGGAGCTACACCTCGTCGGGTGCCATGCCGTCGCCGTCATGGTTATGCGCGGGCGACGCGGGCGGCGGGGACGCCTCGCGGGCCTTCTCCGCCGCTTCCA
Source organism: Hesperia comma (assembly GCA_905404135.1). Classification (NCBI taxonomy): domain Eukaryota; kingdom Metazoa; phylum Arthropoda; class Insecta; order Lepidoptera; family Hesperiidae; genus Hesperia; species Hesperia comma. Next base: position 13,045,129 of record FR990015.1, on the reverse strand, counting down.
AAGCGCGAATTCGGTTTTCCTGCGCAAAGTAGTAATAAAATAGTATTTTTGCAAGCAAAGATTAAGCGTCAATAGGACTACGATATAGTCGTGTACATACACGGATATGTTTGTGGTCATAGCAGTGTGGCAACACGGCGCTTTGCCGATGTCGCACATTCGGCTGAGCGCGCCGCTACAGCAATCTTTTTTTTGAAGTATTATCCTAAAGCCATAATGTACATGACGGTACTTACTTGTTTAACTATGACCGATTTCAGCTTACGGATCTCCTCTACCATATCCGCAAGTTGCTTCTCCTGAAAAATACATATTATTCTTATTTATTGAAATCATCGTATGACTGGTTTTATTTGAATTTTGAATTTGTCGCACGCCTTAATTGGCACAACAAACGAATGAGCTTGAAATTGGAATTGCAACGAAGATCATAAGTAACCTTTACAGATCAAATACTTAGTGTCTACCATGATAAAAAATGTACTTTTCGGGCAAAACAGTATTGCACGTGGGCGCACATATGTAGATGTACATCTAACAGCGAGCCTACAACAGCTATCCTCAATACTCACAATAGCAGCGGTGACAGCCGGCGGGGGCGTGGCAGACGCGGGGGTACCAGGCGTCCCCGCATGATCGGCGCGATCCTTATCCGCGCGGGGGGTCGGCGAGCGCGCGTCTTTGTCGCGGTCGGCGGCGCGCTCCTTGTCGCGCGACGTCGCGAGCGCGTTCCGCTTGGTCACGGTGAGCGTGTGCGCGCGCCCCGCCACGTACCCGCCCTGCACGACCAGCGCGCGCTCCTGTTTGGTGGCAGCCCTAGCTAGTAGTCACCTTGGTACTCTGTTGGCTTTCGCGCTTGTATTTTTTTTACGAAAATTTCGTTCATTTTATTTTTATAGAATTTATTTAAAATAATGTGTTTTTTTTTCGTTTTACGAAAAATTCGTTCATTTTGTTTTTGCAGAAATCATTAAAAAATTGTGATTTTTATCTTGATATTATTTCATTTAAAATATTGTCCCATATTTAAAATAATAATTTTTTCATAAAGAGCTAGTAACTAATGTCAGCCCTACAAATAGGAGGCCGAAAGAACAAAGACGGCGATGTTAAGATAAACTGAATTTACCATCGAGAATTTTCACATTTGTTACTTTATATAAGAAAAAAAAGCAGTAAATAAATATATTTCAGACTTCAGCAAAAGTTTTAACTCCCCATTGTTAAGACATAATAAATCCAAATAATAAAAAAACTATATTTATAAGATGTTCAAAACTATTAGAAAAAACCCAAGGTCACAAAAAATCCTCAAAAAAAATCGGAGGACGTAAGGCCAAACTGTTAAGTAAGTTAGTAACATCGATAAATTCATTCAATAACGCATTAACGTACCGTTATTAGTTAAAACTCAACACACGAAAACGTTAGAGGATGAGAAATGTAGCCAACAGAGCAATCGCCGACATTACTAGCAACTGCCGAGTTCATGTAATGAAAATTGCGCGGCTCACCGACCAAATTGAATCACATCAAACAAATTATTTTATCTTAATATTAATTTAATATTGGAAACATGGCAATTTTTGAATCTCACTTATTAAAACATTAACCATACGGTTTAAGTTAAAAATCTTTGAATCAATATAAATTAGGGGCGACTTTTACCAAGCGGTTAAACATGTTTAAAATTTTATTTAAGCACAAAATTCTGTTTAACTACACAAATTGTCTTGCGCCACAGGTTAAACATGATTATCGATCTGTCAAATTTAAACAGCCAAAAATCGCTGTTTAAACTGCTAAACGTATTTAGCAGTTGTATTTGAGGTTAGATTTTGGTCGTGAATAATTTTCGAAGAATTTGAGTGTGAAAAGAATAATGAGTTTGTTTGAGTTTCTTTTTGATGAGATTGATGACGACGATGAAGAAATTGTCAACTATATGAACAGGCCTCGAGATATCAGGGTTATTGAGGCAAGATAAGGCAAAGTTTGAAACCCTGACGGAGAAAAAGTTCTTTCGAAGATTTCATCTATCCAAGAAGACGACGATGATTTTGCTAGAAATAATTGAATCTAGATTATTGTTTAAAACGGAAAAGTAATTATGTACCTAGTACTTTGTTTACTGATTATAGACTTGTAAGATACGTACGATGAGTACGTACCTACCTACAAAATTTTTACCTAGTACTTAAGTAAGGTATAAATTACATAAAGAATTTTTATTTTATATCAGTCCAATATGAAGCTACATCATAGGTTACCTTATTTATTTGCCTAGGTTACATTGACAGAAAACTCGTTTTACGCAAAAAAAACAAACCAAATTTCGTCAAAAAACCGCGAAATAACGTTATTTGTAACGATGACGACAATTTGAGCAGAAATTGTGAAATGGAACGCACAAGACATAATGCAGCAACACCACGCAACACTCTAAAATGCGTTTAGTTAACTTCAAGCTTCAACATCGTGGTGCAAGACAAACTTAAATAAGTTTAAATTAATCGTGTTTACAAATGAAAACATAACATAACATAAAAAAACTAAATGCGTTTAAACTTATTTTAAATAAGATTTGGTAAAAGCCGCCCTAAAATACTAAATGCCTTACTAATAAACGCTGTATAAAGTTATTCCATGTTTAATATTATTTGCCCCTGTCATATATGATTCTCTGAATTCAAAGGTAAGAAAGAGACAAAAAATATAAACACTGAATAACTTTATACAGTGTTTATTAGTAAGACAGTTAGACATTGAGATTCAATGTGTACCATTGTATTTTTAATATTGTCTGATTCAATGTGGTTGAACCGTGAGCTATCAGCATGACATTAGTATGAACTCGGGATAGGCAAACCACACAAACAGTGTTAAGGTTAAATATCGTCAGTGTTGCCATATATATTAAGTAATAGTAATATAGATATAAAAGATTTGTTGAAATACATACAAGCATTTTGATGATAATATAATATGCTTAATAGCACATAAATTGTACTTAATGCTTGGGAGATGTGTTTTAAATAGATTTCTATATGTATACTATTCATTTTTATTCTCATAATAGTTATGTGTAGTCAAGTGTGGCAACTCTGAGGATACTTTTAGTACATCAAAAAAGTAATATTAAAAACTAATACCTGACATATTATTTCACAGTTACTTGTGAGTTTTATTGTTTAAAGACATTTGAATGACTATTACACTAACCACTTCAGCTTGCATTAGAACTGTACATCATTAATTGTAAAAATATATACGTATTTATAACAATATTATGCATTGATGAGGAAAAAATATAAATTACGATTTTAGGTCTGTAAATAAAATATAGCTTATTAAAAAGTTATAACAGTAAAATGAAGCACTCTAAGCAATTATCAGAGCAAACTTACCTTGCTACATTGAAGAATTATTTTAAACCAAGAAAAAGCGATAGTAAATAAAATACAACATCGGTTACTACCCGTAATATTATAATATACACTACTTATATGATTGCAGTCTCATTGTCTTTTATGAAGGAACAAAAGTATTCAAAACGTCGTATTTCATCACCATCACGATTAATGAGTGTATTACTTGTTATAAACACTATTATGATTAAAAAAAAAACAACAAATACTTAGTGGAAAATTCATGCAATGACAGCTAATAAAAGAAAAATAACTCAAAACTTATACATGTCACGATACGAAGTACACAATAATGTTATATGTCGTCCTGAAAAGCATTTAATTAATCCCTTCGTAAGAGGAAGATTCATGTACAAAGGGGTGGGCAAAATGTCATAGACGATAATTTCATCTAGTGCAGAGATGACCAACTGAAACTATGATTACAAATTATTTATACATCTGGAGGCAAGGAAATGCCCTTGCCAAAACCGCTTCAACCATCAATCCAGCCGTGTCCAGTGTGGCCTTGTAGTTGGCCCAATGAATGTCATTGGTGGATGTCAAATACATCCATCGCAACATAGCTTAGCTTGGCTTTGCTCAAAAGCACCCCTATGGTTACTTTTACTACGCCACGCATAGAGCTACATGGCGCCGCACTGGTATCGATCTTAACAAGACCACGATCTCTCTGTCAAAGTGCACGACTGAATAGATGCAAATGTATCCTCTAGTTACGATTACATTCAGCCTACAGACCTACAGACCCAAGCGGTCACTGATAGGCTCGTTGCCATGGTTACCTTGAGCGACATGGTGCAGGGCTCGGCGTCCTCGCCGGCGAGCCACTCGTCGGCCGTGAGGCTGGCCTCGTCGCTCAGCGTATCCGGGTACAGGTCCTCCTGGAACAGCTCCGATTTGCGCGGCACCGTCATCGACACCACCTGCCGGCGCGTACCAATAATGTCAATGATAGATGATGGTAAATTCTATGTTTTTGTTATAGACTAAGCAGGCAAGTAGACGGGTTGCATAATGGTAAATAAAGACCATAGCCCATAGACGCGTTGCTATCCAACGTTGATGTGCATTTTTGTAATTAATACTACAATCGTATTGTAAATAAATGGCATGCAATATTTAAACTTTTACTTATCGATTTAAACAGATTCAAATCGATTATTTTATAATTTTCGCATTGAGAATAATATATTTACATATTATTCAGTTATATGTTTACCTGACACAATCCAGAGTTGTTGAGACGATAGAACTTGGCGATTTCACACGTCGCTACGTCACAGCCTCGCTTCGGCATCATGCCGATACCTATAGGTATCAAAGGTAACAAATATCTACGTCATAAATTCAAAAAATACGTGTGCACTCACAGTTAAAACATATTACAATATGTACATGACTACACCAAAGTCTAAAGTGCCTAAGACTAGTACTAAGTGACCTAGGGATAAAGCATAAATTTCAATGAATACTTGTTTTAACATGGTTTTTCTAGGTACAAAAATAAACTAAATACTATAATGTGAATAAGGGGAACTTATAAAATTCTTATAAATCTAGATAAAAATTACAACTATAAAACTGTACGTACCTCTCTGGGGATCAGGTGTTTGGAATGTGTTGATGTAGTGGACAAATGGTGGCTCTGGGGTAACCTGTGAAAGTAATAGGGAGACAGATAATAAGGCCGGCATGAAGAAAAAATATGACATTATGTTATTATGATATGACGTGCTGTCGACAATGGTTTTGTCTTAATGATGTAATCTCATCGCCATCATACAACAATGCACCTTAACCACAGAATCTAAAGCTGAAATTCACTTATCATCTACCAACCAACCCACCTCAAAGTACCGGATGACCGAGTCGCCCTTCCCGCAGAGGTAGATGAGGTTGGTGTCGGGGTCGTAGAGCGGGAACATGACGCCGTTGCTGGTGTCGATCTCCACCGTCACGATGGGCTCGCCCAGCGCGTCCGGCGTGCGCAGCGAGTACTGACGCTCCGACATGCGGCTGAACCTGATGTAATATGGTTTTAAATTGATTGGCTTTCAATACTGAATACCTAAATAATCCCTGGGAGTTGATCACCAAGGAAGACGGGCCATTAAGAGGTGAGCACCAAGTTAAGATGACTCATGAGAGGGGAACACTTAGTTAGATGACCCATGACATTTGACCACCAAAATAACCCATAACAGTTCATCATTGACCCATGAAACGTGATCACTATGTAAGCTCATGAGAGGTCATCACTAAGTTACACAACCTATGATATTTGAATAACAAGTAAGATCATCTATGAGAGTTGACTATGCTATGACTACTAAGTTAGATCCTTTCTACCATTCTGCTTCGAGGGGTGACAACTGCAGTGTATGAATTGAATTGGGAGATAATTACTAGTATGTGGAACGGCATTAAAATATAATCTCCCTATAAGACCACCATTCGTATGATATATTTTGAATTATTTACAGTTGAACATTATCAAGTACATGACGTATAAGATATAGAAAGTGCACGTCCTTACCCAGTGGTGAAGACGAGGCCATGTTTGAGGAAGATAGCGCGCGAGGCCTTGCTACCCTCGTGCGCGATGGCCTCCGCCTCCACTTCGCCTTTCCGAGGATCTATTATTCTGTAAACACGTCATGCTTGCTCATCATGACTTATATAGCCAACGAGAACGACCTTCGAGAGCGAAATTCGACCTTGTTATAACTCTTACAGATAGTATAATTCCTTGACAGTAAGTTTTATTTCTAAATATATGAACTAATATTACATTGCTATTACTAATTCGTTGGTTTGTATAACTCATTCATGATTTTCTATGTAGTGTTCTGAATTAGATTGTCTCTTTAATGTTCTGAACTCGAAAGTTGTCTGATAAACCCTAAGTTTTCTAAAGGAACATAAAATCCATACAAGTAAATCTAAAATTGAACATATCTATTTATTTAACATTAATTAGAATGAATTCAAGATCAAACAATGCCTAATAGATGTTACTGCATATTATGTTAGATTTATCAATTAATGCCTCTATTAATTTTCCTTTTCATATTCAAATTCTAGAAAGCAAAGAATAATTTATCAATTTTAGCATACTACATCTTTGTAATTGAAACAAATAACTTAGGTATTACTTCTAAATAGGTAACAAGAAAATAGTTAAAATACATAATATTTTCAGCATTTTCTCATCGAGATAACCATATAAAGACATGTCCTATAATGTCTCATTACAAAGTCCTTTATCCAATAACATATTTTATTTTTTAAACACAGATATTTATATACATCTGTATCAACAAAAATGTATAAGTGACACCAAATTTCATCATACTGCAGAATAAGTATTGTTGACTTGCAAGAGAGAATATAATATGTGTAACATACACAATTGGATGTATTTTTTAGATTAAGGCAATATGTAGTGGAAATCTTGCTGAAAAAACTGTAACTATGTAACGCTCAACACATTTATGTATCACGAAAACCATTCGTGATCAGAACCAAGGAAAAACATAAGAAAAAGTTTCTTCTTATCAGATCACATTAAACATTTTGTACTGATTGAGTATAATGTTACTGTATGCACACAAACAACAATTAAACCAAATTACTTTGAAGAGATTTGGTTTGTTCCCACCATTGTAATTCTGATGTCAAAGATATTTTGTTTTGTTTCTGATTGAATATTGCTTGTATTCCTTTAAGAGTTTAAAGACAGATGTAAGTGAGTTTAATCACCAGCAATCCATACTAAAAAGTGCGTACCGCCCGCATGCAGTGTTTGCCTTGCACGCCCGCTTGTGGCTCGCCATATAAACTCTAGGCGCGCGCATCGTTTCACGAGCCATCCATTGACTACTTTCCTAGCACTAGCCCGCACCATTAACGCAACGTTCACACATCCACAAATCTTACACTAATACAGATTAAAGGACTTCGCACATTACAACGACTCCACGCCAACGCGGTTACGGAGCAACTCAAATGTAAGCATTCAATTATGATCCTTATATCTTAGGCGTTACGGTTGAATTTCGAGTGTACACTTAGAAAACGTGGACTACTCCCCACCCTCTGCTCACCGACGCCGTTCACACTCGAAATTCAACCGTGACGCCTAAGATATAAGGATCATAATTGAATGCTTACATTTGAGTTGCTCCGTAACCGCGTTGGCGTGGAGTCGTTGTAATGTGCGCAGTCCTTTAAGCACACACTTGCGTGCTCGAGCAACGCACAAATATACACCATTCACGGACACGCAACATGCAAGAAACATTGATAAATAGTGGTTCAAAGTGGTTCTATATTTCGTGTCCGTGAAGAGTCTACGTGTGCATTCCTCGAGCACGCAATGTTTAGAGTTTCACATCTGTACTGGTGTAAGATTTGTGTCACAATGGTTCAGGATCACTCACCTGATCTTCTTGTCGCGGCAGGTGGTGAGCAGCTTGGAGCCGGTCCAGTTCCAGCAGGCTGAGTAGATGAGGTCCGGGTGGCAGTCCAGGCTGATCAGCACCTCGCCCGTGCCCACGTTCCAGATTGCTATCTGGAATTAACGGACAGACAGGGAACGTCATTACGAGCATTAATAAATATATAACCTGACTGTATATCAAACAAACTCTATAGTAGACAGTCGATCTATAGACGATCATAATTAAGACAGCAATTGTGTACAATTCATTGACTAATATCATAAGTTTAGAAGTTAAACTCCTATGAGTTTTCGTAGTGCCCGTCCGCATCACCTATCTCCTATGTACTTACCTTTCAGCTGCCATTTGTCGGCTATTTATTCAAGAAATGCCTATTTTTCTCTAAAGCCATTTTTATTAAAATGAAAACTGACGACCTTAATAGTACACTCACGATATTTATTATTTACACCGATAATTGGGTCGAAATATCGGTGTAAATAATAAATATCGCGAGTACCCGTTACAGTTAAAATGTTTAGTGTCCGCGATGATAAAAGTTTAAAATCTTAGTAGTTTAGTCTATTCCAGGTCCGAAAAAGCATTCGAGAAGCAGATATCTCATTATTCTCGAGTCTCGTATTTTAGTGATGTTATTGGTACTGACCATAGTACCCGCAACACAAAGAAACTTTTTATTGGTAAACATACCTGGTTATCGGATCCAGCAGTGAGGAGCACATTCTGGGCGGTGGGATGCCACAGCACCAGCCCTACCCGTCGCTGGTGGTATACCAGATCCACCACAGGCTCCGACAGCGTGCGGGATAGCCCACCGTCGGGGATCTGCCATACCTGTGCCGGGGAACAGTGAAAACCTTAGTATCATTAACTACACGTTTTATTTATTTGGGTGGGTAATTAAAGAGAAATAGAACTTTAAATCCCGAACGTGAGGTTCGGTAGTTTAATTACATGGACTAAACGTATCGCTTGATAGTCATTACAAAAAAAAAATATGAAAAAAATTGTACTACTTAATTCTTTTATATTTGTATACTTTGAGACAGCAACATGTAGGTGACATGTAGGTGAATTGAAAACCTCCGTCTCATCCTAACAACAAACAACTCGACACTTATAAAACGAAAGAAATAGGTAATAATATTCAATTCCGTGTATCTAATATAAGGCGCACATTGCCATATTTCATGAGACATGTCATGTTCATAAAATTAATGATCATGTATGAGAAAATTAATGACCTATAAATGTAAGTTGAATATTAATCTTGAAGGATGTACGCCAAACATACATTGCAACGCTTGGCAAACAATTTGTATCATAAAATCCTCTTCTTTGAGGACAACACTTCTTAAGGAGATCCTTTCAGTGACCTAGACCTAGTTTGGTTCCAAATTGCAGGATATTAAGGTCATATTCCAGCCGACCATGTTCTGTTGCATGCTTGCATGCATTTTGACAAAGCAAGTGATAATTTGAAACTCTCACATTATTGGTAGAAAATTTCAGATTTTTGCTAATAAGGCACAACGAAGCGATAAAAGTAGAATGCTTGATGGACGATACTGTGTTGTTTTTATTTTGAACAACAACGAATTAGATTAATACAAGTCAAAAATCTTTAACAAAAACAAGAACGTTGTAATTTAATAACCATGATTCCTAACTATCATCAGTTTTTTAAGTAAACCTAATCATACTTTATCAGCCCTTAAATTGTCAATTAAAGCTCTGCTGATGGCGATATACTGTCTTACTGGGAATGACTTCGTTTCTTCCACGATAGCTCATCGAAAGACGATTCAAAGCGATAGCATAACTTGATTTTCAAATAGTATTTGTGGAAAGTGTGGAAACCAACTTCAATTTCGCTTTAGTTAGTACGAGTGTCTTACCTTGACGACGCAATCTTCGGAGCCACTTGCGATGACATTGTCGTTATGTGGACACCAGGCAATGTCCAAAACTGGGCCTTTGTGCCCGCCCACCAGTGGATGATCCGCCGGAATGCGGCCCACCTGAGGACAAACATCAAATAATTGATATTAAATATCTGCATGTCATACGTAAATGGTAATATAGGAACTTATTTATAAACTAGTACACCGACTATGCTTAGGAAACCGGTACCTTGATATCCACATTAGAAAATCGTTGGACGTGAAATAAAACAAACAAAATTTTGACTGACACTTTGCGCCTAGTAAATTATTATTAAATCCATACTAAAATCGGTTACGAAGTTTTTGAGTTAAGCGCGCATAAAAGAACGCGCGGGCGATCAGAAAAGATTTCTAACAAACATTGGAATTGTATTCCGTATAAAGGCCTCCAATTTTCTCAAATATTTCCCATGACATGAAGTCCCATGCACAGACAGCGCAAGAAACATTTTTATTAAATGTATTTTACTTTCAAACGTAGATATTATCCAAACTCAAAAATTTTGTAGTAATTATTCTTATAACGTTGCTTAAATCGGAAGGTATCGATGTCTAATTATAATTATACTTAATACAATGTGCAAGGCCTTGCATTCCTCTTCATTGAAACTTGAATTAAACTCGCAATATTTGAATTTGCAATTTCCGGAGAAACCGCATCCGTGCTCACTTGTCAAAACAAATTAGCCACATTTAATTTATGATTTGTTATCGATGGAGAAATACTTCGCATACCTAAATATCCAAATCTGGAGCCTATTTCAAATTATAGAGGTACAGTCAATCTGGGTAACTTTGATACATCACAGCTGTATTTTCTTTAAAAACTCTTACTATTTCGATTATGAGATAAAAGTTATGAGTTAATCAGTGCTCTCGGGCTGGTTTTCATATTGTCAAATTATAAAGTCTTTAAAAATGACAAAATATATAAAAAAATTGCAATTTTGTTGTGTGTCAAAGTTACCACCCCTATATGGGTAACTTTGACACCGAAGCTTTCTACCTTCCTAACTACTACTAACTACCTCACTTATGGTTTTGATTTAACATTTATTATGAAGGTAATATCCTGTATTATGACAAAACAACAAAAAAAGTAGTTTATGGGTTAGTTTTCATGTAAAAGGTACTAAACTCAAAAAAATCAATGAAAAAATATTGAGTTTTGTTTTTAAATCCTTTATTGTTCTTCTATGATAAAGATATTAAATAAAATGTATCATCAGTTGATTACCTACATTGTTAGCTTTCAAATGAGACATCTTTTGTCCTCCTAAGGCGTCTACATCGACAGCAATGATTAAAACAGTACAGGCGCCCGAGAAAACAAAATGAAAAAATAAAATGGCTGCCATTTTATCATGGAGGGGGCATCACCCTTAAGTCTCCGATACTGGTGACGTGGTGACCACATTGTATACTACGAGATTCCATCTATTTAATTTCTGGGAAAATACAGAAGTCTCGGGGCCCTTGGATGTTTGACTAACACGAAAATTGGTAAAACGCAACAAAGTCAGGGTACATTAACACCGACTAAGTTACCCAGAATTTGTTCAAAATCTGACTTACCGGTATTATTTGTAATTTTAACGAAGATGCAATTGAAAATTAATAAAAATTGTTTACGTATCGAAAGTAGACATGTGAAAGATTGTATTAAATATTATAACACACCTTGATAGCATTAAAGTTTTGAGAGATATCTTAAAAGTTTTACGTCGAAAAAAACACGAAAAGTTTCGCACGTTTTTGAAAGAAAGTTTTTTTATATTAGCTTTGTTTGAAAACCACTTTTTATTTAAGATTACGTTAACGACGTTCATTAAGTACATAAAATGTAATAAATAAATTTTTCATCACCCCTATTCGAAAAAGACGACTTGGTTCGGACATAAGGGGTTCCAAAGTTTCTGTTTTTTATTCAGCGGGCCGGAATGAATTTTCATACAACTTTTCCTGCCGGCTAGATCTTTTCCGTCCTATTTTGAATTTAGAACATTTTAGTATTTTGCGCTAAAGAAATAGAACACAAATATTGTTTGAATAAAGAATGTCTGGTTCGACGCGAGGGCCCCGCCAGCTGAATAATAAAAAAAGAAATCAAATTAAGATCGCTCGAACTATTTCCCGCGTTTTCGTGCATTTTTACGTATTGTTAGAAATTTTGTTTTGTTTTGAAAAAATGAGTTCTTCCAACGATAGTGAAAGTATCCTCCTGATAGTATAAAAACTGAAGCGAGCTTAATGTGATGAATAGTTTATTACCTGCGAAATCCCGGGAAAAATATTTGAAAGCCTATGATAATTTTTTGGAATGGAGAAATGCAAGAGGCGCCAAGAATTTTTCAGAAACTGTGTTTTTGGCGTACTTCCAGAACTTAGCCAAAACTAAAAAACCTTCCACCCTTTGGAGTATCTACTCAATGCTTAAATCAACAGTCAGTTCTAATAACGATATAAAACTGGACACATATTCGAAATTAATAGCATATCTGAAGAGGATGTCTGATGGATTTAAACCTAAAAAATCCAAAGTGTTCACAGTCAAAAATGTGGAGACTTTTCTTAATGAGGCACCCGACGAAATCTTTCTTGCCGTAAAAGTAAGTAACTATGTATATGGTGGAGTGGACTATTATAGTAAAATATAGCCATAGTGTTTTAAATAGCTGAATAATAAAAAAAGAAATCAAATTAAGATTTCGTTTTCAAATTAAAATTAAGTTTTCGTGCATTTTTACGTATTATTTTCTATTATTTTCTATTATATATATATATTATTTTCTCATAGTGGGTGATGAAAAGTAGAGTGTATCACTCGGGTGCAAGTATATTTTTGGCTCGGGCGACGTACTTTGAATCCCTCGCTACGTTCGGGATTCTTCTAAAGAATCCCTCGCTACGCTCGGGATTCTACTCTAGAATCCCTCACTTCGCTCTGGATTCAAAAAACGCCCTCGCCGAAAAAATATTACTTTGCACCCTTGTCATACAATCTACTATTTCATCCCACCTATTCGAAAAAGACGACTTGGTTCGGACTTATGGGGATCCAAAGTTGTTTTCTATTTAGCGGGTGGGAATGAATTTTCATAATATATAACTTTTCCTGCCCGTTATTTAAATAGCGGGCGGGAATGAATTTTCATATAACTTTTCCTGCCCGTTATTTAAATAATAGTCGGGTTAGTCGGGTAAGTCGGGTAAGTCGGGTTACTCGGGTTAGTCGGGTTAGTCGGTTTAGTCAGTTTAGTTAGTTTAGTGACTGTGACAGTATTATTCCTGAATTTGAGGCGCCTTTTATTTTCTCATAGGGGGGGATGAAAAGTAGAGTGTATCACTCGGGAGCAAATATTTTTGGCTCGGGCGACATACTTTGAATCCCTCGCTACGTTCAGGATTCTACTCTAGAATCCCTCACTCCGCTCTGGATTCAAAAAAACACCCTCGCCGAAAAAATATTACTTTGCACCCTTGTAATACAATCTACTATTATGCGCCAAATGCTTTTCACGTAAAAAATAAAAAACTATTTTGGGAGCGGACTGTCAAAGTTACCCTAAACTAAAGAATCAAAGTTACCCCGATTGACAGTATCGTTATAGGAAAATATGGTTCGAAATTTCTGTTCGCGGTTTGAGTGTGTCCTTGTCTTTTTCTGTTGTCTATGGCACTTGCGACTTAGGGAGTCCTTGTGTAGAGCTAAAGTATAGCGTCATTTATTTATTATCAAAATATTTATTTTTCTTTCAATGCGTTACACTTACATGGTGCGTACATAAATAGAAGCGCAACGGTTAACACACAAAAGAGCCTCGTGACCAGCGATAGATACCCTTCTTTACTGGCGTTGATGTAGAGATTTTCTCAGAAAATAGAAATTATATCAATTGTCAAAGATATTAAAACTTTTAATCACAACAACGTGTTACCAATCAGCCAAATTGGAGCAAGATCCAATCATCCAACTAGTCTAATAGTTTTTGAGTCATCACTAAAATAATGCGTATCTTATTAACTACAACTTCATTGATGTTGTTCTTATTTTTTATTTTTTTCTTGTCTATGTTTAAACCTGTTGTTATTTTTGGTTAAAGTTAAAACAAATCAAACCAAAATTAGAGGAGTAAGATGAAACATATTTAGCGTCGCACAGCGAAGATCTAGATCTCTTAAGACCTAGTTACTCGATCTTAGTCAGCCCCAAGACTCCACCGTCCAGTTGACCTACATTATACACAAAATAATCTTGGCAGAACACGAGATTCTCTAATTGGCCTCTCGTGTAATTATAGTGCTAATGAGTGCTTTCTCTGTTAACGGGACATTGCACTGTTCTACGATATTTTGTTGGTTTTGCAAGAATTTTTTAGATGACACAGTTACGAATGGATACAGTGATGACGTAATGACAAGTGAAATTCTAATGAGATATTGTTTTTGTCGCTATTATTGTCTTTTGTATTATTCTTGGTCACCTCGTGGTTATTTTGTGCTTAACTAAACAAAAAAAATACGAATTTTAAGCTGTGTGTCTGTGGTTTTGTGCGAGGCAATCACAGAAACAGCTTAACTGATTCGGGTGTGGTTTTCATGAATGTGTTTTAGTAAGCTTACTTATCAAGAAGTGTCTTATTTAAAGCGGTTTAACGAATCACCCCTTACAATATGCGAATGTGGGTAGGTACTAAACAACATGTTTCTCGAAGTGAGGGGAGGGCGACTTTACTAGTAATTAATAAATCTATTTGTAATAAATTTACATTTTCATGTTTCCTTTTTAATAGTTTCAGGTTCAGCCACAAATCTCTCCATCTCGATCCTCAGGAGTAACGACATAATTCCCGGTTTAAAATAAGACTGTATTTCTAGATCTTGCATTTAAAGTAGGTTTGCTGCCGGTAATGTAAGTACTAGTTTTTGGTTAGTGTCAGGGTTGGAATAGCAGCACATCACCAGGAGGAATACACAACCGTTAGCTACTTTCACACCAAAAAAGCAGTCATGTTTCCTATTAGTAACAATGCGTTTAAAATGAACCCAGCTTCCAATAACATAGAGTCCTAAATCCCCTGCAACTTCCAGCTAGTTAATCGACGCCGCTACGTCTGACAGACGAACTATTTATAGGTTATGAGTGCGTTTTGCACGCGGCTTTGCGCATGGCCTCTGATAGGCGAGAGCTGATAACCCCTGCACATTGCCTAGGTTAGCATCTTGATCAGCTCCATCAGATTTTGCCACAAACTTTTGCCCTGGACTCACCTGCATGAATAAGTAATCACTCAAATCAACAAGTCCTGAGTTCTTGGGAATGTCAATATATTATCGACCAAACTGAAGTTGTATTACAGATTGAACTTAATCTATAACTGTGAGTAGGTAAGAAGGTCCTTGGGAGTTTCTAGCCGCCTATTCTTCCAAAACCACTTGTTCGTGGATTTGTAGGAGCGTTTGCGTAGTTTGACTTTTGAAAAGTGTTTATAAAAAACCTACTTCGAATTAGGATTTCATTCATTCGTTAAAAGATAAGATAAAAGATAATTCATTCATTCTTTATATATTACTTCTCAAAATGAAAATCTTTCAGATCTTAATCTAATCCTTGCTTTATGAGCCACACTATCCACGTTATTGATTGCAACAAAAAACTTATTTAACCCTCGATCCGTCGCGTGGGGTCTTTCAAAGCCCAGGGTTTAGAAAATTGCGAAATACTTAATGTTAGAATACGTTTATCGATCTTTTACTTTGGGTAGCCTCCTAAAAAGGATTACACTTCATGATCGAGCAGTCAAAACTAAAATTATGCACGCTTTTTTGTGAGATATACACCTGTGTTTCTACACAAGGCTCTGAAGGACCCCACGCGACGACTGGCGTAAGTAAATTTTTAGTAGTAACTTATTTGGTTTAGGTTTTATATTTTTGTTTTTTTTTGTTCCATAATAATTATTACTTGAGTAAAATTTATAAAAGATAAACTTAAGTATTCTTATATGGTATGAAGAAGAAGATAAGGTTATAGATAGTGATAAAGAGGGTAATGAAGAAAACATGCAGTTAGAACAAAAATACTCAAACGATATGTTCTAGAAATAGTCATGGGCGGAACAGGTAGGTACCCAGGTGGAAGGAGAGAGGTTAGCTGCTACTGCTGACCTTGGAGGAAGTACCTACGGAGGCTGTACCCTTTACATAATTTGCCTCAAAAATCTCAGTTTCTCCACCCCCTGGATCTAGACCTTTGCCCCCCTGGAACAGGCACTGGGTACGCCCATGAATATAGTTAACATGTATACAAGCTCCAGCAGAAAGTTTTCTTGAAAAAATTATCACTTCAATAGTGTAGATGTAGACGATAATTCGTGATTTGAAGCAATATATACAACGATTTATAATTCCTCTTCAGAAGATGTCTTCTGATGATGGTCAGTTGGCACATGCGAGATAGATTTCACTGTCCAAAACGTACAGATGGTAAATTTAAGTCCATTTGTGACTTTTGCAAAGGTAAGATTTGTTTTTGTTACAACTGTATCAAATCCGTTTGCGCTGTTTGTGTCCAATGAAATAATAAGGGATACTTGGACATAGAAAGTACATATATTTATTTATGTATCTTAGTCAATTTACATTTCATTTTCATCTCTTGTTCATTGAGCTCAAACTATTATATAAAAAGAAGAAGTTGTCCTTTATTTTTCACTAGTAAATCCGCCCTCGCTTCGCTTCGGGAAACCAGTCCCTTCAAAAATCTCAATAAATTTTAACAAATTATGTTATTCCGATGTCTAAGCTATATTACTGCAAAGTTTCATGAAAATCCGTTCAGTAGTTTTTGCGTGAAAGAGTAACAAACCCACACACACTCACATACATCCTTACAAACTTTCGCATTTATAATGAGTACATATTAGTTTAGTAGGATAGTAGGAAGTAGGATTTTTAAGTTAACTTTAAGATGATCGGGTTAAAATATAAAAAATGCGACTCCTATTACTTTTTGATTTTTTTTAATATAAATAAATATCTGATTTAAAATATCTTTTCGTTTTTTATCAATGTAGCCATATACTAATGCGACATATCGAAATAATGACAAAAATGTAAGTTATAATACGAATTGATTGCTATTTAATTTTAGGGTCTTTGAAGACCCCACGCGACGGGACACGTAATTTTTTTCGCGCGACGGACGGAGGGTTAAGCAAGTTTGTTTTCAGTAGAAAGGTCAGAATTTCATGCCTCTAGGCTTCAAACACTTGCAATGTTGTTCGTGACATTTACGTACCTATAATACAACACAACGCTTGCCGCGACATTATGGTGTATTCAGCATACCTATATGATTTACATAATAATATGCTAATGATAATGGCGTTTTAGGGTGCGGTTCCACTGAGGCGGAGCGGAGCGGAGCTGTGCGCGATTCACCAATCACATGGCTTGAAATCTCCGCTCATTGTGCCTCGCGTGATTTTCAAGGCATGTGATTGGTGAATCGCGCACAGCTCCGCTCCGCTCCGCCTCAGTGGAACCGCACCCTTACCATGTAATAATGGAACGCCGCGTCTGTAACTTGGGTCAACGTTTAATTGGTTTTCCACCAGGAAATCAAAAGGTTTTAAGGTCAAGTTTTAAGGCCCAGTTTCTTTTCGACGCTACTCACCATGGACACCATGGTACTCGATATGGTACAAGTGACGGATTATCCCTAAAGCAAAGTAGGCACTTGCTTACGAACGCGAGTTAATCACAGAGCGCGGGCGCTAAATAAGTTAATAAGTTATTAAAATCCATACTAGGGTTCGCAGTAACGTAGCCGCGTAGGTGTCATGGACAAGACAAAAGAGGGATTCCCACTAGTTCAACGGAGTAGATAGTGCAACCGTTGAACTTCCATCCACAGTCTCGCTGACTGAAAAAAAGTGGTTATGGTGCTTTCGACCCTTAATCGAGGGGGATTATGGTCACAAATCTATATGTATAGCTAGCAGCTACCTTGAAAGAAAGTAGGTACCTTTAAGGATTAACTCTTAAATGTTCTTAATGTGTTTCGACTTTCGACACTTCCGACTACGTTGTGAAGGGGCTGGCCACAAAGGTGAAATTCTGGTTTCTTCTTTAATCAGCAACGCCTTGGTGATTTGAGTGTTGTGAACAATCATAGACTGCGGTCTACGGTGAACACTTGCGATATTTCATTTGTTAAAGTTATTAAAATAATTATTATCAGATATTTAAATTATTAAAATTATATTTATCAGATAAATTGCAAATTTAGTCCGATTTATAACGTAAAATCACGTTATATTGTTTTATTTGGCTACAATAAACTTTAACGACCACAGTAATCACATCCAACGTGTGTTTAATTCAAATAAAGATTGTAGATAAAACAACCGAGTTAAAACTCTGGCAGTTTGGCACACGAGACTGGAGGGAACCCTCTATTCACTATTGTATACGGGGAGTATTTGGCAACCAGTTTTATTACACCAAACGCTACAAACGTAGCAATAACAATAACAATGCATTTGCAATTCGTTAAAACGTGACGAACGATCGGTCGGGGACATTTGGTATTCGGGGTTTATGAAGACATCATAAAATGGGTTTCTGAGATATTCTTTAGCGGCCAGTTCCTACTGCCAGTGCTATCTTGCTCCAAGCCTACGATTCTCGAAACTATATATCTTATAGGTACAATTCATAGGTAGGATCTGTGCGTTTGTTTATTGAACGGCAGTTACAGCCGGCAATACAATTTCATAGATTTGGAGAAAAGAAATTGCACTTCAAAGACAAATTGTCGAGTGATTTAATACATACATAGTACCAACTACCGACTATTCCAAAAATACCAAATTACCATCTACCGAATATTCTGCGCTGTTCATTCATTCATAAAACCTTATCGAATAATCTGCTAAATCTTTATCTGCTTTTGGCGGAGATAGAATGTCTTGTTTCAGGTGGGCTAGTAGGTAACATCATTATGTGTCATTCGATACGACTGTGATACATACATAACTCATGAAAGTCAATCCCTTTAAGCTACAAATCAGAATCCAAATAGTACTATTGGTACTATCAGCACCTGAATTGGAATAAACGGCTGCTACGAAACCCATATTAATATCATGGAATCATACACTTTGCGCACGCGCCGCCAGCGGTGCGCGCTTTTCTCAGCTACGCGTGGGTGAGCCCTGGATTTCCGACCAGCGAATTATTACCCAACCACGCGCCAGATATAAATACTATAATAATATAAAAATAACAAAAACACATAGCATCATCCAAAGGAGTAGAAGATTTAAAACACATCTATTCCGTAACAATCAGTTTTCGTCACAGTACATAATTATTATGGTCATTTTTTTGTTATCAAGTGTAATTAACGTGTCCGACAGGGTCATGCCTCACGCGAGGATAAGAGTCGTCAATCATTAGGACAAGCTGTCACGATAATGCATAAAAGGATGCATTAACCAACCCTGATAACTTATCGTTAAAAGCTCGCTCATTACGTTCACGTTTGGGCCACAGGCCACAGCAAGGGACATGCTATAGTTATTCATCATTTTCTTGACCTTTTCCGGAATAATACGATACCGATGGAACTGTATATTGGCTGTGAGAGGGGATTATTTAAAGCTGGTTCAATCAGAAACCGTTTACATAAATCTAATTAGTCTTACTTAACCATCAATAAAGTTAAAAATCCTAATAACATCACTCAAGGAACAAGCATTTTATTTTTTTATAATAAAAAAACACCAGCGAATCCAGAGGAATCCATTGAATATAACAGCCCCACAATTAATTCTTACCGCGATATATTGCTATAATCTTCTCCATCTTACAGTTTTAGGGAATCTTTATACTATAACTACAAATAGACATAGACACTCGTAAATAATAACGCTATATTTAGCGTGTAAGCACATTATGCGTACATATATTGCAATGTTCCAAATATAGCCGGGATCAGTCATTGCTACGCCCTGCCGCGTCATCGTGAGTTTCACGAGAATTATTCCTGCCAAACTTATCTGCCACTTCACGCATCAAGTACTACAACTACTACAATGACTCGATCCGTAACTTCAGATACAGTGACACAATGGATAAACAAAAATACGCTTCAGAAACAACGCCGTACGTATCTTATCAAAATTTTATTCTCACATCTGTAAACAAGACTGGTCTCTATGAGGTAGAAGCTTATACAAGGCAAAAGGGATTTCGGTAAATACCCGGTAAGTACCTTCTTACAGGTGTCATAGATACTCGTAACCTCGTAAGTACGCAAAGAGTTCATAGAAACAATTTATTAAGGTCAAAATTAAAGAAAACTAGTTAGTAAAACAATTTTAAACAATACTTAATTGATGCTTTGGGCCTAATAAAGTAAGTACCTAGTGTAAGTACTTATGTTCTTCGTAACACAAAAATATCGAAATAATTATATTTAGAGTAAGGTTGCCTTAAAAAGACAAAGACAAGACATAAATTTAATGTAGGTAAACACTTCTAAAATAAACCAT